>CM052800.1:85317439-85333347 GCA_028533885.1 Nasua narica | reverse complement strand
GGGGTCCTTTCTGGTTCCATACAAATTTTAGGATTGTTTGTTCCAGCTCACCTTCTATACTGTCTCCTCACCTACTCTGAACACATTGAACTTCTCATTGTTTCTCCAACAGGCCAAGTATGCTGTCTCTGGATCTTTGTGTTTTCTCTTCCCCTCTGCCTATAATGCCATACCTCAAATATCCACTGGCTCACTTTGTCATTTCCATTGATCTCTTCTCAAATGTCATCTTATCAAAGAGATCTTCCCTGACCACCCTATATAAAATACCATCCTATCACTACCACCAATCTCTAACAATTTATCCTGTGGATTACACTTATTACTATCTGACATGTTATGTATTTCTTAAAATCTCTTTTGACTTTGTCAACTTCAAAACTGACTATAAACTCCAGGAAAAAGGGACTTTGTTTTGTTCAATTTGTATCCTAGTGATTGGTATAAGAAAGACTCTCAACAAGTATTAATCTAAAGGATGCATGAATGAACTGCACATTGCTCTGAATTATATGCTCCTGGCATTATAACACATGTTTAAGGTTGAAATAGTCATGTAAAAAGTATTATCCACAACCTACTTTTTCTTTAGAATAACCTCTTTTACACAGACTATTTTAATGAAGCTTGTGGAGTCCTCAAACTCTTGGTTAAAGAGTTTTTACTTTAACTTCTAAAACAAAACATACAAAAACCTGTGTTCATCATTATTTTACTAAATGTTTTCTTTATGTTCCCTATCAGCATCACCATCAACTAATATTTATTGTTCACTTGCTGTATTTCAATCTTTGTCACTATTACTACTCTGGTAGCTTGCACTCTGTCTCTAGAGAAAAAAATAAAGTTTGGAAAATTAAAAGAAATAAAAATGTATATCCTAATATAAGCAATGATCAGAATTATTGCCAAATAACTGTAATTTTATTGGTTCAGAGCAGACTCTGAAATATTTCCAGACAGCTGTTTCACCTACCAGAATGTCATCCCTTATGATTTTAATAGTCGTCTAATATCATAATTACTTCATTCATTTCTTACTAATTCCAGGTGGTAGGATTGTGGTTAAAAAATTGGTTGCACATTTGATTGATGATCAACTTGATGACAGTGTAGGACCTCACAATATAAGGAATCATGAAAGAACCCTCTGCTTTATTTTTGACTGAAAGCACAGCTTTACTACTTGTTTTTATTTTTTTCTTGCCTTCCAGTGGGAATATGTTCTAGTTTCTAGTCACCTCACACTTAATTCTTTAATTCCTTAGCATCCTGATCACTCAAATTTAATCTTAAGATAACAATCTTATAATACAACTAATAGCCATATTTAATTTTATTTTTGTACTTTTCTCAAAACTCCTTCAACATTTGTGTTTAAATAGAATACCTAAGAATAAATTATTTATATTAACTACGATCATTTTTAGACTTCTATAAACCTTGGTTTTTGTAAAATTTATTAAAATATATATGAGAGAATATGGCATCACAAGCAAAATATTCCATTACCTGGTATAAGACTTTTCTTAGTTGGGTAAGCAAATATATAAGGCCTACCTTTTGTACTATAAGGATTTCAAACACACTAGTAAGCTTTAATTCCCAAACACAGAAGACTATTTCATTTACTACATTTATTATCTATATGATTATAAAATAACATTGGAATTTGACATGTTAAACAATAGGCATCCTTCTTTAGGCATAATTATTTTAGACTCTAATTGGGTCTGTAATTGTTCATTTATAAATGAGATTTTTTTTTTGGTCCATCTACAAAATGATATGTCACTATCTGGCAATATTTTGTGTGTATTGTGTGATCTGTTTCAAAGTTAGAAACAAATATATTTACAATGGATTTGAGAGTCTAAAGTTGCTTGAAGCAGTGATAGTAAAAAAAAAATATTTTTTATATTACTGGGTGCTTTCAAATCTTGCAGACTAGAAATATTTTTTTTGCCTTTAAGCTCCCCTCAGATCATCAAATGCTAACAAGTGTTATTCCTCCGGCTCAGCTGTGCATCAGTTCACCAAAGGATTAATGACTATTTTTAAAAATGGTCTTTTTAGATCAGTTTAGGATGGGGAAAAATATTTTACTAAACGTTTTCTGCCTTTGTAAATGGTTGGGGACCACTAGAGAACATGTTTCTTGCAGGCGAGACATTAAAACTCACATCCACAAGCCACTTGGGATGAATTTGAAACAAGTCAGGACCCTGACTCAAAGATCACATTTTGTAGGTGAAGAATGAGCTGTTTTCAATAACAACTGTGTTTTGAGACCTAATTAGAACTTGGAATAAAATAAGGAAGTGATTGTGGCTAGTTATGAAATTAGACTTATTTGTAGAAGCTGAAGGAAGATGTGAAGAAAGGTGAGCCAACTGAACATTTTAGTTTCTGTGAGAAGCTGTATGAAGAAAAAAACAAAAACTTTGGAGAGAGACAAGGAACTATGTATCTCACCTTGAACACTTAGCAGCTTAGCACCTTTGTTATCTTGGACAGACCACATATTACAACTATATTGCTATTATCACTGCTATTAATACTTAAATAACTTGCTCAATCCAAAGAGAAATTAACTTCTCTAAGTCTCTAATTTATTTTAGTATTTATCTTATTTTATTTATTTAATTCTACCTTTTGTGTTGTTGTAAGAATTAGAGTTAATTTCTATAAAGACGTTGGTTGGCATTTAGTAGCACTTTTTTTTTTTAAGATTTTTTTTGTTTATTTGACACAGAGACAGTGAGAGAGGGAATACAAACAGGGGGAGTGGGAGAGGGAGAAGCAGGCTTTCCACTGAGCATGAAGCCCGACATGGGGTTCAATCCCAGTACCCCAGGATCATGACCCGAGCCAAAGGCAGACATTTAAAAGACTGAACCACCCAGGTGCCCCATCATTTAGTAGAACTTTAAAAATTGATTACTCTTTTGTTAATGGTGGGTTAATTAGGACACCCATGGATAGATCTTAAATCTCAACTTACTGAATTTAGTCAGAATTTAATTGTATTAGTGGCAGAAAGCAAGAATTCTTTTCCCATAATCATTTTTCCCTAATTTTATTTTATTTTTTCAGTGTTACAAGATTCATTGTTCATGTACCACACCCAATGCTCCATGCAGTACGTGCCTTCCTCAATACCCACCACCAGACTCACTCCACCACTGCCCCTCCAAAACCCTCAGTTTGTTGCTCAGAGTCCACAGTCTCTGATGGTTCATCTCCCCCTCCAATTTCTCCCAATTCACCCTTCCTTTCCTTCTCACAATGTTCTCCATGTTTTCCCTTATGCTCCCATAATCTTAAAACTTTCTGAAATCCAAGGAGCTCACATGGAGTTTAAGGCTACTTTTGATCATAATCTAGTTTACTAAAGACTATCAAATGGGGCCTTGTTTACATACTTGGCTCTCAATATATATTTGTTGAATAGAATTTATTGAATCCATACATATAAGAAAAAATGCTAAAGACTTTTGATATCTATTTTTTTAAATCTGGGCTCCACACCCAGTATGGTGCCCAATGTGGGGCTTGAACTCATGACCCTGAAATCAAGACCCAAGCTGAGATCAAGAGTCAGACACATAACCAGGTAAGCCATCCAGGTGCCCCTTTTCATGTCTATTTTTTTTTAAGTTTTTATATATTTATTTGATAGAGAGACAGAGAGAGACAACCAGTAGCCAGAGAGAAAGGCAGAGAGAGAGGGGGAAGCAGGCTCCCTGCTGAGCAGAGAGCCAGGTGCGGGGCTCGATCCCAGGACCCTGAGATCATGACTGGAGCTGAGGGCAGAGGCTTTAACCCACTGAGCCACCCAGGTGCCCCTCATGTCTATTTTTTAATGAGCATATTGAATTTACAAAGTTGCACCAAATCTCCTGGGGAATTGCAAGTGGTTTGGGAGAGAAGAAAATATTGTTTATAATTAACTTTTATGTCCCAGGCAACCAACTAAACACTAGATTGGCATCAAGGCCAATTATGAATATACAAAGTTTTTTTTTTTCAACAACTGTCCTAAGTGTGCTGTGCTAAACAGTCATTCTACCAACAGTTAATAGTGAACATCTACAGGGAACATCTCTAGGGGACACATTCACCTTGAAGTTCTCTTTCATGACTTTATCTCAATCCACATGCACAGTTTATTTTCAATAATTTTCTATTATTAAATAATCACTACTCCATCCATCCTAGGAGGTTAAACTTCAGCAGCTAGGAGGTTTAGAAGTGTGTGTGTGGGGGGGGAAGGGATACTCTGGTTTCCAAATCTCTGCTCCACCCTCTCCCTACTGTGTGCTTTTCTAGGAAAGTTAGAGTTGGGTTAGAGACATGGGGAGGCAGTTCCTTGTTTCACTGTCCAAGACAAGCATGCAAGCATTAAGAAAAATATAGCAAAGGAAAAACAAGATTCAATGTAAAATGAAGTTAGCAATGGGGAAAATTCACAAAATAAGTGCTATGAAGTCCTATGTACTTGATAATAATGGTTTGCTGACAAAACTCTCAGAGAAAATCATAATCAATTTCACAACTCAGATCCAAAGATAAATACCTATTGTTTAAGGGAAACACAACACTGGACTGCTCCTTAGATCAAAATGTACTTCCCTCAAGGCTATTTATGAAGAGGATGCTGGACAAAGGATTTCAATGTCCCTAAGTGCATCCTTACAGCAATAAACAGAATACCTCAATATAGGCTAATGACTTATACCAAATGGAAATTATGGGGAGCCAAAAATATTCACGTGCAGTTCTGATTAATTAGCAGTATATCTGAAGAATCCCTGGATCAATCTTAGGTTTTAAGAGAGTCCTTAACTCCCTGGAATTATGTGAAATATTTAAATGTGAATACATACATGTAATATCCTTAGGTTTTCAAACTGTTTTCATCAGAAAATTAATTGCAGACCTTTTGTGGTTAAACAATCATGGAGACTCCCGCTAGCATCCTTTACAAAGGGTCTGTGTCTCCTGGAAGGTCACCTCACCTCAGCTGTAAGCTAAATGTAATGAGAAATACCTTCCAGGATTTGAATAAATTCTTGTCAGGCACAGACATCATCTCTAAAATCTGGATTTATGCACACTAATTTGATCATTATCTGTCACTACAAATTTGAGGACACAGATCCAAGGTTCTGTGCCAAAAACTGCCAAAAGCAGCTTGTGTCTCAAACCTAATTACATAGAAAAGGATAAAAAGACTTTAACGATTATTCTCATTATTCTCATGTTAGATTTCTCGAAAGTATCTATAGAAAATATTGAGGTTTTTATCTTATAAAAGCTCTTTTATATACCTAAAATCTTTAAAAGTTTTGAATAGCAAACACTTTAAAATTTCTGTTTATATAAAAATATGTAATTATTATAGAGATTATCATTCTTATATCTTCCATTGTTTATCCCAAACTCATTTACAGATACCAATTAACTTATTGCATGAATCAAAATCCATTTTTCATCTACAATATAGATGCAAAGTAGTAGGTTTAAAAAAAAACTTCAGCAAGGCATTTTTTTTAAAAGATTTTATTTATTTGAGATAGAGACAGCAAGAGAGAGCATGAGAGGGGAGAGGGTCAGAGGGAGAAGCAGACTCCCCGTGGACCCGGGAGCCCGATGTGGGACTCGATCCCAGGACTCCGGGACCATGGCCTGAGCCGAAGGCCATCGCCTAACCAACTGAGCCACTCAGGCGCCCCGTCAGCAAGGCATTTTCAGCCTCTTAATCTTATAATGCTATTCCTTTCTAAATAACCTAGGATAATTAAATACTTTTTAAAAGTAATAGCTTCAGCAACGAATTTAGCTCTCAGAAATACCAGAACTGTCTTAAAATGTCTTAGAGTCAGGATGCTTCTCTTGACTATTTTCTTTTTACCTTATCAAATATAAAATATTATTTAAATTCACTTTAGTTTTAAGGAGTACTCAGCTATCCTAATCATCTCTGTGGAAAAATACACTGAAAGCCACAAAAATCTTGAGAAAGAGTAATGGAACATGCATTTCATCAATGGGTGACATATAACTCAATGCTAATATTGTAAAGATGAAGAGAATTAAAATTTTATTGAAATCAATATATTGACCAAATTATTACCTACTATAGGGATGGTGGAATATTTCTGATATGCCATTGTAAAAAAAAGAAACAATTTTTAATGTTAAATTAGATAATATTGGCTACCAAGCTGCTTCCATGTACCCTAATTATACGATTCACTCTAATTAACAATTACCACACATTTGAGAATATCTCTCAGACACCTGATTGCTGGAAATCACGCAATTATATAATATTAGAAGTTGACTTTTTATTATTTAATTGTATCTTCATATCCACTGGATATGAGAAAGTTGGAAATAACATGAGTATTGGATTAGCATAAGATGTGATATCTCTGTCCTCCTGATAAACACTTACCACATGACTATTAGAATGTTAACTTCATTACCTTGACTCTGTTTTCTTGAAAAGTGTTATAAGGATCAAATGAGATGATATGTATGGAAGTACTTTATAAGTGATGAAATTATTGTCTTGTGAATCATGGAGTGCTACATTTCCTTGCATAGTTTGCATATACACACACCACTGAGAGATTCTATTATGTGCACCCTAGGGGACTTGGAAGGACAGCAATGGAGTTTGTACTTTGTCCATCAACCTTAGTCCCACTCCCAGCAGTTATATCCACCACTGTAAGATGGCTCAGGAAGGAACACTCCCAACAAGACAAAAAAGAGATGAAGAATTTTTATCCTACCTAGGAGTTAGCCAAAGAAGGATTAAAAATGATTTTATCCGGGGTGCCTGGGTGGCTGTCAGATAAGCATCCGACTCTTGATTTCAGTTCAGGTCTTGATCTCAGGGCTGTGAGTTCAAGCCCCACATTGGGTTCCACACTGGGTTCCAAAAAAAAAAAAAAAAAATCTTATCCTTTTGTCTTTCCAGAGTCTGGAAAGACCAGAACCTATTTTTCCCAAGATCTTTTCGCAACAGGGTACTAGGTTAAGTTCCACCTTTGAGAGGTACCACACTATATTTGGAAGGTGAAAGAGAATCAGAGCCATTTTGCTCTGGCAGTAAGCCAGTATGTGGGCAAAAGACAAACATGATGTTTTTCAAGCAGCTTCACATGTTCTGTGAATCACCTGCATCAGTGGTGCAGGCAACTGATAGGTTTGCAGTGGTGTCCAGAAACTGAACATTTCCTTTGTCATTGCTGCAACTTCTAGATTTCCTGAAAGTTAATGATGCCTTTCTTGACTTCTGTTTTTCTAGCTTTTCTAATGCCTTTCTATGCACATAATTTATTATATTAAAGTTCTTCTGTTTTCTTTACAAAAGTCTGACTGATATGGTATCTCACTTTGCTGAGATATTTGTGAAAATTTCCTTATCAATTACCTAACTGCTGCATAATCCAAAAACTTCATGACTTAACTGAACAACAATGGAATTAAACTAGGAATCAATTAAAGAATGATATCTAGACAATCCCTAAACATTTGTAAACTAAATAACAATCTTTTAAATAACCCATTTGTCATAGAAGAAATTGAAATAGAAACTCGAAAGTATTTTCAACTAAATAAAAATTGGAGCACAACATATAAAAATTTGTGAGGACCAGATAAAGGACTGCTTAGAGAGAAATTTATAGAACTAAATGCCTATATTAGAAAAGAAGAAATATTTGAAATCAATGACTTCAAATTCCACCTTAAAATATTACAAAAAGAGCAAATTAAATTCAAATTAAGGACAGTAAATACAAATTTAAGAACACAAGTCAATAAAATAGAACATAGAAAAATAATAGAGAAAAAACAATGAAGCAAAAACTTGTTAAGAAGATCAACCAAATTAATAAATGTCCAGTCAGACTTCTCAGGAAAAAAAGAAAGAAGGCACGAATTACCAATATCAGGAATGTTACAGGTGACATAACTACAGGTTTTGTAGATGTTTAAATCATAATAAACAGTTTGAACACTTAATGATGATATATTTGACAACCTAGATGAAGTATATTATAAGACACCAACTATCAAAGCTCATCAGGAAGAAACAGTTAAACAGAACGGCCCGAGATTTATTAAATATGTTGCATTTGTAGTTAAAAACTTTCCTACAAAGGAAACTTGGGGCCCAAATGGTTTTATTGATGAATTCTATCAAATATTTAAGGAAGAAATAATCCCAAATTTACATAAATTCTTCCATAAAATTTAGGAAGAGAGAATACAATTTATTCTAGGAACTTAGTATTTCTCTAATATCCAAGAATGCAAAAAAAGAAAACCATAGACCCACATACCTTACAAAAACATGCAAAATTTCTTGACATCTTAGCAAATCTATTTTAATGGTTTACAAAAATAAAATATGATGATCAAGTGCAGATTATCACAGTAATATGTTTTGTTTAATATTCAAAAATCAACCACTGTAACTCATCCTGTTCATAAAGTATATATATATTTTTTACCTCATTAGATGCAGAAAAAACATTTCTATCAGCAAATAAGAAAGAGAAAGCATTTCCTTGAACGTAATTAGGAAAGACTGAATACTTCTTCAATATCAGGAACAAGGAAAATATATTTACCCCTGATTTCTATTCAACATCATACTGGAGATTCAATTCTATTTTATTTTGTTACAGTAAGGCAACAAAAAATATATAAAAGTATCTGGATTGAAATGAACAAGTAAAATGATATTTATTTATTTTTAAAGATTTTATTTATTTATTTATTAGGAAAGAGAGAGAGAGAGAGAGCATGAGAAGGGAGAAGGTCACAGTGAGAAGCGGACTCCCCATGGAGCTGGGAGCCCGATGTGGGACTTGATTTCAGGACTCCAGGATCATGACCTGAGCTGCAGGCAGTTGCTTAACCAACTGAGCCACCCAGGCGCCCTAAAATGATATTTATAGACAATTTGAAGGTCTATGTAGAAAACAGGAAGGAATCTATAAAAGTAAGTCATTTTATAATCTTTGAAGGAACCCAGAAATTCACCTCATAATCTAATCTCCATTTATGTCCTTATTTTCATCTAATAATATCAGCTAGTCTTCAAGCACCCTCATCAAAGATTTCTATCATTCAATATCCTGTTAGCATTTCATATATTTTATTATTTAATTAGCTTTTTTACAATAGTAGTCTTTAATATATGTATATGTTTATGCTAATATACAGCTTTTAAGTTACATTTTAATTTAAATAAATGGGATAAGCCTAAAAAGAAATAAGTCATTTTAGCAAGGTTGCACATTACATTTTAATTTAAATAAATTGGGATAAACCTAACAAGAAATAAGTCATTTTAGCAAGGTTGCACAATACAAGGTCAATATATAAAAATCAGTCATTTTTTTTTGTATACTAACAATATGAAATTTGAAACTAAAATTTTAAATACCACTTAAAATAGCATCAAGTTATGAAATTCTTGGTGATAAATTTGTCAAAAATTATTCAAGACCTATAAATTGAAAACAAAACATTACTGAGACAGAGTTAAAAAAAACAAAACAAAACCAAAATAAAGATATGTATCATGTTCAGAGATGGAAAATTCAATATTATTAAGACATCAATTCTCCCCCACTGAATCGATAGATTAAATCCAATCCTCATCCATCCTCCAAAAAAAAAAAAATCCAAACACCTTTTTTTGTAGAAATTCACATGATGATTGTAAAATTTAGATCTATAGAATCCATAGTTATTTTGAAGAAAACAAACTTGGAGACTTATAACCTAATTTCAAAATCTATTAAAAGGTAACAGTAATTAAAACAGTGTGTTATGTCATGTAGATAGAGAAATACATCAATGAAACAGAAAAGAAAGACCAGAAGTAGACTCACACATAAATGGTAAATTAATTTTTTTTTTTTTTTGGTCAATTGATTTTTGACAAAGTTGACAAAGCAACTCAATGGAAGAGGGTAACATTTTTCAGTAAATGGTGCTAGGACAACTGGTTAGCAATAAGCAAAAACATGAACTTTGATCCTTATCTTTTGACTAACACAAAAATTAACTCAAGATGAATCACTGACATAAATGTAAAACATTTTTTTCTATAAATAAACATAGGAAAAATATTTGTGAACTTGAGCCAGGTATTTTTTTAAGATTTAACAGTAAAAGCATAATTCCCAAGTTACCATGCATTTGGATGGTGAGTGGCTGAACATGGCCTGAGGTCATGAAAGATGGTGGTAAGAAAATAAAAATTAAGAAAGATATTTATAAAATGTTGCTTTTGATTCTCCCTGTTATCTTTGCCTAATTATTGTCTGCTTTTTATTAATGGATTTTGGCAGCAACATCCTACACTGTTGACATCGATTCTGATAGAATAATAACCACAAAGGAAAAAAATCCCTGCTGAGGTGATGGAAATACGTACAGTTTGCCTAGGCTTTTGCTCTTTTACTACCTCCTATTCCAGACCTCGGAGTTGGGATTTATTTCTCTCTACAGCTTACAGATGAAACTGTGATCAGAAAATCTTCCTGATAATGAGCAAAAATAATATATGATAATTCAGATTTCTGATTGGATTTAGAAACAGAATCCATTAATATGTTCCATACAAGAGATCTACTTAAAAAGCCAATCTGGGTGAAAATAAAAGGATGGAGAGATATATACCAGGTAAATATAACTAAAAAGAAGGCTGGGAAAACAGTATCAGTACCTGATAAAACAAATTTTAATAGAAAAAGATATGATAAGGGTAGTTCCTCTAAAAGATACAATAGGGCAAGGAGATCTATCTATTATAAACGTATGCCCATCTAGTAATATGGACTCCAAATATTTCAAAACTCTAGTTAAACAGCAGGAAGACAGGTATAAATCAACAACTATAGGTGGTGGTTTTTGGTATACCTTTCTCAGAAACTGATAGAATAAGTAGACCAAAAATAAACATAGACACTGAAGACTTAAAGAATATAATGAAAAAATTTGAACTGGTATGTATTTGTATAGATCTATCATCTATCTATATCTCAGCTTTTCTCAAAAGACATTAAATACATTACTGATTGCTTCCTAGAACTCATAGAACATTAATAAAAATACATCATGTACTACGTCAGAAAGGAAGCTTAAATAAATTCCAGAGGACCAATATTTTATACACTTCTTTGTTTTACCAAAATGAAGTGAAATTAGAAATAAAGAACAAGAGCGCCTGGGTGGATTAGTCAGTTAAGTGTCCAACTCTCAGTTTCGGCTCAGGTCATGATATCAGGGTCATGAGACAGAGCACCAAGTGGGGCTCCATGCTCAGCAGGGAATCTGCTTGAAATTATCTCTCTCTCCGCTCCTCCCCCCTCTCTAATAAATAAATCTTTATAAAAATAAAAAAGGAACAGCTAAGAAAAACCTGTATATTCTTAAACTAAATAGCATTGTTTAATAGTTTTTGGCAAAACTTGAAAACTGCAAAGGAGATGTAAAGATATTTAGAACTTGATAATGAAAAAGTGATAGATACATAGATAAGTAGGTCGATGTAGTATACCTACTACTATAGATACATGAAAGCTATATAAAAAGATAAATGAAGTTAGCATTTTTTGGAAACAGCTAAAGCCATACTTCTAGGAATATTGATACCTTTAAATACTTTTTATCAGGACTTAAGAAAGACGAATGCACCAAATATTCAAACAAAGAAATTGCAAATAGAACAAAAGCGTGAACTCAAGGAGAGAAGAAGTTGGGAAATAAGGGCAGAAATAAATGAAATAAAGAATAAATAGAAAATACCAACAAATTCAAAATCACATTCATTAAAAAGGGTTGAGTGGGCTAAAACTGGTCCTATCTCTTTCTTCATTGCTTGATGACTATGAAGCAATACATGGCATTTTCCTGTCATAGTGTAGGTGTGTCTACCTCAGTAATTGACTTAAGACCCTATCTGTGTTAGTAAGAGGCAAGTGGAGGCATGCTGGGGATTTTCAGAAATAGTTTTCTCATTCTCATTCACTTGGCTGCCAGAAAACAATCTACTCTTTCAGTTTGGGATCATGTGGTATAGAATATGAATCCTAGAAGTGTTACAGCCACTTTTTCTTTCCACTGGAAGTCAAGTCTAGCGGAGAACGCTATATGAAGACCAAAACCTGTTTCCTGTTTCTTCCTAGAGCTGTAAGGCATTTTCTGTACCCTCTAATTTAGGTATATCATATACCCATGTGACTAAATTCTGGTGACTGCAATATATACTGAAGTGTTTGTGTTGCTTCTGAGAAAAGTCATAAGAACTAGATATGCATCTCCTGTGTTCTCTTTTGCCTGACTCTAGAGACCTCAGGATTTAGAAGAGTGTGGAACCACAAAATTGAGGAGTCTGGGTCCTGAACTGGCAATATAGAAGGCAGCTCAACCAGAAACACTCACAGAATTCAAAATTTATGTATTGCAGAATCTAATTAAACTACTTGCCTTGGAATTAAGTTGATATAAAGAATATCATAAAGATGGAAAAGCAACTAAGTGATACCATTGAGCTGCTGAATCAAGTAATCCCTGAAACTCAAATTATCCTGAATCTTTCAGTAACAGGAATGAATAAATCCCCATTACTGTTTGAATAGTGTGAGTTGGATTTTCTTTTACTTTTAGCTGAAAGATAATTTCATGAACAAAAAGACCAAAACCAACCAATGGACAAAGGGTACAAGACTAAGCCAAGCCACAAAGAGCAAGGCAAAGAGATACACAGAACAATTATGCAAAATAAGCAAGGTTCTAGCAATAATGCAAAATAGCCAATCTGACACAGAACTATAAAGCCAAGAATCCATGGATCTGAGCCTGTATGTAGAGGTTAAGTAGCTCCATGTACAGAGGAGGCTATACCTGGAACTGTGTAAATAAGCCAGCTTCCCATTATGACAGAAATATATATCAGAGACTGGTTGGCCTGCAGCCAAAAGAAGTCTACTTTAGGTAACTGATTTAATAGAGTATCTTTTTAAAAGTCTGCTCTGCTCTAGCAAAGAACTAACCTGTAGATTCCTGACAGCCCACCCTCTTTATCTCTTCTACTTACCCTTTATATATCCTTTCTTGTATCAGTGATTGCGAATGTTTTACTCTCTCTGATTTCTCATATATATTTTCTGATATATTTTATTTTTTCATTAGTATCATCTGTAATTTAGTATATAAGTTCTTACATTGTGTACTCTATATATCTGTGTCTGCTATCATTTTGGCTTCTGGTAATATTACTTATGAAAAACTATGTCCTTGTAATACATCCTTTTGATTGTTAAAATGTAATGCTAATGTTATAGAAATATCTTTCATTAGCAATAAAAACACCTTGATTATTTCAAGCAATCCCTAAAGATAATGGTTTTTGCATATTCAGGGAGAATGGGTCAACAGTAATGAAGATCATTGTATCAATAAACAACATAATTTATCAGAGATAATTAGATCACATTCTAAATCCTATTTTAAAACCCAATAGAAATGGCTTAACTTCTCCCTGGGTCTGTTTTATCTGCAAATTATGATGAATTTTAGGATTCTTAAATTTTTTAATTGTGTTATCTGTGATTTTAATGGCTCAGCATGGCTTTATAATTACAGCTGCAAGTGATCAAGATTGTATCATTCTACTGTAATCCTAAGGAAAAACTGGAAAGTATCCAAATGTAAAGTTTTCCACAGTTAATCATGGATAGAAAGAGGAGAAAAAATTACTTCCAAGTTCGAAAAATACTTGAGGCTCAATAAAGCAGAATTTCAAACACAATCATCTAATTTGTTGAATACAAGTGTAGAAATAAAATAGCACAGATTACCTATAAGTAAATTAAAAAAATACATTTGGATGATTTACCAGTTAGTTGTTCTGTTTTTGGACCTCTAGTAAATTAGTAGATATTAGGTGTACTCTCTCCCTTCAGGTAACTTAAAACTCAATAGTTTTATTAAGGATTTAGTGTTTCTATTGAGGAAAAAAACACCCTATAAATTACACCAAACATAAAATAAAATGAATTGTTTTAGACAAAACACAGACTCTTTAGGAACCTGAAGAGCTCATTTCCCTTATAATAATTATTTAATTTTTCTGTACCTGCAAAATCTGGACACCATGAGTCTAGTAGGTTATCGTGAATCAGATAATCAGTCTACCTATTACCCATGAAAAGAGAGAAACTATAATCAGAAGAAAAATTTTAACACATTGAAATGATTACATGATAGGATAGTCAGAGTTCTAAATCTTGTTATAAAACAGACTATTGTCTAAGGAACCCTTAATATCACTTTTGTAAATAATGGCAAAGAATATTTTGTTTTTTAGATTGAAGGACTAAAATGGATGGATGTATAAATAAATTTTTAGTGGAAGAAGAATGTTTTCTGGTATACTACAATGGAGTTAAGCAACTTGAATGCAGCTTGGTTAAAAGTTGTTAAAACAGAGAGTTGGGGTGGAGGAAATCTTAAAAAAAGGAGTCTTAAGAGAACAGTCCATTATCCAGCTCAACCAAATACAGGAAATAAGAGAACAGTCCATTATCCAGCTCAACCAAATACAGGAAAATACCATTTTATTCTTTTTTTATTATTCTTGAATTTATAGATAAAGATTTGAAAAACTAAATACATTTAGAACGCTTTCCAAATAGCCTGAAAAATAGAATTTTGACAGAAAAAAATAATCCTTAAGTTAAACAAACCCTTGATGTACATTGATTCATGAGCTTGTATCTAACTTGCATCTAATGAATACAAAGGGCAGAAAGCATTGTAAATTACACTGTATGTCAAGAAATTTATTTCATTATTTAAGTTTCCAATTTTCCCATACATAAATGGAAAAGCTAGAGATTTGAGAAATAAACTACAAAAAATAAAGATCGACTAGGATTCGGGAATATTAGTATATTAGATTACCGAGTACACAGTTCCTTAATGAGATAAAAGTATTTTACATGTTTCAGAAGACCTCTGTATATCCATTATTTTCCTAAGGCAATGATCTTACTGCTTGTGAACACTGCCTAGTCTAAGGAGTAGAAAAGAGTGATTATAAAAGTAGTTTTACAAAAGTGGGGGGGGAATTCCATTTTCTTAAGGTAAAGGGTACTGAGAACTTGGTTAAATTGAAATCATGATAGCTCTTTTCCCACTCTGAATGAGAACATTTATTTTCCCATATCTTGAGCTGAAGAAGCAGCAAACGCCAGTATTTTTTTCTTAGAAGGAAATAGTAACTATCCTTATTTATTTCCAAATGTGAAATGTGTTTTACTATTTATTTATTAACATATAATGTATTATTTGTTTCAGGGGTACAGGTCTGTATTCATCAGTCTTACACAATACACAGCGCTCACCACAACACATATCCTCCCCAATGTCCATCACCCAGCTACCCGTTCCCCTCACCCCTCCCTTCATGCTCAGGCTTAAGAGCCTCTTATGGTTTGTCTCCCTCTCTAGTTTCATCTTGTTTCATTTTTTCCTCTCTTCTCCTATGATCCTCTGCCTTGCTTCTTAAATTCCACATATCAGTGACACCACATGATAATTGTCTTTCTCTAATTGACTTATTCTTCCTAGCATAATACCCTCTAGTTCCATTCACATTGTTGCAAGTGGCAAGATTTCATTTTTGATGGCTGTGTAACATTCCACTGCATATATATACCACATCTTTTTTTTTTTTAATTTTTTTATTAACATATAATGTATTATTTACCCCAGGGTACAGGTCTGTGAATCATCAGGCTTACACATTTCACAGCATTTGCCATAGCACATACCCTCCCCAATGTCCATATCCCTATCCAGCC
>CM052800.1:85239142-85316939 GCA_028533885.1 Nasua narica | reverse complement strand
TAAGGAAATGGTCCAGTTTCATTCTTTTGCATGTGGCTATCCAGTTTTCCCAACACCATTTGTTGAAGAGACTGTCTTTTTTCCATTGAATATTCTTTCCCGCTTTGTCGAAGATTAGTTGACCATAGAGTTGAGGTTCCATTATATACCACATCTTTATCCATTCATCTGTCAATGGACATCTCAGCTCTTTCTGTAGTTGGGCTATTGTGGACACTGCTGCTGTACAACATTGAGGTGCAGGTGCCCCTTTGGATCACTACATTTCTATCTTTGGGGTAAATACCTAGTAGTGCAATTGCTGAGTCATAGGAGAGCTCTATTGTCAACTTTTTGAGGAACCTCCATACTGTTTTCCAGAGTGGCTGCACCAGTTTGCATTCCCACCAATAGTGTAGGAGGGTTCCCTTTTCTTTGCATCCTCGCCAACATTTGTCATTTCCTGACTTGTTAATTTTAACCATTCTCACTGGTGTGAGGTGGCATCTCATTGTGGTTTTGATTTGTATTTCCCCAATGCTGAGTGATGCTGAGCACTTTTTCATGTGTCTTTTGCCCATTTGGATATCTTCTTTGGAGAAAGGTCTATTTACGTCTTCTGTCCATTTCTTGATCGGATTACCCGTTCTTTGGGTGTTGAGTTTGATAAATCAGAGGGGGAGACAAACCATGAGAGACTGTGGACTCTGAGAAACAAACTGAGGGGTTTAGAGGGAAGGGCGTAGGGGATGGGTGAGACTCGTGGTGGGTATTAAGGAGGGCACATATTGCATGGAGCACTGGGTATGGTACATAAACAATGAATCTTGGAACACTGAAAAAAAAAAGATAAGTTCTTTACAGATTTTGGATACTAGCCCTTTATCTTATATGTCACTTGCAAATATCTTCTCCCATTCTGTTGGTTGTCTTTTGGTTTTTTTGACTGTTTCCTTTACTGTGCAAAAGCTTTTTATCCTGATGAAGTCCCAGTAGCTCATTTTTGCCTTTGTATCCCTTGCCTTTGGAGACATGTCTAGCAAGAAGTTGCTGCAGCTGAGGTTGAAGAGGTTGCTGCTTTTGTTCTCCTCTAGGATATTGATGGATTCCTGTCTCACATTGAGGTCTTTCATCCATTTTGAATCTATATTTTTGTGTATGGTGTAAGGAAATGGTCCAGTTTCACTCTGCATATGGTTGTTCAATTTTACTAGCACCATTATTGAAGAGACTCTTTTTTTCCATTGGATATTCTTTCCTGCTTTGTTGAAGATTAGTTGACCATAGAGTTGAGGGTCCATTTCTGGGTTCTCTGTATGTTTCATTGACCTATGTGTCTGTTTTTGTGTCAGTACCATGCTGCCTTGATCATCACAGCTTTGTAATATAGATTGAAGTCTGAAACTGTGATACCCCCAGCTTCGGTTTTCTTTTACAACATTCCTCTGGCTATTCAGGGTCTTTTCTGGTTCCACACAAATTTTAGGATTATTTGTTCCAGTAATGTTATTCTTTTTTTTTTAAAGATTTTATTTATTTATTTGAGAGAGAGAGAGAAAGCATGAGAGGGGAGAAGAAGGTCAGAGGGAGAAGCGGACTCCCCACGGAGCTGGGAGCCCGATATGGGACTCGATCCTGGGTCTCTGGGATCATGACCCGAGCCGAGTTGTCCAACCGAGCCACCCAGGCGCCCCAGTAATGTTATTCTTATTTCTACTCTTGTTCTACTCTATCCTTCGAAGGAAGGTACAATGGACTAAATGCTTGTGTCCTTCCAAAATTCTTATGTTAAAATCCTTATCCTAATATAATGGTATTTTGAAATAAAGCCTTTGGGGGTAACTAGGCTATAAAGGTGGAGTCCTCATGAATAGGATTAGAGCCCATATAAGAAAAGGTCAGACAGCTAGCTCTCTCTCTGCCATGTGAGGATACACAAAAGTGTCAGTCTGTAACTCAGAAGAGGGACCTGAGCACTGACATTTTGATCTTAGACTTCAAGCTTTCAGAACTATGAAAAATAAAATTCTCTTATGTATAAACCACCGGTTTATGGATTTTTGTTATAACAGCCTGAGCTGACTAAGGTAAAAGGGCACCCAGAGCTGGCCTGGTACTCATATTGAGGCCATGGTGTTCTTCAGCTGAACATAATCCCACAGATGACCAATATCTGACAAGGCCACTCTGTGATCATAGTGAATCAAGACAAAGCAAAACCAGTTCATAATCATTTTTGAGCACAAATACATACTAGGTCACTGTGAAAACCTATAAATGACCAAATACCTCTCTCTCCCAGCTAATATGAGTAATTGTGACTTTTTGGATGTTAAGCCACTTATAGCTTTAGCCTTAATCTTCTGGTTTCTGAGATAAAATTCATTAAGATATCCAGTCATATATACCACATCTTCTTTATTAATTCCTATATATATGTATGGAATATCATGCAGCCATCAAAAATAAAATCTTGCCATTTGCAACAACATGGATAGAACTAGAGGGTATTATGCTAAGCAAAATAAATAAATAAGAGAAAGACAATTGTCATATGATCTCACTGATATGTGGAATTTGAGAAACAAAGCAGAGGATCATAGGAGAAGAGAGGAAAAAATGAAACAAGAAGAAACCAGAGGGGGAGACAAACCATAAGAGACTAAATCATAGGAAATAAACTGAGGGCTGCTGGAGTGGAGGAGGGTGGGAGGGATGGGGTGGCTAAGTGATGGACATTGGGGGTATGTGTTTTATATATATATATATATATATATAAAATATGTTAATAATAAAAAAGATATCCAATAATGAAAAAATGCTCCACATCACTTGGACTCAGGAAAATACAAATCAAAACCACAATGAGATACCACCTCAAACCAGTCAGAATGGCTAAAATTAACAAGTCAGGAAATGACAGACATTGGCAAGGATTCTGAGAAAGGGGAACCCTCTTACATGTTGGTAGGAATGCAAACTGGTATAGCCACTCTGAAATACAGTATGGTGGTGCCTCAAAAAGTTAAAAATAGAGTTACCCTATGACCCAACAATTGCACTACTAGGTATTTACCCCAAAGATAGAAATGTAGTGAACCAAACCACCTGCACCCCAATGTTTATAGCAGCAATATCCACAATAGCCCAACTATAGAAAGAGCCGAGATGTTCATCGACAGATGAATGGATAAAGATGTGGTATATATAAAATGGAATATTACTCAGCCATCAGAATAGATGAATACTTACAATTTACATTGACATGGGTAGAACTGAAAGGTATTATGCTGAGCGAAATAAGTTAATCAGAGAAAGACAATTATCATATGATATCATATCAATTTCACTTATATATGGAATATAAGAAATAGTGCAGAGGATCTTAGTAGGGAAGGGAGGGAAAACTGAATGGGAAGTGATCAGAGAGGGAGAAAAAACATGAGAGACCCTTTACTGTAGGAAACAAACTGAGGGTTGCTGGATGGGAGGTTGGGGGGGTAATTGGGTGATGGGTATTAAGGAGGGCATGTGATGTGATGAGCACTTGGTGTTACACACAACTGATCAATTATTGAATACTACATCTGGATGTAGTACATCTGATGTACTATGTACTATGTTGACTAATTGAATTTAAATTAAAAAGATATCCAATCATAGAATTACTTGTTCTTCCTGACAGCATCTTTGAACCCTCCCCTAAATCACCTACCACAAGCCCAAATACTATAAAAAGTTCTTCCTATTATTTTCTTACCAAGGCACCCCATGGTTCCCATGGTTATGTTTCCTGCACTGTAGCAAACATTAATAAACCCAAGTTTGACTACAGTGTGTTGCTGGTGGTCTTTGACTAGTGGTCACCAACGTTATGTCATTAGTCTCAATAATGTAGCAAATTTCATTTTTTAGGACAATATAGTCTGATTAATTACATACAATCTAAAAGGCTTGAAATCCAGGTTCTACATGCAGATTCGAGAAGTCCATATCACAAAGGCTGTAATTATGTGGTTACTTTTCTATCTAGCATTACCGTATCTCTGGCCCATTATATATAAACTGTTCTTTGAGCCACTAATTAGCAGCCTTTTGTCTGAGAATTAGACAATAAAATTAAAAAAAATTAAGAGGTGTATTTTGGATTTGCATCAATTAACAAGTAAAGCAAATCTGCAAGATCATGGAAAATAACTAAAGAATCTCTCACTGGATCATTTTAAAATATGCATATACTCAAGCACAAGAACTACTCTAGGATATTTTATATATTCAACTGGGGTCAACAGTTGATAAACAAATGCAAATATTCACATTATATTGCAATTCTTTAAGAGAGTTGTTATTAACATTAAGCAAGTGAGTAACACATAAATCGAGTTATGTTTTCATATCATTTGATTAACTCTAAGCAAAACAGGAAGTTCAAATCCTGTCCTGCCAATCACTACAATCAATCCCCTTTGGTTTCCAAATAGTTATTCACAAAGAACATGAGCTGAATGGGGATCTACAGAATTAATGTTCTTAGGATCAGACTTTAGAAAATGCTGGGCAAGTTATAGTTACAAGATTAAAAAATCTGTCTTATACCAAAAGGTCCAGCAGTGATTTATTATCTTTTTTTATGCTCTCATAATGTTCTACACTATTAATAGAAACTCTGGCTCCAGATGTGCCTTTATATACTTTATAAATATGAAGGGCTGATTCTGGAATCTTTCTTTGTTTCTTGGTTCACAATGTGTGTATTATGTTTTCTAGAGCTGCTGTAACAAAATACCACAGACTGGGTGGCTTAAACAAAAGTAATTTATTTCTCATAGTTCTAGAACTTAGAAGTCCAGGATCAAGGGGTGGGCAAGTTGATTTCCTTCGAAGTCTCTGTCTTTGGCTTGCAGATGGCCAACTTCTGGCTATGTTCTTGTATGGTCTTTCCTCTATGTACATGCCCCTGGTGTCTCTCTGTGTCCAAATTTCCTCTTCTTATAGACACCCATCAGTTTCCATTACAGCCTAAAAATATGACCTCATTTAATCTTAATTACCTATTTAAAATCCCTAATTTCAAATACAGTCATATTCTTAGGTACTGGGGGTTAGGACTTTGACATATGAATTTGAGGGCAGGGGTGCACATTCATCCTATAACAACGTGTAATGTACTCCCTCTCCCAGCCCACCCCCTTGCTACTTTTATGTTTTCTCCTCACCACTAGTTTTCAGAAATTTGTATGATGGACTTTGGTGTGTTTTCTTTGTGTTTTATCTTTTTTTGGGCTTTATTGTGCTTCTTGGATGTGTGGTTATATATATATTTTATTAAATTCAGAGTATTTTTGGACATCTTTTCCCCCTCAAATACATTTTACATCTTCCTTTTACTTCTGGGAATTCAATTACACATATTTTAGGCTTTTGTATCTCTGTGAATTGTCTATTTGAGAATTTTGTCCCTTTTCCTAGTGTTTATATTTAGCCTTTTTAGAATAAATTTTCTAAAGATTATCAATACTACTGGTCATTTTCTATGACATATATTCCATGCATTTTTTTCCCAGTTTATCATTTGTCTTTTGAATTTGTTTGCTGTTATTCAGAGTTAGGAAAGCATCAAGAATTTTTTAAGGTGGTTGAATTTATCTATGTTTTCTTTCTTTGCTTCTGATTTTGAATAATATAAAGATATTCCTTATATCCAAAATATAAAGGAATTCAGATGTTTTCTTTTAGTACTTCTATATTATTTTTTAACATTTCATTTTCTGATTTATTTGGAGTTCATGTTTTAAACTTTGTGAAGCATGGTTTTAAGTTTAATTTTTTTCCCACTGACTATCATTTGTCCCAACTACTTTTTGCCATTGCCTAGAGTTCCATATTTATCATATACTAAATTTCCATATGGGTGTGTGTCTATTTTTAACTTTGCTATTCTTTTCCTTCAGTCTTCTGTTTATTAGTGGGTCAGTATCACAGTTTTAAGTATGGAAAATTTGTAGTATTTCAATAACTATTAAACTAATCACTTGTAATTGGTCTTCTGCTTCAGGATTTACAAACAAATACTTTATCTTTATTATTTTATATGAACTTTAGAGTCAACTTGTTATTTTTTAGGAAAAAATAACTTGGCTGATATTTATTGAGATCATATTTATAAATTATCTAAAGCAGATAACTATGCATGACATCTTTATAATGTTGAATTAGAACAACGGATTTTTTTTCATTTGATGCAGCCTACTTTTGTGTTTTTCATGACTGTTTTAAAGTTTTCTTCATGTAGGTTTTACATATTCCTTAAGATTATTCATAAGTAATGTCTTTTATTTTGTAGCTTTTATAAATATGGTTTTATTTTCCATTATATCTTCTCATTATTGTGTATTCACAATACTATTGATTTTGTATGTTAACTTCTTTTTCTGCTACTGTACTTACTTCATTTATTGTTTGAGTTCATAGTTTCATTGGTAGGTCTTGGGAAGTATAACTTGAATGTGTGTCCTGGGAGCTAAGAAGCACAGAAAGCAAAGTGTTAGTAGACACTAGAATTTATATCACTTCCTTTGGCTCCAGTACCAGATGGCAGGTGTAGAATCATAAAACACTAGCTAAGATGGACAGCACTTGTGAAAGCATGGTAGGCTGAAATATAAATGTAAGGCAATTACTATGCCTTCCCCTTCCAAGAGTCAGGTATTTTCTGCTTATAAGAAGAGACATTTCTAGAAGTATTCATACTGTTTTGCCTTGCCAAGGCCATTGCCTTTTTAGAGACGCATGAGCCCTCAAGAAACTATCAAATTATTATGAGTATTCATTTGTACTCATCTCAATTTTCAAGGGATGAGGAAAGCCTGGATAGAGCCTTTTCTAGAAATACAAATAATTTTGAGGAAGATGCAGGTTATACACACAAACATAATTTGATGAGCAATGAGCCAGCAATAGTCAGCCAGAAAGGTAGGAATGCTTCCAAGATGATGCTTCACCAAAATTACCCTTCAGCTTAAGGTCCAATCTGGAGTAGAGAGGGAAAAACAATATATAGAGAGATATCTATGTGCAATGCAGTTGTGTTGATCTGGGCATCTCTCTACCCTCTGACTGCTAGGTCATTAACCTTGGATGGCTATCCTCAGGGCATGTAGAGAATTAGGTAGGAAGTCCAGCTCACCTGTCAGTAAGTGGTGATTCATTTCAGCTGGTACAATAGTATTTATATCCACTGTTCTATTCTCCCATTTTTCTATAGGTATAATAATACTGAATTAAATGTGACATGTATCTTACCAATATAGATTCAGTGGTGATTACTGGCACATTAATTCTTGCTGTAAGACCAAAAAAAAAAAAAAAGCAAAGGAAAACTAAATGGGATGACACCAGAGTCAAGGCTACTAAATGCCATTTTGACCTATTATCCATTCTTGGTTTTGGATGCTTCTTCCTACCAAATAGTAGAAATGGGAAGGTAGAAGGTGGGGGTAGAGAAAGTGTAGAAAAAAGACCAGATCAGTGACTAAACCCTGGACCTGACATGACTAACTATTCACCACCTCTATCACCCATTTCTTAAAAAACATTAATGAATAAATTAAGTGAATGAATGAAAAAGGGGCTCAATATACACATTACTGATATAAGGCAAAGCTGATATAAATAAGACATTAATGGAATAGTCTCATCTTTATATTCTCAACAGATTTTAAAAGAAAATGAACTTTAGTATAATAATATTTAAACCTAGCAATTACCATTTAAAATTTTTTTGAGTGTAGTTGACACACAATGTTACATTAGTTTCAAGTATACAGTACAGTGCTTCAACTTCTCTATACATTATGCTGTGCTCACCA
This sequence comes from Nasua narica, assembly GCA_028533885.1. NCBI lineage: Eukaryota > Metazoa > Chordata > Mammalia > Carnivora > Procyonidae > Nasua > Nasua narica. Next base: position 85,309,092 of record CM052800.1, on the reverse strand, counting down.
CAAATGGAACTCCTGTCACCACACAACCTTATTACAAAATCATTGACTATTTTCCTTATGCTGTGCCTATTATTCCCATGACTTATTTATTTCAGAACTGGAAGACTATTTCATATTCCTCTTCACCCATTTTGCCCGTTCTCCAACTCCCCACTCCTCTGGCAACCATCAGTTTGTTCTCTGTAGTCATAGGTCTGTTTCTGCTTTTTGTGTGTTTGTTTATTCATTTTTGTTTTTTAGATTATGCACGAGTGAAATCATATGGTATTTGTCTTTCTGAGTCTTACTTCACTTAGCATAATACACTCTTATTTATCCCAGAAACAGAAGAGCCCATGATGTTAAGCTCTTTAAATCAATGTTTAACTCTCAGATGATTATGTTTAAAGCAAATACACCATTTATTGTAAAACTGTAATTCAAACTTAATGTTCCTCATTTTCCAACACCCACTCTTTTGAAAATGAGTAACAGCCCAAAAATTTCAGAAACATGATTCTGCATGAATCTAAGTCAGGAAGTCCCTGCAAAATTGTGTGTGGTTTTGATATATTTATGTCTATTACATATGCAGCTTAAATCAGATATTTCCTGATTACATTGCATTTGCTTTACTTAGCTTGGTTTTATGCTTGTTACACAAACATACTTTAAAATTAACACTTTATAAAATTCCAAAATGCAATTCTAACTAATTATTTGGCTATGTGTGGTTTTGTACAAATTCCAGTAAATTTTCTGCCTGAGTCCTACTAATAAACATCAACTTAAGAATGAAACCATATTCCAACACATCATTTCTTCCAGGGATAAATAGCATGCTAGCCCTGGAAAATATGTAGCACAATACTGTGGAGTGTGACCTTCCTTTAAGGTCAGTCAGAAACAGCTGGTCATGCTAATTCCCAGTGTAAGCATTCTATTAAGGCAATGTAAATTTTCCTTAGATTGTACCAAATACTTGGCAAGATATCAAAAGTGGGTGCGAGAGAAGACAAATACCCTGGAATAAAGATAAATAATATTTTAATAAATTCAATAATTGAATTTCAATAAATTCAAAAATTGAATAATGGAATTTAAATTATTTTTTAATGTGATAAACAAACATCAAAATTTCATATGAAGACAAGATCCGTCTGTACTTGCAAGACCCTATCTCAGTCAACTCACCCTACTCCAAGCTCTGGTTTCAGTACAACTTTATTTACAAAAGTAGATGGATAGCCCATAGGTCATAGCTTGTCATCCTGTTTTTTTGTTTTTAATATTATTTATCTGATAAATGTGTGTTTTGGTGCTCCCTTAAAATGCATGAGAGTGAGGCACTCATCTCACTCTATATGTAAGTATACAGCTGGCTCTGGTGTCTATGTATGTGAAGCCCTATTGAACTGTACACTTTAAATATCTATAGTTGATTTAATATAAAGTATATCTCAATGAAGCTGTTAAAAATAAAAATGAAAAAATCTTCAGCTGTGAAGCTGTAGATATTTTTATTTACTTTCACTCCCATTCACTAATCTATTCACAGTGCATAGATTTCACTGGCTTGTATTTTAGGAGAATGTATCTCCTTTATTTCCATTTCTTCTCTGTACTGATGTAGATTACGGTAGAGTACAAAAAGAAGGGACCTATGATTACTTTCTAACAATGTAGTTGTGTACTAGTTGGAATTAGGCTTATCTGTGAGTTATAGAAAAATAGCAGCAGTTTAAACAAGGTAAAATTTATTCCCTTCTCTCTTCTCTTTCTGAGCTACAACCTTCATTCTTTTTGGGTTTAGTAGGTGACCTCTGAGCTCCTGCAGCAAAATAGGAAAAAAATAAGGAAGAGGGCAAAGGGGACATTCCAGCTGTCTCTTTGGGAAGGTTTCCATAATATACTTCTTTCTTCATCCCTTCCACAGATTGCAGTCACATGGATACATAACTTCGCTATAAGGAGCCCCAGAAATTATTCTGGGTGGCCACATGCATAGGTAAACATTTTGTCTTTATGGAATTGGGCATCACCTTTCTCCTCTCTAAAATAAGGGGGTTTACTGCATGACCTAAGGTTTTCCCAAAATTTAATATTCTGTTTTTTAATTCAATCAGAAACAAAAGTGGATCTAATTTGGGAAACACGGGGAATGAAAAGAGGTAATAGCAATAAAGTTATACCTGACTGAAAATGGGCTCTCTGGTTTGAGTTCAATAATACACAAGGAAGTACATTATAAAAGTAGTTACACTGAATGGTTAAAATGCTTTTTTAAATCTCTCTCTCTATATATATTCTAAACTGGATATAAAAACTTGGAGAGTTATTTTAATAATACTTGTCACTTACATTTGAAAACATGTTTAATTTCTCCCATGAATAAGGTCAAACCTTTCTATCCTTTCTCTCTTGATTAAAAACTATGTTAAGCTAACTAAAATGTGCATGTTCAATCTGACGTTTTTTGTCTTTTGGGGAAGATTTAGTAACAATGACTAATTTGTTCAAATGTCATATTGCAAGAAAACAACCAGTATTTAAAGACATATCTGGAAGATTCTAGAATCATTAAACCTTAAGTAGATGAAAAGAAAGCATGGAAATGAAGATATTAATGTATTTTTTAAATACTGTAAAGATCTGTGACCAGTGAAATTTAATAAAGAGCAGGAACGTTTAGTGGTTTTGAGGAGACACTTCAAAACTAGAAACATTTGGATTAGAGCTTATATTGTAAATGTTTAAAACTTCATATTTTCCTAATGTCTCAAAATCCTCACAGACTGTGAGAACCCCACCCGGGTGACCAGGTGCAGCAGTATGATAAGGTTGGTCTCTACCATAAGTTCCCCTTCTTACCCTCCCCTGACTGTGATCTAGTGACATTTAAATGCATCAATGAAATCCCCTCACCCCTTTGCTTATACACTCCACTTGGATCCCCAATAAAGGTACTTGCCCACAGATCCTCACTCTCTCTTTCTCACCTGCTTGCTAAGCCCACTCACACAGAACTCCTGTGTGGCTTTCTGCATGGCATGCAGGTAACTTCCTCTAAGACCTTGAATATAATAAATCTCTTTCATTTTCATATGCCTCTCCATGTTGTTATTCAGCCCACACCAGACTGAGCATCAAAAACGGTCCACTTTAAGTAACATAATTATCCCTTAAACACAGTGTTGAAATGTTTCCCAATAACACTTTCTCACAGACCCTTATTCCTTACATCTGCAGAATGGCACCAGGGGCTATGATGTCTGTGGGTTTTATCTGTATAGTGGATGACCACAAGTCCAGCATGCCATGAAATACCTACTATGTTGCCTGGTTTCACAGAAAGAAAATACACAATTCTTAGCCAGTGTGAAACAGTTTGAGGATATACACAAGAGAACAAGGAAAGGTGAAATACATCCATTGGCTGTTTTTGCAATGCAATATATAGTAAATCTCCATTACTCTGTATTTTTAAAAATGGAAATATACAGTCTAATGCAACAAAGGGACATAATAGACTAAGAACAAGGGGCACAATTTCTGGAATGCATTAAATTAATAAATGTATTATTAAGTCCTTAACAAAATGCCAGAATAAATTAGGTAAATAAATTAGGTAATAAATTAACTCTTAGTTTAAAATACCAAGAGGGATGCCTGGGGGCTCAGGTAGTTGGGCATCTGCCTTCAGCTCAGGTCATGATCCCAGGGTCCTGGGATCACTGCATTGGGCTCTCTGCTCAGCGGGGAGCCTGCTTCTCCCTTTCCTTCTGCCTGCTGCTATGCCTACTTGTGTACTCTCTCTATGTCAAATAAATAAATAAAATATAAAATAATAAGATAAAATAAAATAAGATAAAATAAAATAAAATACCAGAATGGCAAATTTAAAGGCCTAAGCTTAGCAGACTGGTCTCTGATTTTGGAGGAAAACCAAAATGTCATCAATAGTATGTGTAATGCTGTATTTATGACACCTTTTTATGAACATTGGCTTAATTATAAAATTGTTTTTTTTCTTTTTCTAACTTTAAAATCAATGGAACCCAGCAAATGAGGACAAAGAAATGAACGTTAATTAGTAGAGTCTCAGTGGCATTATATAAGAGGGTATCATGCTGGTCTAATACACAGTAGAAACTCAGCCAGTCATGTCCATAGTACTTAATTCATAGATTCACAGCTCTAGATATTACATTTCTCAGTCAGGATAAATCAGTCCAATCATCCATGTCTGCAATGATTCCTAGTTTTAATATGAAGACCAAAGTTTTGATAGATGAACAGTTTAAAATGTCCAAAATTCCCAGTAAAAGCCCCCTGGTATTAGTTGAATTAAGGTGGCCCGATTATATATATATTTTATCATTAACAAATATTTAAAAAATGACAATTATTATTAAGTTTTCAGCATAATTGTAAAGAATTATGCTGTGGTAAATGGACTTTTTTTATTTGACTGTTTCTAGGTGCAAAGTGATGGTGATATACTACTTAGTCTAATACTCCTCTCACAATATACTACATAAAAATGAGAATGCAGGGGCGCCTGTGTGGCTCAGTTGGTTGAGCGGCTGCCTTCGGCCCAGGTCATGATCCCGGAGACCCGGGATCGAGTCCCACATCGGGCTCCCAGCTTCAAGAGGAGTCCGCTTCTTACTCTGACCTTCTCCCTTCTCGTGCTCTCTCTCTCTCTAATAAATAAATAAATAAAATCTTTAAAAAAAATGAGAATGCAAGAACTGTGATGTGTTATCCAAAAGTCCAAGTTGATAAAGAAGTAGAGGCAAAGAGACTCCAAAATTTGATCTTGATCTTTTGGCTGTATGTTACTTCTTTCATATATATATATATATATATATATATATACATATATATATATATGTGTATATATATATATTTGTATGTCTTTTTTGAGAATGGCTATTTAGTGAAAATTCAAAAGCATATTTAAAGAATTATTTTTAAAATATTAGAAATCATCTTCAAAATCTAGGTTTCATATAAAATATCAGAGATTTTATATAAATTTATCAATACCAGTTCCTCACAGGCTTGGTATTGTTCACCTCTTTTGCTACTCTCCATATTCATTGGTTAAATATATAATATAAAGTCAACATGTTTACATTAAACCCTCTCATTCCCACAAAAATATAGTGCCTAAGAAATCAAAATTAAACCTTTTTTTAATGGAAGAGTGATTTATATGTTGCTTAAAATTTAATAAGTCAAGAAGCTAGAAAAAGCAAGGAAACAGACTCCCTATGCTATAGTTTTCAAAATGGAATCTGCCCTGCCAACACCTTGATGTTAGCCCAGTAAGATCCATGTTGGATTTCAACCCTACATAACTGTAAATAATATATCTGTGTTGCTTTAAGCTACTAAGTTCATCATGATTTATTATAACAGCAATAGACATCTAAGTAACAGCAAATACAAGCAATATATATAATACACAGATTATGGTAAATGTAAGAAATAGAAATAATATAGTACAAATATAATATATGCATATATTATATATATAGTATATACACTATATTAACTATATATATAGTATATACAGTATATATAGTATATATATAGTATATATATACTATATTATATTAAATAATAGCTCACCTTGCTAAAGGGAGCAAGGCATCCAAACATGAAACAATTAGAAGCTAATAGAAATTCCTGTGTAACAAAGCACTAACTTGTGCGATTCAGAGAAAATATAAGACTTCAGAGAAAGAGAAAGATGTGGTTGAATATCAGTATGAGTCTATGGAATTGGATAAGGCTTCTCCTTAAGGAGGAGGGAATTGGAGTATTATATGGAAGATATGAAGAAGAGTTCCTTGATAATATTGACCATGAAGAATAGGTGGAATTACACAACACGATAAAAAAAAAAAAAAAGAACAGTTGGAATTAAAAGTTTGGAATTCTTATCTCTTTATAATTCTTTCAGATCACAGATGAAGTTGTGCCTTTTTTTTTTTTTTTTTTGGTTTGTTGTTGTTGGGGATTTTGTTGGTTTGTTTTTTCTTTACTCAAAATAGACAGCTTGCTTTGATTAATAGTGAGGCCCTGGAGATCTGACATAAAATTTGAGACCTTATTTGGACTCAGCAGGAAAGGGTAATGGTGCCATGGTCATGTAAAGGTATATATTAGGGTCCCAGAAAAGAGTAAGGCTTTCCACGCTTAGTTTGGATATTACCACAGCTGATATTCAGCTCATATATACATAAAATATGGAACTATATTGAACTGTAAAAACTATTTAGGCTGATAAAAAGTGCTCCCTAACTCCCCAAATGTCTCACTATTACCTTGACTACTCTGATTCTACCATAGGGTCCTGAATCGTCCCTAATTCAGCAACTATGGAACTAATGTGTGTAGTAGTCACACTGGCTGCTTTATTGAATAAAGGTAGGGTGTTATACTAGATGATTTTTCAAGGTCTGTTTGAATCCTATGTTTATGTAATATCCAGAAAAAAATGGAATATATATACTTGGTTAAAAGATTAACTTATGTTTATAGATATAATTTATTCTGAATCAAACGGAAAAGTAACTGTATTAAAATTTACTTCTCAGGAAAAGCCTGTTAATCACCATCATGTTGGTATAAACATTTCATAAGATGCTTAACAATGACCTCACAACAGTAGCAGGAGTTGGCAGATGCATGCCATTCAGTTTTCTCAGGCCAAATAGTACAGTTTCTTGGCATACTTGGAAAAAATTCTAAAAATGGCATTTTCCATGTGCGAAGCAATGAGAATGGAATGTCTTTTCTGTTACCACCATATATAGAAGGAATCTGGAGTTTCTTACAAACATTTAAGTTTTGTTGTGGTAGCTAGACACAATACCAACATATGGTGGCTAGAGAAACAGACATTTAGAATTATCTTATGTAATAGAATTAAAAAATGAAAAGCATTTCTATTAGCAGTCATGTTGGGAGAATGTATGACTGTATTTCAGTCATGACCATATAAAAACAATTAATTAAGGAAATGGCACCATATTCAGGTACAGCTGCTGTTCTCATTTATGCTTTTATCTATGAGTCATGGTTGACTTCTTGAACTAGCCAAAACTTGACATTTTCCGTAGAAAGCAAACAGGTTGCCTGAAGTCATTTTGTTTTGTTTTGTTTTTTAATTTTATTTTTTCAGTATTCCAAGATGTCAAACTTCAAATCTGAATAAAAAATGAAGATATAGGGGCACCTGGGTGGCTCAGTGGGTTAAAGCCTCTGCCTTCAGCTCAGGTCATGATCTCAGGGTCCTGGGATCGAGCCCCACATTGGGCTCTCTGCTCAGCAGGAAGCCTGCTTTCTCTTCTCTGTCTGCCTCTCTGCCTGCTTGTTATCTCTCTCTGTCAAATAAATAAATAAATAAAATCTTAAAAAAAATGTATCTAAAAATGAAGATATACATATAAAATTTGTATGTATAATTGCAAACTTTAATTATAGCATTAGAGTTTGACTTGTATTATAATTAACAGTGTATATGCATATTTTCTTATGAGACTGGGCTTCCTATGGATAAAAGTGTGGCTTATCCACTTTTATTTACCAAGAATATAGAGTTATTCTTGGAAGAAGATAGTAAGCACTCAAGAATTGAGTTCAGTTGAATTGGGTTTCATATTCAAAGTTTTAGAATACATATATTTTAGGGACAACATTCTGCTTGGATGATGCCTTGTAATGCTTATGCAGGGCAGTACAGTTGAGTATAACAGTTTTGAATTGATTTTTTTTGTATCAATTTAAGCAAACCAAAATGCATCTTCAGAGATATTGTTGTTTTCCATCTTTTGTTACCATAGTATTCATAACCTTAAGTAAGAATAAAATATTTATATTTTCTTTTCAGCCCTTAAATTGTCCCCCAAACACAGAATAGTGTTAAAGAACTGGGTTTGAGCCTAGTATTTGTTGCTATTTGAATCTATAACTTCTCAAGGTTTAAAATTGCAACAAATTTTTAAAATGGGAAAATTGATTACATAATGTCTAGTGTCTCTTGAAGTCTAAAATTCTATCTTCGAACATGTCATTTGTGTTTACAAAGTCCAATAAGATATGGGAAACAGAAGTTAGGCAAGCCCTTCAATTCTATCTTCAGTTTAAGAAAAAGAAAGTTGTATTTAAGTATCATTAGCATTTAGCATTGTTTTTTTCCCAGGCAGCAGGTGTAAATAGGTATCAAGATTCCTCTTCCTTGACCTGGGATACAGTACTCAAATACTTGGGCTCTGATTTCTTTACAGGCAAAAGAAAAAAAAAAATCTTTCTCAAAGGGGCAAATGGTAGAACAGAGATAGCAAGAGATTTGAACAAGCTCATTGAATCAATGGTAGAAACAGGTTTAAATCAGTTCTGAGTTCAAGTCCTTGATTTAACTTATATAGGTGACTTATTCTCACATATGCAGCTTTATTTTTTTACATTGCTCTACACGACAGATTCTCTTCAACTCTGACATGTTTCCACTCCCTTTCACAATACTTTCCTTCCTATGTTCCTTATCCTTATTTTTCCCCTCTTAGGTTCCTTTATATTTTTATTTCTTTTAAATTTTCCATTCCTTTATTCCCATGAGAAAAACCAGAGAAGCAACGCTAATTATTTTCTCCTTTTAACAGTAAGTGCAATAGTAAAAGCATTAAGTAAATGCATATTTGACCATATTTATTAGCATGCATTAAAGTTTACATTTTAATAGACCTTGAGCTAAATGAAAATACATAAATTCTTTTCCCAATATCAACTGTAAAATTCTACTTGAGATGATTTGTTCAGGGTTGTGTTGAGACTTTTTAAAAGTGATTGAATGCCAATTACCCATCTGTTCTCTAATTAAACGTAATCTTTTAAGGTAGGAATTCAAGCTGAGTGCTTAAATTAGTGGTACTCAACTTTTAGCAGTGGGCACATTTAATGAAAGAAACACATTATTGAAATAATAGAGAATAGTAAAGGTATAAAAGCAGAGAAAGAGGCAGGATTCAGGAGGTTAAGAAACAGTGTGACATAACTCTAATACATCTTTGCTCTTTTTAGTTCTCGGTAATTTTTTTCTTCTGGATCCCTATAATCTAACAGAGTTCTCAAATTTTAGAGAATCAGAATCCCCTAGAAGATTTAGTAAAATACATAAACTGGGTCCCACCGCCAGGGTTTGAGTCAATAGATCTGGAGTAAGATTCAATGGGTCTACTTTTCTAATTGGTTCCTAGAAGGTGCTGATGCTCCTTCTACAGGAGACTATACTTCTGAGAACTGGTTCTTATAGGTTGTATAGTGACCTCTATCTTAAGAAAAAGAAATATATTTTTAAATATCAAATTGGTTTTATTTTTTAATTTAAATTCAATTTAATTAACATCGAGTGTATTATTGAGAGGTAGAATTTAGTGATTCACCAGTTGCACATAACACCCAGTGCTCATTACATCAAGTGCTCTCTTTAATGCCTATCACCCAGTTAGTTATCCCATCCCCCCACCCACCTCCCCTACAGCAGCCCTCAGTTTGTTTCCTATAGTTAAGATTCTCTTTGTAGTCTCCCTCTCTGTTTTCATCTTATTTTATTTTCCTTCCCTTCCCCTATGTTCACCTGTTTTGTTATTTAAATTCCACATTTTAGTGAAACCATATGGTTTTGTCTTTCTCTGACTGACTTATACTTCATTTAACATAATACCCCCTAGTTCCATCCACACTGTTGCAAATGATAAGACTTCAATCTTTTCAATGGCCGAGTAATATTCCATTGTATATATATATATACACCATCTCTTCTTTATCCATTCATCTGTCGATGGACATCTGGGCTTTTTCCATAGTTTGGCTATTGTGGACATTGCTGCAATAAGCATTGGGATGCATGTACCCCTTTAAACACTACGTTTGTATCCTTTGGATAAATACCTACTAGTGTAATTGCTGGGTCATAAGTTAGCTCTATTTTTAACTTTTTGATGAACCTCCATACTGTGTTCCAGAATGGCTGCACCAGTTTGCACTCCGACCAACAGTGTAAGAGGGTTCCCCTTTCTCCGTATTCCCACCAACATCCGTTACTTCCTGCGTTGTTAAAACCAGCTCCTGTTCTGCCATCTAAACTTTGCAGTCTGTATCTTCTTTTCTGGACTTAGATTATATGAGCTGTCTTTTTACAAAGATGCTTTTTATTAACACTCTTTAACTTCTTTTAGTGAGATTTTAATGCAAGGGTGAAAGTTTTATTTAAATTCTGATTTGATCACACAACAAAGGCAGGCTGGCTGGAAACATGATTACAAATAGAATTTGCAATCACTATAACATTAAAATAAGTATCTGAGATATATTAGGAAATTATCTAGAGAAAAAGTATGCTATTTTCACAAACCAGAAATCATTCCAGACTTCTGAAAATGGCAGCAGAGCATTGTAAGAATGATAACATAGGCATATAGACATAGAGATTATTACACTTACCATGATTTTGAAAATTCCCTGAGGGTATATAATATGAAAATCTTAATGTTACAGAGATTACATTATGCAGATTGCTGAATTGTTGAACCATACATTCATTCATTTCATTCAATGTAAATGAAATAATTTGTTACACAAATAAAAAGGAAAAACTTACTCATATAGTCATCATATGACTCCATGAAAATCATCAGAATTCCATAAAGTATTTATTTGAAATTTCTTATATTTGGAGCTCTTATTTTATTGGGAGCAGATTTGGTGTAATCTTGGTGTAACCAAGAGCAGGTTTCATGTAATCAAAGTTGATTAACAATTACAGCTAAACTAGGGCTTTCTCTCTTCAAAATGAAAAAATCTTTTATCATTGGATTCAAGCTTATCAATTTATTACTTTTTAGAAATTCAAAGGGTGGCATAATTCTTTAGTGATTTGAAAGGTGACAGGTATAGGGGATTAGAAACAAAACAATTCTTGTTTAGATGACAGGAAGGCTACTGCATCAATGGGGCGCTTGGGTGGCTTAGTCAGTTAAGTGTATCCTTAGGCTCTTGATCCCAGGGTCTTGGGATTCCCCAGCCCCATGCAGCTCCCAGCACTGCTCAGTGGGGAGGTCTGCTTCTCCCTCTCCCTCTGCCCCTTCCTCCGCTGGTGTTCACTCCCTCTCTTTCTTTCTCAAATAAAATCAATCAATCAATAGCGTCAAGTGCTAAGATAATTATATCATATCTTTCTGTCTTTGTCTTTCTCTGTTTTATCTTTATATGTCAGAGAACTCAGTTTTTCTTAACAAAGCCTGAACTGAGTCTAAACTTTTGGGAGTTTCATCAAAGCCTAACCAATCCGAAGGATCCCTGGATGGCTCTGATAAGCAGTTAAGTGACTGCCTTCAGCTCAGGATGTGATTCCAGGATCCAATCCCCAATCTGGCTTGTTGCTCAGCGGGGAGCCTACTTCTCCCTCTGCCCGCTGCTCCCTCTACTTGTGCTCTCTCTCTCTAACAAATAAATAAATAAATAAAATATTTTTAAAAATGATAAAGAGGTCAATTTTCCAAGAGGACATAATAATTCTTAATATGTATACACGTAACAACAGAGCATTAAAATACATGGGGCAAAAACTGATAGAAGTGAAAGGAGAAATAGATAAATCTACTATTATACTTGGAGATTTCAATACCCCTCTATCAGAAGTAGACAGATCCAACAAGCAGAAAATCAAGAAGGACACAGTCGAACTTAACAGCACCATAAGTCAATTGAATATAATGTACCTCTATCAACTACTTCATCCAACAACAGCAAAATTCAATCTTATTAAGCTCACATAGAACACTCACCAAGATAGACTACATTCTGGGCCATAAAACACATGTTAAGAAATTTAAAAGAACAGAAATTACACAATGTCTGCCCTCAGACCACAATGGAATTAAACTGGAAATTGATAACAGAAAAGATAACTGGAAAATCCCCAAATAGTTGGAGATTAAACAACACATTCTGAAATAACACATGGCTCAAAGAAGAAATCACAAAATAAATTTAAAACTTTGAACTAAATTAAAATGAAAATAGAACTTAACCAAATTTTGTGGAATGTGGTGAAAGCAGTGATTACAAAAAAATTTATAGCATTGAATGCATATATTAGAAAAGAAGAAAAATCTAAAATCAATAATTTAAGTTTCCACCTTAAGAAACTAGAAAAAGAAGAGCAAATTAAATCCAAAGTAAGCACAAGAAAAGATAAAATAAAAATTAGAGCAGAAATCAGTGAAACTTAAAATAGTGAGTGAAGAAAATCCATTTTAAAAAAGCTGATATTTTGAAAAGAGCCTCTAGCCAGGCTAAGAAAAAAAAAATAAAGACATAAACCACTAATATCAGAAATGCAAGAAAAACATCACTACATATATTGAAAGGATAATAAAAGAATATTATGACAAATTCTATGCCCATGAATTAGATAACCTAAATCAAATGAACTAATTCCTTGAAAGACACAATTGGCCAAAAGCTCCACAAAAAGAAATAGATGATCAGAATAGGCCTATATCTATTACTAGAGATTGTAATATAGATTACCATCTATTATAGAGATTGAAATGAATAAATTAATGAATTTCTAAAACAGAAAGCACCAGGCCCAGATGAGCTCATTGGTTAATTCTACCAAATACTTAATAAAGAAATTATACCAATTCTCCACAATCTCTTTAGAAGATAGAAGTGCAGCTAGTATTATCTACCAATACTGGTCTACCAAACCAGACAATGACATTATCAAAAAAGAAAACTAAACCCCAATTATCTCCCACAAAAACATATTTAAAAATCCTCAACAACAACAACAAAAAATCCTCAACAAAATATTAGCAAAATGAATCCAGCAGTGCATTAAAAGAATTAAATATTAGAGCCAGTTGGGATTTATTCCAGTAATGGAACATTGGTTCAATGTTCAAAAATCAATTAATGGAGTTCATCATAACAACAGGCTAAAGATGGAAAATCATGTGATCATATCAATAGATGTAGAAAAAATATTTGATAATATCCAACACCTATTCATGATAGAAACCCTCAGCAAACTTGAAAAAGATGGGAACTTCATCATATTAAAAGTCCTAATTAATGCAATAGCACAAGAAAAAGAACTAAAAGGTTTCCTGATTGTAAAGGAAGAAATAAAATAAATTTTATTTGCAGATGATATAATTATTTATTTGAAAATCTGGAAGAATTGAGAAGAAATTTCCTGGAACTATTAAGCAGGTATAGAAATGCTGCAAGATACAAAGTTAACTGCCAATTCCTGGCTAGGATGCAGAGCAAGAGAAACTTTCATTCACTGCTCATGGGGGAAAAAGTGGTATGGCCACTTTAGAAGACAGTTTGGCAGTTTCTTATAAAGCTAAATATATTCTGAACATATGATCCAGAAATCACACTTCCAAGTATTTACTCACCCGATTTGAAGACTTACGTTACCAACAATCCGAACATGAATGTTTCTAACAGCTTTATTCCTAATAGCAAAAATTGGAAGCAAACAGGTTGCTCTTCAATAGGTTAGTGGATAAGCAAACTACGATATATCCATACAATGGAATCCTATTCTGCAATAAGGAGTGAGCTATTGAGTCATAAAAAGACATGAATGAACTTCAAATGCGTATTGGTAAATGAAAGATTTAGTCTGCAAAATGCTGCAGACTTTACAATTCAATTTATGACACTCTGGAAAAGAAAAAACCATAAAGACAGCAAACAAATCAGTCATGTCAGAAACGGGTTGGGACTGAGGGAGTTAAATAGATAAAGCACAGAGAATTTTTTTAGGATGGTGAAACTTTTCTACATAGCAATATTATGGTGGCTCTCTGATACTTTGTATTTACAAAACCCATAGCACTTTACAGCAGAATGAGTAAACCTTAATATATGTAGATTTTTTAAAAAAATCAGTACAGGTCAAAGGATCCCTGAATAAAATGCTGTGACAATAAAAAAAAAACTAACTATATTACAAATATATGAACTAACCTCACTGAAGGAGTATGTGAAAAAGCTATTCATTTAAGTAACTTGGAAAACAACGGAATCTGTAAGACTAAAAGCAAAAGGAACTTTACATAAGTAATGAACTCTAGTTCATAAAGTTGTTTCCTACAGGGTTATGGTTTAACAGACCTGACACCACTATACATGTGTACTGCACTCAAACAATTAAGTAAATGAATGGCGGGTGTTGGGAGTCAGGTTTCTCACTGTTGGAATGGAAAGTTTTAGACAAGCAAAGGGAGAAGGCTTCAGTGATCCATGTGGTAATTGATTATAGTCAGAGACATTAGTATGAACTCATGTTCAGGACTTTTCATAAAGATAAATAATAAAGGAGGTAGATTATTATTAAACCTCATGAACAAAATGTTTCTGTAATTTGAATCTAAATATGATAGAGTACTAAGAGGCAAACGACTGCAAAACAAAAACAAAAGCTTTTTTTTTAAATGCTTTAAAAGAGAAACCTACTTTGTAGGGCTATTTCAACCTCTGTTTTTCTTACCATTTTCTTATGATACAGACTCTATAGGTTTACATCTGATGTAAAGATCCTTTAAGAAAACTTAGGTGTCTCGTCCCCACCTCCCTGGTCCCAAGTGGCGCGGGGGTGGGCCATCAATTGTATGTATTAAATATGACTGTATCAAATAAATGTTCATTGATTTTTTCCTAAAAAGAAAAGTTAGGTGTATTATGTTTACTTCTTTGATAATAAAACTACATCTCTAGGTGACTTAGATGAACAGCAACTTTAATACTTTCTAAACAAACAAAATTTAAATACAACCTATAAATATTTATAGCTATATAAATGTTAGTAGGTTTGCATATATTTCTTTTCTGGTAGCTGAAAGTGCCTAGAAGCAATGACATCCTAGTAGCAACAAGCATACTAGTGCTCAGATTTTGGTTTCTAATACTATTTTCTAATAAAAAAATCAGGCTTCTTGGATAAATGGTTTATTATAGAATTGAGGCAGTAAAAACATATGAACTTGGAGCATTTTGTAGAGTCAAAAAGTATTTAAACACACACACATTCACACACTGATGTGAGTATATCAAAGGGACATAGCAGCCAACTAAAAGAGCTTCCAATGACCAAAGCTGGAACAAATTTTGGAATAGATAAGTAATATTATATAATAACCTAAATTATAAAATAAATATCTGTAAGTCCATACTGATATAAATAATTGAATAAACAAACAAATAAATAAGATAAATCTCCCATGCAGTAGAATTGCAAATTATTGTAGATGCTCCACCATCAAGAAGGTGGAGCATAACTCTCCACTCCTTGAGTATGGGTTACTCACAATAACTTCCTTTCAAAGAGAGAATATAGAAAGGCAAAAAAAGGAGTACCTTTATTGTTGAAAAATACTATTTCAGGTCATCAAGGTCAACATTGACAGTGATAAATCATGTTGATAGTATGTACCTTTGATGTGATGTGGTGACACTGACACTTTACTTCTGTGGCCTTCTTAAAAACCTAGACCCTCAGCCTAGTCACAAGAGAAACAGACAAATCCCAACAGAAAAAAATTCTATAAAATACTTTCCTACTCTTCAAAACTGTCAATGTAAAATAAATAAATAAATACATACATACATACATACATACATACATACATACATGTCAATGTCATCAAAAACAAGGAAAATCTGGGAAAGTATCACAGCCAAGAAGAGCCCAAGGAGATGCGATGACTAAATATAATATGGTATCCTATATGAGATGTTAGAATATAAAAAGATCATTAGGTAAGAATAAGGAAATCTAACTAAAAATATAAACTTTAGTTAATAATTATGTATTCATTGGTCCCTTAAATGTAACCAGTATTCCATACTAATGTAAGATGTTATTAACAAGGGTAATAGTGATTGATATTCTTTCACAACTTTTTTTATCCAAATATATTCTAAATAAAATGATTAAAATTTTTAAATTTATAGATAAAACAACTTGAATTTCAGATGTACACATCTGTAAGAGATCTTATACATCAACTATTTCAACTTACTCTTTTTACAACACAGAAAACTGATCCCCAGATGACATGATTAAATCAAGACCACACAAGTCTAGAACCCTAGTCTCTATTACTGAACTTTGCCATTATGCCTGTTGCCACTGAGAAATTTCAGTTTCTTCAAAATTCAAAGTGAAACTCATTAATATTAATATGTAAGATGTTTATAGCATATTTTATAAATCCTTTTAACATAACATGTTAACTTGAATTCTTCCTAACGTATGTTTTTTTTTTAATTTTAAAGATTTTTTTTTTAATTTATTTATTAGAGAGAGAGAGACTGAGAATGAGAGGGGAGAAGGTCAGAGGGAGAAGCAGACTTCCCGCAGAGCCGGGAGTCCGATATGGGACTCGATCCCAGGACTCCGGGATCATGACCTGAGCCAAAGGCAGTCGCTTAACCAACTGAGCCACCCAGGCGCCCTCTTCCTAACGTATGTTTTGTCAAGTGTGTTGGGTTCAAGGAAAACCATAAGTGCTTAAAAATCATGAACTTAGTATTACTCATAAGAGAACCATTTATTCAGAGTAATGGTAATATAAGTCACACGGCCCTCTGAGTCAATCTTCTCCAGGAATAACTTTGCAAAACAAGACTGACTTTCAGAAGAGACTTTTAGCTAAAGAAAAGAATGCTCAAAAAATATCCTGTGCTTTTTTTTTTTCCTGTTAGAGAAATAAATATGGTAGGAAATTGTAACCCAAAGGAGTTACATGAATTCCTTGTAGTAATATATTAAGTCAATGGCATAATTCCTTGTTAGTCCATCTAGTTTATATTTCTAAATTCTGTATATGTCATAATCATCCTAAAATCACTCAAATATGATTCTATTACATAAAATAAAATTGGACATATTAGAACCCAAGAAATAAAAGAGATCTTTATTGAGGGCCTCACAGGAAAACAGGGAGCATGCCTTCTCTTCTTGTAATACTTTTTTAAATGCCTACTTTGACTTCTTCCATTAAATATTTTGAAAAGTTTTGCTCCCAGAAATTAAAGTAATGAAATGACATGATACCTCATAAGCCCTATAGAAATATTAAATCTATTTTGCTAGGTTAGCCAGTAGGTAAAGCATTTGATATCACTTAATTATTTTCATCCATCTCTTCAATATTCGGGAAAGTGACCTTTCTAATCACTCTTTTCTCCATGAAAAGAAACGAAGAGAAAAATTCAGCAATTTTCATAACAATAAATAATAAAGGGGTAGATTATTATTAAACCTCAGTTGTTAACAAAATGTTTCTGTAATTTGAATCTAAATATGATAGAGTACTATGAGGCAAACAACTGCAAAACAAAAACAAAAGCATTTTTTTTTTAAATGCTTTAAAAGAGAAACCTACTTTGTAGGGCTATTTCAGCTTCTGTTTTTCTTACCATTTTCTTATGATACAGACTCTATAGGCTTACATCTGATACAAAGCTCCTTTAAGAAAACTTAGGTGTATTATGTTTACTTCTTTGATAATAAAACTATGTTTCTAGGTGACTCAGATGAACAGTAATTTTAATACTTTCTAAACAAAAATTTAAGAATTAAACCTCAGGGTTATATAAGTCTTCAGTATTTTTTCTGGCTCTTTATGAAATCAATAAAATACTGGTTCTTTTTTCCCCACAAGTGGTCTTTCTATTAACATTACTTACTGATTTGCTTGCTTCTTTTCTCTGTCTCCTAGAAGTCTTGATTATTCTATCACCTTTTACGTTATTTTACTAATATCTAACCAGTTACATCATTTTCTTCTTTTAATTTTTCTTCATGGCTTAAACTAGCCACAATTTCCTTTGTAGACTTCTCTTTTCATACCAGGACCTTCTTTCCCTTTAATTCAGCAAATCAACTCAAAACTGCATAGAGTACATATTACACATTCAGTTTAAGGATTTAAAATAACATACAATATACTAAATTTTATTTTCATTTTGCTCAACTTAATTTTTTAAGGTACACAGGCTAATTCTAGTAAAATGTGTGAAAATCTGGCTCATTATAATTTCATGAGTGAAAAAAATGGCCTTAATAAGCTAAAACCATATTGGAAAGGAGATACCCTAAAAATGACATGCACTGCTTCTTCCATATCATACTGATGGGCTGATTGACAATGCTGAACACTCCCGAAATTGCCAGCTTGCTAGGTAATAAAACTAAATGAATGCTGCACATGGTCAGGCTGACCAGAAAAGATTGATGGAGGTATTAAGTTGTTTTCTCTTTTCTTCCTAAAGCTGAAGTAAATTAGCAACTGAAAGTACAACATAGCCTTTTCCTTTCTCCTATCACTCCTTAAAGTTTCCAAAAACTAGAACATGGTTGACTAGCTTGTAATTGTTCAAAGCCAAAATCAATCATTCATATGTTTTGCAATGGTGTGTGAGCATACATGTAAATGCACACACATAATATGATACAACTGGTTTAGGTAAAATAAAAGCTGACCAAAATCTTCTTCCTGTGATGCAATACCAAATAATCTATTTTTAGTTTATTATTTTTTTAAGTAGGTTCAACGCCAAACTCAGAGCCCAATGCAGATCTTGAACTCACAATCCTGAGATCAACACCTGAACTGAGCTCGAGTCAGATGTTTAACCAATTGAGTCCCCCAGGAGTCCCCCAAAATAATCTATTAAAGAAAGAATTCAAATATAAATTAATTACTTTTATCACAAACATCTATTGACTATTTTACATTTTATACATTATTAATTAATTTTCTGGGGATATAAGGATTGAGGAAAATTTTTTTCAATTTAAGAAACATAAAATGTAGTTGAGCATAAGCTGACTTGGGCTTAAATTAATATATTATGGGATAGAAAATAAGTGACTAAGAGAAGTTTGAGGAAAGGACAGTGGCAGCTTGGACAGAAGAGTTTCTATGTGTGTGTGCATATGTGTGTGTGTTGACAATCTCAGGAAAAATTTTAGCTGAATCCTGAAAGTTCACTAGAATTAGAACATATGAAAATGATAACATAAAGATATTTTCTGGCACTTAATAGAGCATGGAGGAATGGATGCAAAAAATACATATGTTACATATTAAGGAATTGAAATTTGCCAAGAGGGTTGAAATTAAATGGAACAGTGGAAAGTAGAGTTGAGATGGCAAATGGGTCAGATCATTTAGGAGTTTAAGTTTGAAAGCAATGAGACTAAGCACTATTCTGCGGGCAATGGGAAGTCAATAATGATTTTAGGATAAAGGAGTAACCTAATTGCACTTAACATCAGGATGACAACCTTGAGAACAGAGTGGAAGAATGGTAGGGAAGACAAGACACTGAGTATGCATTACTTTTTTTTTTTTTCCATTTGGCAGTGAAAGAGAGATAAGAGGGCAGAGACTTGGTTAGAGAACCCCAGGATGATTTTATTATCTTTCATTTGGGTTGAAAGATATAAGGTCACTATTGGCTAAAATGGTGGCAAGTTGAAAAGTATGCCCATTAGATGTAAAAAGAAAAGATTTAGGAGAAGACACCATGAAGCAGAAATAGTAAAAATGCTCTCTTAAAGGAACCACACATACATACAAGATTCTCCAAGATGGAAGAAAAGAGTTGATAGAGGATGTCTCAATGTTTGGTGGCAGTGCCTCTGAATTCTCCCACCGCTCTTGGGTGAGTCTCTGGATGGAGGTGAAGGCTGAGAATGACCTAAAACCACCTTAATTCTCTCCAGAATTCTGAGGGTCAGAAGTCTTTGGAGAAATTTCTCATGTCAGAGTCATGTGTTAACAATAGATTAGGAATGACAAAGTCTAGATCTTGGTCAGAGAGACTGTGATATCCACACCCTGAATCCACTGAGTCCTGAAGCCCATGTGTCACTGGAAAGCAGCTGAACCTTCTCCAGATGAACTGTCTCTACCAAAGACATAAGAAGTTAGCTGAGGAGATATCACAGCGGAAAATGAAGTGAACATTTGAAGATTATGATTGGGTCACAGATATCACAGCAAAATGAATGGGATGAATGCTATGACTAGACTTTATGGTTTCTGCTGACTAACTTCTGCCCCTCACTAAAGATCACTACCTCTCTCTGTGGTATTCACATTTCCAAAGGAAAATACATAAATGGAATTTAAGTGTAAATATTATTGAAAGGTAGAATCTGAGAAATAAGAGACCCATGTAAAAGTTTTTTAAACACATAAACTGTTACAATGTAATCCACAAGACAGTGAAATACATTTTGTAAACAGATGACAGTGAAAATACAGATAAGGGTGGCCCTCAGACAAAGGAACAAGTGATACCTGCTGGGAAGTCACTAAGGGTTGTATTAAATTGTCAGTGTGAACCAGTTTCTGTGATGTTTTGTCAACATCCCACAGAGTACTGAGATGAGGCTTGTTGGAAATGAGCATTTTGACATGTACAACCTAGAGAGGTTACAGTTTACTGCTATAAACACAAAGGATAAATTCTGAGCAAATCTCACCAGGAGATATGAAGCTGTATGATATTCTGTGAACTGGGCTTCTGTAGTCTCCTCAGTTCTTCAAGGGAACTATGTTTAGATTGGAAGTGTTAGTATTCAACCCGTCCCAGATAAGGTCCTGTCAAATATTTTATACCCTAACAATATCAGCTTGAAATATTAGTGTATTTACACATAAGTAGCAAATACTGCCTTTAGCAAATTTCGTCACTCAGCTTCTTAGTTCTGGGTTCAGTTTCTTATACTACTCCCCATGGCCTCTATTGTCCATAAGTTACATAGAAATGTCACACACAAAGGACCTCACATTGCTACTATGTGACAGTGACTAGATGGTTAGCAAGTGAAATCAGTTCGAAGCCTAGTTGGGGCTGAGCAAAGTGGGTCTGGTTAAGGCAAGCTAGAGGGCAGGCAATGTGCAAGTTTAGGTTCTTGTCTGCTTTCTTCGTTTGTCCTCCATCACTTACTGCAAACTCAGTGTGTCTTGTCCCTACAAAATGGATATCTCCAAATAACTGAACTTTCCTCTGCTTCCCATCTTTTCTGCATAACCAACAACCTACTTCTTTTGAAGAACGTGGAAATCCATTTATACTAATTTATCCCCATCATTATTGCTATCTGTTAATTTTCAGCAAACTCTTCCCCTTCTATAATGGTTTTAGTAAATAGTACAGTGAGTGTGAATTTAAATGCATAAAATTACATATGTAAAAACATAATATTTTTTATTTTTCTAAAACTAAATTTAACTTTTATTTTTGGATCTTCTTTCCACCTGAAACCACAAAATGTATCCATGTCACCATAAGAGAATAATGAAACTTTTTTTTAAAGATTTTATTTATTTATTTGACAGAGAGAGAGATCACAAGTAGGCAGAAAGGCAGGCATAGGGAGAGAGGGAAGCAGGCTCCCTGCTAAGCAGAGAGCCTGATGCAGGGCTCGATCCTAGGACCCTGAGATCATGACCTGAGCTGAAGGCAGAGGCTAATTAACCCACTGAGCCACTCAGATGCCCTGAGAATAATGAAGCTCTTAGGTAGGGCCAGCCACAGCATTGACCAGACTGAGAAGCAGATACTCACAGGGAGCCTGGATGGCTCAGGTCAGAATCCCAGGGACTGGGATTGAGGACCACATTGGGCTTTCTGTGCAGCAGGGAGTCTACTTCTCTCTCTCTCTCACTCTCCTTCTGTGCTCTTTCTCAAATAAATAAATAAAATCTTAAAAAAAAAAAAAAGACACTCCCTTCCCTGCTAAGTTTTAGAAAAGGAAAACATCAACCCAGGGAAAAGGAAAGGGAGGGGCAAGATGTCAATTTTCTTAATAAATTGAAACCTAATTTAATCTGGAAATGACTAGGGTTACCTAGTTTTTTTCTCATAAAATAATTGCCTTTAATGGCTAATTTTACAGCAAGACCTAAAAGATGTGATTCAGGAAACAACAGGAAGTCCATCCCTCATCCCACAATAAGAATACACTTTATAATTTATTACAACCGTCTTTCAACTTCATTTCCTGGACTTGTATTATTTGGAGATATACATACTGTCCAAAGAATCTTATTTAACTACTCAGTGATATTGGTGACATTCAAAATCACATCAATAAGATTTAAGATTATCTATTCTGCCTATCTCTCACTGTTTTAGTCCTCCGCTGACCATAAAACAATAATTCACTTTCTCTCTACCTCCTGGTCTCTTATAAATTGAATCCTACTCTCTCTTCACTGCTCTTCCCCCAAACTTTCATCATAATTGAAATTATATTACCTTTAATATAGGACATAGGGTCTAGGAAGGCAGGCACCTTTTTCTGTTTTACTCACTTTTCACAGTGTAGAAAAGTGGCTATTATATCGTACATGTTCAATAATGAATCTGTGTCTTCCCCCACTGTACTGTAAGGTCCATATGGCATAAATGTATCAATACTGCATACTTTCTTCTTCCTGGCACAAAATTCATTTTGGAGATTTATACAGTTGTCATTCCAACTCCTTACTGTTTGGGCCCCACTTACATTTCCTCTTATTAACTACTCTACACATACTAGAAACTCCACCTTGTTGGCAACGCCCCAACTCTCTTGTCACATGCCATGCTCTTCTTTTATTGAATTCTCTCTCCACTAATCTATTTAAAATCCAATCAATCCTTTAGGATCTTGCTCAAACTGGACTCTAGGTCAATACAATTAAAGTCTTATAATCAAGTACAAATCCATCTAATGTTTAATTCACCTAACAAAGTATTCAAAGAATTCATTTTGTTAATATAGAAAACATTTTCTATGTAATGAGTTAATTTCACCCTTTGAGAATTTTTGCATAGGTATTTGTATTTTGTGTACTTCTGAGTATTTCAAAATTTCTTACTCAATTTATTTAAAGCATCTTGTAAAAGCCTTAATTCTACGTTGTTTTATTTTTCAATTTAATGTGTTATATTGAAAAATTGTGGAGTTTTTACTCATTTTGGATATTTTCAAACATTTTCATAAGTTTTTAAGCAAGATCTAAATTAATATTATATATTTTCTAAGTACTAATAGAATTTTTACTTCATTCTAGCTTCAAATAATCCCATTTGTGTAGCCCTGACTAATCTAAATGACTTTTGTGCAATAACGATTTTCATTCACATTTAATGAATAATAATAACAATAGCATTTTGAATAATAGTAACATAAAAGTTACACTAGATAATTCAGGATATTTCAACAATAGCATAAGTTACATTAAACAGATATTTTAATTTGATTATAAAAATACAGATAGAGAAACATAATTATACACATTTACTACAGTATATACTAAAATACAATATTTATATATTTCAGTATTTCTAGTATAATATATAATATAGATAAAAGAAAATTTAGAAAATAAAAGATGAATAATAATAAATATAAACACACCAACCATGAAAATAACTCATAACTTTTGGTTATTTTCTTTCAGTTATTTTCCTATCCACAGGGTGTTTTTCTCAAGATAATTTAAATCAGTCTATATACATATACATAGTTGTGTATCATGCTTTTTACTTAATGCTTAGACTACTTGTTTTGTACCTTTTTAAAATGACTTCTTTAAACATAAATTTTAGTGGCAGTGTCATAATTGAATACCTATAAAAATTCCTCATGAGTGAATCAATCAAGAGAAGTTTACCAAATGAGGCTGAAAGGTTGGCAAACTTTCCATATAAAAGATGACTTTACTTAAATTAGATTTCCTTCTTACCTTTAGAGATGTTTAGCCCTCTGTTTATCTAAAATGAAATTTTACTTTACAAAATTTTAATTTTGAATTCATCCATAAAGAAATCTATCCATTAATCAGATTTTAAAAATCATGTTAGCAGAAATGAAATTTTTAAAAAAATGTACTGCATGACATATCAACAGAGGGGTTGGTTGGAGCAAACATATCTGTCATATGCGTGGCAGGGCAATTAACAGAAAATGACCAGAGGATGCACAGATAACAGTGCAGTCTGGGATCACATGTTGTATGGTTTGAGGAGTTCTTAACATCAGACACTTGAAGTTAAAGTGATAACTATATAATCAAATAACACTGTAATCACTCTACACAATTCCAAAAGTAAGTTGAAAATTCATAACCACATAAACAATGTGATGTGGTGTTTAAGGGAGAAGGATGGATTAATTCAGGATGCTGTTGAGTTCCATGTTAAGCCCAATGAAAAGAAAAAAATGACATGCAATAAACCAGAAAAGATACATTCATTTCACTATATAGACCTGTTTAGATAAAGTCAAATTTGTGGGCCTTTAGTTTGAAATGTTCTTTATGGGCTCATATCTTGAATAATGTTTAGTTTTGTCCAAGATATCTTTCCTACATTATTTAGAAATAAGGCAATATTAGCATTCATAAAGTTACAGTCTCAGAGAGCCACAGATGATGCTAACCATAACACATTCTTCTACTAGTTCACACCTGAATCTTTTAGTTCCAGTGTATGGTTCTAAGTGTTTTATTTATGTTAGATATTTGTGATGCTTTTTTTCCTACAGTATTTAAAGAGGCATTGCAAAGAGGTTAAGAAGGTAAATAATACACAATTGTTTAAATGAAAAATCTCTGCCAGACCACAGTCCTTAGTAAAACTGCAACCTGAAAACTTTGCCAGACTAGAGGTTCTTGTTAATCAATATTTAAACTAGAAGGTCTTTGTTAGTCAATAGTTAAGCAGTACCAATATTTTAAAAACCAATTAAATCATCACAACCTACTTTTTATTTCCTTGAATGCCACATTCAAGGAAATATATTTGGTTTGGAGATAGAAAGCTATCATATAATGAAGAGTCCTAAGAAATTGAGGACAATCTCCTACAAAGCATAGTATATAATATATTTTTGCCTAAATCCAAGGAAAGACCTAAAATTCTTCCTACTTAAACATGAGGCATTCTTCAACAGTGCTAAGTAAGGAACATATATATTTTGGTTTGGCTTTAGTTTTTATAGGTGTTAGTGGAGCCTGTTTTCATAAGAAGATGGTTACTTCCTAAATTTTCAACATTATGGGAGGGTGTACAAAAGGACATAGATACAAAGATAGTACATCAGGACGAAAACAGTCTAGGTCAGTTTTCTTTCTCTTTATTTAAAAAAATTATTGAAAACACCTACTACTCTTACAAGTTAAACTATGAACAAGATAGTAAGAAATGCATAATTAGAAGAAGGACACAGCTATGTTCAAATTAAGACTATGAATTAAATACAGCCTGAAAAAGATCATAAGTTCTTTCTAAACAAAGAAGAGAACCCAGAATAAGGTCCACATATGTATGGATACATATCCACATATGAATATGACAAAAGATACACTGTAGGGAAAGGAAAAAATATTGAATAAATTGTGCTGAGAGAAATAGCTAACTAGAAAAATAAATTGAATCTTAACCTCAAAACAAATAAAAGAACTTGTTTTAGGTAGAGTAAAGGCTTAAATATAAAAGGCAAAACTTTAAACCTTTTAGACAAAAACATAAGGAAAAACCCACATAAGAAAGGATTATTTCCCAAGGGAACACAAAAAATACAGCTATTAATATTTTAATAAATGCGGGGAGGGGGGTGGGGGGTTGGGCGAGCCTGGTGGTGGGTATTGAGAAGGGCACATATGGCATGGAGCACTGGGTGTGGTGCATGAACAATCAATCTTGTAACACTGAAAAAATAAACATATTTGGGGAAAAAAATAAAAGTTCGGCCTGAAAAAAATATTTTAATAAATGTACTTATATTAAAATTAAAACTTCTATTCAATAAATAATAACTTTAATAACTTCTATTCAATAAATAAATTACTCTCCATCCCTCCTGAAAAAAAGAAAAGCAAAAGAAAATACAATTTACAAATTCAGGTTAGGTATTTATAATACACGTAACTGATGAGTGATTCATAAACCAGAATTTATAAAGAAAATGTTCAAGTAAGTTTTCAAAAAAGACAAAAATCTAATAAAAATGAATAAAAGACATGAATAGATATATCACAGAAGAAAAATCCCAAATGATTAACAAATATATGAAATTATATTCTATTTTGGTAATCAGGGAAAAGTAAATTAATACTGAAATGATTTATGTGTATTAGATAAGAAAAAAAATTACTTTGGACAATTTATAGATGGATTGGAACTCTCACACACTGAGGTAGGAATGTAAAATGATACAGCCACTTTGGAAAACAATTTATTATCTTGTAATGAATATTCACATATCCTGTAACCCATCAATTCAACTCCTTGCCATACACTCTAGAGAAATTCCTATAAATGTGTATCAAAAGACAAATATACACACACAAAAAGAGGTTTTAGTGCCATTGCTCATTATAGAAAAAATACTGGCACCAACACTAGCATCCATGAACAGAAAATGAATAATATATTGTGATATGTTCACAGAGCTGAATATCACACAATTAAAAAGAATGAACTGAAGCCACATGCAATAGAATGAATGGATCTCAGACACATAGTTTTGAATAGAAAAAGCAATCATGAAACTACATATATAGCATGATACCATTTTATGAAGCTAAAACACAGGCAAAACTAAATGATGTATTAAGAGACACATGTGTGATGAAAAAATTTTGACAAATAGATATAAAGCAATAAACACAAACATTAAGGTACTAGTTTTCTTCCATTTGTGGTACGAGGAGAGATAGAAGGATGTGATAGTGAATAAGCCATTTACATGTATATAACATGTAACCTTTATCAAAAATCATACAATAAAAAAATTTGACCAATCATTATAGTCTAATCAGAAACAGACTTCAGGCGCTTATACAATGGGTCCTTGTTTGAAGCAGTGAACTTTCTTAGAGCTTCTGAGGTATAATTTTTTCAGACAGAGCATCACCTTTAGCAATCCATGATATGCCTCCTACACAATGGCTAAGGAAGGTATAAAAGCTTACCATGGTTGGTGAACCTGAATGCTTCTAAAATCAGAATCCTCTGCAGTGGTTAGTTAATTTAGCATATTCTGGGTCCTTTTCCAATTTGACAGATGGCCTAACCTGTGTAATTTTACAGGATCATGTACTAATTTTTTCAACCATTTTCTTATTGAATTTATGATAGTGAATTTCATTATAAATTGGTATTTCTTATTTAGATTACTACATCCAAACATTTTATATATAGCTAGCTTTATTTACTATATCAATTATTATGTTTCCAATTATTTGAAGCATAATAATTTATCTATTATTTTTTATTAGAAATCACAAGCTAGTTATAACTAGGAGGCCAAATCAATTCCAAACTTATCAAATTAATTAAATAAAACAAATCAGTGTTACCTGTCTTTGTTTCTCATTCCTTATCTGGGAATTCATATGCATAGTTGCATAATGTCACATTTTTAGCACAGTTAATGTCTCTCTGTTTTTATCTTTTCTAAGCATACTCAACTAAGGATTCATAAGAATTTTATTTTTGTAATTTTTCTCTACATTCTATTAAAAATCTTGAATATATCTTCTTGGTTTAATAATTTTTGCTTTCTTAGCCAGGCTGAGTTTGATTCTCAATAATCTCGGTCCTCAATGATTCTTTTCTTGCATATTACATATACCTTCCCTCCTAAAGATTGCTCAGGTATCCCAGGGTGCAAAAGGATGTGTTGCATGTCATAAAGAATTACAGTGAGGAGAGAGATTTAACATAACCACACACTTCAGGCAAGAGAAAGGCAAAGGTCCTAAGCTAATGGCAAGATTACAAAAGTTACCCATGTGACTGAGCGCTGAGCTCAGCCCCTTTCAAGGGCAAGAATTCACTGGAAGACTTGAGGTAAACTCCCCAGTTGAAAGGAGAAGAAAGAGATCAATAAACTCTGTCCTGCTTTGGGCTGTTAGTGGGAGGATAAATAAGCAGAGCAGTGTGCACAGTTCTAGACAGCTCTATGAAATGGCTCTGATTGATTTGCTCATGAAGGGGGTACACTACAATAGGAAGTGGATGGATTCTTAGAACTTCGGTTCTTTAGATTCATCCTTTAAGAGACATCTGTCACAAGCAAAATGATTAATTTTGCTTAAATAAACGTTTAACACTAGTTGTTATCAGAGACAACAAAGAACAGTAAATGTAAAAACAGCAGCAAATTAGCGGAATCACTGCATTTGTTAGAGTGACTGACTGTGAGAAGCTGTGATGATGGGACTTCAGAAAACCTCAGTATCTTTCATTTCTTTGGTTGACTTTTTGCTGCCTTTTTCCAAATCACAGAACAAAAAGTAAGCCCTAAGTACTATTATATAAGATACTTATATGTTCAAGTTTTTGGCCTGATTCATTAGTTGGATTTCAGTTTAAATGCCCTTTGTGTTCCCACGATATCCCATAACTCCCCCATTGTAGCACTTATCCGTATCCACAATGAGAACATCCATTTGTCAGTGTCTTCCATCTGAATATGAATTCAATGAATGGAGCAATCATATCTCTATTGCTTACCATGGTATCTTTAATGAAGTTCCTGGAACAAGGTAGATCCTTGGGAAATATTTTTGCATGAATAAGTGAAAGCATTCTAAATTCTACTTAAACACAGCATGTTAACATCAACTCTAATTTATTTCTAAATTATAGGTTGGGTAGTTTTCTGAAATTATCTATCAAGCACATGTAATATCATATATTGTTTATCCAAGTACTCACAATTTATACATTGCATCATTCTAGCGATGCCTCACACATCAAAGTCTATATAAGACGCCCTTATGTTTATGCATTTCAGTCTGAGTGGCTGCAAATGGAAGTTCTGATAAATGCTGACCTATAGCACCACCTAAGATCATAATGGAAGAACAAGAATACAGGGTTTAAGAGCACAGGAAAGCCATGGGAGTCTTAAGCTTACTAAATACCCTTTATCATATACCATACTAACTTTTGAAAAATAGTAATTTTTAATAAGAGTGATTTTCATTAGATGCAGTTTGGAGTTTTATTTTTGTTTGTTTGTTTTTTGTTTTTGTGTTTTGTAATGACTTTAGAAACAAATTTCATATAAGATGTGACTCCGTCCTAGTTAAGATCCATCAAAAACATGAATTTTAAAAATATTTTCCCTCTACTCATTTAAATTATAACCAACCATTGTAGAGAATACTTGATTCTATTCATTCAGCTTTTATTCACAGCTCCAACTACAAATACAGCTCCTTCTTCTGAAATTATTTTAATACATGTTGTTTACATAGCCCTTTGACAAGAATCCTGACACAGAATGAGTTATTTTCAACAAACATGTTCTCATTCCTAAGTTCTTGGTATAATGCACATCTCTTTGCATCTTCCTAAACACCCAACTATGTGATTTATGTAGAAGGGGCACTGACTACTTGCTCTGAGTTTGTATTAGGCAATTGATAAAACCTAATGTAAATTAGGTTGTACATAAGTCATTATAATCTCTTGACCCATATAAGAGGAAAGTTAAGAAAGGACCTGGCTTCAGGATGACTGGATTCAAGGATTCCATGATTATTGCCTAGAAGCTTTTACTTTTCTATCCAGTTTTCATCTCTGCTCTTGTTTTTATTCTTAATTTTCTCAATATGATGGCCAAAATGGCTTTCATAAAGCTCCATCTCTACCCTCCGTTTTAAAAAAATGCATATAAGGTTCATACCTACATTTCAATCACTGCTAGTCTTTACAACTTTAATGCTAATTTCACGTGCTTATCATACTGCAATAAAGAATCGCTTTAAAGTACTCAGTACTGTGGTGAAACAGTGTTAAAATAGATTCGTAATAGAATCTAAACTCTTAGAAATATCCTAACTACACATTGTTTTCCATGTTATTTCCATGGGATAGTTCCAAGAACTATTGTTTTTCATCAAAACGATACAGTAAATAAACCATTTTCATCACATTCAAGTTATGTGACGGCAGAGAATAATTCGCTTACTTTCCTACCTGTGATCAATATGCACCTTTGTTTTTGTGCTTGGAAAAATTTGTATGATGTTTGTTTAAAATGGAATGTTTCTATGTGTTGCATGTTCCTGGAAACATGGATTCCTGAGGTAATGAGGATGGAAAATCATAATATCAGCAACCATTAAAAAGAACTCCTTTTTGATTATTATGGTCATATGAAATTTCTACAGTTATAGCTTAGGTTATTATTTCTATAACTTGGCTGTTTGCATAAAACAGAGTCTTATTGTTCAAGAATTAGTATCTATTTTTTTGTTGCTCCTTCTCTTTGGAGAACTCAGGGATGAAGTAGAGAATGCATAGTCCCAGATGGCATATGCTTCATTTATACTGACACTGAAGCACAGA
The DNA here is from genome assembly GCA_028533885.1 of Nasua narica. Lineage (NCBI taxonomy): Eukaryota > Metazoa > Chordata > Mammalia > Carnivora > Procyonidae > Nasua > Nasua narica. Next base: position 85,278,630 of record CM052800.1, on the reverse strand, counting down.
AAACATGTCCAGAACTCGCCATCCTGATAAGTGCCCAGACAGGAGACAAAAATCAGACTACAACACACATTTTCCAGCTATTATCTGCTTAGGTATGCACCAGGCGTACTTCAATATGCTGCACAATCTAGAGGTGCCTTGGGTCTTCCCAGTGAATGGATCAGAACAAAGGTGGCATGATGGGCAAACAAGTGATATCTCAAAATGAGAAAGATAACAAGACAGCCAAACCAGGATGAAAGGAGGCATGGTCTAAGTGGAAAGTGTGACAAAGCAGTTCAGGTGCCATTTCTCCCCAAATACTGTCAACAGTTCTTAGAGATCAGAAACATGCCTGAAAGGTGGGTATTATGTGTAACCTCTATGATTTGAGAAGCAGTGCATTTATCAAGTCTTTATTTCAAATTATGCTGCCCCTTTCCAGGAAGACACCGTTATTCCCCTCCTCTTGCTTTCTCTTCTGCTAATATCCAGAATCCTATAATTTATCAGTGCAGAAGACTGTGGCAGATGGGGCCCTGAATGCAGAAGACAATCTCTTTGCTTTGGAATGATTGCTTACAATCATTCCATGCAATTTCCATGGCTCTGTGATCCTTCAGAGGCTGCATTTCCTTGGGCATAGGGAGAAAATTTGTATCTTCACTTAATATTTTCAGCCATCTTTCTTAAATCAGAAAACTAAAAAGCATGAAATTTCACGTGTATTTTGTGTCATGGATTATAAATACTAAATGTATTATATAGAAGAGTCATGTGATTGCACTAGACCTATCCAGGTAATTCAGGATAAAATTCCTTCTTTAGGTTAGCTAATTAGCAACCTTAATTACATCTGCAAAATCCCTTTTCCTATATTCAAGTTCAGAGGATTAGGGTATAGACATCACTGGGGGACCTACCACACACACTTATAAAATTCTGTTTTAAAATATTTACTCATATAAAGACCGATTTTTATGAATTGGCACATACAATAACCTCAATCAGTACTAGACACATTGTTTTCCTATAAAATATTGGTTATTATTTTCTTTGTTGGAATTACCTACTGTTAAAAAAAAGCCAGCAAGCCCAAAATGGAGACACTTTACTAAACTCTGTGTCAGCAACTCAAAAGTTAACACACAGCCTAATTGCAGTTTTACCCCCCTAGGAATGTAACGTTTAACTAGTCAATATGGCATTACCTGATTACTCCTATTGATAATCTTCCCAATAGACCAGACCAGATGTTTTAAATATGAGTGAATAATAAGTATACACAAAGCTAATACCATGTAAAAATGTAAATTATTTTGAGATTAAACCGCTGAAAAATGGGATGCCTGGGTGGCTCAGTCAGTTAGGCGGCTGCCTTTGGCTCAGGTCATGATCCCAGGGTCCTGGGATCAGGTGCCACATTGGGCTCCTTGCTCAGCAGGGAGCCTGCTTCTCTCTCTGCCTCTGCCTGCCATTCTGCTTGCTTGTGCTCTCTTTCTCTCTCTCTGACAAATAAATAAATAAACAAATAAATAAACTGCTTAAAAAGATGAGACCAGTATATGATCAGAAATTATTAAATTCTAAGTAACGTATTTGAGATGAGTGGTCTAAAAATTAATAAAAGGAAGACAATAAAGTCCAAGAAAAAATATGAGAAGTGGAAACATAAGTTGTATCCTAAAGGATAGGCAAGAAGTGATTTTCAATCACTCTCTGTATTATACAGATAAATGTTGCGGTTGGGGTAAGGAAGTTAGAACATGTTTATGACAAAGGCCCAGGTATAAACATATACAGAGAACATATTTGAGGATGCCAAGTTATGTCCCTCATGGTCTCCATCTTTAATAGAGAAATCACCAATCTTTGGTAGATTTACTCCATTCCATGGTTTCCATGGCCATAGATTCAAAGGCTTGGAAATTACATAGCTTTTCCTCTGCCACAAACCTGCTAGCAGTATCATCAATTACATCAATTACTTTCACCGAGGGCAATGACACAGTAACTGTTCTTTGGTTCAGCTGAGATTGATAATATGCCTCACAGATCTGGAGATAAAGACTTTAGACCAGTGATTTATAGATGTAGATTCATGTGCATTTTTTCCAGTATCCCACAAGAATGCATTCACTATGTAGTTAGTCTTTTGCTGTGAAATGTGGGAATATATATTGGACAATACATCAGACTGAGCAGCGCAACAAGCCTTTGCTAAACATGAAATCATGATCCAATTTCTGCAATAAAAAATGATTCAGAGATTCACTGCAGCATTCTGCATTCAGAAAGCTACCTGGATGAAAGGAGATTATATATAATAAAAGCAAATAGTGAAGGATTACTCATAAGCATAAGTTTGTGGAGAATAATGGAACATCTTTAAGTACTGTATTTAGATTAAAACAACAATCAAAAAAAATCAAAAGACTAGACTGGAACAGGTATGAACTTAAAGAAACAGTTCATTAGAAGGTCTATAAAACCAGATCCCTAACTCTACTGTCAGGAGAGAAAATGAGGGACAGACATACACTATTTTAGAATAATCTATCTATCTATCTATCTATCTATCTATCTATCTATCTATCCCTCTATCTACTATCTATGTATCTCTCTATCATTTGTCTATCTGTTATTTATCTACCCATCATGTATAATTTTAATTTACTGCTTTGTGATATTGCTTTACTTCTAAAATATGCCAGCCTACATGATTCCTAGAGTAAAAGTTTTTGCTGTGATGTTAAAAATTGCCTTATTGGTTCTATTTATTTTATATATTACTCTAGGTTTTAGTAAAACAATAAATATGCAGATTATTTGATGATACTTCAAACCAGTATAGCTATGCTTTTCCACATTTTACTGAAGAATAATATATAGAAAGTGCATATTTCATAAACTACCCATAGCCATATAATAAACCTGGTCAGAAATGACAAAATGGTCCAAAGTATTCTTTAATGAGTATGTCTTAATTATTCAAAAGTTCAAAACATCCAATCTTCTATACCATCTATGACAGTAAAATCTATATGACTCCTAAAACTACTCAAAATGCATTGAGCTTTCAGAATATTTTGTCTCATAACTGCCTTCATTAAATTTAATACTTTTTCAATTTGCTGTAACAAAATAAGTGAAATCTCTCCTTTTTGTTAAATTAAAAAAAGTCATAGAACTATATCCCTGGTTGTATTACTTACATATTTCTGCATAACATTATTAATATGAACTTTGCAGCTAAAAACAATACAGATTGATTATTTCACAGTATATGTGGGTCAGGAATACAGGCAAGGTCTAGCTCGGTCCCCTATAAGCCTGCAATCTAAGTGTCAGACATGATTGGATTTCATCTGGGGTCATCTGGGAAAAGATCTACTTTCAAGCTTTCAGTTATTGGCAGCTTTTAGTTTTTTATGGACTACCTGACTAAGGGCCTTATTTTATTTTTTTTGGCTGTCGGCCTAAGGCTGTCCTTAGCTCCTTGTTGTGTGGTCCTGTTCATATGGCATCTTACAACATGGCAACTTATTTCTTCAAAGTCAGAGAAGAAAGTCTCTCAGCAAGATGGTCATTTCAATCTCATGAAACATAACAATGCATGTTCTATCACCTTTGACTTATTCTATTGGTTAAAAGCAAGCTGTAGTGTTTTTAAGTCAGATAAATTAAAAACTTAAACAAAAAGGCCCACAATCAAACCCCATACTTGGGATAGACTAAATCCACACCATAATAACTAACAGTTGCCAAAATATCAGTGGTTTGAAACAAAAGTGTTTATTTTTCACTTACACAAAATGTTTCTTACAGGTCAATTAGGAACCTAATCAGAGTTAAAATCTATTTGACAGTCACGCTATATCCATATGCATCTGCCCAATTTTCAGAAATATAGATATGAAAAATTATCTTTCAAATAAGGTAAATTATTTGTGAATAACTTGACTGAAAAATAAATCTCATACAAACATTAAACTTCACTTTACATTTTTCAAATGAGTCAACTTATAAATAATTTTGAGGAAAGTTCTTATTGAATAGAATATAGACATCATAAACAATAATCTTTTGATACAAAATTAAGTAAGTCATGAAAATTTCCCAATGATCTTTAACAAAGATAGACATGGAATAAATTCATTAATTTTCTTAAAGAAAAATAGACATGATAAAGAAATGAGGAATTACTAAGATGATTTATATTCCTTCCTGCCTGTATGCAATAGGGTGTACTAGATAGCCCTACCAGCCTTCTTTCACCATGAAAGTTACAGTTACTAACTTCAAAATATACTACAATTAGAATAGGCTTCTAGAAATGAATGTTGCTTTCCTTATATAAAAAGAGGATGACTGTTTCTGTCCATCGTGAAAGAATTATGCTGTCAAACAGTCATTTATTTAAATAGCATCTTCATTTTATTAAGTGACTGCTTTTCTTTGGGCATACTATCAATAAAATTTCCTAACATTGAACAAAATTATATAAGAAGTAATTATAGGGGCGCCTGGGTGGCTCAGTGGGTTAAAGCTTCTGCCTTCAGCTCAGGTCATGATCTCAGGGTCCTGGGATTTACCCCTGCATCGGTCTCTGCTCAGCAGGGAGCCTGCTTCCCCCCTCTTCTCTCTGTCTGCCTCTCTGCCTCCTTGTGATCTCTCTCCCTCTGTCAAATAAATAAATAAAAATCTTTAAAAAAAGTAATTATAAAATTTTACAGAATGTCTGCCTTATATAAATATGTTCAGGCAATGACTGAAAACAGAAATTAATGCAGTTTATCTGGTTAGATTGATTACACTAAAAAGTTAAAACTGGGCGCCTGCGTGGCTCAGTTGTTAAGCATCTGCCTTCAGCTCAGGTCACGATTCCAAAGTCCTGGGATCAATCCCCACATCGGGCTCCCTGCTCAGCAGAGAGCCTGCTTCTCCCTTTCCCGCTCCCCCTGCTTTGTTCCCTCTCTCGCTGTGTCTCTCTCTCTGTCAAATAAATAAATAAAATCTTTAAAAAAAAATAAAAAGTTAAAACTATAAATGATGCCACAAATTTTTTAAAAGTGCCAACAGAATCAAAGCTATGGAGCAATGACTTATAGGAACTGCCTATATAAAATCTAATGTTTCTAAAATAATTTAGGTTTTGAATTTCTCTTTTCAGAACCTCCTTTAAAATAGTAATAAAGTTATGGTTAATTACCAAGTGTTAGTGTTCCTACTTTATTAATTAGTCATGGCACCACTTTGTCTTGGCCAAAGTAATTGAAGTTTATAACCTAATCCTCACAACACCATGTGATGCCCAAGGTTAAAGACTCAGCAACTTTATACAAAATGCGTAAGCTAGAGAGATTAAAAGAAACAAAGAAAATGAGTAAAGCCATGAGACTGGAAGAATACTAAAGAATGTCACTGAACGGAAGTCATTTCAAAGAAGCTAATCTGGTAAAGAGGATAATGAGAAGTGTCCATAATGGTAGCACAATTAAGTGGGAAACTTGTAAAGATAAATGAAACTCCCCTGTGAGTGTAAAGTGGTAGCTCTCAAAGTGTGGTCTTCAGAACAAAACCATCAGCATCACCTAGGAACATGGTAGAAATACAAATTCTCAGGCCTTACCTCAGACCTACTGAGACATAAACTCTGGAGTGGGACCCAAGCATCTGTGTTTCTGATGATTCTGATGTACTCTGAAGTTTGAGACCCACTGGTAGAGAGTCTCGGAAACAAAGAGAGGAAAAGAGAAAGAGGGAATGGTTCACATGTTGAATGGTACTGAGAACTTGAGTAAAATGAAGATATGACAGTGTCAGAGCATAGAAGTCACTAGAGATCATTATGTAAGGGACACAGATGCATACACACTAGTCCCTGTGGTGTATTTTTTAGGGAAAGTATAGAAGTAGAGTCGGTAGAGAGAGTCAGTAGAAAGCACAAGTTCCCTTCTATTTATCACACCATGAAATTAACACTGGAATGTTTGGACAAAACATGAAAAGTGCTCCATGAGAAGAGTCCTCTCCCTATGGTGCTGCATATATTTATAGGACAGATGGGAAAATTCAGGGAGGTGTGGTTAACCATGCAATAGTGCAAGCTTTCTGGCCAGGGATATGGCCTTGTAAGAGAGTAATATAGTCAGGAAAGGTCACATACTAATTCCACTAGTATGAGCTGGACAGATACCTTATGTTCTTTTATTCAGTGTTGCTGAGCCAACTGTCTGCCAAGTCACTTAAAAGGGGAGGAGAGAGGGCAACTAGGACCATACACCAAGGCAACTCAAAAGATAAGTATCTACTCTGTAACCTTAAAAGCAGCACATTCAGACAAAAGTTTGGCTTCATCAGAAGGAAGTAAAAAGTGTTGGCAGCTCAAAAAGATGTGGGGCAGGATTTTTTTTTTTTTTTTTAATATGGGAGATACTATCATGTTGGTGTGCTGGAGAGAATAATTAAGTGGAGAGGGAACATTGGTAATGCAGAATTGAGAGGGTCACTCAAGTTAGCTTAGATGTTTGAGCTGGTGAGCAGAGATGGAATCTAGAGAACATGTGCAGGAATTGTCAGGAAGGTTGAAGTAGAAGAGGAGAGAAAGAAGCGTCTAGATTTGAGTGTTTTGTAGGCATTTATTCCTATCTGCTAACTTGATAGTCTCAAGGCCTGGATAATTGTCCTAAGGATTAATGGGGTGATGATATAAGTAATGCCAATGGCTCTTTCTGGATCATTGCTTAGCTATTTAAGTCACTAAGTTTTCTGTCTGTGGAGAAACAGAGAAGCGGCATTGGGTCTCATGGTATAATCACAATAAGCTGATGCAACACCACCTGCCACACCCTTGGGAACAGTGCCCAGGATTCAGTGTGTCAGTGGTCCCCTTCCAGTTCTATGAATTATTATGTAAAGACCACCAATGCAGTGACCAAGATCAGAGTCCATCCACTTCCACGTGCTTGAAGGTAAGGACTGTTTCTTGACTCTTAGACCAGTAATCTCCAATGAAAGAAAAGAGTCATATTTCTTATTAGACAATGATCATCATGCAGGGCATGAGTCATTTCTTCAGGTTAAAATGCCAGAACAAAAGTTTCTTTGTTTCCCTCTTAATATTTCTTCCTTCTCTTTTCTCCTGCTTATATGGAGATGGTAAACAAAAAGGAAATGAAAAAACTGTGATACTAAGAAAATGTGAAATATCATATTGAAGTCTCATCTTTTAGAACATCCTGGAGTTAGACTCAGAGCTTATATGGTGACTGAGTTAGAAATGCCTAAAAAGATAGAGAATATAAAAGTATAAAATAATGTACTATAATCCTAGCTCTTATTATCCCCAGATAATAAAAAGGGCAAAAATGCTGGGGATGTATACTTGATCTTTAGAGAAAAAAAATCCCATTTTCTTTTCCCAATAAACTGAAACCCTCTATAAAACAATGTTAAGGCAAATGAATTTTTAAGTGTTTTTTTTGCAGTGCTTCATGTATGCCTTGGCCTGTTTTTATAGTGATTTATTGAATGTGATAAGTGAAAATAAGCCATAACACAGTTAGTCTGACAAAACCATTTTACCAACAATTATAAATCACGTGCAACCACTTGGAACATAACACACTGTATTCTGAGAGAAATACAACTGTACAGGACATTACCCTTTCTGATTATATAATTTATAAAAAATCAACAGCACCTGGAGCATGAAATAAGTAAAATCCCTTACTATTTTATGCTGCAACACTCTAAAGGCAGAAACACAAACTGAAATGCTCAGTTCTTTGATACTGACGTCAGGCTGTCTGTGAAAGTTCAATGACCTGAGGAATTAACAATGAAGATTAATGGCCTATTATAGTTCAAAATAGACTTTTTGTTCAAATAAAGAGTTAAATTTTTCCACAGTGTCTGCCAGGGATAGTTAAGAAGAGCACTTCTCTCATTTGACTTTGCTAATCATAGAACTATGCTGATCGACCTACCATAAATTCATGCTGACTATTTTCAGTTGGGTTCTCAAAGCTACTTGACAATCATATTATTCACTTCTAGACGATAAATCAGTCCATTCCTTATAACTTGAATTCCAAATCTTCTCTAATCCTCTCAAATCCTCTTGCTTAACTTTCTCATACACTCTAGATCTTCAGGTATCCTTGCCTTTTTGTTTATTGAAGACTTTTTCTTAAAGTGTACTCTTTAATCCCCATCCCCTACTTCGCCCATCCCCCTACCCACCTCCCATCTGGTAACCATTAGTTTGTTCTCCATAGTTAAGAGACTGTCTCTTGGTTTATCTTTCTCTCTTTTTTGTTTTATTTGTCCTTTGCTCATTTCCTGAAGACATTAATATTAAGACTATTAAGCTGAAGCTCTCACTTCACTCATTATCTATTCATTAAGTATTCTTTGCTTGTGTCTCAAAAAAAGAAGCAATCTATTTTTCCAATGAATTCCTATGGCTTTTTTTTCAATGATATGGTACTTATTATAGGCTTACTGTGTTACAATGCTTATATCTTCTTTTATATTATAGATTATATATATATGTTATATATATGTTATATCTTCTTTTATATTATAGATTTCTTGTGTACAGAAGCCATACCTAATACAAATGAGTATTTCTCACAGAGTCGAACTTTTTACACTAACAATTCTCAATTAATATTTGCTAAATAAATATATTAAGGAAGAAATAACAACTCCCTAGCTTCCATCTCCTTGGTCTTTACCTCAAAATAAAAACAATGTTAAGGTATTCTATAAACTGTACAATTTATTTATTTTTATTTTTTAAATTTAAAATCAATTAATTACCATATAGTATATTATTAGTTTCAGAGGTAGAGTTTAGTGATTCATCAGTTGCATATAATACCCACTGCTCATTACATTAAGTACCCTCCTTAAAGCCATCACTTAGTTATCCAATCCCTCCACCCACTTCCCCTCCAGCAATCCTCAGTTTGTTTCCTATAGTTAAGAGTCTGTTATGGTTTGTCTCCCTCTCTATTTTCATCTTATTTTATTTTTCCTTCACTTCCCCTATGTTCGTCTGTAATTCTTTTTGGTGAGGTCTTCATCTGGTTTTGGGATTAAGGTAATGCTAACCTCATAGAATGAGTTTGGAAGTTTTCCTTCCATTTCTATTTTTTAAAATAGCTTCAGAAGAACAGGTATTAATTCTCCTTTAAATGTTTGGTAGAATCTACTGGAGGCCCTCTGGTCCTGGAGTATTATTTGTTGGACTTTTGATTACTGCTTCAATTTCTTTGCTGGTTATGGTTCTGTTCATGTTTTCTATTTCTTCCTGTTTCAGTTTTGGTAGTTCATGTTTCTAGGAATCCATCCATTTCTTCCAGACTGCCTAATTTGTTGGCATATAGTTGCTCATAATATGCTCTTATAAGTGTTTGCATTTCTTTGGTGTTGGTTGTGATCTCTCCTCTTTAATTTTTATTTTATTTATTTGGGTCCTTTCTCTTTTCTTTTTGATAAGTGTAGCTAAGGATCTACTGATCTTATTAATTCTTTCAGAGAATCAGCTTCTAGTTTTGTCACTCTGTTCTACTGTTCTTTGGATTTCTGCTTCATTGATTTCTCCTCTAATCTTTATTATTTCTCTTCTCCTGATGGATTTGTCAGAGAAAGACAAATACCATATGATTTCACTAATAAGTGGAATTTAAAAACCAAAACAGATGAACATAAGCAAAGAGGAGGAAAAATAAAATCAGATGAAAACAGACAGGGAGGCAAACCATGAGACTTAACTATAGGAAAAAAACTGAAGGTTTCTTGAGGGGAGGTAGGTGGAGGGATGGAGTAATTGGGTAATGGGTACATCATCACTTGATGTAATGAGCAGTGGTGTTATATGCAACTGATGAATCACTAAATTCTATCCTGAAACTAATTAATAGCATATGTTAACTAAATTGAATTTAAATTTAAAAAAAAAGAAAAATTCCTCTCAGTTCCACCTCTCACTCTTAACACTGCTACCTGCTTTGTTAATGTGCAATCACAGCTCATCGTAGGCCTCCTTGCCTCTCTCTTATTTCAGGATACAGGACCTCTCTGATCCTCTGGTGAGGGTTTTCAATTGAAACCTTCTCAAAGCAGCCTACAATAGTAAGACAGAGTTCATGCCTAAGGAGCCATCCTGCCCATGGAAAAAGGAGGCAATTTATTCCCTGGGCAGAAAGCACTAAGAATCATTTCCTATGATTCCTCATAAGGTTCCAGAGAATCTAGCCCCAGTGCTTGAAGCAGTGGCCATTCAGTAACGCACTCTTGTTTTAGTTTTGCCTTCCTCCTTGTTTTACTACCTCGTACTGCTTTCCTACTTCCTGAGATTATATTTCTGAATTAACCTTCTGTACCCAATCCTTTGTCTCATTCAAAAAAAAAAAAAAAAAAAACCTAGGCTAAGAAACAGTAATATATAAAAATGTAAAGCTACATACAAAAAATACATAAGGGTTTATATCTTTTACCCCTCCAATTCCATTTTTGGAATTTCTCCAAAGGTGAAAAAGAAAGAATGAGGGAGACACAAAAGATGTATATACAAGTATAAAACATATTCCTTAAATGTTTAATTTTCAGAGTGCTACAGCTTTAATTTTTGCATTAGAGATTGTCTTTTGGATCAATATAGCTCTTTCTTTTAGAGAGTCCTCAGTTTGTTTATATCATTAGGAAATCTATAACCAAGTTTTGACATTTCTATTAAACAGATGTCTAAATACTATGAAAATATGGCTGAAAGCCATTTTCTATGATGCTTATAATGACAGCCAAACTTTAAGTAAATTTGTACTCTGTCTTTGTTTATGGGAATGTATTAGTTTCACTAGAAAAAAAAGTAAAATAAACCTTTTCAATTTATGATTAATTTAAGGTTCTATGGAAACTTTCCAGATCCTAAGGACAGAATGTAGGTATGTGTAGTAATTTTATCATTGTTTTATAATTCCTCAAAATTAAATAGAGTAGTAAAACAAATATTTTCACAAACTAGAGTTGATATACATTAATCTTTATCTTTATAAAATAAAATGAGGTATTACTGGGAATTACTTTATTTCATACATGAAACATGGGTAAAAAAAGTTGATGCTTTATTATTCTTTATAGTAACACAAGAATGCCAGGAATCCTTTTAAAGCCTAAAAATCTAAAATAAGATCAGTTACATTAGCAAATTGTTTCTGCAGACACTTCCAATATAAAAAAAATAGAATGAAGATGTCTAGGAGTAAAGATTTTTAAGGTAATTTACCTAGAGTAACCAATTTTAAAAGTTTCCTTAAGTCAGCTTTCTAGAGAGTTGACCAATTTTTTTGTTAAATGCAGAAAATAAAATGTCTCTGTAAGTTTCAGTGAAATTCAAATTTTAGTTAGTTTGTTATATGTATTCTTTGGCACTATTTATTTTCTTCATTATGAGTAAGGTTGAATATTTTTAATAATTTCTTGATATTATTTTGTCAGTTGTCTTTTATGTCCATTGCATAATTTTTCCATTGGGTCTTATTGTCTTTTTGGGTTTTGAGATTTAATTTTATACTAAGAAAATTACCTAATTTCAAAACGTAATTTAAAAAATTTGATTATTTCATTATTGAATTAATTGCATCTTGGAGAACATGCTTATTTTATATTTGTATAGGTCAACTTTTTAACTTTTTGAAAATTATACATCAATATATCTTTCTTGTCAAGTGAGTGACAAATAATTTTTCTAATTTTTCAGTTTTTTAACTTTTTAAGGATTTATTTACATTATATAATTTTAAAGATTTAATATAATTTGCTGATTATATCTTATCTTTTTGGACTTGGGATTTTAAGACATGTTTACAAATTATTCTACTTCCTGGAAAAATTATTAAAAATGAAACTAGCCATTTACTGGCAGAGGATGGAAAAATGGCAAAGTAGGAGGATCCTAATGAATCCCATGAATACAACTAGATAATACTCACATCATTGTAAATAACCCAGAAAATGACCTGAAGACTAGCAGAACAAACTACACTAACTCAAACTAAAGGTAGAGAAGAGGCCCTGTACATGAGGGTAGGAAGGATGGACACAGTAGAGACCTAAACAAATCTCAGGCCATCTGCAGGAGGAAGGGAGCCAAGGGTATAGAGAGAGGAGAAAAACAGACCCTCACTAAGGATCCCACAAAGGAAAGATGAATACCCATAACATTTGACTTTGAAAACTAGAGGTACTGAATTTCGTGAATTCTTATAACCTGTGGGACAAAGAGCTTGGAATTTTAAGGATCAGTGGGATCCATTCTGGAAAAGCCTGGAGGGTCAAAGGAAGTTAAGTCTTTAGTCTTAAAGACACAGCAAAAAAAAAAACAAAAAACAAAAAACAAAAACAAAAAAAACCTAAACCAACCAACCAACAAACAAACAAAAAACAGCCTGTGGAGATACAGCATAGGAGCAGCAATTTGAAAAATGCCTGGGGCATACAGAGGTAAAATTATTTACTAAGCTCAGAGTTTGGTCAGAGAGGCAGGGTCCATAGAGGGACTTATCCAGGAACAAAGGAGCTGACAGGCTCCATTTCTCTCACCTGACTCTCAGCAAGGCTATCTGCAGGAACCAGAACAGGAGACATTTACTACTTAACTTGCTTACACCAAACCCCCCTCCACTAGGGTTTGGTGACTCTACCCTTTCCAGTCACACTTGCTTCAGTCCCAGCATTGAAGATCCTCTCCCCCAGAAGACCAATGCAAGCTTTGTCAACAGCATGCCACCCAAACAGGGCACTATGCGAGGCCTTGGTTCCAATGGCAGTGGGCCCCCCTCCACAGAAGACTTGGGGATCCTAGTGATCCTTATAGTGATCCTAGAAGAGATCCTAGAAGAGAGAAAAAGTGCAGAAAATTTATTTGAAGAAATAATAACAGAAAACTTCCCTAATTTGTAGAAGGAAACAGATATCCAGATCCAGGAGGCACAAAAATCACTCCAAAAAATCAATCCAAGAACGTCCATACCAAGACACATAGTAATTAAAATGGCAAAAGTAGTGATAAAGGGAAAAAAGACAGTTACATACAGGGGAAACCCCCTAAGGCCATCAGTAGATTTTTCAGCTGAAACTCTGCAGGCCAGAAAATGGGGTGGCGTGATATATAAAATTTGCAGAAAGAGAAAAAACCTGCAGCCAAGAATACTCTACCCACTAGACTATCATTCAGAATAGGAGAGAGAAAGATCTTCCCAGACAAACAAAAGCTAACAGATTTAAGACTATTAAACCAGCTGATGCCAAAATTCTTGCTTTCTTGCTTCATATGAGGGCAAAAGCTAGATTCAGTACTAATATACTGTATTACAACATATTTTTTTGACTGAGACACCCAGTGCCCCTAGTCTAATTCATTTTTATACAACTATCTCCTCTCTTCACTATATGGCCATTGACTCTTTTTTTTCATGTTCTAATGATTCCTTTGTATCACTTTTAATATTTAATTAATTTATGTTTCTAATTTATAGCATATTTCTATTTTATTTCAGAACTAGATAGGATATTGTAATAAAAAATTACTAAATTTAAAACAGATGAAATTATAAAAATGGAGTACATATTTGGGATTGCTGAGTATTTTTCTTTCCTTCCTTTTCCATATTAATATCCATTTGATTATTAAAATTTGAGAGCTACCCAGTTTCACTGTAATTATCCCTTCATCCCTCAAATTATACCTTTTTAAGAGACTCCTGGGGGAAATTAGCTGCATTCTCATGATGTTAACCAAAAGTAAGGCAACACCAAGCAGGACAGACCACCATCCCTTACTCCCCATTATGAGGTTCTGGGTAAAGAGAGGGGGTATACCATCCTACTGTCCACACCATGGAAATACAACCATTATTATGAAGAAAAAAGTCACGCACAAACAAAAAGTTGACTAAAATATATGGTAATAATTATTCTTCCTACTGTTTAAAGGTAGTGGATGTTGTATTCATAATTTTAAAATGTGATTTTTATATTTCATATTGTTTTTAACATAATATTGAAGTGTCAACCTAAGCAAAGTTATCCACTAAAAGAAAAGACAATCAGGAATAGTACCAAGGGTTTGTTCTAAATTATTTAATCCATCAAATGAGTTATGATATTAACTCAACTTAGTTCTCTTTCAGGAAATTTCTTTGTCCTTTAAACTCATAGCACGTACATAATCTCTTTTTATAAAATCCTACACTGCTTTATTAGATCTCATAAATTAGATTATTATTTAATATTTGGTGTGAATTCCAAATGATATCACACCTATTTTACAAGCTTCAGTACAGCAGGGCTCTTCTTGGTAGCCTGAAACATGCCTAGTATAATGATATAAACTTACTGCTGTGCTTATCTCTGTGCCCCCATCCCACTCAGACATTCATTCATTAATGAATATACCAGACTGTTCAGGCCTTCACAGTTGGTGTTCCACCCCTGATTGCTAATTAAGGAAGAGCTGGCTTTTAACAAGGTTTCCCTCACTTCCCTTTCCTTTCCTATTCTCTTTGTTTCCAGATATTAAGATTTTTCATTCAGAATAAACCATTTATTTGTGAGACAGAGTTATAAAAAAAATGTCATCTTTATCTTGCTTCTACACAGAGCTCCAAATTTCCAATTTTGTAATATATGATTGCAATGATAAATAAGTAGACATAAAAAGCTATTTGTCTCATTTTTCTTCTATAGTTGCAAAGATTCTCACTATGTATCTTTTCTCCGGGAACTGAGTACATTAAAAAGTCTAGAAAATATTTTTTCCAATGATAAATTTTTTCAGAGATTAAATTCTCTATCCCAGTTTTATATTTTGATTTATAAGTACTAAACACATTAAATTTTTAGATCCCATTTTCCTTTCTCTTAAATGTTCCTACCCTGAAACTCACATAAACACAGCACTTCTGCAAATATATATTGGACAGCTTATCAAACTAAAAAATAGCAAGAAGCTTTATAAAATAGGAATGGAAAAGGACATAAGAAATGTAGCAGCATTAAAAAATACTTCCATCTAAAGATCTTTTAATATGGACTTATGTATTATACAGAGCCTACGTAAGCTACATAAGTTATTACGATATTTCCATCTGGAAGACCATGGTGGAAATGTTAATATTTAAATTTATGTAAACTAATAATATTTGTGAATGTTTACTTCCATGTATGTATATTATATGAAGCATCCATAAGTGTCCATAAATAAATGCATAGGGTGAAGGGGTGCAAGGTTAAATCATATAAAGCTGGAAAAATTTACAGATCATTGAAAGTTAGGTGGTAAAAAAATGATTTATAAATATACTGTAAACTAGAAGTAAAAAACTGGTTACCCAGAGAAAAATTCATTGCACAAATTTATTTCAACTGTCCTAACACCACATCAGTCACCATAGTTTCATAAATATAAAAAAATTATTTTTTAATTAACATTTAAGTATTTGTGAATTCCCATAAAGTCTAGAGTTTTGGACTCTTGAAAAATCAAATTTCTGGCAACACTGGCCCTGAGTTCCCAAAAGGCAACGATCAACTGGAAATGTGCTGCAGCTTGTCTTCATGGTTTTACGGCACTTGGGCAGTCTTCCTATTGGCTTCTGCTGGACTAAGGACATCAGTGGCCTAATGTTCTCAGAGATAGCTTTTTTAATGAAACATTTCTGGTATCCATCAAAAATAGGAAAATGGAAAGATCAGGAGTGAGGGCTATGTATTTCAAAATAAAGTGGGAGTAAAGAAGGGGAAAAGCATATGGTGGAAGCATAGACTTTCTACATGTTTAATATTCAGCAATAAAAGAAGGTTTTGTAAAAAAGAGTAGTCTTGTCTGCTTGTTTATTCATTCCATTTAAGATTATAAACTTTGTTTTAAAAACTTATCTGTTCCTGTTCCCCTATCAGATTAGAAAAAATAAACAGAAAATGTCCTAGCCCTGCCAAATCTAAATTCCACTTAACTACTATTTCTTACCCAACCCTACTTCTATTTCACCACTTATGTTAAAAATATTACCAAGTGTTTAACTCCATGACAGTCGCTTTCAATCCTGGCTGCATACTAGAATCACCTGGGGCACTTTAGAAACACTGCTATCATACCTCCATCCCTAGAGGTTCTTAAATTCAACACTTGTCAAACGTGTCTTTTGCATCAGTGTTTTTTAAAAAGCTCCCTATATGATTCTAAAGGCCATCCACAATTAGGATCACTGCTGTATGGATTCTGCCGCCTTTTGATAATGGAGTATATGTATCCTCTGCCCTCTCTTTTCTGTAATTTTCATGAGTGGATCTAGTCACTTAACCCAGTTAGATCTAATATATTTCTTTATAAAATGCTACAGGAGGTACCACCAGACCAGATCCTTCCAGAAGCAAGGATTATAGTGAAAGGACACATTACAGGCTTGCAGGAGCAATCACAAAGGCTGTGCAGAGAGCAGAATAAGGAAGGGAGACAAACTAAGCACAGGTGAATTTTCAGGAAAATTTCCAGACACCCTGATACCATGAGGAACTCTGGGGTGTAACTATACCTCAAGGCTGATGACACAGGGAGGCAAAGAAGCCTGGCTTTTATATTCCTGGACCAGTCAATGACCATGGGGCGCTGGGGGATGGAGGATATCCTAAGAACTCCCAGATGTCCAGCAACTTCTCCAGGTGAAAAGGCTCCATTGCAATCCTCCAAAAGTCCCAGGTAAGAGGCATTGGCAGGAAAGTACCCAGAACCTGGGGGATAGGTGAACAGAGAGAGAATAAGGGATCCCAGGGGGCACCTCTGTGTGACACTGTGCAAAAGCATTCCTTACAGCCCTTCTCTGCACTCCTAAAGAAGAGAAAGTATTAGATGGTGGTGGAGGATACAGTGGTGTTGAACTAGATTTCTAAGACATATTCCTGGTTAAAAAAATAAAGTTATAAAACACTATCTGAAACAAGAACTTTGGATCTTTATATTCCAACTAATAAATATTTAAAGATTCTACTTTCTTTCTGCTTCAATTATCTTTTGATTCCTACTTTGGTAACTGCTTGACAGTTTGAATGGGATATTAATTAACACCTAAAAATTCTTTCAAAGGGGGGGTGAAGGAAACACCTTAGAGCTTTAAATAATGAAAGAAAACATGCTTCACAATGGCACTTTTTCACTCTTACAGTCAGAATGCTATGTTAGTTGTAATCAAATTTGGAGCCATGTTCACCACCAAAGATTTACATAAGTGAGCCTGTATGTAAAAAATACACTTTTATATTTACCAAATATTTATTTAAATATGTCTACATCAAGATAATGAATGCATTAAGCAAGAGGTATCTATTTACAGTTTAGTTTCTGTCATCTGTTTTAATAAGAAATCCCATGAAGGGCTATGTTAAGACTTATGTTCAGATGCTTTAGGCTTATAGGAATTACATTCCCTTACTTGCAGGGAACACCTTTTTTCAGGCAGTTTAAATACTTTTGCCAGGGAAAACTGTAACAAATGGAACACAACATTTTCACCCAAAATGAAAAATGGTAACTAAATAATTTACTCTAAAAAGTATAGCAATAATTCTAAAGATAATATTTTCACGCATATTAAATTTGACTTGCTGAGAGTCTTGGAGAAGCAGCACTGTTAGAGAAATTCATGGTAGAACCTCAATATCCAGCAACAGAAAATCAATTTAGGAATCCTGAACAAGTTTTCTCACTACTCCCTGCGGCTTTACTCAGCTTTTAAAAATGTCACTTTTTGCTATTGTCAGAAAATTGCCAAAATGCCTATGCTAAATAAATAGGACAGGACTAGAACATAGTCAAAATTTAAATTTCTTGACCACTTTTTTCTTTAAATTAGTAATTCAGTGAAATAAATTAACAAGTTAAAGAAGAGTGTGTGCATGTGTGTGTTAAGGGAAGGATAGTGATTTTAAGTATCTATTTACCTACTTTAAAATATCATATGTATCGTATAAATGATCTCGTTTAATAGTAAAGAGCTCTAATGGACACATAAGCATAATTACAGGATAGGACACTAATGATTAAACAGGTAAAAGTATTTATCCTAGGTGACATAGCTACTTAACTCTGAAGTTGAGACTGAAATCTGTCCACCTTCAAAATGTATGCTCTTTCCCACCACATTCAGCAAGAAAAAGGAAGTGTGTGATTCAAAAATATATAAGCACCATGAAACTTTCTGCCTTTTCTAAGATCAAAATCTACCTTTATAAATTCTGGTTTAGGTTTAGGTGAATGGGTCAATCTTGATGTTCTCTCTTATCTTTTGAAAATTTTTACTTTTTACATTGCAATGAAGAAAGTCATTTTTGGAATTTCTCTGAAAAGGCATCAGAAAATGCATAAGAAAAATAAAGAACAGTTGCCAGCTGACCTTGTCCTCCAACTGTGTTCTGAGAGCAAGAATGGAAAGGATTCATGCCAACTTCCTGACATCTGAATTTCTTTATGCCTGGGTAAAGAATTCTGAAAACAACCCACACTTTCTTTGTTATTTGTATTTTGTTTCAAAAGGAAACATAAAAAGGAATAGAAAAACACTGTTTCCTTGATGTTCTTTCTGGAATTTGGCAGCACTGACAGAATCATTTGTTTCCTAACAAAACAGACACTTAAAATCTCAGGTATTCAGTGTTTTGAAATGACAACTGAAGGTAAGGACAGAATTGTTAATCAGGATTCCAAGACCAAAGACTGTCAGTAAAGAGAGTGATTTTGATGTGGAAAACAGAATACAAGTTTATGTATACGTTCTTTCTTCTGATATCTTAATTTATGTTTTTGATGAAGAAATTCAGTTTCTTTCATCTTGTTCTAGAAGTGTATATTCTTCATTTGATCTCACCGAAGTAAACAGGTTTCTTTGTAGAACACAATGAGAGACCCATTACAAGTACCTGCCAGGTTCCAGGACTTCTCCTAATGCTGGAAAAATAAGAGTGAATAAAACACAGCAACCCTGCCCTCAGGGAGACAGATGAAAAGCAAAATACATAAATAAAATCTATAGAATGTTAGAGATAACATAAGTATTAACCAAAGAAAAAAACAGGGAAGGGGATCTGACAGATTTGGGACCAAAATCTTAGAAAAGTCGTCAGGGAAAGTTTCACTGAGAAAGTGACTTTTTAATAAAGAAAGTGCAATGTGAATATTAGGAAGAGGGAATTTCAGGCACTGTGATAGCTAGTGCAAAGGGAAACTTGTAAAGCAGCCTAGGAAATGGGTAATAGATCATTACTAACGCCAATGGAAGGAGATGAAGTTATACTACTGAGAAGACAGCTATGTATTCTACTAAACTACAAATACAAATATCTTAGGAAAGCTTCCTTTGTTTCAAATAGTTTAATTTTTTCCCCAAATACTTTTATTTTTCAGTGTTAGAAGATCCATTGTTCATGTACTACACCCAGTGCTCCATGCAATACGTGCCCTCCTCAGTACCCAACCCCAAACCACTCCCCTCTCCAAAACCCACAGTTTGTTGCTGAGTCCACAGTCTCTCATGGTTCATCTCCCCCTCCGATTTTCCCCAATTCACCCTTCCTTTCCTTCCCCCAATGTCCTCCATGTTTTTCCTTATGCTCCACACGTAAGTGAGACCGCTTGACTTATTTCACTCAGCATAATCTCTTCCAGTCCCATCCATGTTGATACAAAAGTTGGGTATTCATCCTTTCTGATGGAGGCATAATATTCCATTGTACATATGGAATGTACACATCTTCTTTATCCATTCATCTGTTGAAGGGCATCTTGGCTCTTTCCACAGTTTGGCAATTGTGGCCATTGCTGCTATGAACATTGGGGAACACGTGGCTCTTCTTTGTACTGCATCTGTTTCTTTGGGGTAAATACCCAGTAGTGCAATTGCGGGGTCACAGGGTAGCTCTATTTTTAATTTCTTCAGGAATCTGCACACTGTTTTCCAAAGTGGCTGCACCAACTTGCATTCCCACCAACAGTGCTAAGAGGGTTCCCCTTTCTCCACATTCTCTCCAACAGTTGTTGTTTACTGTCTTGTTGATTTTGGCCATTCTAACTGGTGTAAGGTGGTATCTCAGTGTGGTTTTGATTTGACTCTCCCTGGCTCCCATGGCTAATGATGATGAACATTTTTTCATGTGTCTGTTAGCCATTTGTATGTCTTCTTTGGGTAAGTGTCTGTTCATGTTTTCTGCCCATTTTTTGACGTGATTATCTGTTAAACATACTTAAATTTAAAAAAGAAACAAAAGGCAGAAAAATTTTTGAAAGGTCATTAGAGTATTTCAAGAAACCAAGAGAAATGGAGTCATGACAAAAGCCAATGTGGAAGTAAGAACAAACTAAACAGTGACATGGAATATTAATTATGAAAGGAAAATAATCACTTAAACAAACTGTCACCTAAAGCAATCTCTTGTCTCCCTAATTGCTTTCAACTAAAATGTACTGTGCCACCTCATCTATGGCTGTTTGCTTTCCTTCTCCATCTTTATTTCTCTGAGCTGTGCCACCCAATTCCTTATAAAATGGAACAAGGATTACATTTAGAATCATAATGCCTGGACTCAGTCTCATTTCCCCTTCTCACTAGTGCATCTTAGACAGGTTGCTTCATTATCTTAGACCTGCTTGTTAAATAACCATATTTCCTTTCAATTATATTTTATGACTTTGGTAAATATATGAGACCTAACTGATTGTGTTCCATCTGGAATTAACCCTTCATAATGAGATCACTCATGAAGGAAATTTAGAAAGAATAAAAGGAGAATTAAAAATATCTTAGTGCAAACCTATGTTTAGAGGGTAGAAGAAAGAGAGATTAGGTGGATGGAGAAGAATCAGAGGACTAAAAAAATAACCATAAGAAAGTAACAGAAGATACAGTCACCAAAAAAAAAAAAAAAAGAGCTGGAGATCAGCAGTATCTTCTGAATAGATATGAAGGTCAACCACTCAGAAATAACCATTAAAATTGGTGACAAGAAGCTTTGCATAGTGACAGTTGTAGCCAATAAGGTTTGTCCGAGGCACGAATATTGCTAATTGAAAATTGGTGACAAGATTATCAGATAACCAATGATGGAAAACAGGTTTGTAGAGAGAAAGAGGGAACAAAGATGGGATGCTCAAAGTGGAGAAGCCAAACTGCAACAAGCTTAACAGTGAATGGGTGATGATTATAAAAAGGAACACTCATTACTTTTTAGAAAATTTGGTTTATTTAATTGGTTTAATTTAAATTAATTGTTATACTGATCATAATCCTTCTGACAAACTCTGTTTCTTTCAAACATGCATCCAGTCTAATGCCAACAGTATAGTTCATGGACAGATGCCATGCACAATTAATAAATTCAGACAATGCTTTTGAGTGTTCCCTATGATCCCGAGATTGTCTTCCATAAAATTTTGGCTGTGGAAAAAATCCTAATAAGAAGCAGATGTTCTCTCATTGAAACTTTCTGTACCTTTGAAAAGTAGTCAAGGAGATTAGTTTAAATAGCATCTTCCCTGCTGTACTCACTCTGGTGGTCATCTCATTATATGATCGGGATACAGGCATTCTGTTATTATCCTCCAAGATATCATTATTTTTAAATATGAAGAATTGAAAGATAGTAAGCTTTTTATTTCCCCTGAAATCCCATAGCTCTACATGATAAGAAGCTTCAGATTTTTCAGTTATTTATTTGAGAGAAAAGAAAATGACTTTTTAATACCTGGATATCTGAACTCTAAAATCAACTGGATACAAGATTCAAGGTCAACCAATGCAATGGATAATTTTCTACCTTTTCTTTCCCAAACTAAAGACACTTACTGATTCATCCATGCCAGGAATGATTATTGGATTCATTTTTTTTCCTGAAATGGATTATAATTCTAAACAACACCATTAACGTCTCTCTCTTTGGATCTTTTTAAATTTTTTTTAATAATTTTTTATTATGTTATGTTAGTCACTATACAGTACATCATAAGTTTTTGATGTACTGTTCCATGATTCATTGTTTCCGCATAACACCCAGTGCTCCATGCAATACGTGCCCTCCTTAATACCCGTCATCTGATACACACATCCCCCCACTCTCCTCCCCTCTAAAACCCTCAGTTTGATTCATGGAGTCCATAGACTCTCATGGTTTATCTTCCCCTCAGATATTTTACTCTTCCTTCTAATGTCCTCCATGCTCTTCCTTATGTTCCACAAATAAGTGAAACCATATGATAATTGTCTTTTTCTGTTTGACTTATTTCACTTAGCATGATCTCCTTCAGTTCCATCCATATCAATGCAAATGTTGGGTATTCAACCTTTCTAATGGCTGAGTAATATTCCATTGTATATACAGACCACATCATCTTTATTCATTAGTCTGTTGAAGGGCATCTTGGCTCTATCCACAGTTTGGCTATTATGGACATTGCTGCTATGAACATTGGGGTACATATGGTCCTTCTTTTCACTACATCTGTATCTGTGGGGTAAAATACCCAGTAGCGCAATTGCTGGGTCATACAGTAGCTCTATTTTTAATTTTTTGAGGCACTTCCTCACTGTCTTCCAAAGTGGCCACACCAACTTGCATTCCCACCAACAATGTAAGAGGGTTCCTCTTTCTCCACATCCTCTCCAACATTTGTTTTCTTTTCAATTTTTGTTATTCTAACTGGTGTAAGATGGTATCACAATGTGATTTTGATTTGAATTTCCCTGATGGCTAATGATGTTGAACATTTTATCATGTGGCTGTTAGCCATTTGTATGTCTTCTTTGGAAAAGTGTCCGTCCATGTCTTCTGCCCATTTTCTGACTTGATTATTTGTTTTTTGGATGTTGAGTTTGAGAAGTTCTTTATAGATCTTGGATACTAGCCTTTTATCTATAGTGTCATTTGCAAATATCTTCTCCCATTCCGTGAGTTGTATCTTTGTTTTGTTGACTGTTTCCTTTTCTGTGCAGAAGTTTTTTATCTTGATGAAGTCCCAAAAGTTCACTTTTGCTTTTGTTCTCCTTGCCTTTGGAGAGGTGTTTTGAAAAAAGTTGCTATGGCTAATGTCGAAGAGGTTACTGCCTATGTTCTCTTTTAGGATTTTGATGGATTCCTGCCTCACATTGAAGTCTTTAATCCCTTTTGAGTTTATCTTTATGTATGGTATAAGAGAATGGCCGAGTTTCATTCTTCTGTATATAGCTGTCCAATTTTCCCAGCACCATTTATTGAAGAGACTGTCTTTTTTCCACTGGATATTTTTTCCTGCTTTGTTGAAGATTAGTTGATCATAGAATTGAGGGTCCATATCTGGACTCTCTATTCTATTCCATTGATCTATGTGTCTGTTATTGTGCCAGTATCATGCTGTCTTGATGATCATAGCTTTGTAATATAGCTTGAAATTAGGCAACGTGATGACCCAGCTTTGTTTTTCTTTTTCAACATTTCCTTGGCAATTGAGGGTCTTTTCTGGTTCCATACAAATTTTAGGAATGTTTGTTCTAGCACTTTGAAAAATGCCAATGGTATTTTGATTGGGATGGTGCTGAAAGTATAGATTGCTCTGGGCAACATAGACATTTTAATGTTTATTCTTTCGCTCCATGAGCATGGAATGTTTTTCCATCTTTTTGTGTCTTCTTCAATATCTTTTATGAATGTTCTATAGTTTCTAGAGTATAGATCCTTTACTTCTTTGGTTAGGTTTATTCCAAGGTATCTTATGGTTTTTGGTGCTATTGTAAATATAATAGATTCTCTAATTTCTCTTTCTACAGTTTCATTGTTAGTGTATAAGAAAGCAACTGATTTCTGTGCATTGACTTTGTATCCTACCACATTACTGAATTGCTGTAAGAGTTCTAGTAATTTGAGGGTGGAGTCTTTTGGGTTTTCCACGTAAAGTATCATGTTATCTATGACAAGAGAGAGTTTGACTTCTCTTTGCCAATTTGGATACCTTTCATTTCTTTTCATTGTCTGACTGTTGTTGCCAGGACATCTAGTACTATGCTGAACAATAGTGGTGAGAGTGGGCATCCTTGTCATGTTCCTAATCTTAAGGGAAAGGCTCTCAGCTTTTCCACATTCGAAATGATATTCACTGTGGGCTTTTCATAGATGGTTTTTATGAAACTGAAGAATGTTCCCTCTATCCCTATACTATGAAGAGTTTTAATCAGGAAAGGTTGCTGTATTCTGTCAAATGCTTTTTTCTGCATCAATTGAGAGGACCATGTGGTTCCTGTATCTTCTATTATTTATGTGTTCTATCACATTGATTGATTTGCGAATGTTGAACCACCACTGCATCCCAGGGATAAATCCTACCTGGTCAGGATGGATAATCTTTTTAATGTACTCTTGGATCCTATTAGCTAGATCTTGTTGAGAATCTTGGTATCCATATTCATCAGGGATATTGGTCTGAAATTCTCCTTTTTGATGGGGTCTTTGCCTGGTTTGGGGATCCGGGTAATATAGGCCTCATAGAATGAGTTTGGAAGTTTTCCTTCTGCTTCTATTGTTCTAAACAGCTTTAGGAATATAGGTATTTTTCCTTCTTCGAATGTTTGGTAGAATTCCTCAGGGAATGCATCAGGCCCTGGACTCTTGTTTTTTGGGAAGTTTTTGATCATTGCTACAATTTTGTTGCTGGTTATTGGTCTATTTAGTTGTAAATTTCTTCCTGTTTTAGTCCTGGTAGTTTATAGGTTTCCACAAAGGCATCCATTTCTTTGAGGTTGCTTAATTTACTGGCATATAGTTGTTGATAATAATTTCTAATAATTGTTTCTATTTCCTTAGTGTTAGTTGTGATCTCTCCCCTTTCATTCATAATTTCATTAATTTGGATCCTTTCTCTTTTCTTTTGGATAAGTCTGGCCAGTGGTTTATCAATCTTATTGATTCTTTCAAAGAATCAGCTTCTAGTTTCATGGTTGTGTTCTACTGTATTTCTGGTTTCTAATTCATTGATCTCTGCTCTAATCTTAATTAATGCTCTTCTTATGTATAGCTTAGGCTTTATTTCTTATTTTTTCCCCCAGGTCTTTAAGGTATAAAGTTAATTTGTGTATTCAGGATTTTTCTATTTTTTTGAGTGAGACTTAGATGGCTATGTATTTCCCCCTGAGGACTGCCTTTGCCATATCCCATAGGTGTTGGACTTATGAGTTTTTGTTCTCGTTGCTTTCCATGAATTGTTTTTCTTCTTTGATTTCCTGGTTGACCCAAACATTCTTGAGCAGGATGGTCTTTAGCTTCCAAGTGTTTGAATTTCTTCCAAATTTTTTCTTGTGATTGAGTTCCAGTTTCAAAGCATTATGGTCTGAGAATATGCAGGGAATAATCTCAGTCCTTTGGTATCAGTTGAGACCTGATTTGTGACCCAGTATGTGGTCTATTCTGGAGAAAGTTCCATGTGTGTTTGAGAAGAATAAGTATTCTGTTGTTTAGGGTGACATTTTCTATATATATCTATGAGGTCCATCTGGTCTAGTGTCATTCAAAGCTCTTGTTTCTTTGTTGATCTTCTGCTTAGGTAATCTGTCTATTGCTGAGAGTGGAGTGTTGAGATCTCCTACTATTAGCATGTTGTTATCAATATGCCTCTTATTTTGGTTAACAGTTGGCTTATGCAGTTGGCTGCTCCCATGTTGCGGGCAGAGATATTCACAATTGTTAGATCCTCTTGTTGGATAGCATGGACCTCCTAAGCATAACATAGTGTCCTTCTGTATCTCTAATTACAGTTTTTATCTTAAAATCTAATTTGTCTGATATAATGATTGCTACCCCAGCTTTCTTTTGAGGTCTACTGACATGAAAAATGGTTCTCCATCCCTTCACTTTCAGTCTGGGTGTATCTTTAGGTTCAAAATGAGTCTCTTGTAGACAGCATATGGATGGGTCATATCTTTTTATCCAATCTGCAATCCTGTGCTGTTTCAAGGGAGCACTTAGGCCATTCACATTGAGAATGATTATTGAAAGATACGTTTTTATTATCATGTTGCCTGTTAAGTCCTTGTTTCTATAGATTGTCTCTGTAATTCTGCTCTATATCACTCTTGGGGTCTTTCCTCTTTTACAGTACCCCTCACCCCCTTAATATTTCTTGCACGGATGGCTTGGTGGTCAAATATTCTTTCAGTTTCTGCTGGACTTGGAAGCTCCTTGTCTCTCCATCTATTCTGAATGACAGCCTTGCTGGATAAAGTATCCTTGGCTACATGTTCTTCTCATTTAGTACCCGGAATATGTCTTGCCAGTCCTTTCTGGCTTGCCAGGTCTCTGTGAACAAGTATGACGTTATTCTGATGTTCCTCCCTCTGTACATAAGAAATCTCTTCCCTCTTGCCGCTTTCAAGATTGTTTCCTTGGACCTAAGATTTGCAAATTGTACTATTATATGTTGCACATTGCTCTGTTTTCATAAATCTTGGGAGGGGTCCTCCCTGCCTCTTGGACAGGAATGCTTGTTTCCTTCCCCAGATTAGGGAAGTTCTCAGCTACAATTTGTCAAATATATCTTCTAGACCCCCCCCCTCTCTCTCGACACCCTCTCAGGGATCCCAATAATTCTGATTTGGGGACATTTCATTGAGTCACTAATTTCTCTCAGTTTGATTCCTTGACTTTTGTTTTTCCCATGCCACCTCAATTTCCTTCTTTTCTATCATCTTATCCTCTATCTCACTAATTCGTTCTTTGACTTGTTTACCCTGGCAGTCAAAGTATCCAGCTTAGACAGCATTTCATTCAGAGCATTTTTAAGTTCAGCCTGACTAGATCTCATTTCTGCCCTTACAAATTCCATATTGTCATTAATATTTTTCTCAAGCCTAGATATTGCCTTAATAATTGTCACTCTGAAGTCAATTTCTGACATCTTGGTTATATCCATATCCATTAGTTCTGTGGCAGAGGCCACAGTCTCTGTATCCTTCTTTTCTTGGGGGTTCCTCCTTTTATTAGTCATTCTGTTGAGGAGCAGTTGAGGGAATATACAAAGTCTAAATTATTGACCACAACCCAAGCAAGATGCACTTATTTTATAGGAACCTTAGGGTTCCCAGCCTCTTGTTCTTCCAGCTTGCCTTCTGGGGGAGGGGCCTGCTGTGCTGTTACTCAGGCAATCCTGTTTGGGCAGGGTTGCCTTGCTCCCTGTGAGGGGAGGATGGACTCAGTAAACCAGTTTGGGGGGCTTTTGTTTTCTGGCAGCTTTCCCTGGTGGCTTTCTGCATCTCTTTCGAGAGTCAGAGCAGAAGTGACTATATCCAAACCTTTGTCTCAGAACAGGGATATTGCAGTCTGCTCTTCACTGAGCTCTACATGCCACACTACCTCTGTTTCTGTCTGTGCTGCTAAAAACCACAGCGTCCTGGGTTGTGTGCCCCACAGCAGCACTCCCAGAACTCACTTCCAGGTCCAGGCATGTCTCTGCCCTTTGTGCTTCTAAAACCACAAGCCATCCCCAGAAGCTCCAGGTTTTAGTCTGGGGACTGCTCTAAAGTCCTTACCCTACTGCTACCGGTCGAGTCTGTGCCCAGTCCCCGGCATGGGAGTCCTTTGCCTTCCCGGTGCCTTCTCGGTGATGCTTCCTACCCTTTCTGTTTATCTACCAATATCTGCCTGCAGAATCATGGCTCCCCACTTCATACCTCAAGACCAACTGCCTGAGATATTCTGTGAGATTTAGATATATCCTCTCTCATCTCAGGCTGATGCAAGAAGAGTGTTCAGAATAGTCTGGCAGCTATCCAGTTCAAAGATCTGTGTTCAGATAATCTATTCAATAATCTTTCTACAAGGCCACATTGATTCTCTGTGAACATGTTCTATACAAAAGTAACCATAATTGTCCAATAAATTTTGACTGTACTGAAAGTAAGGTACACTGGGATAAGTGCACAAATTGGCTACCGGAGGCTTCTGGAGGCCTGACATAACAGCTGGTGACCCCAGACTGGAGACTATCTCATACAAGTGTCATCTGCTCATGAGTGATATATCTCTGAAATCTACCTAATGATGCTTTTGGAGAATTACATATGATAATACATGAAAAGGGGTTACCAATGTTCTTAGAATTCAGCAGTAAATAAATAATAAGGCAGTAGTAGTAGCAGAAGTATTAGGATGACTAGGTTATACAGAAGTTAAATTGGCAGGATTTCCTGCCTTCAGGGGCAATGGATTGATTAGGTTATATGTAAACTTTTAACAACACAAGTCATTAAGCAGCACTTTAACAGGTGCTCTTCCTTTCAGTCCTAATATTTGTAGGGTTTTAAGTATGGAACTTAAAGCCCCTATATTAGTTTGAGTGTCCAAGGTAGGCATATATGAGTAAGCCTGTTTATTTCTGTTTAAGGCTTAAAATTGCAATTGAAGAATCGGTCACCAGGTGAGCACTGTTATGGCTTTCTGCTATAGCTTTATGACCCATGTGTCTCAGTTTTCTCACATAGTGAGATAAGTAAAAGCCACTGTGTAATAAATAACCTATGTTTTTACTATGTAAAAAATAGAAAAACATAAAGGTCAACCATTTTAAACAAACAAAACTACCACACAATTTTATAATTCAAACACTGGCTCTTGTTTTAAAAGCACATAGCCTGCCACCAAAAATTTGGTTCCGATAAACCAATGACATCACATACACACCCAGAGGGTATGAAACAGTTTATTACTTACATAATTGAGGCACTTCTGAAGAGAGGAGGGCAGGCCTCCAAAGCAGATGTGAAATGGCTTAAAAGAACAAAGAAAGGAAAAGGACTGAGGTTTTTACTGCAGTTAGGGGATAGAGCTGGGGTGAGCACTCCCTTGCATGATCAGGAGCTTCCAGTATTATTTGAATCACCAGGGACAAAGGAGGGTATACCTGGGCTTTCTTAGCAGCTTGTCCAGTAATGGGGCAGAGAGAAAAAGACAAGTGGGCTTAAAAGCAGACAGCAATCAAAAAATCAAAAGAAATGGAGTGAGTCTTCTTTATAGTGCATGGTGAGGCATCATGATACTGAAATTAGCCCCTACCAGTGCTCAACCACTCTCAGTTGATTATTCTAGCCCTGTTTACAGAAACTATGAAACTCATCTTCTGGGTGCCAGACGCCTCTTTGGAACAGCTTCAACAATTAGAGCCACATAAGACTACAATTTCACTGAGACAGGTTTCTGACAGCACTGTCTTGTCCATTTCTACCAGGCTCTGTTCTTGCAAATGATTTAGTTACAGTTCTGCAAGAGGGAGAAATCTCCTCATATAATTAGGGGAAAATACACAGCAAAAATGATGGCTATGCTTGGCATATTTATTCATGACTATCTTTTTCTAATCAGTAGAAGACTTTGCTTACCTTCCAAGAATTTAAAACTAAATATATTTAACTTCTTTACCAAATTATATAGATTCACCCTAGTTTATCTCTACTTTTAAAGATACATCTTCCTGTTGACCATTTTAAAATAGCGTCTGTAGCTGTACACAAATGGCAACTGTGAAAAACAGTGACAGAGAGTAGTTTCTTTTCACTATAAGTGCCAAATTACCATATAATATACAACATAAGTGCTTTAGAGGAGAGACAAATCTACTTGAGATGGACTGAACAAGGGAGATCGGAGAGAAGATTTAGAGGTAGTAAATGGAATGAGGAGGAGGGAATTTCAGATAGGGAGTAAAGCATAACATATGCGTGTGTATGTGTTAATATAAGACCCTAGTATGAAAGCAATATACGTACGTATACCTGTATTTTAAGTATACTGACACATAGGTCCAGGATAAAATAACAGAGGGAAAATAACTGACTATTCCTTATATATTCAAGGCTCACGTAAATTCTTTGTTATAAAGAAATCCCTTCATAAAGAAGTCCTTAGATATTAGCTGAAATTACTTTATCTGCTCTGAGACAATATTTACAAAACATGAAACTACATGAGAAATATGAAAAGTTAAAGAGATTTCATAAGGGCTTTTGAGACTAAAGAAAGGCTATTGAAAATACAGCATGAGTGAAAGAGAAAAGCTACCTGAGATTTAAGCAGACTGCCTGAGACAGTACCATCTGTCAGGAACCATGTCTGAACTTAATACCATGTTGCTGGCATGTACTTAAGTTCAACACGGTAAATGATCAATAAGTGTTTTTTGAATGAATTAAAAACTTCATTTTCTGGGAAATTAGTGCAAAAGGCACGATATAATATTGAGCCAATAAAACCTTTTGCAGAGTATGGTTAAGGTCTAATTCAAATCAAATCTTTTTTTTTTTTAATAGACCATATGTCTGTAGCTTGCCAGTCACCTTAATTAGAAGATAAACTAATCCCATTAGAAGGCTATCCTATTCTTGAAAACAATAAGTTAATGTTATGGTAAAGGCATTTTTCTGAGGAAATGCAGTGAACATGGGAATTACTGGGGTTTGCCAAGTCTAAAAGGACAAGTGTTCTGTGAGTATCGGCATTCAGATAGGGTTGCTATTAAGCAAATTGAGGACAGAAAGTTCTCTTTAACATGTTAAGTAGGACATAGTACTACCAAAGGAAGCTCTTTTTCTTTGCTTTAGGATTACTCTTCAATAGAGATTATTATTTTCTATGCAGTGAAGCCATATATGTTCATTTTAAAAAATCTGAAGTAAACTCCTCAAAAATATAATGAAGATGGAAACTCATAATCACTTAACTCTGAGATAGCTACTATGTATACAACATTGTCAGATCCATGGATGAAAGTGAATGCAGCCTTCCCACCTAGCCTCTCCCCAAAAAAACTTGCCAACTTTGGCTAATGGTCTTGATTTTTCACATATTATTCTCTGAGTCCAGGGGTCTCATCAATCACAATCCTTCTCACCAAGGAAGCTAAAAAATTTTAGAAGTATACACAGGAGCTCTATAGGAACAAGAATATAGTAGTAGCTTTGCTTTTCAAAGTACAGGTTTTTTGGCAAAACTAGCTTTGAGGACACAGCTTGATTCAAAAACCAAAATAAAACTTTCATTTATTTAAAAAATACTGATAAAGGTAAGCCAAGAACTATTCTAAGCACTGGGGATAGAACAGTTAACTTATATTTTTATGGAGCTTTCATTCTAGTTGGGAAAGCACACACAACGAAGAAATAATAAACTATACAGCATATCCAGGAATACGTATAAGGGGGTGCTAGGAAGGAGACTGCTATTTTAAATAGGGTGGTCTGAAAAGGCCTCATGAAGAAGGGGACATTTGAGCAAAGACCTGAATGGCATATTTGAGGGAATAGCATTCCGGGTAGAGGGAAGAGTGAATGCAAAGGCCCTACATTGACAGCATATCTGGTTTTTGACTTCTACCTTCCTGAACTGGATTGCTTTACATGTAGCTGGAGAACCAGAGCCTACTCCGGTGAAGCTCAGAACAGCACGACAATCCCCATCCTTCCCACTCAGCCAGTGAATCTTGTTTCATTCTAGAATAGACCCGATTGGAATAGAAGCAGAGAAAGGGCATGTTTATCTGTAATCTGTATAACAGAGAAAAGCAGAATCAGGATTTGAGGCTATGCTGGAAGAATGTCATTTTCTCCAATCTCGCCAAGTACAAAAAGACATCTCTCTTACCATGGAAAGGACAAAAATGGGAGAAGAGATAGGAATCGGAAGTAACCCCAAACTGAAGAACTGAATTAGTACCCTTTACCTCTTTCTGAATGTGGGAAAGAATAAGTATCTTCCTTAAACTTTTATATTATTTTACATATCTTCTTCAGATATTGTAAAGGAACTGAAACCTCTATTCTAGTCAGTGTGAGTAAATTCTGCAATAACAGAATTACTTCTACTGTCTTCTCCATGATTATTATTGAATCATTTGGATTAACTGATTGCACTGAAGAAACATGTAAATAATTTTCTGCATGGAGGATGAAATCTTGGCAAAAATCTATGTGAGAGTTCTGTTGTAACGTCAAAAGTTACCCCATACTTTTATGAGAATGAGTTATTTTTTACTTCTTGAGTTCCAACTAAAAAGTAATGGAAAGGGGGACAGAGCACTGACTCAGAACTCTCTGACTATGTAAAGAGTCAGATCTAGATAAACTATATCCTTAAACCAAGACACCAGGAAGGAGCTAATGTTGCTGGCTATACTTTCTTCTCCATTAGGAATCTGAGCAAGTCAAAGAGAAACAGACATAGATGGAATGAACAGATGATCATGTATGATGCCCATTTCGATAATTTTCACCAAAAAAATTAGCATTCCAAAATACCAACTATGCAATCAACACATATTACAAGGAAACTCACAATGTAGCATTTCAAAATGTTTGAACTATTATAAAGTCAATTTCCTGTACTAATTACCAGTTTTCATACAGATAACTTCAATATAATTCTGAACATCAAAGATGGTAGGTAGGAAATTGAACTTCTTATTAAACTAATGTAGTAATTAAATCTAGTCCTGCAAAAACATTTACTCTCATAAAAAGCATTCAAAGCTACCTCATTTTATGTGCCATTTCAGCTCTAGTTCTCGAGATGAAATTTTTTCAAAAAAGAAAAGAATTCAGGTAGTGTTGAAACATTCTGTGGACAGCAAATTGTCGAATTAGAAAGGAGCCTTGTGGGGCACCTGGGTGGCTCAGTGGGTTAAAGCCTCTGCTTTCAGCTCAGGTCATGATCTCAGGGTCCTGGGATGAAGCCCTGCATCCAGCTCAATCCTCAGCAGGAAGCCTGCTTCCCCCTCCTCCCTCTACCTGCCTCTCTGCCCGCTTGTGATCTCTGTCAAATAAATAAATAAAATCTTAAAAAAAAAGGGGGGGCGCCTGGGTGGCTCAGTGGGTTAAAGCATCTGCCTTCAGCTCAGGTCATGATCCCAGGGTCCTGGGATCGAGCCCCGCATTGGGCTCCCTGCTCAGCGGGGAGCGTGCTTCCCCCCTCTCTCTGCCTGCCTCTCTGCCTACTTGTGATCTCTCTCTCTCTCTCTGTCAAATAAATAAATAAAATATTTTAAAAATCTTTAAAAAAAAAAGAAAGGAGCCTTGTTCATCTTATTTTACAGAAAACAAATGATAATTATCTTCTAAAAATTATATTCAAAGTATGTTTTCAGAAATCCTTGGGAAATGGCTGCCTAAGCACACATCTATGATTTCCTTTCTCTGCCTATTTTGGCCAGAGACAGCTCAACTTGTATTTTGAATAAAACCTATTCCTGGAAAATGATGGGGCTCCCAAACACATATAAAGCTTCCATTCCAGAGAAAATAGGTCAGTCAATGCCAGCAAGATGTCAGCATCAAAATATTCCGGCTCACAGAATGCCCCCACCCACAGAAGGACTCAGGTCCAGAGGCCTGGGAGGACATCTTCCTTCCTCTTAGCATCTGAACAAAGACTTCTGATCTCACAGTTACAAGTGCATTCCAGCTCAGAATGGTAGATGGATTCCTTTAACACATAGAGATGAACCACCCAGCCTGCTCACAATGTATATAGTATTGGATTATTCCTCAATCAGACAAGCAAGTACTTATGGCAATAATAACACAGGGATTACGGGAAAATTATGGGAAAATTAAAACATAATAGTATTGGATGATATATTTTAAAAATTAAAGTGAAGATTATAACATGGTTGGATTTTCTCACACATATTATTTTTTATTGTGGATTACATTTAGTGTGTGGGAGAACAGAGAGTACATCATTTTCTCTTCAATGAATAGGGCCTTTAAAGGACTTTGCTCTATATATGTAGTTGTAATAAAATTCCAATAATTGGAATATAGTTAACCACATTTTAGTAGAAATTGACTGTTGAAATCAACTGCTCTCTTTCAGTGCAGCTGGAAGAAGGCTATCTCTCACCCACTTATGCTAAAAGGCATGCAAAGCAAAATCCTAAACATCTAATTTCAGCTGAGCCAGCATAGTTGTTGCTTGCCAAATAGCAAAGAAGTACAAACTGTATCTCTTAATAATTTCAAGTCAAGTTCCTTAGAAAACCTGAAACGACTGCAATACATTTGAGGGAACTCTCACTCAAACACATGAATAGACAGAGAAAGATTACAGATGATAAGAGCATATTAATTTTAAGGAGTTACACCAAGCCAAGTGTTCAAAAAAGTGGTTTTCACTGAGTACATATTTAGCTGGAAAAATAGAAGACAATCTTGAATGAGCTCTAATGTAAATTTTTAAGGTTTTAAAACATAGCACAATGGCACAGAGAACTACAAAATAGAGTTTCAGGAAAAAGAAAATATAGTTTCAGAAATTTTAAGTTTTAATAATGAAACTCAAAACTGCTGTAAACCAAAATGTGTCCTGGGAGGATCAAAGGGAGATATAGATCAAAAATAATAGAAGGCACAAATGAAAAGATAAGTGATATGGAACTAATCTAGAGCTTCCTAAAAAGAGAGGGATAGCTGGGCAAGAAGAAATAATCAAATAGATAATGGAAGAAAACTTCCCCAGATGATAGAAAGATTTAAATTTTTAAATAGAAAGTCTCACTGAATTTAAAATAGGATTAATTTACAAAGAGCTAGAAAATTTTCTGAGTAACAGAGATAAAGAGAAAATTTTATAAGGCTATAGATAGAATAGATTAGATACAGAAGAAAGAGAATAAAAGTTTCTCATGTAAGCTAAAACAAAAACAAAATAAACCCAGGTTTTCACAGAAAATCACCATAATCTAAGAATAATTTCCTAGCAATTTTTCATTGTAACACAAGACAAAAGACATTTGACAATGGAAGGAAGCTAAAATTATACCAATGTTATAATAATTCTAAGTAACTAATAAAGTTCAGTAGAGTGAAAATTACATTAGAGAAAAGACTTCTATCGGGCTGTCTTAGTCTGTTCAGTCTCTCATAGCAAAATACCAGACAGGGTAGCTTAAACGACAGAGAATTATTTTCTCAGTTCTGGAGGCTAAAAGGTGCCAGCATGGTTGTTTCTGGTGATGGCTCTCTTCCTGGCTTGTAGATGTTGCCTTCTCCTGTATCCTCCTATGGCAGGGACAGAGGAGAATGTAGCCATTCACAAGCTGTCTTCAAGAAAAGGGAAAAGGGGTGCCTGCCTGGCTCAGTTGGTAGAGCATACAACTCTTGATCTCAAGGTCATGAGTTCAACCCCATGTTGGATATAAAGTTTGAAGAAGAAGAAGAAGGAGGGGGAGGAAGAGAAGGAGGAGGAAAGTGATAAAGGCAAGTAAGAAACAGTGATAAATCCCCTGAGACTTCCCACATTGCTTCTAAGGAGCCCCTCCATCTCCTTGATTTGCCTCTAGTTGGTGAATTTCTTCCATATTTTTCCTCCTCGAGTATAGGTATGATTGTTTTGTTTTGTTTTATTAATCCTTTAGGCCAAGTCTCTTGAAACATGTCTGACAATTGCTAAAATAGTAGGTTCCTTCCGTGGTGGTTCACAACTTTCTAGCATATTAGCAGCTACTGGAGTGATGTGATAAAGAAGATGGTATTCCTTGCTGCTATCATTCTGTTCATTGCCCTGAGATATCTCCTTCTTGAGGCATTCACCACTGTATTTTTATTTCCTAGTTTTAGTTGGAATTTAGTTCCATATTGGAAAACAGTATGGAAGTTCTTCAAAAAGTCAAAAAAGAGAACAATCCTACAGTCTAGCAATTTCAATACTAGGTATTTACCCAAAGGATATAAAAATACTGATTTGAAGGGATACATGCACCTGATGTAATAGCAGCATTATCAACAATAGCCAAATAATGGAAAGAGCCCAAATGTCCATCAACTGATGAATGGATAAAGAAGATGTGGTATATATACAATGGAATATTACTCAGCCATCAAAAAGAACGAAATCTTCCTGGGGCACCCGTGTGGCTCAGTTGGTTGAGTGTTGGCCTTTGGGCTCAGGTCTTGATCCCTGAGTCCTGGAATCATGGCTAGTATCAAGCTCCATGCTTGGTGGGGAACCTGCTTCTCCCTCTCCCTCTGACTGTCACTCCCCCTGCTTGTGTTCTCTCTCATGCTCTCAATCTCTCTCCGTCAAATGGATGAATAAAATCTTTTAAAAAAAATAAGCTTGCCATTTGCAATGATGTGGATGAAGATAGAGAGTATTATGCTAAGCAAAATAAATCAGTTAGAGAAAGACAAATACCATTTGATTTCACTCATATATGGAATATAAGAAACAAATGAACATGGTGGCAGGGGGAGGTGGGAGAGGCAAGCCAAGAAACAGACTCCTAACTATAGAGAACAAACTGATGGTTACTGGAGGGAAGTATTGCATAGTCTAAATGGGTGAAGAGTATTAAGGAGGGTACTTGTGATGAGCATCTAGTGTTGTACGTAACTGATGAATCACTTAAATTCTACATCTAAAACTAATATTACACTGTATGTTAACTAACTGGAATTTAAGTAAAAAGTTGAACAAAAAAAGAAAAAAGAATAAGTAAACATAGACCTAAAAAAATTGAAAATTTATTTCTGGAGTCTCTACTCTGTTCCAATAACCTATGTGTCTAGTTTTGTGCCAGAACCATACTGTTTTGACTACCAGAGCTTTGTACTATATCTTGAAATCAGAATCGTGACACCTCTGGCTTAAAACACATGTAATTTTAACTCAGAAGTCTGGCTCCAGGCCAAAATCCTCTGTATGCTCTTTTAGGCCCGATTATCAGTAATTATAAAGGCTTTACCTGGCAGTACCATGGGTGGAAAGCTGCCATCTCCGGTTCCAACTTGGTGTATAGCCAGTGCACTGGGAGAAACTGCAGCGAAAAACCCAGCCCCTCAGTTGGCCTTGTACACACACAGACCCATATTTCTAATCTTAGTGCTTCCATTCAAAGACTTCCTTCTCAGGACTGTATTTAGTTAGATATTTTTCAGGTGCCTTCACTGAGACTTCCTATGAGGCACTGGGGAGTGTCCTTGAAGAGACTTTTCTCCACTATGGTTCAGTAGTTTTCACTCCTAGCCCTTCTTTCTCTCCCTCCCTGGGGACCCAGGTTCATAAAATGGCAAGAGCCTTTAGTTCATATGCCCTCAACAGTGAGACAATTTTCTCCACATGCATTACCAGTCATCTGACTGACATTCATTTGATGCTATTCCATAGAGAAAAACGAAATATTGAGGGAGCTAGTACTTTTAGTAAGTGAAGAAAGGCTTAATTACTATCTTTAACTTGGCTCATTATCATAATTGACAACCTGGACACCTGGTAGCAGATGAGAATAATCCTGTTATTAAAAAAATCATAAGCAAAAAAAAAAACACACAAAAAAAAACAAAAAACAAAAAAGACCTGACAGGGTTGATTACACGGTAACTAAAATATGTCAAAAACACCTACAAAAAGTTTAAATACAAGTGACAGGCAAGGATAAACTATTTATAACATGTGTAACAGAATAGGGATAGCTAGAATATATAAAATGCTGCTACAACTTAAAAAGGAAAAGAAAAATTCACAGAAAAAAATAAAAACAGACAGTAGCACACAAACAAACTACCAATAAGAGAAACAGGAGTAGAAACAAAATATCATTTTTTTACTGATCAAAGTGAAAAAATATGATTTAAAATATAGCAAATATTCACTATTGATTAGACTATGAGGAAACCACCTTTCTCATATACTGTTGATAGAGTGCAAATTTGTATAAATAGTCCCAAAATTACACCTCTAGGTTTCTATCTACAGAAATAGTTGCATAATTACACCAAAATATAGGTACAATGATACTCCACTTAGCATTACCTATAATATTAACAAATTAGGCATATTTTAACAAAATTGGAACATCTGTAATTTGATATGCTATGCATCCATGAAAAATTATAAGGTTTCTGAGTTAGAATGGAGGAATGAAATCAGATTCTTCTCTAATCCTAATGAAATGTGCATAACAGGTAAAACATTAAAAAAAAGAGAAACCATTTACTTTCAAAGCCAGTTTTATCCTGTATTAAACAAGGATTGAGAAAGTTAAAGACAAATAAGGTAATCAGAATAAAAGAGAAGATAAAAAATCAGCTCTTACAGTTTAATAAAGATGCAATTAAATCTACTGTTCTTATGTATTCTCTCACTTTAATCAAGAAAAATGAACATATAATAAAATTAAGACCAACCAAAAAT
Source organism: Nasua narica (assembly GCA_028533885.1). Lineage (NCBI taxonomy): Eukaryota > Metazoa > Chordata > Mammalia > Carnivora > Procyonidae > Nasua > Nasua narica. The sequence goes on along the minus strand of CM052800.1, from coordinate 85,240,401 downwards.
ACCTATCATATCAAGTAATATAAAAAGGATAAATTACTCTATTAACACGAGTAGATTGACTCTAAAAGCAAAACCCCGTGTACAAGAGGCAAAAATTAAAACAAGTGACTCATAAGAGTTGAAAATGAAATTACCATTTTTACTCTTAATAATGTAAAAAATAAATGCAATAAAGAAAGGTTTGGAACATTAATACTAGTCAAGGTAGAAATTTAAGCAAAAATATATGAGATACATAACAACTTCACTAATAATAAATGGTAACATTTACAAAGAAAACTGTGAATATTTATACATCTGATTAAATAGAATTTCGATATATAAAGCAAACACTTTAGGAAATGCAATTGAAAGTAAAAGATTAACAATAATGAGAGATTTTAACTCACCTTTCTCAGCTATTAAAGAATCAAAACAAAGAACATACCTTTCTTTTTTTATGTAGTATTTTAAAATCTGACTTTATATCATTCTATAAAGAAAATGTCAATTTATTACAAAAAGATAAAATACTGTGATAAAAGTACCTGATCACAAATTGATGCAAATAGGAAACAACAAAAAGAAAACACCAAACACATCTTTTGCCTGGACAGTATCTTTTATTTTGATTCAGGAAGAAAATAACTGAAATAGCCAACCATTTTGAAAATCCAAATTTAAAAGTAATAATAATGACATAGAGAGGAAAAATCTGTGGATTTAGATGCTGATTGTTGTAGAAAAGATCATTCAACACACACATAAAAAAGGAAAAGTTAAAAAAAATAAAACCTAAAGAGAAAGAATGAATTTGGAAAAAATAAAAACTAGTAAATCAATTCCAAAGGTACTTCTTAGAAAAAAAAAACAAGCAAGCAAAAAAATAATTAAGCCCATATCTAATCTAATTGAGAAAAAGAGAGAGGATACAACAGAGACATACATATGAAGAAATTATTATAGATGGGGAGGAAATTAAAATAATAACATAGTTTGCTCAAATATATGCAATTAAATTTGACAACCTGGAAAAAATTGATGCCTTCTTTCCTAAAAAGATAATAATTTCTAGTCCTGCCCATGTTGATACAAAAGTTGGATATTCATCCTTTCTAATGGAGGCATAATATTCCATTGTATAGATGTACCACTTCTTCCTTATCCACTCATCTGTTGAAGGGCATTTTGGTTCTTTCCACAGTTTGGCAATTGTGGCCATTGCAGCTATGAACATTGGGGTACATCTGGCCCTTCTTCGTACTGCATCTGCTTCTTTG
>CM052800.1:85221717-85239042 GCA_028533885.1 Nasua narica | reverse complement strand
AGTCAATTATCTTATGGTCTCACTTACGTGTGGAGTATAAAGAAAATCATGGAGGGCATCGTGAGAAGGAAGGGAAGGGTGAATGGGGGGAGATCGGAGGGGGTGATGAACCAGGAGAGACTGTGGACTCTGAGCAACAAACTGAGGGTTTTGGAGGGGAGGGCGTGGGGCGGGTGGGCGAGCCTGGTGGTGGGTATTGAGAAGGGCATGTATTGCATGGAGCACTGGGTGTGGTGCATGAACAATCAATCTTGTAACACTGAAAAATTAAAATAAACATATTTGGGGAGGAAATAAACAAATAAATAAATAAATAAATAAATAAATAAATAAAATATTTTTTAAAAAGATAATAATTTCTAAAATTGACCATGAAAGGAATAGACACTGAATATAGTCAAACATTGTTTAATGAGAAAAGTAACAAAGCTGCTCTGTAGAAATGATAAGAGACCACAGAGTTCACAAGTGAAATCCATCACACTTTCAAGGAACAAGTAATTCACAACTATCTAAAATGTTTCAGAATATGTCAGAAGGAAAGCTTCCAAAGGCTGTCTATGAATTCACTGATCACAAAATCAGACAAAAACAGTAAAGAAAAAAGAAAAAAAATCACATTTAATAATATTAATGCAAAATACTGGCCTATATCTTTGACTAGGAGAGTAGAAAGATAATGGAAATTTGGATCGATTTTAGAAAGCTGTTATGATATTACAAGTTCTTTTAATAAATTCACTATATTAATAGTGTGGTAGGTTTTGTAGACCGCATCTCTCAATAGCCATTTAAGACCTCTTTGGGGTATGCTTTCCTTGTACTTTAGAGGCTGGGTGTCTAAAATCTGCATTTCTCAGGCACAACTGAATCTATAAACCAGGGTGTGATTTTGGTTCCACCAATCAGGCATGCAAATGAGATTCCGAGGCCTGAATTTGGAACTGAGTTAAGCAAGAAGAGAGGCAGGGAATGGGGATCTGCTTTGTGATTTGGTTTGAAGTAGAACTCTGTGGACCCGAGGGCTACCAGCTTCCTGATTCAAATTTAGTTGAATGGCATTGGCAGCTGCTTTCCAGTTGAGGGCAGCGAGTATGATACAAAAGGGTGGGCCTTACTTGGAATGTCAACTCAGAGCCAGAAACTCTAGCTCTTTAAAAGATTTTGAAAGCCATGAAATATCTGCTGTGAAATCCTTGTCTGCTTAAACTAGCTAGAGTGGTATCTGTCAGCTACAATTGATAAATAGGTCAAAGGAATAAGAACACAGGGCCAGCCTTCCTGACATCAAAAAGACTTTGAAAAAATGCAACTATCTTGCTTCTTGTTAAAATTTTTTTTTAAGATTTTATTTATTTATTTGAGACAGAGACAGTGAGAGAGAGCATGAGAGGGGAGAAGGTCAGAGGGAGAAACAGACTCCTCATGGAGCTGGGAGCCCAATACGGGACTCGATCCCAGGACTCTGGGATCATGACCTGAGCTGAAGGCAGTTGCTTAACCAACTGAGCCACCCAGGCGCCCTTGTTAAAATTTCTTGAAATTGTAATATAGTTGGATACTTCCTTAAAGAAACACAACATATGTCGTTAAAATAAATTGGTAGTATGCTTTCTGAATGAACACTAAAAGCATTCTCATTAAAGTATAAGGTTGGCCATCTTCTCTATAATTTTTTTTCATCACTAAAATTTTTAAGTCATTTTTTCTGGAAGTACTAGTCAATACAATTAGAGAAGTAAAAGGAGAAAAGTGCATAAAAATAAACAGAAGAAACAGATTTTTTTTCATAACTAGAAAATCCAAGAGGATCAACTAAAATTACTAGAAAAAGATTATCTAGTTATTAAATTAATATAAAGAAGTACAGGAATACCTGGGTGGCTCAGTGGGTTAAGGCCTCTGCCTTCAGCTCAGGTCATGATCTCAGGGTCCTGGAATTGAGCCCCGCATCGGGCTCTCTGCTCAGCAGGGAGCCTGCCTCCCCCTCTCTCTCTCTGCCTGCCTCTCTGCCTACTTGTGATCTTTCCCTCTGTCAAATAAATAAATAAAATCTTAAAGAAAAAGAAGTACAGATTTTCTGTTTACAAATAATGACACAGAAAAAATGGGGAGAAATCCCATTTATAAGCCACCAAAACCAAAAGAAAATAAACAGAACCTAGAAATAAACCTAACAATCAATATGTCAATTCTATATGCATGTGACTTTAAGACTCAGACATAAAAGACTTGGACAGACAGTTTCTTTAAATATATATATATATAAAATATGTAAAATATATATAAGTATAATATATATATACTTTATATATAGATATTTAGGAGAGAGAGGGAGACAACATTGGCAAGGGGAGGAGTAGAGGGGGAAGGAGAGAGAAAGGGAGAGAATCTGAAGCAGATCCCTGCTGAGCACAAAGCCCTATGCAGGGCTCCACCTCAGGGCCCTAAGATCATGACCTCAGTGGAAACCAAGAGTCTGACACTCAACTGACTGAGCCACCCAGGTACAGCAAATAGACAGTTTCTTGTTACCTATCAATACTCAGTATTTTAAAGACTTCTAAACCAAAGTCTACACATTATATATGACTCCAATAAAAATAACAGAATTTCCAATATCCATTTTTTGAAACTACTTTAACTGATTAAAAAGTTCACAATGAAAAAAAGCATTCAAGAAAAACCATAAAAATTCTGAAATGTTAGAGATGAGATAATTTATGACAATTTCAGTTTATGAAAACACACTTGGTGGTGACAGTCATTAAAAGGATGTGAAGCACTTTTATGATTAGATGGTGAGTTTCTAGAAATAGCCCTAAAATACTGTCAACAGTTGGTATATGATAAAGGTAGTCCTGCCAATTAGGGAGAAAGATTTTTATTTATTTCTTAAGTTTTATTTATTTAAGTAATCAAGAGTCAGATACTCTTCTAACTGAGCCAGCCAAAAGCCCCAGGAAAAAGACTTAAAAAAATTTTTTTTGTCCGATAGAATAACAATTTAAATAAACAAACAACAAAACCCCACAAAAGTACTAAAACAAAAAAATGAGAGAACTTTAATACAACCTTGCATTAAGTAATTCCTTTTTAAGTAAGACACAATACACAAAAGCCATGTAGAAAATTATTGATAATTTCAAGTATATAAAATTTTTGTATGTTAGCAACATTATAAACTAAGTACAAAGTCAAGTGGCAAAACGGAAAAAACATAATTACAACACATAATCAAAAGTACAAATTCACATTTTTACAAGAACTTTTTTCAAAACCTTTTTAAAGATATAATTCATATACCATACTATTAACCATTTAAAATTTTTTGTATATTCAGAGAATTGTACAACTTCACAACAATGAATTTCAGCATATTTTCATCACCGCAAGAAACTTGTATCCATTAACAGTCACTCTTCCTTTTCATCCCAACCCAGCTCTCTCAACCCTAGGCAACTTTCTTTCTATCTCTATAGATGTACCTATTCTGGGCATTCCATTAAAATGGTATATTATTATGTGGTCTTTTGTGATTGACTTCTTTCACTTAGCATGTTTTTGAGGTTCATCCATGTTGTAAGGTAGCATGTGTCAAACAAAATTGCTGGGTCATGTGATATTCTATTTTTAAAATAGAATATCACATGACCCAGCAATTTTGTTTCTAGAGATATACCCAAGATATATGAAAACATATGTCGACATAAAATCTTGCACAAAAATGCGCCTAGTGGCATTATTCATAATTACTAAAAAGTGGAAACAACTCAAATGTCCATCAGCTGATGAATAGGTAAGTAAACTGTGGTATATTCATACAATGAAACATTATCAACAATAAAAAGAAATTCATCAAGAAAAAGAAATAAAGTATTGACACATTCTGTGCCCATTTTACATTCCTATCAGAGTGTAGGAGGGTTCCAATTTCTCCATATACTTGAAAACAATTGCTATTTTCTGTGTGAAATGTTATGTGATTTTACTTTTCACTTCTCCAATGGCTAATGATGCTAGGAATCTGTTTGTGTGCTTTTTGGCCATTTGTATATCTTCTTTGGAGATACATCTATTCAGAACTTTTTTTTTTTGCACATTTTTAAATTGTATTGCCTTTTTGTAGAGTTATAAGAGTTCTTCATATATTTTGTACACTGGCCCCTTAACAACTATGATTTGCAAGTAGTTTCTCGAATTCAGTGCGTTGTCTTTTCCCTTTCTGGATAGTGTCCCTTGAATTCATTCTTCTAGAGTTCACTTTCCTAGCATGAAACCACCCTATGAGCTACCTGGGCCAAGGGCAGAGTCCCAGCATTCTGGGCTTGCCACACTTGGGGTAGAGCCTCCATTCCATGCATGGAGAGGGAATGAAGAAAAGAGTCTGTAGCCTCTTGGTTACATTTTTTTCAGAATTTTGCCTCTTCAACTTGGTGTCAGAAGGAATGAGAAATGCTGGTGGCCTGCTCCTCCAAGTGAGATACCACACCCCTTGGTTGGAGCTGAAAACACCTAGAGCCTCATCTATTTGGTCACACCCACCTGGAGGGGCGTGAGCACAAAAGCAATAGGTCATGGCTCAAGTGCCAGAGACACTCTTTTTTTCCTACAATTTGGCACACTTTTTGTCAAATAAATGTTTCTTTATTTGCTGTATGTGCTTAGGACAATTTTGAGAGATTTTAGTTGGTTGTTTTTTTATAATTTTTACCAATTACAATTTTTTCCCTGGGAACAGACCACAGGGTTCCTAATGCTACCATTCAAGAAGTAGAACTCTACTAGTTTACTTTTAAAAAGGATTTAAAAAAATATTTTAAAGAAGATAACAACCAGAGTGCCTGGGTGGCTCCACTGGTTGGCATCTGACTCTTGATTTTGGCTCAGGTCATGATCTCAGGGTCCTGAGATCAGCCCACACTGGGCTCTGTGATAGGCATCAAGCCTGCTTAGGATTCTCTCTCTCCCTCTCCCTCCGTTCCTTCTCACCCCCCCTCTCTCTCCAATGAATAAATAACCCTTTATATTTAATTTGGCTATGCTATCTGTTGCATCTAAATCTCAGAATGTTACATTTAGAAGGAACTTTTGCAATCATCTGTTACAGTTACCTCATTTTAATAGATAAAAGACTTTGCTAAGGTTCACATAGGTACTCAATGCCAGAAGGAATACAGGATCTGTTGTCACTTGACTTACACATTTTTAATGTCAACTTGAGAAGGAAGTATTTATATAACCTACTTTCTAAGCCCAGGCAGGAAAGAACAGCATGATCATTGCCTTCTTTACATGTGTATCATACCTTCACCATGTGCAGCACCTTTTGTTTCTTTACACAGAGCGTTATGTGCTATGAAGACAAGAAACCAAGGGAGTGTCCAGGATGAGCATGAGAATGAGTAGAAGGTGGTTGGGGCCACTGCTGCTGACATTTTTGTCAGCAGCATATCTGATATTTTTTGAATGGTCATTTTGGACAGATGAGGTAGTAGTGTCTTCCTTTTAAGGACATGAAGGAAATTATGTTAGCCACTGATTTTAGGTTTTTTTTTTAAACCAATTTCATCATGTGCCACTTTTCCTACAATCCATGTCTACTTAGTGATTTCAACATGTTTTGTACTAAAGATCTTTTCTGATCCTCAAAAGAAATCCTAGGTTTAACTAGTAGCATGAGGGTAGTTATAAATACAAGCATGATTGATATGCTAGAGATTTAAATGTGCCTATAACTGAATGTCAATTGTTAAAGGTAGTAAGTAGTATCACTTATATGAGTTAATTTGCTGGCTACAGATAAATATATATTTTAAAAACTTACCAAACTTCCAACAATTTCATTAGCACAATCTTAATGGTCTGATATATACTTTCCCATTGCTACCTCTGAGCTAAAAGAACACAAGCATATGCCTACAAATGAAAAAAGCCATAAAACCTTCCCATCCTCCAAATCTCTGCCTCCCTCAGCCAGGCAAAATGCCCAGATGCCTGACTTTGAGGTCAAGTTGCAACACATATTTATGTAAAATATCTCCTTGAGGCTAGCAGTTTTAATATAATATTTCCAGTTTTGAATTACTGCTGAGTTTGGTTTTATTTGATCCTTGATGCAGTATTTGAAAAATACAATCAAGGACCAACCAAAATGTAATATAAAAGCGGTAGAATGGGGTAAGATGAAATAATGACAAAGTACATTTAAAGGAAATGCACTTTGAAGAGAAAATTGGAAATATTTGAAGAGAAAATTGGAAATAAAAAATATAAAAACATAAGGAGGGAGAAATGATTAAAAGCAAAGCAGACAACAGAAGTGAGAAAAACTGGAAAAGATGGGAAAGCCAACAAAATAATTGGAAGAATGTAAACCTGTAAATAGTATAGTTTCAACTGCTTAATTGTACACTTCCCTGTGCTCATATTTCTACTCCTGTGAAAGGAGTACTCATTGCCACTATTATTTTTGTCTGTTTCTTTTTGGCTAGAACATAAAGACTTGAAGGATATAGCAACAAAGAATGCCTTCTGGAAAACTTTGTGTTATCATTCCAAACTTCAAAATAACATCCAATGCTAATTGAAAACAAAAACTTCTGTAGATAAATAAATGATGTAATGTGTTCAGTATTAGGCTACATATTAAACACATAGGAAGGAATTTTCTTTATAAAATATTTAGGTTGGAGTAATTGCCTCTTTCTCCCTGAACCAATTCTGAATTATGTCAAGGCATGGATTTGTTCTTGAATCAAAGGAATATCTTTGGACAGTAAAGTGTAAATACTAATAAAATCTAGATAGATGCCTGAGAGACTCACCTGTAAACCAAATACACGGTATCTGTGGCATCATCTTTCTGAGATTCCTTTTTTCATCTAAGAAAATTTTCCTGCAGAGTTATAAGAATAATGATGTCCTTGCTGCACCTTCCAGATTAAGAGGTCTCTGGATATGTGAAAAGCTACTGAACCATTATCCCTGTTAACAGGTCAACAAAGTTGACCTGTTTTCCTACCTATAACAAATTAGAGAACACAAATGAGAAAGCAGGAGATAACACCTCAAAATAGACACAACTGCTCAGGGATAAGTGACAGGTGACAATGAGACACATGAGAGAAGTCTCTCAGAAACTAAACATGGGGTCAAATTAAAAAAAAAAAGTATGGAACTCTGGGCACAGTGAAAGCAGCTAATCACTTTATAGATAGCCAGATGATAGAGATGATAGATAGATGAATAGATAGGAGAAGGAAAAAGAAAAAGAAAGAAAGAAAGAAGAAAGAAAGAAAGAAAGAAAGAAAGAAAGAAAGAAAGAAAGAAAGAAAGAAAGAAAGGAAGGAAGGAAGAAAGAAAGAGGAAGGGAGGGAGGAAGAGAAGGGGGAGGAAGGGAAGAAAGGGGAAGAGAAAGAAGAGAAGAGAAGAGAAGAGAAGAGAAGAGAAGAGAAGAGAGGAGAAGAGAGGAGAGAAAGGAAGGAAAGGAGGAGGGAGGGATGGAGGGAGGGAAAGAACAAGGGAGAGAGGAAGTAGCCTCTGGAAATAGGTTTACATCCCCAGAGAATAAAGAAGTTCACGTAGTTCCCCATAGAGAGACTGGCTTATCAACTCTAACTCCCTTTGCTGCTTCAAATCCTAAACTATTGCCTGTAGCTTCAATATCTTCCCAATTTTAAACCGGAAGATTTAATTTTGTTAATTCTAAACTTGCATAATGGAGATTTGAGAAGCCAACCTAATTTTTTAGCTCTGTTCTAGCTTTCCATGAGGATTTAGTCTTATGTTCCACTTGGCCTGTGTTCAGGATCTAGATCCTCTGAGACCCTGCCTCATTCTTCAGTATTTCCTGGGTGTTTGATCCCTTCTGTGGCTGAATCTCTATTCTTTCTGGCCAGAACTCCTTGCTGCCACAGTTTCATCTACCTGGATTTCAAACTACTGCTTCCTGCCAGGTTAGCTTGATGTGGCTTGTGTATCATTAGCAGGCTATTTACTGTGGCTCATCACTGATTCCCACTGTCCCCTTGCTCAACCTTCTCCTGCTACTAGCAACAATACTCATTGTACTGCAAGAGGTCTGCCGGACCTCAGACCTCTGGCCATCCCATCCTGCCATCACCCAGGCCTGGATTATAACACACTGAAACACAGAGAAGAGCTCAAGATATGTTCATTTCCAGTTTTTAGAAGGCAAGGAAAGTAGAAAACTTTGTCATAAGCTGTCATTAACAAATATTAGAGAAAAGGTAAGGATCTTCAGTGAGTGCATTTCTAGATGTCTGGAAAAAACATTCATGCAGAAGAATTCGTTTTTTTTTTTAATAATGTAAGTACAAGTAAATAAATATATTTTACCATTATTCCATTCGGCACAAATATATTTAAGATAAGGACTTAAAGTATCACTTTCATATAAGCATAGTGCTAGGTAGAGGGACATTAAAGCCCTCTTACATCTCAAGGGCTCTGGCCTGAGCAGGGAGCCAGGGAGGAGCTGTTTCTGCTTACAGAAATGGGAAGAAAATTACCTGAAGCAAAAAGTCCCACTTTTTATCTCTTGTACCTAACCCAATATTTATGTGAAAGACAGAGGTTTATACCCTAAATCATCCAGTCTAGATATTTCTCCATATTAAGCATTTCTCTTTTCTATGCTTTCACAAAGTCCTCACAGGAGAAGCGCAGCAAACAATCAGGTCATCCTGCCACTAATAGCTACACCATTAGGCTGTGCTCAGGTTAAAAGGATTTCACACAGCCTTCCCGGTAACTGCACCCCTGAGGCTGCCCAAACAGGTCTATACCCTGCACAGTGGTCTCCTTCAAGTGCCAAGCACCTTTATATGATTAGAGCAATGTGCCTTGTCAAGAAATTAGCAAGAGACAAAAGCCAGTAATCCTATCTATCCCTTTTGCATTGCTCTCCATTCTAATGTGCAAAATAGCACACTCCTCAGTGAAGAAAAATAACTCAAACATGTTTTATGATGAAATCTTTCATTGAGAGCAAAATTCATTACAAAGCCACTAATAGAATATCAAGAAATTTTGCCCATATTTGGAAAGAAATGTATCAAAGAAAAGCTCATCCTATTTTTTTTATTTTTCTGGTTTATATTGGTCAGTTTTATTTTATTGTTCTATCCACCTGATTGGAGGGTCACCAATAAATATCAATTTTGTTCAGAGGTAGCATTATGACTGAGAAAATTGAGGAGTAAGGTCCATATCATATGATCAAGGCAACCCAATTATCAAAAACATTCTGACAGAGAAAAGAAAGTGAACTATTCTGTGCTATTAATCATGGCATCAAGTATAAATAAAATCAGAGTCAATGCTGTTATTCTCGAATTGCTCTTAAAGGGAGCCAACCAAGGGAATTAAATAACCTAAACTGATCATATTAATGCAGTGATGCAGGCAAATATTCTCCATGTCTCATAAATAATTTTTACAAATTGGTAAACACTTTCCCTTGAGCTGTTCCTCATGAGTATTAATTTACTATATATGTTTTAACTTGCTTCCTTGTGTCCTTATGACAGTAATAAGATGCTTAGACAGAGGCAGAATATGAAACACCAACCAAACTGCTATGTCCTTCACTGATGAGACACAGAATTATCAGTCGATCAACTAATTAATGAGTTGATAGAGTCCGTGTGGACTTGATGCCATGCACCATGACATAATAGGAATTGTGCTATCAGCAAGACAGAATTTTGCCTTTAGAAGGAGAGTTTCACTTCTGTTTGACATGTCTTTGACAGCAATGGTGGATTTTTAATTCTACCCAACTTGTCTTCGGTTCTATGGAGACAAATACCAATGCCAACAAGACCTGTTTTAGGTAGAGATGTATATTGATTGGCCAAGTGTAAGTAGTATTCTAAGATTCTCTTCTTATACTGAATTTTAGAAACTCTAAGCAGATTTTTCTAGTGTTTATATTATGAATTATGCATTATGAATGCTTCACATTCATATTCTCAAATTTAATGACATGAGTTAATATACACAAAATTGCCTCATAAATTAAAGCTTTTCAGTAAAAATGTGTCTTTGTAATGTTGATTTTCATAAGAAAGAAAAAATTAACTGGAATTACACTTGGTTAGTCATTACTGACAGTCATTCAATCATTACATACATTACAGGCAGTCAGATTTATAAGCAGCTTCATAAGAATAAAGATCCTTAAGGGTTCTGCTGGAAGAGGGACAAGTCCTTTCAGTTGTCTAACATCTGTAAAGATCCACATATGGGAACTCTGGAAACCCAAGTATTAATGATAGAGCTATCCCATCAACATGTGACTACTCACTTCTGAGTTTTTGTTTAAAAACAAATAAACTTTTACCTAATTTGGGTCTCTGTATATTTGTGTCCCTTTATCATAACAGCTTACCCTCTCTCTTAACTAATACAATTTCTAATCTACTACTTATTTATTTAAATATATTTATTCTGGTGCAGCCACACTGAAAAACAGTATGGAGGTTTCTCAAAAAGTTAAAAATAGAACTACCCTATGATCCAGCAACTGCCCCAGTAGGTATTTACCCAAAAGATACAAAATACAGATTCAGAGGGATACATGCAACCCAATGTTTATAGCAGCATTCTCAACAATAGCTAAATTATGGAAAGAGCCCAAATGTCCATCGACTGATGAAGATATGAAGAAGAGGTGCTATGTGTACACACATACACACACATACACACACACACACTGGAATATTACTGAGTCATCAAAAATAATGAAACCTTGCCATTTGCAATCATGTGGATGGAGCTAGAGTGTACTATGCTAAGCAAAATAACTCAGAGAAAGATAAATACCATATGATTTCACTCATATGTAGAATTTAAGAAACAAAACAGATGAATATACAGGAAGGGGGAAAAAAGGAGAGAAAGAGGGAAACAAACTGTAAGAGACTCCTAGTGACAGAGAAAAAAAAACGGAGGGTTGATGGAAGAGGGGGGAGGATGGGCTAAATAGGTGATGGGTATTAAGGGGGCACTTGTTATGATGAGCACTAGGTGTTGTATGTAAGTGATGAATCACTGAGTTATATTCCTGAAACCAATATTACACTTCATGTTAACTAACTTAAATTTAAATAAAAAACTGAAAAGAAAAAAATTTTTATTCTAAAAAAATGTTGTCTTATAGTTTTTGAAATACATGAAGATTATTGTACCATAGACATCATTCTATTTTCATCTGTTTACCCAAACAATAGTTCAGTGAACATTTTTGCATAGTCTTAGTGTATACCTTTCCAAGAATTTTGAGTTTTTCAGTTTATACTAAAGATGCAATTGCAAGATGTATATGTACATTGCTTTACTAAGTAACCGCCAAATTTCTCTTCAAAGTCTTTTTATCAGCTTTTATCACACCAGCCAACACTCTTGGCAATAATTAATATTATTCAACGTCATAATATTTTTGTCAATCTGGTTGATGGAGGCTGATATTGGTAGTTGTTTTATATTCACCTTATTCTTGCTTATTTGGGTTTATACTATTATTCTTTTGCTATCTTCTTGAATTAAATATTTATCTCATTTTTTCAATATTTGTTAGTAGTTGAAAGATGTATTAAATGTTTTCCTAAGTACTGCATTAACTATATTGCACATATTTTAACATGCAATGTTTACCTGGTTATTCATTACCAAAAATTTAATAATTTACCCATTGAGTTCCTCTTTAACCAGTTATTTAGTGTCTTTCTCTTTTTTTAGTAATAAGTAATAAGATGCTTAAACACTCACATAGGATTTTTTTTATAGCTAGACATTTATTACTGATTTCTAATCATGCTACATTTGGTTAGGGAATTAGCCTGTTTAATATTGATGTTTTAAAAATTATTGGAGCTTTTCTGGGGAATGAGCATATTGTCAATATTCTATACATGTTTGGAATGAACATGACTTTGGTATTTGTTGAATAAAAAGATAAATTTATATGTACCCACATATACACAGATATATACACAAGCTTATTGATTTTGCTATTGAATTTTTCTATGACTTTACATATATTTATTTGCTTGATATATCATTTTCTGAACAAGTCCCCTAAACACTTTTCAGCTTATTCATAACATATCCTGCATGCACCAATCTCCCCCATTCCACATGGGATCAAACAATACCTTCCAGAAACTAGACGCTAAACTTATAGGCTATGTTTTTCTACTTCATATAACTTTTTGCCACTATTTTTAAATATTGTGTATGATATATACCTAAGGGTTTATTTATTGTTAATTTTTTTATTATGTTATGTTAGTCACCGTATAGTACATCATTAGTTTTTGATGTAGTGTTCCATGATTCATTGCTTACATATAACACCAGGTGCTCCATGTAATCTCTGCCCTCCTCAATACTCATCACCAAGCTCACCCGTCCCCACTTCTAAAATCTTCCATTTGTTTCCTGGAGTCCATTGTATCTCATGGTTCATCTCCCATTCCAAATTCTCCCCCTTCATTTTTCCCTTCTCCTAATGTCCTCCATGCTATTCCTTATGTTCCACAAATAAATGAAACCATATGATAATTAACTTTCTCTGTTTGGTTTATTTCACTTACCTAAGGATTTATTTAACTGTGCCTTTGGGGAGATGGGAATTCAGCTTTTGCATTACTACCACCATTTCTTAATAAAAGAAATTTTAAATGTATCATTTAATCATGAAATACACCCTGGGAAGACCCAATTACTATGAAGCAAAATAACACTTTCAGATTGAACATTATTATACACTTTAATAAGAAAGAGTTGCAAAAGGAAAAATAATTAAATGATACATTAAAATGTCTTCCTATTGATTTCTTCTTTGCGTTTTCTGACCAATTGTCTATAAATAACAGTAACTTCATGGTAAAGAAATTTTAATTAAAATGCCAAGTGCAAAAGGACAGGATTTGGCTGACATACGTAAATGAAAATAAAAAAGACTGTAGGGAAAGTGAGACTTCATCGCAGGTGACATGATTGTGGAAAGATGTGCTGAGCAAGCACCTCAGCAGAACAAGCAACTTGGGGCAGTGCCATAAGCTGCAGGCATTTCAGAAAAAATACACTGAAAATGTAATTGAGAACAGCTTGGATAATTAGACCCCCAAATGGCATCATTCTTTAGGACTGCAAAGGCAGAGGAAAACAAATTGGCAATCAATAAGAAAAGGAGATAATGCAAAAAACAACAACACACACACATTTAAGGAGAGGCACACCTTGCTTTAACTTCTGGGTAAACAGCATTATAAAAGTCTGTTTTTTAAGTTAAATGTACGCAGATGTAGATTTATACACATTTGTGTGCTCCTCTATGTGTGCGTATGCAAGTGAAGCAGATATGCTAGCACAACATAAGCTGTCTTAAAAGCAAAGTGTTGTTCTGCAGTCCTCAATTTTATAAAGATATTCTAAAGGACTATCTCCTCTATACCAGAAGTTGGGATGGGGAATCAGAACGAAAAGACTTTACAGGGTAAGAACTTTTCCAAAAGAAAAGAAGTCATCATTGTTAGTAGTTCTTTTCCCCCTACTAATGAAGTCTTGTTAAAGCCAAAGCAAAGAGAAAAGTGAAATTGTTATTGTTTTAAAAAATACCATGGAAGCTATTAAATGCAAAAAAACAATCAACAACAGAACGAAGACTCAATAAAAGAGGTGCTTTCATCTAGTTTGCATAAATGGCACCTAGTTTAGAGACTAAATAACTCTCAGTTTCTATTTCAGAAAATGATCAATCCACAGATACAATTATATAATCTAAAGGCTTGTCAAACAGACTACTTAAGAATATCATGTCTTTGACTATACTTTCCACTTGACATTTCCCACTGGCCATCATTATATCTCCTTTATCAGACAAGGATATATTTGAACAACACTTAAAAGTCAGATTCTAAAGGTGGCCTTACCCAGGGCTAAGCACGTGGTGTAATAACAGTCACGAGTGCAACCCAATAAATAAATTATACACGTCTCTAAAACTAGAGGTATTCTATCAATTCACTCATTCAAAAACTATGGAACTCTTACTATGTTTCAGGTACTATGATAAGTTCAGGGGATAGAGCAATGAAAAAACAAAAACAAAAATCCAAGCCCTCATGGAATTTATATTCTATTCTAGTGCTAGACAGACAAAAAGTGAGAAAAATGAGAAAAAGTATCTAGTACATTAAATGATGATGATTGCTAAAGAAAAATTTAAAACAAAGAATGGAGTTGGGCAATAAGGTGATAGTAGATATTTAACAGTAGGGATGTTTAGGATGTAAAATATAATTGGCAAAATAAAAAACAAAAAATTGAATAGAATAAGTAAAAAATGGATGTTTAAAGAATGAGCTAATGAGTTCAAAGATGGGATTAAGGAATTTTCACATAAAATTGTAGAAAAGGACTAAAAATGAAAATGTAATAGTTACATGGTAGGACAGATATACATATGCTTATATCTGCATAATAAAGTCCTAGAAGGATGACAATTTTTTGAAAAAAGAAATATTTGAAAAAATAATGAAGATAAACTGTCTTCAAAGTGAAGGGTTACAATTCAACAAATTCTTACCACCTCCACTGCTACTACTTTAGTCCAAGCTATCACCTCTGATCTGAATAACTGTAGTAGCCTCCTAATAGCCAAATAGACTCCTAATAGCTTTCACTCTATCCCTTCTATAATCTAGTCCAACATAGCAGTTACAGGAAACTTTTCAAATTTTAAATCACTAACACATCACTCTTCTCTCAAAACCCTGTAACTGCCGCTCTGATTAAAAGTCAAAATTTTTACACATAGTATCCAGATGTTGGTACCCAAGCCATTCCCCAGTAGAAGTAACTAGGGTCCCCTGGAGAAATGACTGATTCTAGAAATTGGGCAGGAAACACACAAAATGAACTTGAAGCATCTTAAAGTGCCAGAAAGTAAGGAAGTGTTCAAATCAAACACAACAATGAGGATTTGTCAAAGGGACAGAAGAGCCGATTGAAAGAGTTCTCAATGGGCAAAGTTAAAACAACATAACCACAAAATGTAATGTAGTATTGAATTATCACCTAAAGTAAAATTAAAAACCTAGGAGTCTATACTGATACAAATATTTAAACAAATAAATAAAGTAGAAGAAATAAATTTCAGAGGAATCCCACATTATTTATGCAGATACCTGTCCTCAGGAAAGGTGGAAAGATATAACAATAATATCAGACGGAACATAACTCTCTACTCTTTAAATGTGGGCTATGCAAAATGACTACCTAGCAGAGAGTACAGCATGGAAATGGGAGGGAAGAAGCATAACTTTACAGTAGATAAACCCGATAAGCAGAACTCCAGCCAGGTGATCAAGACTGAAAGGAATAGTGGTAAGTCACGTGGATAGGATATATCATTAATGTGATATGATAAAAATGGAACTTTATTTCTGTGGTTATCCTCCCAAAAACATATAACCTAAATCTAATTATGAGACAGGCATCAGAAAAATTCCAACTGAGGAGCATTCTGTAAAACATCTGACCTGGAGTTAGTTAAGTTATCGAAAACAAGGAAAGTCTAAGAAACTGTCACAGCCCAAAGAAGCCTAAGTGTAAGTGTTGAGTAGATGTATTTTGGTAACCTGGAAGGGATCCCAGAACAGAAAAAAAACATTAGGTAAAAACTAAGAAAAACCGAATAAAGTTTGGATTTAGTTTGTTTGAAGAACAAATTCTTAAAATGACCTCAAATCCTCTACATGTCCTGGCTTTCCTAGTATTTTCTGGCCACATCTCCTACTATTTCTCTCACTTTGCTCAGTTTTAACCACAACGTTCCCTACTGTTCTTATACTCCAGAATGTGCTGACCTTATGGCTTTTCACAGGTTGTTTTCATTATCCAGAACTCTCTTTCCCGTCATCCCAAGACTTACTCTCTCACCTGTTCAAATCTTGTTCAAATGGAACCTATTCAATGAAGCCTACCCTCATCACTGTATTTAAATTGCAATCTGGTCCCCCCCCAACAATCTTGAACTACTCTAACCTTAACAATGTGTGACAAATTATATACTGTACTTATTTATTATGTTTATTTTAGATCACTACTCCTCAACCTCTTTCTTCTCTATCAAGTTATAAATTCAACAAGTGAAAAATATGTAAGGCTGTTTTGTTTATAGATCTATTTTAAACACTTAGAACAATGACTAGAAAAAAAAACAATGACTAGATAGGGTAGATGTTTAATACATATTTGCTGAATAAATGAATAGATTGCCAAATAGATGGTATAAAACACACACACACACACACACACACACACACACACACAGAACTATCTCAGAAAATTTTAAAACCTTATTATGGTCTGAAAGTTTGTCTCCCCAAAATTCATATGTTGAATTCATATGCTGAAATCCTAAACCTCAAAGGTAATGTTATTAGTGGATGGGCTCTTTGGGAGATAGTTAAGTTATGATGGCAGAGCCCTCCTGAATGGAATTAGTACCTCATAAAAGAGACTCCTGAGAGATCCATAGCCCCTTAGCCCCATAGCCCCTTCCACCATGTGAGGATCCAGGGAGGAGGTGCAAGCCATGAACCAAGAAAAAGACTTTACCAGAATGTGACCATGCTGGCACTTTGATCTTGGGCTTCCCAACTTCCAAAACTGTGAGTAGTAAATTTCTGTTGTTTACAAGCTATCCAGTCTGTGTTTCGTTACAGCAGTCTGAACAGACTAAGACAAATATCAAACACAGAAGGAAGATTCTAAAAATTTCAAGACCAAAAGAGCAAAACAGCTACCAAAGAACAAGAATTAGGCTAACATAGCTAAAAAGCTTCACAGTGTGTAGGACTACACTGAGGAAATACTTTAACTATTAAATGAAGAGACCCTAGAAATCACAATTTCGCAGCCTAAAAGTATCAGTCAAATGTGAAGATACAACAAAAAATATTTTCAGACATTTAAATTCCCTAAAACTTTGCCATTTGAAAAGCACATTAAAAATAGTTTCTGAGGAACTGGACCAGTAAGAGAGAAAAAACATCCAAGAAATGCTGTAATACTTAAGGAAAGGTAGTAATAGTGGTAAAAATTAATTGGAAAATCTTTCACTATCTAAAACAAAAATAACCATGAGGAAAAAGAAAGACGGAAGGAAGGATTGAAGGGAGGGAGGAAGGAAAAGAACAAAGGAATTTTAGATAATCCAGAATTAAAATTCTAGATGATACTAACATTATTGAAGTGAGAGTTCAAGGGATCAAGGAGCATGCCAAG
>CM052800.1:85170612-85221617 GCA_028533885.1 Nasua narica | reverse complement strand
TCAGTCAGAGAAAGACAATTATCACATGATCACTCTGATATGAAGAATTTGAGAGGCAGGGCAGGGGGTTGGGTGGGTGGGGAAGAGAAATGAAACAAGATGGGATGGGGAAGGAGACAAACCATAAGAGATTCCTAAACTCACAAAACAAACTAAGGGTTGCTGGGAGGTGGGGGGAGGGGAGGGTTATGGACATTGGGGAGGGTATGTGCTATGGAAAATGCTGTGAAATGTGTAAGCCTGATAATTCACAGACATGTACCCTGGGGCAAAAAATACATTATATGTTAATAAAAAATAAAAAATAAATAAAACATAAAAAAAGAAATTTTGTAGAAGAGAGACAAGCTGAAATGAAAACTAAACAAGTCAGAAATAAGTCCAAAATACCTGCAATCACAATCAAAATAAATAAATGGACTAAACTTACCAGTTACAAAATAGGAACTGTTAGATCATTTTTAAAACCCCAGCTACAGTTCAGTTAGAAGAGACTCAAGTGACATTTAATGACAGAAAGGCTAAATGTAAGAAATCTGATGGTAGGTAGGTACAATTCAAAACAAAGCTGGTATAATTGTTTTGTTTTCTGACATATTCAACTTTAAGGGAAAAATTGATATTATAGATGGGATTGCTTCATGAAAATTAAAAGTCCAGTTTATTAAAAAATTGTAATAACTATAAGCATACTATACCTAATAAAAGTCTCAGAATTTATAAAATCAAAATTAATAGACTTATTAGGAAAAATTGGCAAATTTGCTAATCAGAGGACAAGACTAAAACAGAGCTCTTTAAAGGAAAAATTGGTACATCAGGATCATGGAATAGGTATCATACAGATGACATTATTTAGACAAAGACAACATAATTAAGTTGGAAGTTAATAAAAATACAAATAAAAATGTCCACATATTTGGAAATGGGAAGAGCATACTTTGTATATAACTCTTCCCTCAAAGATAATATAATGAAAACTGCCTTATCATGAAAAGACTATGTCAAAATTTGAAGCCACAGCAAAAACAATAATTAAAAGGAAATTAAATACCTCAAATAATTATAAAATAAACTAATAAATGCCAATAATTAACTAAACATACAAAGTAGATAGAAAAAGTAATAAAGGTAAAAGTAATGTTAGTGAAACAGAACAAAATGATTCTCAAAAAGTCAAATGTTTGTTCAAAAAGATAAAGTACAAACCTCTAACTAAATTTATAAAGAAGAAAAGAGAAGATATATATAAATAACATTTTTAATAAGATGGAGAAGATATTAGAAATCAAACAAATATAAAAGACAATAAAATATCAATAAATATACAAGATTAATTTTAAAATTCTTAAAAAATGTAACTTACCAAAACTGAGTCCAAAAGAATAGAAAAGTGAAGTTTTCATTATTGAAGCCATAGCTTAAAATCATCCTATACTAATAGTCTCAAATGACTTAAAAATGAGTTCTACAAAATTTTCATGAAGCAGATCATTACAATCTAGCAGAAACTCTTCTAAACAATGGAAAAAGAGAATATATCTCAATCCTGTAAAATCTTAATGTGAGACTTAACAAAAAAATTATAGGTTGTTCTCATGAAAACCACAGATGAAAAAACCCTAAATCAAGTAGCATATTTGAGATACATATATGAAAATTACACATGACAAAGTAGGATTTATTCCAGTAATGTAAGGATGGGTTAATATTAGGATGGGTTAACATTTCATATGTAAATATCTAACATTTAAATAATACATAATAATATATAGGACTTAATATATAAATGTAATCACTGATTATCTCAATAGAAAAAATTCATAGAAATATAATAAAGTAAATTTAATAAAATTTAGCATGAATTAATGATAAAAACTGCTACTAAACTTGAAGAACAAAGCTGGTGGTATCACAATCCCAGATTTCAAGATACACAACAAAGCTATAGTAAATCAAAACAGTATGGCACTGGTACAAAAATAGATACATCGAACAATGTGACAGAATAGAGAGCCCATATGGCCAATCAATCTACAACAAAGGAGGCAAGAATATATAATGGGGAAAAGAATATCTTCAATAACTGATGTTGGAAAAACTGGACAGGTACATGCAAAAGAATGAAACTGGACAACTTTCTTAAACTATGCACAAAAATAAACTCAAAATAGAATAAACACCTAAAAGTGAAACCTGAAACCATAAAATTCCTCAAAGAAAACATAGGCAGTAATCCGTTAGACATTGGTCTTAGCAACCTATTTATGGAAATGTTTCCTCAGGCAAGGGAATTAAAAGGAAAAATAAGTTATTGGGACTACACCAAAATAAAAAGCATTCACACAGCAAAGGATACTGTTAACAAAGCAAAAAGGCAATCTAGTGAATGGGAGAAAATATTTGCAAATGAAAAATCTGATAAGGAGTTAATACACAAAATATATAAAGAACTTATACAACTCAACCCCAAAAACATCCAATTAAAAATGAGCAGAAAATCTGAATAGACATTTTCCAGAGAAGACATAACAGATAGTCAACAGAAACATGAAAAGATGTTCAACATCACTCAATACCACGGAAATGCCAATTAAAATGGAATATTATCTCATACCAGTCAGAATGGCTAAGTATCAAAAAGATAAGAAATAACAAATATTGGTGAGGAATGGAAAAAAGGGAACATTTGTGCATTGTTGGTGGGAATGTAAATTGATGCAGCTCTTTGAAAAATAGCATGAGGGTTCTTCAAAATATTAAAAATAGAGATACTCTATGATCTAATAATTCCACTACAGGGTATCTAATCCCCAAAATGAAAACACTAATTTGAAAAGATATATGCACCCCTATGTTTATTGCAGTACTATGTATAATAGCTAAAATATGGAAGCAACCCAAGTGACCACTGATAGATGAATGAAAAGAAGATGTGGTATACGTATACAATGGAATATTACTCAGCCATAAAAATAATTGAAATCTTGCCATTTGTGACAACATGGATGGACCTAGAGGATATTATGCTAAGAGAAATACCTCAGATAGAGAACAAGTACCATATGATTTCACTTATATGTGGAATCTAAAAGCAAAATACATAAACAAATAAATAAAAAACAGACTCTTATGTACAGAGAACAAACCGGTGGTTGCCAGAAGGGAGGTGAATGGAGGGATGGGCAAAATAGGTGACAGGTATTAAGAGGTACGAACTTCCAGTTATGAAATAAATAAATCAAGGAAATGAAAAGAATAGCATAGGGAATATCGTCACAACAATGTAAAACCATTGTATGCTGACAGATTGTAACTATCCTTATCATAGTGAGCATTGAGTAATGTATATAATTACCGAATCACTACATTGTATACCTGAAACTAACATAACATTGTATGTGAACTATACTTCAATGATAAACATTCTTTAACTTAAAATTTAAAAACTAAAAAATAAAGTTACCTGTTTTAGAAAGAAATTAATTAAAAAATAAAACTACATGCAAAGACAATTTTGACTCAGAAGACCTAAAATTAACTACAGCTTACTCTATCACAGGACCATAAATAACCTTGCAATTAAAAGAGTGGTCCACAAACTAGGATCTATAGCATCATCATCACCTACTAGGTTATAAGATTTTCAGAATCTCTGGGACCACCAGGACCTGTATTTAAACTAGAATCCTGGGTGATTCACATGCACATTGCAGTTAGAGAAGTGCTGATCTAGAATACATTTTCTCATCTTCTCACTGTTGACATTTGGGGCCAGATAGTTATTTGTGTTGAGTGCTGTTCACTGCATTATAAAAAAAGAAAAAAAGAGAAAACTTAGTGAACTTGAGTTTACTCAAAGGGAGAAACACCTCAATAAATGCAAGTTATTGTCAGTCTTATACATCTCTAGTTTGATAGTAGGTTCATAAATGTTAACTGTATTACTAAAAATAAAATTTTAAATGCAGCCATGCATGGCTCAGCGATGACAGTAGTGTACCACAAATCAATGTTTATTATTAAACTAATTCTGAATACCTGATATATACATTTTCAGTCCAATGTACTTTCCACTGAACTTTTTCAGTGAGAAAGCGGGTTAGGGATGGGAGAGAGATGTTCTTCAAAACAGATAATAAAAACAAAAGTATATACAAGGAGACTCTTAATCACTGACATTAGATTATAGAATCAAAATCTATTTATGTCAAATATTCAATATAGTAAGATGTGCTCTATAGATGTAATATAATTAGTGATATACCTACATTTTCTAATAGATCTGGCCTTTACTGAATTCAACCACAATCTAAAAATGGGAGAACTTTACCATGTGACATGACAGGCTATCTCCTAATGAAAGGCAATACCTACATTATTTAACACACTTTGTAAAGAGCCTAGCACTAAGCCCTCACAATGGCACTTAAAAAGATATTTTGTTATTTGTGCCTTCAATAAATGGAACTCTAACCATACTCTCAAGCTGTAACAAAATGACATCCTGGCAGAGAAAAAACTCATGCCAAATCTTTTTCTTTTCCTTCTTAAGGAATCATATGTTACACAAATCCTACTGAAAACACAGTCTCCTTAGTGGTCAAGATTTTTCTATGCATAAAAGCCTATCTTTGTTTTAAGCCTGAAACAAACCTTGTGCTCACTGTATAACTAGATTCCAACCACAAACTTCTCCATAATTGACTTCCTGTAAGGACCACTATTAAAGCTGATGGATCTTATCCTAAATCTGGATTATATATTCACTAGAAATGACTATATCATTTTGCTGATTATCCTGAAGTGGTCAGAGGACAAATTAAATCAGAAGCAGAGAAACAAAATTTTTTAAATGCGAAATAAAACATATGCCCCAAAGACTTTCTTCAGAAAAATATTTATCTATACCACATTTCTTTATTAAAATTCTAAATATGACCATTTCTGACTTTCCGTCCTTTTTATGATATGAAAAATCTTAAATTTTATTTACCATAGCAGCCATTTTATTAGGATTTCTGAACAGTTGACAGTCTAAAGCTCAGGTTTGTGTAAGAAAGAGAAAGAATTCCTGATAACAAAAGGGAGAAGGCAATGGAAAGATTTCTCTAAATACTTAAATGTTTTACTGATTGAATATTACTAACTGTAATCTGTTTCATTCTACATTCAATATGACTTGAGTAGTTCATAGGTGCACTTGTAGCCTAGGATTTAGAGACTATTTTATCATATTGGGTTTGTTGGTTAAAGAAATCTTGTAAACAACAACAATCCATGGCATACTTATTGTTTGACCATGCTGACCAATCAGGGTATTCTCAAAATCTTTAAAAGCACAAAGATATTTTTTCAAGTTACAGTGTAAATCAAACTTCTTCTAAGATGTAGTAAATTTAAAAAAATAGGCAAAAACTTCAATTTTTTCTTGCAACTTTCCTTCCTGTTAACAGATAAGAGACTAGTCAATAAATGTGATCAAAAGTGCTTTAACATGGATACTTAAATACTGCTAAGGTGAGAAGGGTACATCAGAATATTCCAAAACTAGACTCTATTTTTGAAAATGACATAGAACTTAACAGAGGATAGAAAATAATTTTTAGGAATGAAGGAAAGTCTGTGAATTCAATTATCATGTGAAAATATTAACAAAAGATATATAATTAAGATTTTTGGGAGCCATAGACTTGAACATCATGCAGTTTATAAAATGAAATAAGCCAATATCATTTGAAATATAATATTTGTTCATGAAAGCCTTTATTTTTCTATGCACATTGTTAGATTATGTTCTAATATAGGTATAAACTTAATTTAAATTATAAAAATTTTTTACTATCTTATTTTTTTAATAAAATCTCACTTTTCAAAGAGTTAAAACACATGTTGGCTAATATAATGTGTAAAATTGCTTTGTTAGACAGTAGTTGAAGTCTCAAGAATACATAAATTCAATGGATAGCTTAAGGTCACACTACAATTTCTAGGACAGCTTCAAGAATGTAACAGTAGTAGTTTAGCACCAGGTTGATGGTACACATACTGTTTCATTCTAAAGGTTTTGGAGAACAGAAAAGTAAAATTATAACTAGATTAGCTTTGATGACAATTCTTTCAGGAGCTTTGAGAATTCTCTCTTTAACAGTAATATTTTACATAGCATTCATAAGATTAAGGGCTATTTTTTTCAAATATTCATTTTGGAATTAGTATAGATTCACATAAAATTACAAAGAAATATAGGAAGGTCCTGTGCATACTTCACCCAGTTTCTCCCAGTGTTAACATTTGCATAGCTATAGCATAGTATCAAAATCAGGAAACTGATGTGTGTATGAATCATAAAACTTATTCATACTTCACCAGCTGAATATGCACTTGTGTATATGTGTGTGGTGCATGTGTGTGTAGCTATCTAGAATTTTATCACATATGTAGCTTCATATAACCACCACAACTTCCAGCAATTTAAATATGTTATCTCACTGACTTCTGGACTCCACAATTTCTGATTATAAAACAGCTGTTGATCTTACTGTGGATTATCCTACTGGAGTTCATAGAGCTGATCAACAATGCTATATCAATTCACACTAAAATGAATTAGTCAATAAAACTGAAAGGTCCAGATTTTGAACATTAAACATTTCAAAAATTTCTTTAGGTTACATTAACCAACTACAAATCTTAAGATTTCCTCCTTTTAAATAAATATTAATAGAATTCATATCTCCATATATGTTGGCTTGTTTATTGCCTATATTTCCTACATTAATATAACCTCCATAAGAACAGTGATACCATTCACCATGTATCTCCAGGGCTAGGACACTGCCTGGCCCAAAGTTGGCACTTAGTGAAGATGTGAATGAATGTCCAGATGACTGACTCAGAACCAAAAAAGATCTCAAAGAAAACTGATGGTGTGGTGGAAGTTATTTTTTCATAGCTGACACATAAAATGTGTCAGAGCTAGGATGACAACTCACTTTCTGAACTTTCTTCCCACCACATTTCACATTTTCACAAAGTAAAGCATGATTAAATGGAAAAGTCAGGATATGAGGTAAAATTACCTCAGTTTCAGTTCCATTTTCAATACAGTGAACTCATTTAAATAATCATGGGCAAATTATCTTGGAAATTAAACTTCCTCACTTGAAACACTGAGATAATGACACCTTATTCATAAGACAAGGGTTAGAATGAAACTATGAAAATAAACAGACTGGAGATGTAAAGCATTATGAAAAATTATGCTTTGCCATTATTCCCTCCTCTTCATTTTGCTTTTTCCCTAAAAAGTAATTAATAGCCTCAAAAAAATTAGAATTAGAATAAAATTAAGATTATCATGTTTGAGGGTATCCCGATATATTTTTGATTGCCTTGGAAATGCTATACCTTCCTTGAATTTAAATCCTAATTGACCTTATGTTTATGGGAATTACCTATAAAATCCAAAAATGGGTTATTATTGGCCTTTATTCTTGTCCATATGTTGAATGCATGATCTTTTATAAAACTGGTTTATTAGAACACTATTTTATGAAGTAATAATAGCAATCAGGAGAAATGAAACTTGATCATTGCAAATATTTTTGTTACCATAAAATTTAGATACACAATGAGAAAATTTATAGGGGAAGTAAATAAGGAAACATCTACATTCCATCCATATTCTACATGGACCTGATAGAAGTTTTTAGCTTTCCCAAAAATCAGTTTGAGTTAACATCCAGCAATGACTTCACTTTTTGAATAACTAATTTAGGAACAATAATAGGAAACCTCAAGTCCTTACTTTCCTTATATCACCAGAAATGAAACCAGTAAAAGGTTAACTTCAAAAAGTATTCAGGTGTTTTCAAACCTAGGCTGATTCAAACTAATTTTTTTCCAAAAAAATAAAGAAACATAATGTGAATTATTTTTAAAAATGCCAATGAAACTGTGTGCCTCAGTAAGTGATACATCAAATGATAAGCCTTACCTGAATTTGTTTTGGACCTGACTGATAATCATGCTGCAAAGCATTTTCAAAATGCTTATTTATAGCTTTCAGAGTTTATGGTTCTTATTTGGAGGGCTTATATTTCAACCTTAATTTATTTACCCGGAATGAATCTGATGTTAGTTACAGTGTCTATAATTCACATGAAAATACTTCAGCATATATAGTATGATGTTGTGTGTGTGTGTATGTGTGTGCGTGTGTGTGTGTGTGTTGGAGGAGAGGGATGTTAGATTAAGCTATGCTCCTGGAGCCATTAGCCATTCTAATCAGATATGTACAGTCTACTGAGCAACAAATAGCATTCACATCCAAATACAGAGTCCAAAAATTTGAAAATCAAAATAAATAGTGATAGTAACAGATTATGTAACCCATAGAACAAAATAAGGGCCACAAATCCATACTTATAAAATTAAATATGCAATAAATAATTTAATAGGGCGAAGAGAATGTTCTTTCAGTAGAGAGAATAAAGGATTAGAAAATCATCATTTGGCAATTATCTTAGTAACAACTGTTTTCTGCAAAAATTAACAATAGATGCTAAAATTAATAACTGAAATTTTGATAAGAAATAGGATATTTTATGGCTTTAAATGATCTATTTTCAAGACACATATTAACTACAAAAGGAAAAATAGTAAGTTTACAATGGAAAAACCGGACAGACACCACAAAACTCACCTCCTGATATAAGGCACTGAAAAGGAAACAATATCACAATATCAATATGCCAAAAATGCATAATCTGAACCTAATCATGAGGACACATCAGACAACCAGAAACTGAGGGGCACTCCACAAAATCAATCATTAGTACGCTCTAAAATGGCAAGATTATGAAAAACAAAGAAAGATTTAGAAATAACCCAGATGAAAGGAAACTAAAATAAATACTGAATATTTTTTTTCTTTTGTTAGTAAGATCATTAGTAACACAATTGGTCAAATTTGAAGAATCTAGGTAAAGGAGAATCATGATAGCAAGTGTCAAATAATTATGCACATGTATTATAAAGTTTGATAAGAAAATGTGGTAAAATGTTAACATTTGGAGATCTGGGGAACGGACATACAGGGAAACATTATACTATTTTTTCGGTTTTTATAAAGTCTGAAGTTATCAGAAAGTAAAAGTATATTTTAAAAGGAAAAAATCAGTCCAAACATGGTCTATAAGTTTTCTATCAGGAAGTCCACTG
Source organism: Nasua narica (assembly GCA_028533885.1). Taxonomy (NCBI): domain Eukaryota; kingdom Metazoa; phylum Chordata; class Mammalia; order Carnivora; family Procyonidae; genus Nasua; species Nasua narica. The sequence continues at coordinate 85,212,392 of CM052800.1, read as the reverse complement.
TACTTTGTAGAGGATTGCTACAGGTCTTTCTGCTATTGTATCTTGGTTTGCACCAAACATTGCATTGTAAAGGTTAAGGGCATTTTTACTGGTAAAATTTGTGATGTTTTAAATGGCCTGTGGAATGTTAGAAATGGGCTTTTACTGGTAAATGAAGGGTGTTAATATGAATCAGCAAAACAATTTTAGACCTGGCCTCCGCAGCGTGAGGACAGTACAAAAACCAGTGAGATGTTCTCTAAAATGTCTAAACAAGTCTTTGCACATCCACAAACAGGATTTTGGTTGCCTGATGCTCAGCTGTAAGGATGGAAGAACCATTTGAAATCCTGGCTTTGACTCCTCGTGAGCTTTTCCTGTAAATTGATTTTTGAATACCTAACAGAACAGAGAGCTGGTACTTACAGAACAGGTAAAGAAACTGTTTTTGTGCTTGTTTACCAATAAATGTTTAGTAAATGTGAGTGAGATTTAAGATTTACTTTTATTTTAGCCTGTAGCAATGGGGATAAGTAATTCTCATTCACCTCAAACTCCTTTGGTGGCTAACATTTATCTACTGAAAAAAAGCTTAAAATCCTAGGCACCCAAATTGGCTTAGGACAGTTTGCAACAATGTTGAAGTCAGAATGAAAATCTCAGAGTACATTCCCCATTGTTCTCTACCTACAAGCTTTGCAGTGAGAGGAAAAGAAGTTGATTCCTAACTGCAAAATTACCAAATAAAATGCAGGAACAAAAGAAAGCTGAATTGGAGATTTTAAGGTTTAAGCTCACAGAGACTCCGTATTTTCATAGGATAATGGAAGAATTAAAGATCTGTAGACACAATGGAGCTATCGATTCAGCATTTCACTTTTCTGCCATGTTAGGTGGCTTTTGTTTCGCTTAAAATTTCATATCATAGAAGTGCTCATGAATGGGTTTATGGGTCTGTACACATATGCATGTATGTCCTCTTTTGTTTGAAGAATCTAGGTAGTTTTAAATTCTGTTTAAAAAATTAATTATTACATGATATTTCATTCATTCATTCATTCAACAATTACTTATGGAGAACATATGATGTGTCAGGAATTATTCAGGTATTTAGGATAAATCTATTATAAATCAAAAAGACAAATTCTAGCACTCGTGTGGTTAAATTCTTTTTCACTTAATAAAATTTTTCAGACTGGAGGGGGAAGATGATAGCAGAATAGAAGGACCCTAGGCCCACCTCAACCCATGAATACAACTATATAACTATCAAATCATCCTGAAATACCTCAGATCCACCTGAAGACTGGCAGAACAAACTTTACAACTAAAGGCAACTAAAAGTAGAGAAGAGGCCACACCAAAGTAGGGAAGTACAGAGACATGGTTTAAGACAGAAATGGATGTGGTCACTGAAGTCGCAGAGAAAGGCAAGAGACAGACTAGCACACAGAGGAGCCCACACAGGTAAGATGAATCTCCATAGCAACTGGCTTAGAAAGTGAGAGGGGCCAAATTTCATGAGTTCTTGCAACCAGAGGGGCTTACAGAAAATCAAAAAGAAAACAATGACTTTGAACGACACATTGGACCAGGTGGATTTAACAGATATATTTAGAACATTCCATCCTAAAACAGAAAAATGCACATTCTTTGTTTTTTAAAAGATTTTATTTATTTATTTGAGAGAGAATGAGAGAGAGAGAGAGAGCATGAGAAGGGAGAGGTCAGAGGGAGAAGCAGACTCCCCACGAAGAAGGGAGCCCAATGCGGGACTCGATCCTGGGACTCCAGGATCATGACCTGAGCCAATGGCAGTCGCCCAACCAAGTGAGCCACCCAGGCACCCCCAGAATGCACATTCTTTTCAAGTACCCAGGGAATACTCTCCAGAATAGATTACATATTAGGCCACAAAACAATTCTCAACAAGTTCAAAAAGATCAAAGTCATACCATGTATCTTTTATGACCACAATGCTATGAAACTAGAAATGAGCCACAAGAAAATTCTGAAAAGACTTACACATACATAGAGGTTAAATAAGTCTCCTAAGCAAAGAATGGGTTAACCACAAAATCAAAGAAATCCAAAAGTACATAGGAACAAATGAAAATGAAAACAAAATGATCCAAAATCTCTGGGATGCAGCAAAATCTTCCCTAAGAAGGAAGTTCATAGCAATGCAGGCCTACCTCAAAAAGCAAGAAAAATCTCAAACAACCTAACTTTCATCTAAAAGATCCCAAAAAAGAACAACAACAAGAAGAAAAAAACCCAAAACCAGCAGAGGGAAGGAAGTAATAAAGATTAGAGCAGAGAGAAGTGATATAAAATTCCAAAAAGAATAGAATAGATAAATGAAATCAGGAGCTGGTTCTTTGAAAAGACAAAATTCATAAACCTCTAGTCAGACTCATCAAAAAAACAAAGAGAAAAGAATCAAATAAATAAAATTACAAATGAAAGAGAAGAAACAAAAACCAACACCACCTAAATACAAACAGTTCTAAGAAAATATTATGGAAAACTATAGGCTAACAAATTGGACAACCTAGAGGAAATAGATAAATTCCTAAAAACATATAACCTCCCAAAACTGAAGCAGGAAAAAAAATATAGTTTGAATAGACTGATTACCAATAAGGAGATTGAGTCAGTAGTCAAAAAACTCTAATATACAGAAGTCCAGGACCAGACAGCTTCCCAGGTGAATTCTACCATACATTTAAGGAAGAATTAATACCTATCCTTCTCAAACTTGTCCAAAAAATAGAAGAGGAATGAAAGCTTCCAAATTCATTCTACAAGACCAGAATTACCCTGATACCAAAACTAGATAAAGACACTACTGAAAAAAGAGAACTACAGGCCAATATCTCTGATAAACATAGATGCAAAAATCCTCAACAAAATACTAGCAAACAGAATCCAACAACAAATTTAAAAAATCATTCACCATGATCAAGTGAGATTTATTCCTGGGATACAAGGTGGTTCAATATTCACAAATTAATCAACGTGATACATCAAAACAGTAAGAGAAAGGGGGAAAAAACATATGATCGTTTCAGTAGAAGCAGAAAAAACAATTGATAAAGTAAGTACAATATCCATTCAGAATAAAAGCCCTCAACAAAGTAGGTTTCGAGGTACTTTACCTCAACTGTGAATATGAAAAATCCACAGTGAACATCATACTCAGTGGGGAAAAACCAAGAGCTTTTCCTCTAAGGTGAGGAATAAGCATGCTTAATGTTATTTATCATAGTACTGGAAGTCCTAGCCACAGTAATTAGACAACAAAAAGAAAGAAAAGGCATAAATATTGACAAGGAGGAAGTAAAACTCACTATTTGCAAGTGATGTGATACTACATATAGAAAACCTTAAAGACTTCACCAAAAACCACTAGAACTAATAAGCGAATTCACTGAAGTTGCAGGATACAAAATCAATGTGGAGAAATCTGTTGCACTTCTATATACTAATAATTAAATAGCAGAAACATAAATTTAGAAAGTAACCCAATTTAGAATTGTACCAAAAATAATAAAATACCTAGGAATAAACTTAACCAAAGAGGTGAAAGACCTCTACTCTGAAAACTATGAACATTGATGTAAGAACTGAAGGTAACACAAAGCAATGCAAAGATATTCCATGTTCATGGATTAGAAGAACAAATATTATTAAAATGTCTATACTACCCAAAGTAATCTATAGATTTAATGCAATCCCTGTAAATAATACCAAGAGAATTTTTCACAGAACTAGAAGAAACAATCCTAAAATTTATATGGAACCACAAAAGACCCTGAATCACCAAAGCAATTTTGAAAAGAAAAGCAAAGCTGGAAGTAAAACAATTCAGTATTCAAGTTATATTACAAAGCTGTCGTAACCAACAGTATGGTACTAGAACAAAAATAGCTCAACAAAACAGAACAGAAAATGCAGAAATAAATATACAAGTATATGTCAATTAATCTTCAACAAAGCAATAAATAATATCGAATGAGAAAAAGACAGTCTCTTCAACAAATGGTGTTAAGAAAACTGGAAGGCAACATGAAAAAGAATGAAATTAGACCACATTCTTTAACCATACGCAAAAATAAATTCAAAATGGATGAAAGATCTAAATGTGAGACCTGAAACCATAAAAATCCTAGAAAAGAGCACAGGCAGTAAGGTCTCTGACATTGGCCATAGAAACATTTCTCTAGATATGCCTCCCAACAGAAATAAAAGCAAAAATAAAAAATTCATCAAAATAAAAAGCTCCTGCACAGCAAAAGAAGCAACAAAACTAAAGGGCAACCTATTGAATGGGAAAAGATATTCCCAAATGACATATCTGATAGAGTTAGCATTCAAAATATATAAAGAACTTAAAGAAATCAACACTCAAAAAAACAAATAATCCTATAAAAAATGGACATTAGAAATGAACAGAAATTTCTTCAAAGAAGACATCCAGATGGTCAACAAATACAAAAAAAGATGTATCATCATCCAGGAAATGCAAATCAAAGCTACAGTAAGATACCACATTTGTCAAAATGGCTAAAATAAAAAACATAAGAAACAAGTGTTGGCAAGGATGTGAAGAAAAAGAAATCTTCTAGCACTGTTGGTGGGAATACAAAGTGCTGGAGCCACTGTGGAAAACAGTATGGAGGTTCCTCAAAAAGTTTAAAATAGAACCATATGATCCAGTAATTGCACTATTAGGTATTTACCTAAAGAATACAAAAAATACTAATTCAAAGGGATACATGCACCTTGGTATCTATAAATATAATATATATTTATAATAGCCAAATTATGGAAGCAGTCCAAGTGTTCATAAATAGATGAGTGGATAAAGAAGAGTTGCTATACGATGGAATATTATTCAGCCCTAAAAAAGAATGAAATCTTGCCATTTGTAAAGACATGGATGGAGCTAGAGAGTATAATGTTAAGTGAAATAAGTCAATCAGAGAAAGACAAATACTACATGATTTTACTCATATATGGATTTAAAAAAAAAAAGCAAACAAGCAAAGGAAAAGAGAGAGAGACACATAGACAAGCTAAGAAACAGACTCTTAATTATAGAGAACAAACTGATGGTACCGGAGGGCAGGTGGGTGGGGGGACGGATGAGATAGGTGGATTAAGAAGGATATTTGTCATAATGAGCACTGGGCAATGTATGGAATTGTTGAAAATCACTATGCTGAACACTTGAAATTAATATAACATTGTATGTTCATTATGCTGGAATTAAAATTTAGTAATTAAAAAATATTTTCCTTAGAACCAACTCTATGTAAACATAAGTTAGACGTGTTATAGAAAATTGGATTTTTTTTAGTAAACTGAAATTCTTTAGTGCTTTTAAAATAACTATCATTCCTCACCCTATTTCTTTGGGATTCCATGCCAATAAGAAAAAGACAAAGTAAAAAGAAGAAGGAGAAGAAAGGTTAGTGCTATGATGTTGCAAATATTCAGAAGCCTAGGGTCTATAAAATAAATCAAACAACCAAACCGACTGGGAAATGTTACAGAAGGAAAAACTAATGAATAATAATAGTAAGACTAAAACAGAAAAGGCATTAGGATTAAATACCACTTCAATTGGCATTTCTAGGTAATTGGGGAATCCTCAGGGTCAAAAGGACTCTAAAATTACCTTTACTTTAGAGATATACAGTGAAGTTGACTTCAGTCTGCAATACTCACCTGAATTCTGAAAAGCCTGAACATTTCATTGCAAACCATGTCAGGTACCAAAACATCAGTTGTTTCTGCTTCACCCAAGGAATTCAGAATGGAAGTGAAGTTTCAATTATACAGAAAATATAGGGAATTAAATTTTCTGTTTCATTATCATATATCTCATACCTCCTTCAGGATGTATAATTGAAATTATTAATCTGTAGATATCAGCTACAGGTAACTCTATAAAAAACAAACTGTTGACCGATTTGAATTTGCATTTCTCATTGAAATATACCATTACTAGGGGAAATGTCCCTTTTTATTTTCAGATGGTCAATCACCAACATTACAGTAATTGTTGCAGTAAGAATAAATGTCAAAATTAGTGGACAAAGTTTAAGAAAAACAAGATATTTGCGTAGTCTCAGAGTATCTCCTTCAAGATAGTTATCAATTACAAGGAAAAAAAAAATAGTAACACTGAAGAAAGCCAGCCTCCTTAACCAAATGATCTAGGTTAACATTGCCAATAAATACATCACCATAAAATGCTTTTGATAAGAAGTAGTGGGACAAATAGACATAACATTATTCCTGGGGTAGTCTTGCCAAAATTGTACAGCCTCAACTAATGAGAAAACATCAAAGTCAAATTGAGAGACATCCTACAAAATAACTCCCATACTCATAAAAAATGTCAAGGTCTTAAACACAAGAAAAAACAGGAGCTTTCAGAGTGGAGAGTACGGAAACATAACAAGTAAATGCAGTGTGGAATTTTAGACTGGATTCTGATACAGAAAAAGGATATCAGATGAAAAAAGACTGAAATCTGAATATGGTCTGCAGCATAGTTAATAATACTGTACCAACATTAATAATAATTGTTCTATGATTATGTAAGTTTTTAACATTAGAGGAAGGTAATGTAAGGATCTATATAAACTCTGTAAATATTTCACAACTCTTCTGTAAGTCTGAAGTTATTTCAAAAAAAGAAAAGAGTGGATTACATTGTGGAATATTTAATCCAAAGCATATCGTTAATTCAGTAACATATAATGTGGTATTACGTTTTCTAGAATAAACATAAATAAGTGAAATTTTCTCCCGTGCATTCCTCCAGATTGAGGCCTGATATGCCTCAATTTTCATTCAGTCACATATTTATGATTCAACTACAAATCCAAATACTGCTCTGTAATGGCAAAAACACCTTTAATAACTAAGGTATGATTTTTTTGTTACTATAATCATTCTGTATCATTATCAAAGTAAGCTACACAGATCAAACCAGAGTTTTACATGCTGAGGTATCCATTTAACTCTTTCTATAGAGACTTCATTTTGGCAAAGAGAATATAGTACCTAAAGTTTATAGTTACTTTTATTGTAAGGACATGATGTAAATATCAGAAAAGTTCTCTCCGAAACATTTTGTGTGTCAGCTTTAATGGAGCTGTTAATACAATTGAAAGTGCAAATTTCCTCCTTAAAAAAATGATACCACAGAGATCTTTGCAACTGAAAAATACTTGAACTAAATAACTGTAAACTTTAAATATTATTTCTTCAGGACAGAACATTTCTTAGATGCCTGTAATGAGAAATCTTAAAGAGTTGTGTGAAAGGATTTGAACTCCAAATAAACTGGAATCTGCTTGCCTTTTCTTTAGTAGCAAATATTTATTTCTTTACTATAATTTTTTCTCTTTTCATATTTAGTACCAAGACTCTTAGATGATTTAGATTAGTCCGTAGGATCCAAACCTGCAAGGTACCATAGGTAGTATCTGGTTCATGGCTCTTGATCATTACTGTCTATTGAATTTCATCACTTTTATTTAATTAATCCATATCACAAGCTGAAGACCACAGAATTTCTACTTGGTTATTGTTGCAACAATATATGTTAATGGAAATAACTTCGATGCCTCAATACTAATCTAAATTCTCCATGATATATGTTAAGACCTAACCTTGATTAAATAACTCTGCAAGTAAATTAACAGCCATTCTCTATTTAGTTATAAATTGTCACCTTCAAAATTATTTTAAGGATAAATTAAATTATTACTTATATAAATAGTATAATATTCCACACAAATTGTCTTCTCATAAGAACAAGAAGATAAGCTGACATCCTCTTTATTCTCTAAGTTCGCTTCCCATTTCCTCTGTTCTATAATTCACTTGATATATTTACAATACTTTCTCCACTCATCAACTAAATGATTTGCAGAACACTACTCCATAATCCTCAGTTTTAGCAACTGGATAACATAATTAGTCTCTACTCTTCCCTGGACTGTACAATAGTCCCCCCTTATCTGTTGGGGATACTTTCCAAGACCCCAAAGGATGCCTGCAACAGTGGATAGTACTACACCCTACATATACAATTTTTCCTATGCATTCATACCTATGATAAAGTTCAATTTATAAATTAGGCACAGTAAGAGATTAACAACAGTAACTATTAACAAAATAGAACAATTATAACAGTATACTATAATAAAAATTATGTGAATATGGTCTCTCCCAAAATATGATATTGTACTCTGTTCACTCTTCTACATGAGATGACATGAGATAAAAAAATTCATACATCATAAAATGAAGTGAGGTGAATTACGTAGGCATTGTAACATGGCATTAGGCTACTATTCACCTTCTGACAATATGTCAGAAGGAGGATAATCTGCTGCCAGATCATGGCTGGTAGTGGGTAACTGAAATCACCTAAACAAAACCACGGATAAGGGGAGACTATTATAATTTACATGACTGTTCACACTAATAACCTTTCCAACGCCAGAGACCCTAAGTTTCAAAACATCTTGGCCCTAACAACCATCATCTCCCTTTCAGCTCCCAGAGAGCTAGCAATGTGAAGCACATCATCACGTCCACTGATTCACTTCCAAGAACTGATAACAGCAGCAATTAGAAATCTTCCAATATGTGCATACTTCAAAGTCTGAATTTCCCTGCACAACTCAAACTCTTCTTCCCATCGTGTTACCCCACCTTCCAGCCTCACTCAACTCCTTACCAAGCCTGACCATGGTCAATCAGTAAGTCATGCTCTCTCATAAGCAGCCAAGAATTGACCTATTGTTTTACATACCTTAGCAGTTTCTAATTCTACATTAATATTATTGTTTCTCTACATCCATCTGAAATGACTAAACATAGAAATATTCACATTATTGTGCCAGTTGACCTCACTTCAAGGCAGAGTCTAGCTACGATTGAATAATGAATATTAATCACAAATTATTATTTTATTTATCTTAAATTCTCTTCAACACCACCACTCCCCAGTAGTTTTGAACTCTGCCTGTCTCTAGATGTAGTCAAATCTATGCCCAAATGACTTCATCTCCTTGTTTATTTAAGATGTTAAAAATAGGAAGAAGGGGGCCAAGATAGCAGAGAAGTAGGGGACCCTATTTCAACTGGTCCCCTGAATTGAGCTGGATATTTACAAGACCACTCTGAACACCCAGGAAATTAGCCTGAGATATAAGAAGATATATCAGGATCTATACCAATAGAATATCTCTGGTGGCTGGTTTCGAGGTATGAAGTGGGGAGTTGCGATTTTGCGGGCAGATATTGGAAGATAAATGGAAAGGGGAGGGAGTCACCATAAGCGATGATGGCAGGAAGGTGAAATAACACAGGAGCGCAAAAGCATCCCACTCTGGAGACCGGGCACAGTCTCGGAGACTGGTAGTGGCAGGGAAAGGACTTTAGAGCACCCCTCTAGACTGAAACCTGGAGCTATGGTGACACACATGTGAACTGGGGGTAGCTGGAGGTTTTATAGCACAAAGGGCAGAGACGTGCCTGGACCTGAAAGCAAGGCCTGAGAGTGCTCCTGTGGGGTGCACAACCCAGGACGCTACAGTTTTTAGCAGCACAGACAAAAATGGAGTCAGTGTGGCCTGGAGGGCTTTCTGGAGAACAGACTGCAATCACTCTGTTCTGAGACAGAGGATTGGATACAGTCACTTCTGCTCTGACTCTCAGTGAGAGCTGATCTCACAGAACTTAAAAATGCAATCAATGAGATCCAATATGATATTCTAACAGCTAAGGTAAATGAGGCAGAAGCATGAATTAGTGATATAGAAGACAAACTGATAGAAAAGAAGGATCAGGAGGAGGACTTGAAAAAACAGCTTAGAATCCATGAAAATAGAATTAGGGAAATAAATGACACCATGAAATGTTCTAATGTCAGAATTATTGGGATCCCTGAGGGGGGGGAGTGGAGAGAGAGAGAGAGGACTAGATATATTTGAGTAAATCCTAGCTGAGAACTTCCTTAATCTGGAGAATGAAACCAAGTATTCATGTCCTAGAGGCATAGAGGACACCCTCAAGATTAAGGAGAGCAGACCAACACCCAGGCATGTAATAGTGAAACTTTTGAGTCTTAAAACCAGAGAAAACATCTTAAGAGCAGCTAGAGGGAAGAGATTCCTTATGTACAGAGGGAGAAATATCAGAATAATATCAGACCTGTCCACAAAGATCTGGCAAGACAGAAAGGGCTGGAAAGACACATTCAGGGTCCTAAATGAGAAGAACATGCAGCCAAGAATACTTTATCTGACAAGGCTATCATTTAGAATGGATGGAGAGATAAAGAGCTTCCAAGACTGGCAAAAACTGAAAGAATATGTGACCACTAAGCCAGCCCTGCAAGAAATATTAAGGAGGGTTCTATAAAAGAAGAAAGACCCCAAGAGTGATATAGAACAGAAATTTACAGAGACGATCTCTAGAAATAAGGACGTCATGGCAACATGTTGACAATAAAGTCATATCTTTCAATAATCACTCTCAATGTGAACAGCCTAAATGTTCCCATAAAATGGCACAAGATTGCAGAATGCATAAAAAGACAGGACCCATCCATATGCTATTTACAAGAGACTCATTCTGAACCTAAAGATACACCCAGACTGAAAGTGAAGAGATGGAGAACCATCTTTCATGACAACGGACTGCAAAAGAATATCAGACAAATTAGATTTTAACCCAAAAGACTGTAGTCAGAGATAAAGAAGGACACTACAGAATTCTTAAAGGGTCTATCCAACAAGAAGATCTAACAATTATAATTATCTATGCCCTCAACATGGAAGCAACCAACTACACAAGCCAACTGTTAATCAAAATAAAGAGACATATTGATAACAATACATTAATTTGTAGGGGACCTTAACACTCCAGTCTCAGAAATAGATCATCTTAGCAGAAAATCAACAAGGAAACAAGAGCTTTGAATGACACACTGGACCAGATGGACCTCACAGATATATACAGAACATTCCACCCTAAAACAACAGAATACTCATTCTTCTCGAGCACACATGAAACTTTCTCCAGAATAGAGCACATACGGGGTCACAAATCAGGTCTCAAATAATATAAAGAGATTAAGATTATTCTTTGCATATTCACAGGCTATAGTCCTTCGAAGCTGGAACTCAATCACAAGAAAAAGTCTGTAAGAAAGTCAAACACTTGGAAGCTAAAGACCATCCTGCTCATGTTTGAGTCAACCAGGAAATCAAAGAAGAACTTAAACAATTCATGGAAACCAATTAGAATGAAAACTCATCAGTCCAAAACCTATGGGATACAACAAAGGCAGTCCTAAGGGGGAAATACATAGCCATCCAAGCCTCACTCGAAAAAACAGAAAAACTCCCGAATACACAAACTCTCTTTACACCTTAAAGAACTGGAGAATCAACAACAAATTTAGCCTAACCCACACATGAGAAGGGAAATAATTAAGATTAGAGCAGAGATCAATGAATTAGAAACCAGAAATAAAGAACACATCAACTAAACTAGAAGCTGCTTCTTTGAAATAAGATTCAAAGATCTTATTTTGAAAGATAAGACAAAATAAGATCGATAAACCACTGGCCAGACTTATCCAAAAGAAAAGAGAAAGGACTCAAATTAATAAAATTATGAACAAAAGAGGGGAGATCACGACTAATACCAAGGAAACAGAAACAATCACCAGAAATTATTATCAACAGTTATATATCAATAAGCAACCTAGAAGAAATTGGTGCATTCCTGGAAACCTATAAACTTCCAAGACTGAAACAGGAAGAAATTGACAATGAATAAGAAAGAGATTTGTCAAGAAACTGACAAACTGAATAGACAAATAACTAGTGACAAGACTGAAGTAGTGATCAAAAATCTCCTAAAAAAAAGAGTCCAGAATCTGACGGATTCCCTGGGGAATTCTACCAAACATTCAAAGAAGAAAATATCCCTATACTCTTGAAGCTGTTTCAAAAAATAGAAAAAGAAGGAAAACTTCCAAACTCTTTCTATGAGGCTAGCAAGACCTTGATCCCAAAACCAGGCAAAGACCCCATCAAAAATTAGAATTTCAGACCAACATCCCTGATGAATATGGATGTGAAGATTCTCAACATGATCTAGCTAATAGGATCCAACAGTGCACTAAAAAGATTATCTACCATGACCAGGTGGGATTTATCCCTGGAATGCAGGGGTGGTTCAACATTCACAAATCAATCAATGTGACAGAACACATAAATAAGAGAAGACACAGGAACCACATGGTTCTCTCAATTGATGCAGAAAAAAAGCACTTGACAAAATACAGCATCCTTTCCTGATTAAAACTCTTCAGAGTATAGGGATAGAGGGAACATTCCTCAAATTCATAAAATCCATCTATGAAAAATCCACAGCAGATATCATTTTCAATAGGGAAAAGCTGAGAGCCTTTCCCTTAAGATTAAGAACATGACAAGGATGCCCCTCTCACCACTATTGTTCTACATAGTACTAGAAGTCCTAGCAACAGCACTCAGACAACAAAAGAAATAAAAGGTATTCATATTGGCAAAGAAGAAGTCAAACTCTCTCTTCACAGATGCATGATACTTTATTTGGAAGACCCAAAAGACTCCACCCTCAAATTACTAGAACTCTTACAGCAATTCAGTAATGTGGCAGGATACAAAATCAATGCATGGAAATCAGTTGCTTTCTTGTACACTAACAATGAAACTGTAGAAAGAGAAATTAGAGAATCTATTATATTTACAATAGCACCCAAAACCATAAGATACCTTGGAATAAACATAACCAAAGAAGTAAAGGATCTATACTCTAGAAACTATAGAACATTCATAAAAGAAATTGAAGAAGACACAAAAAGATGGAAAAACATTCCATGCTCATGGACCAGAACAATGAACATGTTAAAATGTCTATGCTGCCCAGAACAATCGATACTTCCAACACCATCCCGATCAAAATACCATTGGCATTCTGGAACAAACAATCCTAAAATTTGTATGGAACCAGAAAAGACCCTCAACTGCCAAGGAAATGTTGAGAAAGAAAAACAAAGCTGGGGGCATCACGTTGCCTGATTTCAAGCTATATCACAAAGCTATGATCACCAAGACAGCATGATACTGGCACAAAAACAGACACATAGACTAGTGGAACAGAGTAGAGAGTCCAGATATGGACCCTCAACTCTATGCTCAAATAATCTTCTACAAAGCAGGAAAAAATATCCAATGGAAAAAAGTCAGTCTCTTCAATAAACGGTGCTGGGAAAATTGGACAGCTACATATAGAAGAATGAAACTTGGTCATTCTGTTACACCATACACAAAGATACACTCAAAAGGGATGAAAGCCCTCAATATGAGACAGGAATCCATCAAAATCCTAGAGGAGAACACAAGCAGTAACTCTTCGGTATCAGCCACAGCAACTTCTTTCAAGACACATCTCCAAAGGCAAAGGAAACAAAAGAAAAAATGAACTTTTGGGACTTCATCAAGATAAAAAGCTTTTGCACAGCAAAGGAAACAGTCAACAAAACAAAGACAACCCACGGAATGGGAGAAGATATTTGCAAATGACAATACAGACGAAGGGCTGATATCCAAGATCTATAAAGAACTTCTCAAACTCAACACCCAAAAAACAAATAATCAAGTCAAAAAATGGGCAGAAGACATGAATAGACACTTCTCCATACAAATGGATAACAGACACATGCAAAAATGTTCATCATCATTAGTCATCAGGGAAATTCAAATCAAAACAACACTGAAATACCACCTTACACCAGTTAGAATGGCAGAAATTGATAAGGCAAGAAACAACAAAGGTTGGAGAGGATGTGGAGAAAGAGGAACCCTCTTACACTGTTGGTGGGAGTACAAGTTGGGGCAGCCACTTTGGAAAACAGTGAGGTGGTTCTTCAAAAAATTAAAAATAGAGCTACTATATGGCCCAGCAATTGCACTACTGGGTATTTACCCCAAAGATACAGATGTAGTGAAAAGAAGGGCCATATGCACCCCAATGTTCATAGCAGCAATGCCCACAATAGCCAAACTGTAGAAAGAGCAGAGATGCCTTTCAACAGATGAATGGATAAAGAAGAGGTGGTCCATACACACAATAGAGTATTACTCAGCCATCAGAAAGGATGAATACACAGCTTTTGCATCAACATGGATGGAACTGAAGGAGATCATGCTGAGTGAAATAAGTCAAGCAGAGAAAATCAATTGTCATATGGTTTCACTTACTTGTGGAACATAAGGAAGAGCATGAAGGACATTAGGAGAAGGAAAGGAAAGATGAAGGGGATAAATCGGAGGGGGAGACAAACCATGGGAAACTGTGGATTGAATGAAACAAAGAGGTTTTAGAGGGGAGGGTAGTGGTGGGATGGGTTGGCCCAGTGGTGGGTAAGAAAGAGGGCACATATTGCATGGAGCACTGGGTGTTATATGCAAACAATGAATCTTGGAACACTAAATTCAAAACTAATGACATACTGTATGATGACTAACATAATATAAAAAATAATTAAAATAAAATAAAATAAATAAAATAATAAAATAAAATGTTAAAAATACCCAAATAAACTTCAAATTCCTTTTCCTCTTTCTCTAATGTTCTTTAATTCTTGATTTTTTATTACTTACTTTCTAACACAAAGGAGATGACATAAAAAATTGGGGGAAAAAAAGGACTTGCTTTTTTTTAAGGACTTGCCATTTTCTTACTGGGTAACCTTAAGCTAATTCTATATCACATCAATTTCTTCATGTGTAAAATATACATGCCTTAAAGATGTTCTGAAAATTAAGAGAGATAGTCTAAAACTAACAGAGAATATACCATAGCTGATTATTTTTTAAAGAGGTCCATTTCCCTTAGGCTCTTAATTTCATTTTCTCTTTTCTCTTTGTCCAATCATCTCCATCCTCTTCTACCCTTCAAATTCACTGTCTCTTGACTATTTTCATCTAGTTTATAAACATACTAAATTTCCCCGGTTCTTAAAACAAAAAAAAAATCACCTTCTCTCTTTACCCTGTGTTTTGCTCCAGTTATTTATTATTTATTATCCCTTATCTCTCTATTTACCTCACAGACGTGCTATTCTTGAAAATGTCATCTAGGTTTACCTTATTTAACCTCTACTCTAACACACCAGGATTTCTTGTCCACTATTTGCTAAAATTCTTCCTTATCAAAGCTGCCAATGATTTCTTAATTTCCAAATCAGATGACTGGTTCTCTTTTACACAAATCCTGACCATATTGCAATATTCAGAACTATTATCCCCTCTTCATTGCCTCTCTTTCCCTTATAACTTTATAATACTGTATTTTTTTTTTTTTTTGCCTTTTCTCATGCATTTCTAAGGGACTCTGTTCTATATTCTTTAATGGTTGATTTTTCTCTAGTTACCTCTTGAAAATGTATTTCATCAAATTCTGGACACAAAAAATCTTCTTAGTTGATGTAACAAATTTAGTGTCAACCGTGCTCCTGGTTTTATGAACTCATGCAGAATATACCCAAGTATATATATAGCTTTGGCCTTCCTGCTGTGCTCCAAATCTATCTTTCCAAGTAGCTATATAATGCTAGCTCCACAGTGCTACCCTGTTGGAACCTCAAATACTTTAAATCAAATCTTGAACTCATATGTCCCACTCAAGTCTGTTTTTTATGTTTCCTTTTAGAGTTCATGGCACTGCCACATTTCCAGTCATCTTGAAGAAATATTTAAGTCTTTTTTCAGCTATAGTCAATCAACACATTCAGTCCATTTTAACATAAACATTCTGAGATTTAACACCTTCATTCCACTCACTTTTTATTCTCTTAGATACTTATTATAGATTTACTGATCTAAAACCAGACCTTTTTCTAAAGTGGATTATAACTCTCGCCCCACTCATTCTTCCTAACGCCTTTTATTTTTTATCATCTAAAACACAGATCTAATCTACATCAGCACTATTCTAAAAGAGAGAGAGAGAGAAAGAGAGAGATGATTCACATTACCAAAAAACAAGATAATTTTTTCACCTATCAATTTCGGGTATGTGACCTAAGCCATTCCAACTGCAAAAGCTATCTGCCATGCCTCTTACCCTGCACCAAAATCTCTAGCCATGCTAAACTTCATTTACCTGCTACTGTCCCTGTACATATGTTCACAATCCTTTCAGGATCACATTCTTTTGTTACATCAAAGCCAACTTTTTTTTTTTTTAAGATTTATTTATTTGAAAGAGAGAGAGAGTACATGCACAAGAGAGGTGAGGGGGAAAGGGAAAGAATCTCAAGCAGACTCCCTGCTGAGCACAGAGCCCCACATGGGGCTCAATCTCATGACCTGAGCCAAAATCAAGAGTTGGAGGCTTAACTGAATGAACCACACAGGCTCTCCCAAAGCCAACTTTTAATACTCTGATTAGGGGCACTGGAGTGGCTCAGGGGGCAACTGGGTGGCTTAGTGGGTTAAGCCTCCGCCTTCAGCTCAGGTCGTTATCTCAGGGTCCTGAGATCGAGCGCTGCATCGGGCTCCCTGAGCAGGGAGCCTTTTTCCCCATCTCTCTCTGCCTGACTACTTGCAATCTCTGTCAAATAAATAAATTAATAAAATCTTTAACAAAATACTCTGATTAAATGTCTTCCAGATTCAAATTTGTTTTATGACAAAGGAGTATTTTGAAACTACATTATAGAATAAGCCCAGTATACCTTTATTGGAATTTTGTATGTACCAATGGTCCCATATAGGATTGTCACTTTCTGTGGACACATGTTTCAATATAACTGTTCAGAATGTGACCAACAGACTGGCTGCATCAAAATCACCTGGATTGCTTCTTAAAAATCAGATCCTAGTGTCCCCTTTTGACTAACTACATCACTATATCTAGGGATAAGGATCCAAGAATCTGCTTCTTAATAAATTGGTATTATATACACTAAAGTAGAGCACAATTGATGAACTGAAATAGTACTGTCTTTGGAATCAGATCCATTTGTCTTTGGTTGTATGACCTCTCAGCATAAATTTTCTTACCCATAAAATGAGAATAAAAATAATAATATCTAGTACATGAATCCAGTGGGAAAAACAAATACAAAAGAATATGCCCTGGGCACCTCGGTGACTCAGTGAGTTAAGCGTTTGCCTTCAGCTCAGGTCATGATTCTGGAGTCCTGGGATCAAGTCCCAGGACCAAGCCCAGCATAGGGCTCCCCACTTGGTGGGGAGTCTGCTTCTCCCTCAACCCCTCTCCCTGCTCATGCTCTTTCTCACTCTCTCTCTCAAGTAAATAAAAACTTTAAAAAAATAAATAAAATAAAATAGGCCTAAAATATCATAGACATTCAATGATATATAATTTTCCTTCCCTAACTCCATTCCCCAAACCCTAGAGACTCAGAAATGACATATTGGTATTTAAAATATATACAGCAGATATTTCCTATCATAATACCTTACAAATCAGAAAAATAAAATATTTACTTTCAGAGATGGCAGTAAGGAAAGAAAATTTCTTTCTAGAAATATTGTTATTAGTATGCAAGACACTGTAATTAAGGAAAATTTTAGAAGATTATTTAAAGATCATTTGTGAGTACTTATGAAACCTATCAATGATAATGAGAAATAGTAATGATTCACTACCATAAGTCATGGAAGACTACTTTCACTTTAAAAGACAGACTACTGTACATTTAGATCTGCATAATGGCAAATACACTGTGCACTGTGGATCAAGCAAGGCATTTAACAGCAATATTACAATTGCCTTCTAGGTACAATCGAGAAATACAGGTCTGATAATTGTACTTCCGGGTATATTGGCAAATGCCTAGACAATGGTTTTCTAAACAATTAAATATTGCATGAAGAGGTAGCCCCTGGGCATTTTTAAAAAAATGTATTTTGAATCATGGCACTTGGGAGATAAAGAGATTGAAATCCAGCTCACATTCAACACACTAAGCCATGTGCTTAGGGTGGCACTATACCTACCTGCAAGAAGGACATCTACAAAAGTGTATTTCTGCTCTCACAGCTCATCTGCCCAAAGGAAGTGCCATTTTCTAAAATGCTCACAACTTTGTATGGGAGTCTTAAAGATTAGTCTCAAGTTGGTTCCTACAAACAAAGAGGTGGAGACGTAGGAGACAGAGTTTCCCATACACAAGGAGCAACCATGATTCTGTAAATCTTAGCATAGTCACCAAAGTGATGAAAACCTTAGCCAGATCCATAGTTTCCTAAAGCCCAAACGGTATAGGATGGGAAAGGAAGTAAGCTGGACAACTGGCAAGGCATAGTGCTTGGGACAAAGGATGACCCAGCAGCTGCTTAAAGAGACCAGTTCCTAACTAAGATGGTAATGAGGATAAACCAGCAGTTGCCACCAGGATAGAGAGGACACTGAGTAACAGACACCCTCCCCTCCCATGGGCAATCTGTAAACCTCCTAGAACTTAATGGAAGTCCAGGCCAAAGAGTGGATAAACCTGAACTAAGATTAAATTTTTGCCAGCTGGCAAAATAGGAGATGAACAAAAAATTAATTAAAGTAATATGAAAAGTAAAACATTGCATGGCCTGAGGCTCATACCTGCTATACAAATGTAGATTGAACTTAACTATTTGAAAGCTAGGGTAATTAGACTATATTTATATAATCATTGCACTTATTATAATCAAAAAGAAAAACAACTCAGAAGAAACTCCACATAACTGACTGGCATACCTGCTATTTTGGAATATACAGACATTTCTAAGAAATGCCTTTATCAATACTACTTCTTGTACTTTCTCTCTTGCCTCTCACAAAAGACTATCCTTGTTTTTAAGCACCTGCAAAATACAGTTTTAAAAGCATTCATGCAATAGCACAACTGTTTTACATCAGTAATTTTATTGCAATATGAATGGAAAATTAAGTAAAATGTAGTTCTGCAAAAATTCTAAAGAAAATTAGACTTGCAATTATAAACTTAACTTTCAATATCACACTTTCTACTGTTACCAAGATTGTATAACCAAGTCTTCGGCTTTTAATTAGGAATGCCATTCCCTTTAGGGCCTGATGTATGCCACTGATTAGATCCTAAATCATCCAGAGAAAGATGCAGAGTCCTAAAGCCTGGTCAGTCTAAGTCCTGCTTTTCTGTAGCCTGAATATAATTAGTTGGTATTGTATCTGGCCTCTGTACCAAGCTCACAAACTAAGTGGAGTATTTATGGTTCTTGCTTTAATGGCAGAGACACCCAAAATTAATGTCTGCTCATTGCTTCTGTGCTAGAATTATATAATTTGACTCACTCCCTGTATATGAGACAAGATTTTTCTTTACTTGTTTTTTACTCTTTCTAAGAACATAATTACTTAAATTTGAATGGAATAAAAATAACTCTCTAGCAAATAAGAATTAAAATGATGTGCTTAGTAGCACTAGAAATTGCATAAAGGAAAAGGATCAAGATACTTTGTCACAGAAAGGCAAAAATGAAAGTTCTGTGAATCTGAATAATTTATCTTGTAAAGCAAAATATCAGTATCTCTAGAATATCTTTCATCTTTTAAAAATGACAAATACTGGGGCACCTGGGTGGCATAGTCGATTAAGTGTCTGATTCTTAGTTTCCCCTCATGATCATGATGTCAGGGTCCTGGGATGGAGCCCCAGGGATGGGCTCAGGGCACAGCGGGGAGTCTGCTTAAGAGGATCTTGCCCTCTACCCCCTCCCCCACCCCATGGGCACACACAAATGCACCCTCGCACTCTCTCTCTCTCTCTCAAATAAATAAATAAATATGACAAATACTTTTTTGTTGATTATAGAAACATGAAAATCCATAAACTAAGAAAATTAAACTTACTTTACTTAAAGTTCATCTATGAGAGATAGAATCCCATATTTTGAGATTTTTTTTAAATTTATTTGTCAGAGAGAGAGAGTACAAGCAGGCAGAGTGGCAGGCAGAGGCAGAGAGAGAAGCAGGCTCCCCACTGAGCAAAGAGCCCAATGCAGGACTTGATCCCAGGACCCTGGGATCATGACCTGAGCCAAAGGCAAAGGCTTAACCAACTGAGCCACCAGGTGGTTCACCTGGGACCACCAGGGATTGGTGTCCACCATTCAGGTGTTCCAGAATCCCATATTTTGATGAGCTCCATTCCATTCCCCTGAGGAGAAAAAGTGCACAAAAGTACACTTAAAAAAAAAAACTAGATTTATGTGGTTTGGAAATTTTTTTTCTTGATAATGTATTCTTAACATCTTTGAGTATAATGAAATATTCATCCACAGTACCATTTTTAAAGACTGCACAAGATAAGATACCATTGTAAAGCTTTAACACAAAATGATTAGCCCATCTGATTTTTAGCTCTGATAAATAAGGCTTGATAAATAATTGATGTAATGGAATATTTATGAACAGCCATAAACAAAATTCTTAAGGATCTACTCTTAGGGCTTAATAGCAGGCCATGAAGTATCCACTTTTATTGCTTTTTGTTGTTGTTGTCATGGTCAATTCATCCTCAAGAAACTCTCTACCAGGATTAATCCCCTGTGCAGTATTTCAGAGAGTTCGGGTTCCCAAAGCTTTACTAACATGGAGCATTTCCCTCATTTTACTACTACCAGTTTGAGATATGTGCCATAACTATTTCACTTTGCATTTGTTGTCTTACCAATGACTTTTAATGTTTTCTAAATGTTTATTTACTTGTATATATTCATACATGATTTTTTAAATTCTTGTTCTTTTCACATATTAAATGGAAAATTTATCTTTTCATTTTGAAGAGCTCTCTTTATTAAATAATATTCTGTGTAAAATATATTATTTTTATCAATTTACTAATGCTCTTTTAAACTCTTTATTCAAGTGTAGCATAGGTACAGAAAAGTACACTGCTTGAAAAATTTCACAAAATGTATCCATCTGTGTAATTAGCAGCCATATATATGGAAACAGAGCTCCCAGACCCCAGAGACCTTTCTGCTTTTAGTCCTTATTCTCCCCTCCAAAGGTGATTAATATTCTGACTTCTAACAGCTAGTTCCTTTTGTTAGTTTAGCTTCATTTGTTTGTTTCTTTTAGCTTCACATAATTGGAATTATACTATATGTGCTCTTTTGTGCCTGATTTCTTTAGTCAACATTGTATTCCTGAAATTTACCCATAGCATTGCATTCACCTCATTGAATTCCACTGCATTCTACTGTGTGACTTTAATACTATTGGTGACAGGCATTTGGGTAGTTTTTGGTTTAGAACTATTAAGTAGAGTGATGTATATTAAATACATGATGGTCACTATTCAAAATAAATAGAAGAGTTGGAATATAAAGTTTAGGAAAGCTCCAAAAAAGTGGAAATAAAATTAAGAGATAAAAAATGTGAGGAAGAAATGTTTATTTACTTACTAAAAGAGATCCAGAGGACAAATCTACAGAGATGTGACAACAGAAAATAAAACAAACAAAAACCAAAAACATCAAATTGAGAAGATAAAATCATTTGAAAAATAAAATAAGCATAATATCCCCAGAGGAAGACAACGGAAACCTTCAGATTGAAAGGGACTACCTTGCAATAGTAAGACAAGTGAAAGCTGACCCATAATTGGACATGACACTTAACTATCATCCTTATATGAATAAAATCATCTTTAGAGGCAGGGAAGGTGGTTGGGCGAAATGGATGAATAGGGTCAAAAATACAAACTTTCATCTATAAAATAAATAAGTCTGGCTGACTATAGTTGACAATACTATATTATATATTTGAAATTGCTAAGAGAGTAAATCTTAAAAGTTCCAGTCACAAGAAAAAAATCTGTAACCACTCATGGTAATGGATATAAACTAGACTTACTGTCATGTCATGATAATTTTGCAATATATACAAATATTGAATCATTACATTGTATACCTAAAACTAATGTTATATATCAGTTATCAATATATATGCATAATCAATCATATCTCAATTTTTAAAATAGAATAACATCATCTAAAAAGACAGAAAAACATACTATGTTCAAAGCAATAAGAAAAACACAGGAATCTCACTGTCCAACTAACATACTACAAGTAGAACACAGTGAAGCAATGCCTTCAAAATGTAGAGAAAGTTACTTTAGTCCAGAATTCTGCATTCACTCACATCATTACTAAATATGGAGGTAAAATAAAGATATCAGTAGACATGCAAAGTATCAGAATATTTACCTCTTACCTGATTAATTATTTAAGAATTTACTCTGGGGAAAAAATGAGGGTGTAAACATAAAATAGGAAACAAAGGATCTAATCAAGGAGAGCAATAAAG
This sequence comes from Nasua narica, assembly GCA_028533885.1. NCBI lineage: Eukaryota > Metazoa > Chordata > Mammalia > Carnivora > Procyonidae > Nasua > Nasua narica. Next base: position 85,189,952 of record CM052800.1, on the reverse strand, counting down.
GGAAGTGCCAGCACTTCAAGTGTTCAGCAAGTCTAAAAAGAAACCACCATAAGACTCTAGGAAAGAAAAAGAATGTAAGATAATCAGAATCCAAATATAAAGAAGCCATTCAAATTGGAAAAGAATTCGATGGCCTTTAATTAAGGGCATGAAACAGTTCAGGCAATAAAGCAAGAAGATGACTCTCAAATTTTTTGCTTTTAGAATCCACTTTAAAGAAAAGCTGTAAAACTTATGGTTACAAAATAGATTGCAATTTTTATCCACTTTGACTACATATATGTAAAAGTACAGGAGACAGTTATTGGGAGGTAGAAAAAGAAGGAAAGGTGGAGGGAAAAACAAAAAAGAAATACTTCCATCTTTCAGACTGAGAAAGAAAAAGACATTTTTCTATAATAATAATAATAGAAGATTGAATATATAATTTGTATGGAAATATAAACTCACTAGACTCAGCGGTACAAAAACAATATAGTTGTTTTTTCTAAAACTGATCTAATCTTTCTGATAAAGCTCCTGTTAAATCTGTTGTTTCCAGGATAAACTTCTTGTTTTTAATAATTCAGCTTATTCTATGTGAATGCCTTGTTTGCAAAATTTCTACCCCTTCATATACTTTCCTCCCCTCCTACCCCAACTCGATATCAAGTCTAAGTAGGAGAGAGTTATGTGAGCTCCTGTACTATGTTCCCCTACGTCTTCTGGCCCCCTCCGGGTTGTTCCTTAATGTGCCTGGGTACCCCCTACTGGCTTCCTCTGCTAACATTTGCAATGAAGCATTGTGTTTTGTTCCTTTGACTCACTCAGGCGGGCCGTTGGTTGGCTCTTTCCAGCTCCCCATTCCTCCAGGTCTCAGCAAAGTCTCCCTTTGGCCCTTGGCCCTTTCACACATTCAAACATCTCAAACCTCCTCCCTGCAGCCCCCATAGCAGGCCAGCTGGTTTTCATCTCAGCTACTTCCCTGTCCCCACAAGACATGAGGAACTGGTGAATTGATTCTATATCACAAAGTCATAAATTACACCCTTTCTCCCCGTAACTACACTGAGCCCCCATGTGTGCCCTGCTGTGTTTGTGCAAGAATACATTTCCACAGACCTCACTGTCTTTGGCTTTCCCTCAACCACACAGTCCTCTGCCCTCTTTCCCCAGTGGTGGGGAGCTAGGGCAAAGTGTGCAAATAGGTGTTTTTACTGCTTCTCTCCTTCTCTTTCCCACAATCCATGGATTGCAAAGAGTTTTCATTTACTCCAATTATTATCTGGCAAGCAGTCCCTCTACATCATATTCTCCATATTTCATTTGACTTTCCTTTTTCTTTTACCTGGGACAATGGAACTGCTATGGGAGAAAAAGGAATATAAAAAGATATTTGTTTAACTGTTTCAAAATAGTTCACTGCTTAAATATGAACAGAAACATTTTTAAAGAGTGGTATATATAACTATGTTTGGGAAGAAAAAGTGCATATGTCAGAAGAACTGAAACAAAAATGCTCAGAAGCATTACTCTGTGTAAGTGAATTAGGGATAAGGAGCAGAAGGACATGGGACAATTGTTTTTTTATTATAAATTTTTGTGTACTATTTAACATACTGTTTCAGAACCCAAGTTTTTATTTCTTTCTACCTATTATGCCATGAATTCATCAGGAATAGTTTTTAGCAGCTCAGCCTCCTTGCCACTGATCCTCAAAGTGAGTTGCTTTCCATAGACCATGCTGGCACTTCAATTGAACCCCGAAACCCACTTCTTTCTCTGCTTTTTAAGATCATTTTCCTTCACATATATTTGGAATCAATCTCAACTCACAGAGTTCTTAATATGCAATACACATACTATTTCATGTCAAGAATCATGCCCTCAACTTAATGTTATCATTCCTTCCAGTTTTACCAATATAACATTTGCTCCGCAAATGTTACAGGACTTTAAGAAAATTATTTAATCTTTCTAATTTCACTGTCTCCATCTGCAAAATGGGGATGGCAGACTCAAAAGGCATTAGAAATACAAAGACATAATCAAAGCTAAATTCTTGTGCCTAAATGTCTTGAGCGCTTAATTCACCATATTCCTGAAAAAAAAATTTACCATATGTCTAAGGTAATTTTTTATTATTTTTTCCTGGTAAATAAGGAAAAAATTTAAATCACATTCAGGTAATTTAACATTCCCTATTTCAGAATATATTTCTTTTATTGTATTTTGCATTGCTGACTTTTTCCATTTGTTTTCTTATCCAGAAATACATTTTTTCTTACATTAGATCACTAAATTAAGTCTTCTTGACCCATAATAATCTCTCATCATTTTTCTTCTATCATATTCCATTTAATTTCAGGAGATATATCCAACTTGTTTATTATATCACTGATACAATTTCACGTAAAATTTATTCTGTTCTTTAGTGGTTTATGTAGATTTCAATTCAATAAATTTTTAGTTTCCTATTAAAAATTACAATACCTTTATTTCCCAGCTTCCTTTTTATTTCCATCTTTTATATTAAGTGAATCGTTTTTTGCTCTTTTCATAAAGTCTGATTCCTTGAATTATTTTACTTGCTCAATGCAGAAAGGTTGTAAGATGTAATTTTCCTGTAGTAAATCTTTTTTAAGTCTATTTTTTTCCACATCTTCTGTATTATATTCCTTTCAATATTGAAGAGTATTCCCATAGACTTCAATTTGTTGGAATATGTGCTTTCTCTATTGACTCATCCTAGAATAGAGAATGATTTATCCAGGCCAGATGTGGGCCATAAACAGACTGAGGGCTCTCAGAACCATTCACTGACCACCTGATTGCTATTGGAACCCTATTCTCAGGTATGAAGCTTCAACTGGAAGCTGGTTGATAAATTTCACATCCCTAGTTCCGTGAGCCTGGGAGCTTCAGAAAGAAGCCAGACCCTTGGAAAGGCATTTCAGTTTCCAGGCACATTTCTTCTTTTTGTAAAGCTGCAGCACTAATTTCTAACTCTGTTTCTCAACTTCTTTGCTGTCTAGCCTTCCCTGACAAGTATAACATCTGACTCCATTGCCCTCTTTTCTGGTTATGATACCAGCCAAATCAAAGAGGACCTACATCACCCTGCTGGATTTCTACGGTAGAACCATGACCTCCCTTACAGCTTCTTTATAATGCAGCAGCAAAAACAAATGTCTATCCTTGGTCCTTTGCCCTTATCTTGTCCTTCCATTTCAGGAGATTTTTCTCTCTTCAACCAAGAGGAATTAGTCATATTGCCATTAAAAAGCTTAGATGATATTATATAATTTTTTAAAAGATGAAATGTGGGGCACCTGGGTAGCTCAGCCAGTTAAGCATCTGCCTTCGGCTCAGGTCATGATCCCAGGGTCCTGGGATTGAACTCTACATTGGACTCCCTGCTCAGTGTGGAGTCTGCTTCTCCCTCTCCCACTCCCCCTGCTTGTGTTCCCTCTTTTGATGTGTCTCTCTCTGTCAAATAAATAAATAAAATATTAAAAATAAATTAAAAGTAAAAAATAGAAGATGATATGTATTATTTTCTTTACGTATTTTGTAAAAGACATTTTTTTTAATTTATTTAAGTAATCTGTAGGAAAAAATTGGATTTCCTAGAAATTGTATCATATTCCAAAAGTTCAAGGACCAATAAAGAGTTAATTGAGAAATGCACAAAATATTTGCCTTTGGCTCATAAGTTATATTGTTTACTTAATAATCTTGACCTTTCCAGGATCTGAGATCTTTCGACTTTGCTGGTTTCCTTGCTTGCCTTTGCATCATGGGGATTAGGTGGCTGTAGGGGTGGAAGGGACCAAGCCCTGCCAACTGCATTTCTAGGCTTCCATGTCTCTTGGCTTCTGGCTGGTTCTGACTCTGGAAAGCACTGGTGGGTCACTGGAAAGTGAGAAGAAAGGGAGAGGCTGCCAGCTGTATTTCTTCCTTTGGGCCACAAGTGGCATTCCCAATATATTTTTACTCCCTTAAACTACCGACTCCAATTGATAGGCCTATTATGACTGCATCTTATCACTGGTGACCATGTGCTCTGAACTTTGGTAAAATTACTTCTACTCTTAGTCACTCCAGCCCAGGGATGATGGCTTCCTGCAGTTATTAAACTCTGAATTGCCTCACCAGCTAATGGCTCCTTAATTCTTTTATCACCTATGTAACTAATCACCTACATTAAATTCCGTCTTTTTCAAATACTCAAATACTCAATACATCTCTCAATTCTTAATTCTTAAGCTCAATAGAGCTACTCTATTGAGTAGCTCTATGACCCTGCAATTGCAGTAGTGGGTATTTACCCCAAAGAAGCAGATGCAGTACAAAGAAGGGCCATGTGTACCCCAATGTTCACAGCAGCAAGGGCCACAATCACCAAACTGTGGAAGGAACCAAAATGCCCTTCAACAGATGAATGGATAAAGAAGATATGGTCCATATATACAATGGAATATTATGCCTCCATCAGAAAGGATGAATACCCAACTTTTGTATCAACATGGACGGGAATGGAAGAGATTATGCGGAGTGATATAAGTCAAGCAGAGAGAGTTAATTATCTTATGGTCTTACTTGAGTGTGGAGCTTAAGGAAAAACATGGAGGGCATTGTGAGAAGGAAAGGAAGGGTGAATGGGGGGAAATCGGAGGGGGAGATGAACCATGAGAGACTGTGGACTCTGAACAACAAACTGAAGGTTTTGGAGGGGAGAGGGTGGGATTTTGGGCTAGCCTCATGGTGGGTATTGAGGAGGGCACGTATTGCATGGAGCACTGGGTGTGGTGCATGAACAATTAATCTCGTAACACTGAAAAAATAAAATAAAATAATTTGGGGAAAAATAAAATAAAATAGTTGCATTCCAAATGCAAAAAAAAAAAACAAATACTCAGTGTTTTTCAGTTAATACCCTGATTGATTCCCAAGCCATTACATTAATATATATCACTATCTCAAATTTATATCCATTATAAGTCTGTCTATTTTAGTGTTATGTTCTCTTTATGCCTTTAGTACTATTGATGGTGTTGATTATAATATGAAAATAAATGTGTATTTTTAACTCCTTTTCTCAGAATCCTCCTCAAAAGAAAAAAGTTGTTAAAACACTTTTGAAATGTAAAACTGCCAAAATAAAGATAGTAAGCATCAAAAAAAATAAAGTTGTTCTAACCTATATAGGAGTTTACAGGGCTATATAACAGTAGTACAAGGCCAAATAATAATACTTGTGTAACTTTTGCTTTATGTGGAGTAGTTTTCACATAAAGTACAGCTTTCTATTGCCTTGTATTTAACTGTTGATTAAGCATCTTGACCTGATTTTAAAGAATCTTAGATGCCAAATATATACCAATTAACAAGCAGTTGAATTCTAATATTAGAAATAATTTTAAAAATTTTAAATGGTATGATTTTATTCACTTTCTGAGCAACAAAATTTTTTCATATAATTTGCAAAATTTTTATTTATAAAATTGAAATAATTCTCGATTGAAAAATTGTCAGTTTTAATTTCCATGTTAAGCAAAGGTATCAATTCCTGTTCTGCAGTTGGATAATGCATAATTATATACGTTAAACACTGTATTGTATAAAAATCATGGGCTCTGGTTAAAGAGAAATAGCAATTCATAGTCAATAAAACCCAGCATGAAATTTCCCTTAGAGTCACTTAAAAACTGAACCAAAGCCAATAGGTCTTGCCTTGTAAGTACAGAATGGCCCATTTACACAGCTTCTGCTAATGCAGTAAGACTTTTGATGGGCCAACGTCTTCTGAGTTTTTGCCAATAGATGTGGAAATTTCCTGTAATTACTACATCTGGGTATTATTTTCCTGGAATGATGTATGTGAAAAGGATTAGAAAACTTTATGGGTAAATTGATATGATAATTGCTACAGCTTTGTTATATTTTATCATTTTATTATAGCTTAAGAGTTCAGCTGCTAATGGTTTTGGTTATTTTCTTTGTATGGGCCTTGAATTTTTCCCATGATAGGTTTTGTGCTCCTACCTACACGTCATGCTCCTCCAGGGGAATAATCCATTGTATACCCTGGTATAGAATTTTTCTCTAGCTAGAAATCTGTAGACAGAACAATCAACACCCTGACACAGTGAGGAAATAATGTGCATACCTTGCTTGAGCCACATTTTTACTTGTACAGAAACACAAACTGTCTAGGTAATTAACACCTGGAGATTCCACCAGTTACTTTACTCACTGCCCTACTGCATTACTCAATACACCATTCTGTGGTATCAGTGTATTCCCCTGGTAATCCACCTAAGAGCTCTTCAGAAAGCAGTCAACCTTAAATTAACTCAATTTCACTACCAGGCTGGAGGTGAAATTGATTTTCCTATTTAGTAAAACTGGTAGTTATGAATCCCTTTAACATAAAAGTCACAAAGTAACTAGAAGTAACAAGTAAACCACTGTGATCACAGTTTGGGCAAAGCAGAGGATGGGAATGGGATGTAAGTAGAAATGAAGACGTGAGAGGTCAGTGTTAAGGACGTTAGAAGTATGAAAGAGTGAATGAAGTAGTGGTAGGGGAGAAATCTCCTGTGCCACTTACCAAGTTTTTGCCTTTCAGTTCCAAACCCACCTTTCTCCTCTCTGCATTCTGATATTGAAGGTGAGACTGGAACCCAACATTTCTGCTTTGCCAAGAGACATGTTATATTCACCCAATAGGAAGTGCCAGAGGAAACTGGGAGCCTAGCAGAGGAAGAAGGGATTTGCACCTTCCTGGTTGTTCCTGAGGGCCTCCTGGCTTCCTCCTGATTCTGAGTATCATCCCAGCAGTTTCTTTTTTACCCCAACAAGGGCAGTTCCTTCCCATAGAAAATACTGAATCCAGATTTCAGTTTTTCCAAAACTCGCAGAACCAGCTTCATCATGTCCTGTTCCTCAGAGGCACTAGGGTCAGCAGGCTGGTGCTCCCTCTTCCAAGCTCTGGTTCCTGGCCCCTGGGGATCCTCGCTTAAGTTTCTAAGCTTTAGTAATTCTAGTCTCTCCCCAAGGGTGGTAGCTGTTTCTTGCAGTTGCTACCTCCATGAGAGCTTATTCTCTTTTTACCCTTTCAGTTACTTACCTAACAACTTTATGCCTCTTTAGCAACTCATACAAAACTCTCTCTGTTTAAATATGTAACATCATTTCTGTTTCTTTACTGGACCATGGCTGATACTACTTTTAAAAAGGCAACCAGCTTCCTAATTATTCTTTAGATGATTTTAAAACCCACTCTATCAAGATGAAAAGGCAAAAAGAAGGACCTAGGATGGAAAAAGCTATGGAAAAGCATGGAACATAATAGCTGTCATCAAAAACTTGAGCAACGTTTTTGCTGAAAAAATGCATGGCGGTTAGGAAGCAAGTCAGTGAAGTTTAAATAATTAAAATGAACAAGACTTTGAGGAGAGTTAATAGCACCGAATTTCTGTCTTCTAGTGCATCAGACAGAGCTCACCCACCTCCTATCCACACTTCTACTGGCTGAATTTCATAAAGATATGCAGACACCCTGAGTGTAAGGACTTCATGAGATTTTTAACAATAATGCAACATAGTAAAACTGATATTTGTTATGTATTGCTCTATTCAGTTTATTCTAGAACTCAACTAATATTCTTTTTATGGACTGTGGGTAAGACTGCCTTTTCCATTAATATGTTAATACTTTTACAAATTCTGGGATTATAAACCTCATGAAGTTATTAGCATTCACCAGATTAATCATCATGAGATATAATTAAAAAGTGTGACTGATTCAGAATGTAAAGGACAGAGATTTATGCATGGTCCATTTGTTATTTCTAGTAGAACACATGTAGAATAAATAGCTTAGTGAAGAAATTAAAGAACTGAAAGAAAATGTAGGAAAATGTATGTATTGTTGGGAATGAAAAAGGACTTTTGAAACAAAATAATGCCAGAGACCATTAAAGAGAAATTTTATAGATCTAACAACATTAAAATTTGAAATATCAGTACCTCAAAAATGACCACAAATAAAAAGTAAAAGACAAATAAAATATTAATGATACAAACCTTAGTGTATTTCATAAATAAGCAATCATAAACCAATATAAAATGACTACATTAATAGAAAAAGGAAATGGTGGTTAATATGTAATTCATAAAAAGAAATACTAGTCAATAAATATATCCAATAATTAAAATGCATTAAATAAGATATTATTTTCCATGCATCAATCTAAGAAAAGGGTTAAGAACATGACCTTGCATATTACAGTGGAGAGGATATTGTTTAAACATTTTCATCAAATAACTTGACAGATACATTCTTTTTAACTTTAAAGTATTTATACTCTTTTAGCCTAGAAATTCCTTTCCTACAAATTAACCCAACAGAAATTATCAGAAAAGTGTTTGAAAAGATATATATTCTATAAAATATTCATATTCACATTGTTTATAATTCCAAAGAGACTCAAATATCTGCATTAGAGGATTAATTATATTATCAATATACTATGAAAAATCAGAATATTAAGAAACAATTTTTACTGACATTCAAAAAAATCATTTTATTTGCTCAAAAAAAACAAATATACATGCCTTATGATGCTAATACTAGATTGTACTCTATCAATATTCAGAAATAAGCCAGAATGATGAAAGTTATTTCTGAATGGTGAAAGATTGGTAGTTTTGAAAATTTGTGTTTTTATTTTTTGCAAGATTATATTTTCCGTTGTTCTTTTTTTTTTTCATTCTCCTTGCCTTTCCTATCTGTTTAAATGTAGTACTAAAATTACTATTTGCCTCAGTTTTCTCAGTTCTTAATCAGACTGCAGTATTTTGTAATTGTTAATCATTTGCTTCTAATTTAGGTTTTTCCACAGTTAGGGGGAAGTGAAACTTAAAAAGTTATAAATTAAAATATTTTACAAAACTAAACAATGCATTAATAAGTTTCATTTTAATTATGTAGTAGTCAGGGAGTATTTACAAATTATTTCATCACTGAGAATTTTGTATTCTCTCTCTTTACATTAAACCCTGGGAGGCACCTAGGTGGCTCAGTGTGTTAAGCATTTGCCTTAGGTTCAGGTCATGGGATCAAGCCCTGCAGAAGGGCTCCCTGCTCAGTGGGGAGTCTGCTTCTCCATCTCCCTCTGCCCCTCCTCCTGCTCATGCTCTCTTTCTCTCTCTTCCTCTCTCAACTAAACAAGTAAAATCTTTTAAAAAATTAAAAAATAATAAAAAATTAAAAATTAATTAATTAAAATTCATTAAAATTAATTAATTAAAGTTCTGAACCAGTTCTTTTTTCTGATTAAATGATTAAGGAAATAATGTGCATTATTTGGAGAACTGTCAGCTCTTTATATAGTTATATTTGTCACATTTACAGTTTCTCAAATATATGGGTATTTACTTTGAAAATGGAATTATTCCTATTTCATTTGTTTTAGGATAGAATTTTAAAAGCATCAAAATTAAAATACTTAGGCTTTTTTGAAACCAGATAAAGAATTCTTAAAGGTATTTCTCTCTAATCTCAGCAGTCTTCTTTAAAGGAAAAAATAATAAATATTTTAAAGTCCTATATAATTGTCAACTTAAAATATGTAAATTTTAGTTAATAATATAAGGAAAATTTTCCCACATTTCCTGATCACATTACACAGAGTCAGACACAGATGTGTACATTTTCTCAGAAGAATCTACAGTATCAGGACATTATTTAACCAGAATGAAAAAAACATTTCTATTACTCCAAACTGTTGAAACAGAGTCACCAGTGTTTAAAATGAAAAAAAAAATTTTTTTTGAAGATGAATGGAAAGCCTCATCAAGTTAATTTCATTCTATTTCACTATAAATTCCTTTTAGTCCTCTGGGTTTTATATATTATGGCATGCCAGTAAAATACATATTAGAAAACGGTTACACCACTGAACAGTTACTGAGGGTCACATTAAACTTAACAGACGCTAGCTGAAAGATTTGCCACTGTAAATGCCACTTTCTAAATTGTAAGGGAAGTATGGTTTGGTTGATTATATTCAAGATGGTTTTAATCTAGTAGAGGAATTAATACAAGAAATAGTAACATGGGAAGAGTCACAGTAAAATTGTATATGCAAAGCTTTCTTTCATTTGATGGTGAAATTTTTTAAAAACAGTAAAAAATTTCAATATAACTAGAAGCATAAATATAAACAATTTCTTTTCATTGTATATAAGTAGTGAAACAAGCAAGTTCAAGAATAAAGTGTCCTTGAATATGCACCATCTTAATTACAAAATCACTTGGATTTTCCTTTCAGTAAAAAAAAAAATAAGTATTTGTGGAGAAAAACTGGAACTAAGGATCTTAAAAATAAAGGCTCATTCTATCAATTAATTCAATTGCATACTTCTCTTACAAAACCAAATGTTTTATATCAAGTTTAACTGCAGTTTACATCTGGCATAGGCACATCTTGTCTGACATTCCTTTACTATCATACCGTGTATCTGTATAGATATCATATGGATTTTATGAGGTCTGTCAAGTAAAATCAAGTTTTTCTAGAATGAAAGACAGTTTTTCTCCCAATGTCCATGCTTTTCATTATAGTAATAATTCACAACCTTTCATAAGAGAAATTACATGTATAACACTTAAATGTTAGAAACTTAAAATTCTCCAAGGGAATGACTACGTAATGAAGCTTTTACCTGTACCGAAGCACACACGGCCTAACCCAGTACGGGGCAAATGAACCACTCACTTTAGTATTTTCTAAAATCACTCTAAAACCAGTTATTTCCTACTGTGAGAAATACTAAACTCAGACTGAAACTTTGTCGTGATTTATTCTGGTTGGAGTTTCTAGTCAAGACCTTGGAGAATTTTCTCAGTGCGAGAGCTCTTGTGTCAGGGAGGAGGGATGAATTGAGCTTTCAGGGCCCAAAGACAGTAACTGAACTCACTTTAATGCCAGGCCCAAGGAGCAGCCAGGAGCTATATATAAGGAGAGATTATGCTCCTTCACAAACGTGATTATCTGGTTTTTCTTTAATATGAAATAACTGATCTTGGAAACTTCTTCATTGTTTTTGTTTATGAAATGAGGCAGAAAATGAAAACCTCTAACAAAGAGCCTCATTAAGACTATTCTTTAAGGAGTGCTATTAACCTAGTTTTTTCTCTCTTGGCAGCAGAATTGCTGCCCTATTAGTCAGGAAAGGTCCTCTCAGTTCATCTTGCTACCTAAAAACAAATGCTTAACTTGATTCAACTTACAATCTATATTAAGAATTATACATAATTTACCTACCCATGGTTATCTATAAAGGAACTATAAAGAATATACAAAGTGGAGGATGCATCGGTGGCTCAGTCGTTAAGCATCTGCCTTCAGCTCAGATCATGATCCCAAGGTCCTGGGATCGAGCCCCACATCGAGTCCCGAACCCGGCTCCTTGCTCGGCCGGGAGCCTGCTTCTCCCTCTGCCTCTGCCTGCTTGTACTCTCTCTCTCTCTCTCTGACAAATAAATAAATAAAATCTTAAGGAAAAAAAAAAGGAGTATAAAAGTGTGATTCTGATATCAGGATATAGCCTCTCCTCACTTAGGACCCATGGCATTTCTAAGCTTTGAGTATTCTGAATTGATTTGTTCTTTTTCTCTTGGTCTCACATCACTCCCACCTTATTCAGCTGGTACTGAAAGTATGTTTCTCGTTCTAGATTCTTTAACAAGACAATGTAATGGAAGTCCTGAGTCTATGGTCTGATCGTGACTGATATTTTTATACTGGCTCAGCCAAAGGTCTTGGGAAATGGGTGTTAAAATACTTATTGTAAGAAAGAATCTATTCACAATAGGGACGGAAGCTGAAAATAGATGAAATACTAGGTTTATAAAAAGAACACAACTATATTTCTTTTACTATAGTAAATACTGTTTAAAGTTCCCACCTATAACCCAGAACAGCATCCAAAAGTTTTACAGAAGTGATACTTCATGTCCAATACCACTGAGTTTACACTGTACTTTGACCCCATACAAATTACAGCTAAGCACCTTTATAATTAGAAAATATGTTTGCTTGTTATATTTATGTATTTAATATTTAACTCACCTCACTCCTCCTCTCTTTTAAGAGCATGGACCATAATAATAACCAATGGATCTTTTTTCCGTTACATTAAATATGTAAAAAATTTACATATTTAAAGATAGTTCTAGGTGATAGGTGTGCAAGTACTGGACAGGTACAGAAACTCAGATAAAACTCTGACTTATATTAAGAGTGATCCAGAGGCCCTGAAAAGGAGCTTTAGAAAATGTGTGGAAACCGTATTGAAAAAGAGAAAGAGTCAAGTGACTAGTAGCCGAAGAGGACCTCAGAGAAGAATAATTTCAGTATGAAATTTATTTATGACATTATTAAATAATTTATATCATTTTTTTGGTCTCCTTGACCTGAAAAATGCTCTGGTTAAAAATCTTCTGCTTTATCTGCTTGTAGCCTCCTTCTCTCTTTTACATTTTTATACTTCTAATAGTGCTACATTACATATTTTGAAACTATGACTTTTGAGATATGAATGTTTGTGATACCTTTATTTTATTTTTCTAAGATTTATGCCTAAATTTTATTACAAAACTTTTATAATTGTAGCTCTTGTACTTAACTCTCTGATTTATTTTGACATAATTTTTGTATACGGTGTGGGGGAGGGAGTCTGACATTCTTTTGAATGTACCGTGTATGTGGCATCTATATTTTAATTACAGACTGGACAGTTTCAAATATGTGAAATTCCCTTGATATTTTTAATCCTTTTTGACCTAAATTCTTATATCTTCTGTCACTAATATTTCTGCTCTTGATTTCTTTATGCTTTCAAAGACTGGGTAATATTTACAATATTAATTTTAACTTCATTTTAGTTTAATATTTTATTTTGTGTATCTCATAAATAGTACATCACTGAATTATTTTGTAATTTATTTATTTTAATAAGATTTGAACTCAATCATATTTATTACAGGTGTGTTTATTTGTAATTTTATTTGATATTTCCTTGGCATTTGTTATTTTTTAAAAATTTTTATCTTCATATATTAAATATGGTTTATTAGCTCACACTTTTTCTCTACTGATTCAGATGTTATGTATCTTTTTTTAACTTTATTTATAATTATCCTCACATCATTTTTTAAATGTGAACATGGATTTTTTCAACATTATCAATAAAGAAACAATAACTACCCACTCCTCCACTTCAAGATAAAAATTTTATTCTATCCCAATTTACCATTCCCATACTTCTTTTTGTTATTGTTTTGTTGCAGTAATTCAAGAACTTAGCTTTAGTTTTATTATTTATTATTGCTTATTATTACTTATTGCTTATTATTGCTCATTGCTTATGAGATTTTTGCTTAACACTATTTACCTTTACTTTTAAACTGTTTGATAGCTGCATTATTTTGTAGTAACATTAACAGCCTTTAGACACAAAATTTTAAGTTTCACTGGTCTCATTGTCTATTTCTTTTTATTATGCTGTACCTTTTCTAATCTTGAGCTCTTTTTCAAAATTATTTATGTCTCAGTTGGCATAGTTTTTCCAGGCTTTCCCTTTCTTTTTCTTTTCAGGGAGCCTATAAGAGTGGTGCTCTTTCTCATTTCACACATTCCTGAGAATGTCTTTCAATTGCACCCCTCACCCCAATGAATGGAAGTAATCTTCAAATAACAGCTTTCCCTCAAAACTTTAGAGATTTTTTCCACTAAGGAATTGCATTAAAGCATAATACTAATTAACTGTTTTCTTTTATGGCAGTCGTTGTATTTTTGAATGACATAGAATTTTTCTCTGTATTCTATATACATGTTTCCCACTCATCTTCTGCCCATAAAAATAATGGTTGCCACATTATTCCACACACCAGTCATGTATTTTCCCCCAACAAATCATAAGTAGTTTCAAAACATAGTTGATAAACCACTTCCTCTAATAAGCCGTCTCTTATTGTTATTAACCTGTATTAAAGTTTACCGGAGTTTGAATCCTCGCTCTGTTAGCTGTTAAGCTGTGTGACTTTGGACACATTGCTTAGTCTCTCTGTGCTGCAGTTTCCTTGTATGTAAAATGGGTATAATATACCATTTGGGGATTGTTTGAAAGATAAAAATGAGATAATAAACAAGGTGCCTTGAATGATAATTTAAAATGAACACTATCTTCTTATAAGGGGCAATTTTATGATAATTGCTATTGCTAATACTATCCATTGTTCCATTGTAATAATGATGTCTGGCTACTAAATGGGCAGAGAATTAAAGCAACACTAACAAAGGCTTATTTAACAAAATTTAACCTATTAACATGACCAAGGTATATTAATGTGGGAGGTTTGGCTAGACTAAATTAACAGATAAAACACTTAGTGCCCTATGACATAATGGGCGTGTGTGTGTGTGTGTTTTTCAAAAGAAGTCTAACCATTGTGCCTAATAATACACAATGACAACACATTTGAACCAATGTGAACATGTGTGCAGTGATGTAAACAGCATGATATTTCAGCTTAGGAGGGGAGGTAATAGCTGCAATAATGCCTCATCTTCCTGTTCATGAATCATTAGCAGAGGGGGATGCTTTATGTTTCCACAATAGAGCATAACATGTCTACATTACTTCTTTCCTGGCAAAATTCCACCAGAAAAATCTGTTTGCTATTTCAAAATGATATGGATATCTTCCCAGAATTGATTTCAGAGAAGAGAATTGAGCATATTCTCAGATTTTAAAGATCATTTTCTCCGGTTTGTCATGACCAGATTTTAAGGATACTGTTATAAAAGTCTGCAGGGAAAAAAATTCTTCTCTGAGAAATCTCAGTTTAAAATTACTTCATCTAAAAGAAATCCCATTGCCATATGTTTGCTTGGCCTAGATTTCATTCAATAAAGCTTTCTTCCTCGTATATTCTTCAGAGGGAAACAAAATTAAGAGCAATGTAGGTGCCAGCCATGAAATGCCTATGTCCTGTCTTAATTTTTAATAAGATCTTGTCAGTAATGTTTAATGGACTCTTGCTTTATAACCTAAAATT
Source organism: Nasua narica (assembly GCA_028533885.1). Lineage (NCBI taxonomy): Eukaryota > Metazoa > Chordata > Mammalia > Carnivora > Procyonidae > Nasua > Nasua narica. Next base: position 85,174,837 of record CM052800.1, on the reverse strand, counting down.
GTAGAGAAAAAAACGTGATTAGAATTTATAAGGGGATGAAATTCTTAATCCCTGCTTTTCTTTCTGAAAAATACTGCTTTCTTCCTTCCTTACAGAAATTCAAAGTTCCTTTCATGTTCACAATCCAAGATTACTAATTTAAAATGCATGTGGTGCCTTCTTTCTTGTTTTGTTTACTTCATCTCTGGATTAGGCACTATTGTGAAAAATGAAAGATATTTAATAAAATAATGTGTAACACCATGGTTTTTGACTCACAGTGTATTTTCAATGTTGAATTAACATGGAAGAGAGGGGATGGGGAAAGAATATAAAAGTTAAGCACTAGGTGAATGAACTGATGCAAAATTACACTTTTCCTTGAAATTAAATGATGATGGAGAAGTTTTAAGAGTATTAATAGCTGAGTTGCCACAGATAAATTAATATAATTGCTTAAAACATAATTATTGTGAAGTGACTTTTAAAGAAACTTGAAAACTTATACTGCATCAGCATTAAAAATTATGCTTATGAAAGCCTATTACTGTCTTTTTAAAAAAGATTTTATTTATTTATTTGAGAGAGAAGAGAGAGCAGAGAGGGAGAGAGAGAGGGAGAAGCAGACTCCCCGCTGACCAGAGAGCCTGACACAGGGCTCAATCCCAGGATCCAGGGATCATGACCTGAGCCAAAGGCAGACACTTAACCAAGTGAGCCACCCAGACATCCCTGAAAGCCTATTACTCTTACTGCTGGGCTGACATTTACAAATAAAACATCCTATGTGCCTGGATAGATGTTTTTGAATGAAAGACTGAATAGCTTGTCCTGGCCAAAATGATTATGCAGTAAAATTAAATACTATTTCTTGTCCTAAGCAAAACTTCGTCACTGACAGAGTCACAGCTAGAGTTCAGGTCTTTTGCCTCCTGATCCAATGCCCTCCTTCACGATTCTGATATATCCTACCAACAATCAGTTTCTCCAGGGGAAAATAAAGCTTTCTGCATAATTCTATGGCATGTTCCACCCTCACTCTTCTGATGTTGAAGTTCAAATGCATGAGGTATCAAGTCAAAGAGTACATTGGCTAATTGTGCCAAATCAACACAGAGAGCTGTTCAAGAAGATATGACTTGAAATTGCAGTAATAAATCATATTTAGATCTATACTTAGATTTAGACCTACTTCAATATAATAGTCAAAGCTAAATTTATTAAATGCTTTCTATGTACCAGACTGTTTTAAGTGCTTTACATCAATGCATTCCTTTACAGCTTGCAACTATAGATACTCTAATGACCCCATTTTACAGATATGAAAACCGGAACAAAGATGATATGATTAAATTGTCCATGGTCCCATAGCTATGAAGTAGCAAAGTTAAGGTTTGAATATGACCAAATCTGTCTACGGCCATACCACCCTGAACGTGCCGGATCTTGTCTGAATACAAGCAAATCTGCACCAGAGTTCTCATTCTTAACCACTCTTGCAAATTTCCAATATTTAGTTCATTAATCATGAATCAGTGTGTCAAATCAATGTTGGAGTTGAAAGCATCACCATGTGACATAATCCATAACTCTTTCTTCCTCTCTGGAGCACACTTACGCAGAAGTGTGAACTAGAAATTTTTGGCTGACAATGATTATCCACTATCCTGACATAACATAACATTTAATCGGTTGTTAAAGAGTCAGGATCCTGGGCGCCTGGGTGGCTCAGTTGGTTAAGCGACTGCCTTCAGCTCAGGTCATGATCCCAGAGTCCCGGGATTGAGTCCCATATCTGACTCCCGGCTCTGCGGGAAGTCTGCGTCTCCCTCTGACCTTCTCCCCTCTCATTCTCAGTCTCTCTCTCTCTAGTAAATAAATAAAATCTTAAAAAAAAAAAAAGAGTCAGGATCCTTCTGATTTAAAGTTTCCCTTTAATTATTAATAAGGCCATCAGTAGCCTTCCTGGGAAGCTACTTTTACACACCCATAAAGACCTCCATGACTTTTAAATTTTCTACTTCATTTCTTGCCAGGATAATTTGCCCTTATGAAATTGAAATGTTGGTAATTATAAGCTACCATACCTTGACACACAGGGATATATCCCATAGGCATTCTGAAGTTGTATAAATAATTCTGGTATAGAGTACTTTAAGGAAGTCTCCTACATATTTCTATAAACTCTCCTGGTTCTTTGGTATACAGGGGACTTAATCTGTCATGCTCCGTGTACACTACTCAATGCTGAAGTTTAAGCACAGAGTGAAATGATACGGTATTTTGTTAACTAAGATTACCCAAAACACGTGTGTTTTTACTTTTAAAGATCAAAATCTTAACTTTCAACTGGGTTTATTATTGTTAAACCAACCTGAAAGACAAATGCAGGAGAATGGTTTATTTAATGACCCATCCGTATGCTCCACCAATGCCAAAATACCAATAATTTGTCTAGGCATTTTCTCTTTGGCCTTTGTTCCAAACAATCTTAGTTAAAAAGCATCTCCCCATGCTATTTAATAAGGATTGAACAGAAAGATTCCAACTATTGCCTGCTATCCTCAATAGAATTCTTTCTAATTGCATTTTGAAATTAACTACTAATGAAATGTGAAAATATATGCAGAGCCCTAGGAACAGTAGAAAAAGAAAAACTTGGGGGATTCACCTAAAGGAACAGAGAAAATATGAAAAGCAAGTGCACTCCAGAGGATTATATGAATAAAATATTTCATAGTATAATATGAAACAAGTGGTTAATGACAAAATTGAGTAATAGTTCACAGAATTTAGAACCCTGAAAGAAGGAAATGCATTTTTTTATGAAGGGTTTTTTTTTTTCCCTACCTTTTCATTGTTCCTTCATTTATAAAGCAACAAAAAGCAATCATTGCAAGAACTGCTTAATGATAGAAGATGATCTGGGAGCTGCTGAGCTTTGTGAGCTCAAAGAAAACAACAGACAATTGCTAAAGAGCCATGAGAGGAAAGAGGGTAAATAAGATGGGTGACAGTGGTTAAAAGACAACACAACAATTTGCAGCAAACTACAAGTCTTAAAAGCCAATTACTGAAAAATGATGATCTCTGAGGGATGTTTCAGAACACTTTTCCAAAATCTTTAAAGAAATTATTTAATAAAAAGTGTATTAGAATCCCCATTTGGCCTAATGAGCTCTTTTATTATATTAATTCTAAAATGCTATTTACACTTAAAAACTCCCTCTTCTATTATTTCATTGATCATTCTTTCAGTTCAGTATAGCTTACAATAGAATCCTGACAAATTACCATTCTTTTCAGACCTTTGGAAAAAAATCTGAGTAGTGACATATTAGAAACAAGGAAACAAACAAACGAAACTAGTTTAAAATAATCCTTATACATAGATTTGTTTTTCATCAGTATTTCCAAAAAATAAGGTAGTATACATCATCAAAGACTGGCTATTGAGAACAATTTCTAAAAAAATTTTATAACACCTTTCCCCAAATAAAAGCAATATATATTTACTGATTCAGTATAGAAAAACGGAGCTTGTCTTTTCTAGCTATGTAATACCATAAAACTCACTTAACCCAATTTCTTATCTGTAAACAGGGGTAATCACCTTTATTTTATTCGTTGTCATGAGGACCCAATGTGGGAGGATGTGTACAGTGCTCTACACACACTAAGTTTCAGTAAGATTTTGTCTCCTTGCCTGTCTATTCTGGGTAAAATACTGTTGCATCCCTCCTAAATACTCTATTGATTATGGAGATTATATCAAGAGTTTTAAAATTGGCAATTATAAAAAAAGAAAAAATTCAATAAATTCTAAATGAGTGATCTCAGTGCCATTAAAGACATGTTCTTATTTAATATGGTGTAAAAGAATGTGTGTCAAATTTAGGAGTAATTATTTTAATTTAGGTGGCTTTGGTGAGTTTAAAAAAAAGAAATCTGAGATCTTACAATGTTACAAACTGGCCTTTAGTCCAATAGTTTGGATTATGGTCAATACTAATGACCAGAATATGGTTTGGTAGTTTTCCTAAAAAAAATACTTAAAAAGAAATTTTAAAAAATTAATTCAGGGTACCTGGGTGGCTCAGTGGGTTGTGCCTCTCTGCCTTACCCTCAGGTCACGTTCTCAGGGTCCTGGGATAGAGACCCCCATCCGGCTCTCTGCTCAGCAAGGAGCCTGCTCCCTCTCCTCCCACCCACCCCCTCACCCCCACCCCCCACCCCTAACCCTGCC
>CM052800.1:85133428-85170512 GCA_028533885.1 Nasua narica | reverse complement strand
TCCCCCCCCCCCCCGCCGCCACCCCCCCCCCCCCGCTTGTGCTCTCTCTCTCTGTCAAATAAATAAAAAAATAAAATCTTTAAAAAAAGTTAATTCGTTAATCATCTGTTTACACGAGTTTCCTTTTGAAAAGTGTCCTTTCTAAGGGGGCATCAGACCAAGATGGCGGCTAGGAGACATGCACTCACCCCCACCCCCAGCCGCCGTCTCACAACAAATGTCAACAATTACAAGGACATCCATCAACCAAAACAGCTCTTGGAGAGGCCTGGAGTCTACTTTAGAAACTTCAGCAACACAATGGAACAAAAAGCCTGAAAATAACCCCGCAAAAAGAGAAGGACAATCGCTTCATTTGCCTGAATCATGCCATGGGGCCACGCCAGCTCGGCTCAGCCACCAAAAAGAACTTCCCAGCTAGAAAGAATTCTCCTCCCCGGAAAAGGAAGAGTTAGTGGGGTGAGCAACCAGCTTTCCCAGCCTTTCAGGACGCGAAGGTGCTGCTTTGATTTCACCCTATTCAGCAGAGCTGAGACCTACAGAGACATCGAGGAATCCGAAAAGAAAAGCAAGGACTACCTGTAGCAGTCACGCAGCAGAAGGATCGTCCTTCACAGGGAACTCCTCTACGGATAAATCCAGTGGTGTTCGCCACAGAAGAAGGAACCGAAGGCCAGCACAGCTGCCACGGACCCCTGCAGATTTTACTGGCTTTTGCCCCACAGGTATATTCGCGGACATCAGCTGTCTCGGCCCGGATTTGCCTGGCCCTCCCGAGCTCAGAAGCGCACTTACAGGCTAGCTGGCCTCTGCGGCTGCGCAAGCACAAATTCCCGCCTAGAAGCGCAAGGCTGACTCCCAAAGCCCTGCCTGCGCTCAGGACAAGCCCCTCCAACTGTGTACCTGCATGCCCCCAGTACAATCCCCCTGCACTGCACGGGCCTCTGCTGCTCTGCGCCATGGCAAGACCCAGCTGCCAGGTAGCACGTGCGGATAGCCAGGATGCCTGTAGCAACAAGTGTGCCCAGGGGTAGCCCCGAGCTTTGCTGGCTGTTCTAGCCCACACCACTGCGTCTGTGTGGGCAACAGGTGTCTTCCACCACAGAAGCACCTGCAGTTGCCTCCTACAAATGAGAGCGCATACTACCAGGTTTGGCTACTGCCACTGCATGCCCTGATCCCTAGCCATTGGAACTGGAATTGCCGCTAAGAACCTCAATAGACCTCTGAGCCACTGTAGACACACATTCCCCACCCCCACTCCTGGGCGCCGCACTCATCAAGGACCACGAAGTTGTAGATGCTGTAGACCCCAGTGGCCTGAGCTGAAGAGACATCATGCCCCCTGGAGTGCCCTCGGTCACAACATACTCCAGCATGCCCCCACCTACAGGTGAAAGTCAGAAAGACCAAAGTCAGTCCATAAAGTCTAGAAGAGGAGGCTGCTTTTTTATATCTGATAAACAATATCTAAAATATATAAAGAACTCATAAGACCCGCTAGTGGAAAAAAATCTGATTTTTAAAATGGGCAGAGGAAGTGAGTAGGCATTTTTCTAAAGAAGGTATCCAAATGACCAACAAGTAGGTACATAAAAAGGTGTTCAACATCACAATTATCAAGGAAATGCAAATCGAAATCACAATGACATATCACTTCACACCTGTTAGAATGGCTGTCATTGAAAAGACAAGAGATTACAAGTGTTGAAGAGGATGTGGAGAATAGGGAATAGGAATGCAAATTGGTAGAACCACTGGAAAGACAGAATGGAGATTCCTCAAACAATTAAAAATAGAACTACTATATAATCCACCAATCCCATTAATGATATATATCCAAAGAAACGAAAGCTGAATATCAAAAAGATCTCCACTCCCATGTTCATTGCACCATTATTCACAACAGGCAAGATATGGAAACAACCTAAGTGTCTATCAATGGATGAAGGATAGATGTGGTATATATATTTTTTTTTCCAGTGAAATATTATCCAGCCATGAGAAAAAAAAGAAGGTAAACCTGCTATTTGTGACAAAATGAATGAACTCTGAGGGCATTATGGCTAAATGAAGTAAGCTGGCCAGAAAAAGACAAATACTATGTGAGCTCACTTAATATGCGGAATCTAAAAAGGCTAAACTCATAGAAATAGAAAGTAGAATGGCTGGTTACCAGGGACTCAGAAATGGGGGAAATGGGGAGATGTTGGTCAAAGGGTCCAAACTTCCAGTTATAAGATAAATTCTGAGGACCTAAAATTCAACATGGTGATGGTAGTTAATAAAACTGTATTATATACTTGAAAATTGATAAGATAGATAGTATATCTTAAGTGTTCTTACCACAAAAATGCAATGGTAATGAGAATGACAGGATATAGGTATTGGTTAATACTATGGTGGTAATCATTTTGCAATGTGTAAGTGTATCAAATCAACATGTTTACCCTTTAAACATATACAGTGTTATATGTCAGTTATATCTCAATAAAGCTGGGGAAAAAAAGAAAACTGCCGTTTTCTGAATTTATTATGTGAGATGGAATAAAGGGCACAACTAAAGAAACAAAGAAACTAACAGAGAGTTTCAAATCTATTTCTGTTGCTTGCTTTCTTCTTCTCATCTGTTCCCGGCTTTTTTGACTATAGACACTGATGTTAATGTCTCCAATTCATAAAAGAATAGAACCAAGTAACATGTATTTGTTTATCTTATACTGGATGAAATATCAGTATATTGAGTCAAGGTTCTGATATACACACATGAGCCTTAGGAGGGGGAAAACCTTCAGTTTTACATTCTTAAATATCTATTTTCCTTTTGTAAGACAAAAAAAAAGATTCCTACTTATTCACTCATTCAACACTCATTCAACATTCAGTAAATTTTATTGGGTACTAAATATGTGCAAGAAATTCTTCTAGAAACTGGATGCACACTATGAATAAGAAGGAGTCCCTGCTCTAGTGGAAATTGCATTCAAATGAAGGGACACAGAAAAAAAAAAAGAAAGAAAGAAAACACAAGTACATAATGTTAGTGGTGATAAGTGATAGGAGAAAACTAAAAGAGAAGACAGGGTATAGTATTGTAAGAATCAAAGAAGTGTTCTTTGAAAGGTGACATTTGAGCATGCACCTGACTAAAATAAGTAAGCTCTTTGTATCTGGAAAGTATGCTGTGGAGCAAGCTATGGGTATCTGGAAGCAAAACATTTCAGGAAAATGGAATAGTAAGTGATCTGAGCAGAAACTTGCTTCATGTGTTCACAGAAGCCAAATATAATTAAGCAGTGTGGGGAAGGATATATATGTTTGCTAGGGTCACCTTAACAAAGTACCACAGACTGGGTGGCTCAAATAACAGAAACTTATTTTCTGTTATTCTGTAGGCTGTAAGTCCAAGATCAAGGTGTCATCAGGGTTGGCTTCTTTTGAGAACCTTTCTCCTTGGCTTGTAGATGGCTGCCTACTCACTGTATCCTCACATGATCTTTCCTCTGTGCGTGCCTGTGTCCTATTCTCCTCTTCTTACAGACACCAGGCACCAGTCATATTGGACTAGTGCCCACCCTACTGTGGGCATTTAACTTAATTACCTATAAAGGTCTTTATCTCTAAATACAGTCACATTCTGAGCTACTGGGGATTAGGACTTCAACATGCAAATTTGAAGGGACAAAATTCATTCCATAACAGAGGGGACAATCATGGGAGAGAAGAGCTGCTTTTGTTTATTTGTGGTTTTGTTTTTTTTGTGTGTGAGTGCAATTCTTGCTTTTGTTTTTGTTTTTGAGTGATAAAAGTGAGCCCAAGAGACAATGTGAAAAGTGGGAGAGTGAGTTTGGACAAGTTGGTCATGGAGTTTTGCTATAAAGTGGACTAATACGGTGGGGCAGAATCCTAAAAGCCCATGGCAAAAAAAAAAAAAAAAAAAAGGAGGACCCTTTGTAAGCTGAAAGAATGTATATTATATTTCCATTCTGATGGAGAAAAAAGAAGAGATAACTGTAAGGAAAAGACTTCTGTACACAAGGTGAGCAGAGAATCAACTTTATTCATAAAGTATTTGGACTCAAATAAGAAGATGAACAAGTGAATTCTCTGTTATTTCATTCTTGACTTCCTTCATCTGTTTAAATGCATCACTCTCTTCTACTATCTCATACTTTAAATATTTTAAAAAGTAAATAATAAAAAATCAAAGAAAAATGCAAAGAAGGAAGACAGGAAGGGAAGCCAGTTGATTGTTTACTGGCTTATGAAGTAGATTTTTTTTCCCCTTAACAGTTGGCCTAATAATTCTCATGATAGGAATTGCCTTTACTTGAAAACAACCTGTTTTAAGAGTAGAACTGGGCAGGGGGGAGGGAGGGGCACCTGTGTGGCTCAGTCATTAAGCGTCTGCCTTCAGTTCAGATTATAATCCCAGGGTCCTGAGATCAAGTCCTGCATCGGGCTCCTTGCTCAGTGGGAATCCTGCTTCTCCCTCTCTATATATATTTATATAAATAAATAAAATCTTAAAAAAGAGAGAGAGAGTAGAACTGGGATTCTGAAGACCTACATATCAGCTATAACTAGGATAGGGGTGGGGGGAACCAGCAAAAACTATGCCAAAACAAAAGGAGAGGGCCTTTGAAAAAAGAGAAGAGCAAAAACTGAACATTCTAAGCCAAGGAAAGTTTAGTGGCTAGAAAGCCAGAAAGCAACTTTTGAAGAACAGAAAATTCTTAATATAAGATGTTAAATTGTTTTGGTACTTCCTCTAGCCAAGATAGATTAACAGGGAGCAGATTTCCCTCCTGCCAGAAACAGTGAAAGAACTGGACAAAATAAGAAACAAATTTTTTAGGCTTGCAAGACCATGATCAGTGAAAAAGAAGAAACAAATGAAACCCACATTCATAATTATTACAGCTATGGATTGCAAAGTTTTGAATGGCAGCCTATGGAGGGAAAATCCAAGCAGATCCCAAAGACCCCTGATAGGAGGAGACAACGTCTTGAGTTCAGAAAGGCCATGCTGGCATTTGTAAGATAGAGTACTGGACGGGAGTGAGTTACACAAAGAGAGAGAAAGAAAGCTGTAAAGGAGTCCCTGAAGAGCTTATGTACATGAGGAAACCACCTAAAGTCAGGGAATGAACCACCAAAAAGAACAATCCCTACAGCTCATACAAGGCCAGGATTGGTTTATATTCTCACTAGTCAGATTGAGAAAGCCTTGTAATTCACGGAGCATCTTGTAAGGTACTTAAATAGTAGAGCAAAAATAGCTTTAGAATAAAGGTTACTCTTGGTCCCAGCATAAAAAAAGAAGAAAGGAAGCCTCAAGAAAGTCAAACTGTTTCCACCAAATCTAACTGCATCCCAGATTGAATCTCGAAACATTCAAACAAGGCAAAATTCTGTGTCTGCCATCCATTCCAAAATTAATAGCCATGATTAGAACCAGGAACACAACCCTTAATGAGAGGAGGAAAAAACTCAATAGATAGACACATCCTCAAAAAAAAGAGATGCCAGATGGATGATAGTAGCTTAGGACAAAAATTATAAAGCTTTTTAAGATTTCAAGATTAAAAGGGTAAAGGTTGAATACATTAAGTAGAGCCATGGAATATATAAAAGAAAGACTCAACTCAAAAATGTAAAGAATAGAAAGTATCTAAAAGAAAAATATACTGCATGGGATTAACAGCTGATTGGACATGACAGAAGAAACAATTAGTAAACTTTAAGACATAGCAACAGAAACTATCCAAAACAAGGACAGAGAAAAAAGAAGGCTGAAAAACATGAAAAGAGCAGTGAGTTGTGGAACAACTTAAAGCGGCCTAATACACACATTTAATTCAAGGCCTCGAAGGAAGGAGGATGGGTAAAGATAGGATAAAAATACATGAAGAAGTAATAGTCAAATATTTTTTAATTAAATGAAAGCGTAATCCACAGATCTGAAGAATCCAAATAAATCTCAAACACAAAATGTTAAGAAAACTATACCAAGGCATATCAAAATCAAATTGCTTTTAAAAAGAAGTAAAAAGAAGTCTGAAAAAAGCAGCCAGAGGGGAAAAAAAAGATACATCATTTACAGAGGAATAAAGAGCCAAACATTTCATGTCAGAACAGGGCAAGACAGAAAACAGAAGAGCAGTATCTTTAAAGTATTGAAAGAAAAAAAAAGTCAACCAAAATTGTATAATTGATAAAAATAATTTCCAAAAAAATAAAATAAAGACGTTTCCAGATGTAAAAAGTTTAACAGAAAAACATGCACTATAAAATTATACATATTATATAATTTTATTACATGGTAAATAATATAATCCCTATTATATATTATTTTACAATTTAATAATCTTTATCATTTTTTATATTTTTATTTATGCATTTATTTTTATTCATTTATTTTTTCCCCAAATACGTTTATTTTATTTTTCCAGTGTTACAAGATCAATTGTTCATGCACCTTTTTGCATGGAGCACTGGGTGCGGTGCCTGAACAATTAATCTTTATCATTTTATCTATTTTATGTACATACGAAATCCTTTAGGCAGAAGGGAGATAATAATAGATGAGAGTCTGGCTGCTGAGGAATTTTCCTCCAATTGTCAACTACTGTGAGGAATCTGAGAGTTTACCCTGCTTGTAAGCTAAAACGTTAGCCTGCCATAGTTTCATGGGTGCCAGCAGGAGCTGTGAGCCTCTTGGGTCGGCAACAGACCTCATTACTCAAAGTGCTGCAAAAGGCACCAGCGCGAGCATGTTTCATAGCAGTTCTTAGAGTCCCAATTTCCAGAGGGTGATAGGAAGACTGCATAATAACTGCACATACTATGAGATGCAATACAAGAGAGAATCCTGAGCTTAGAGGGAACTCAAATCTTTTACTGTGAGCAGTTAGTTACTCTGCTCACTGCTCCCTCTGAGATAGTGTCAGAGGGAGACACTATCTCAGTCTTTCTGTGACTATACAAACATTCTTAATAGAGATGGTCCAGAACAATGGTTAGTCAGTGCCTCTGTTCATAAGATGTCCAGAAACACTAGACAACCGTATTGTCTCCCGACAATATCCACCCCTCACTTCTATATCATCTTGACTTCTGGTGGATCTTTTCATAAGTATTCATTCCATCAGCCACTCTGGTAAATCAGACCTACAGAAGGTGGAACAAAATCCATTCAATCTGTTCTACAGCACATTTAATTAGAGCTGCTATCACAGGATGAGAGCAAATTAGAACTATCGTATGATCCAGCAATCCCACTTCTGGGTCTATATCCAAAGGAGGAAATGATATCACTATTTCAAAGAGATATCTCCATTCCCACATTCATTACATTGTTTTCCATAATAGCCAAGATATGGAACAATGTAAGCATCCGTCAATGGATGGATGAATAAAAAAGATATGGTATATGTATTACTCATGTTATAATATATAGAGAGTATTTTACTATTATATAAATATAAATATGCATACTTACATTAATCACTATTTTATAATATATCTTTATATTATATTGATATTGATAATTGTTTATTATAATTATAAATTATAATAATGCACATAATATATAATGATATACAATACAAAAACTATCAATTATAGTTATTGATGTTATTAATATATTATTGCTATAAAATATTATTATATTATATACTATGATATATTATCTTTTATATATAATCAAATATAATTATATTTATGTGATATAATATAAATATATGTATTATTCATATATATCACATCTTTTAATATATATTTATAGGAATATATATTATATATATATATACACCCATGAAATTATTCGGCCATGTGAAAGAAGGAAATCTTGCTATTTATAAAAACATGGATAGACTTTGAGTGCATTATCCTAAATGAAATAAGTCAGACCGAGAAAGATAAATACTGTATGATTTCACTTATAATCTCAGTACTTTTTCTAACTGGGTGCTTTACATCACAGGGATAATTGCCAACAAGGTATATGTAAATAATGAGTCAGTTCTCTCTCCAGAAAGCTCCCCTGAGAAAGTGACAGTAGCTTCATTTTGGAGAGAATCCCACAGTCATCTGAAAACTACCTCATCTACTGATAAGGTTTCCTTAAACTCTAGAAGGTGTCAGATGACAACCTCAAAGGTATAATTAGCTGCGTGTTCAGGAAAAAAAACAAATGAATGCCTGTCTTCTACATAGGAAGTTCAGTCTAGAAACACACACAGTGCCCCTAGAAAGAAAATGTTGACAATTCTTGGGCCCTACATCATTTGGGAAAGCACAGGTTGATAGTGCCTCCAATGTGGACTGGTAGCTAGATGATGGACCTTAGGGTTTCCAGTGCAGTTCAAATAACTGAGTCCAGTCCTTTTGTCTAGAGGGATTGTATAAGGGCAATCAGTCCAATCAGTCATTTTGCCCTTCACCACGAGCAGGGTGAAATTTGTATGCCCCACAGAATGACTGAACAATAGCCACAGGAGTGGGGCTAGGGTAGACCTTCAGAGAAGGTGATAAATGTTTTACATAAAAGGTGTGGGAACTAGGGCCAACACTTCTATTCCAATAAGCTTCATAGTAAGAGTAAGGGGAATGATCATCAAACTGAGTCAGAACTGTCTGGCAGAAGATGGCAGCCTCATCAGTAAGTTAAGTATTATTGCAACCATTCGTCATACCAGGTTGTTTCTCCTTCATGAGAAAGTCTCCAGAGCCAATGCTAAAAGAAAGGAAAAAAAAAGATCTTTAGTGCCCTGCTCTCTCCTGTACTTTTGGGGTCTGAGGAGCTCCATTTCCAGGTGTCAAAACTATTCTTTTCCCTCCACTGAGACAAAATTGATATGCCCCATTCTAGGTACTTAATTTTACCGTTTTATTCCCTAATCATATCTGGATCAGGAGCAAGAGAAATAAGAGCATTCCTGTAGAACTTACACAGACCCACACATCACTTGCTTTGTCCCTCATGGACCTCTGACAAAGAACTCAGCAAGCAGGCATAATCAACCAAGTAGTCATTCTTTTTATGACTGAGGACCATGTAAATGGCTGAACCAGCATTAAGTTAGAATACACTAGCTTTTTGGCTAAGCCGTATCTGAAAAGTGTATCAATCAGGCCAACCTGGGATTATAAGTAAGGGAAAGAAAGAAGCATCGTGTCCTGGGAAAGATTAGGTTGGAATCCCAAATTTTCAAAATTGGTTTACCTCCATCCTTTATCCTAATCATTACCCAGTGTATTAGTTTTCCAAAGCTACCAAAACAGGTCATCACAAACTTGTTGGGTTAGAAGAGCAGAAATTTATTTTCTCATGGTTCTGGAGGTTGAAAGTCTGAAATCAAGATGTCAGCAGGGTCATTTTCCCTCTAAAGTATCCGGGGAAAAATAATTTCATTCTTTTTTAGCTTCTTTTGACTCCTGGCATTCCTTGGCTTGTAGCGGCCTAATTCTAATCACCTCCATCTTCACATGGCCGGTTTCCCTCTTTGTCCCTCTGTGTCCAAATCCCTCTTTACTTTCTCTTTTAAAGACACCAGTCATTGACTGTAGGAGACACAATTCAATCCAATATACATAGGAGCCATGCAAGAGAAGATAATACCTTTCAAGGTATTCAATGATCAAACTGCTTTACAGATGTGTGGACCAGAAGATGGTAAGAGGTAAAATTAGAATATTTTTTGAGCCAATTTTAAAGAGGTCAGTTAAATTATATCACTTTAGTGTAAACATTGGTGAGCCAAGCTCAGATATTTAGCAGAACCTCTGCGAATTGAGGGCCCCATGAAGACAACAATTTTTCTTCAAGAGTCTGAGTAGAAATAAGTCTTCTCTCAAAGGAATAGTTGTTATTGGGGTGTGTGGGTGGTGAAGTTGGTTGAGCTTCCGACTCTTGGTTTCCACTCTGGTCATGATCTAACTGTCATGAGATCAAGCCCCACTCTCAGCCCCACACTTGGCATGGAGTCAACTTGGGATTCTCTCTCTCTCTCTCTCTCTCTCTCTCTCTCCTTTTGCCCTTCTCCTCATGCTCACTCTTTTTTTCAAATAAATAAATTTAAAAAAAAAAAGGAATAGTTATTACTTTTTAATATAAAGCTGAGATGCCATTGGAGTCAGAACAGCTGTCTTTTGGGCTATTTCATTTCCATTTGACAAGAGAGGTATATTGAGCCCCTTCTACCTTGTTAGTCAGAATCTTGTTTACTCATCCCAAAATGAGACTATCAGACCAGAGAGTCATAAAGCCTCCATAGATTAGCATTCAATTTCTATAAGACCACAGTAGTAGGCTAATAGTTGCTTTCTGGAAGAACCTGATAGCCATGTCATAGAAGTGACAAATACAAATACAACCCAAAGGATGCTTCTAGATAAACACTGTCACCTATTGGCAGAGGCAGAATCATCAAAATAATCAGCCACAGAAACATTTAACTCAAAGGGATTAATAGGTTGTGGGGCCCCGAAGGTATTAACATTCTCTATATGGAGTTTTTACTGATTGGAGGACTCCTTTCTGGCATTTAGGGTGTAGGAATATATAAGCATGTAGCACATTTACTACCACTATATATTCAGATAAGAATCTACAGCAACAGAGCACTGAGTTGGCTGAATAGGACCAATTCCATGAGGTCACATTAGTTTCCTATCACTACTCTGGAACTTGCCCAGACCCCATGGGTTGAATTTGGATGCCCCTCCCAACATGAAACAGGATAGGGTGGAGACTTGATTGCCTGACTTCAACAAGTCCATAAAAGTTTGAGTGCCTCCCATCTCTGATCTTTCAGTACACTCAGGTGCATAATCAAGGAGCCTCTGAAACTCTTTAAGGAAAGGAAGACCTCTGGTCATCTTTCTCCTTACGTAGCTGAGATCAGGTAAAGGAGAAAGCAAGGGACCTAGGGATGTGGAAGCAGAAAGCAGCTCTGTACTAGCAAGGAAGGCATATTTGTATTCCATTTCAAGCAATACAGCAGCTGCCCACAGATCCATCAAACAAACATCTAACTTTTTTATTCCTCCCAAAACCCTATATAGTGCAGCAAGGTCATCGTTACCGACACCAGCTATTTCAGGTTTGAGGACTCCTTGATTAAGCAGCCACAACCACATTGCTTTCTGGCTAAGGCTGCTGGTTTGTGCCATTTGGCTGACATGGACTTGAATCAAACAGCAGCAATTGCTGTTAAGGAGTCTACCTTAAACTAGAGCTTGTGTTGGTACGAAGTCATGATAACATCTCTCAAGTTTTCACCAGTTTTAACATAAGAAATAAGAGGAGTTTATAGGGCTGTAGGTCTGACCACAAGAATTTATCTAGATTCTTTTGGATTGGGTAATCATATTCCAGTGGTTCTCTTTCATCAGCTTTATAAACCCAGCCCAGGACAGTAAGAGGCCAAATACTACTCAATTCCTTATTTATATTTTCCCATGAGAATTTATCTATCTCATAGAACTATTATGAGAACACTGAAACTTCCTTGTAGCAGCCACAACCCATTGGGAAAAAAAACCAAATTCTGAGAACTACTATTATTTCTGAATGGATATAAATTTAGCATGATGCAATGTGTCATAACACAGCCTATCTCTTGCCATTCTTCCTTGACAAACACTACACACCTGCCCTCCTGTCCCAGGTGACTCGACTAGCTATAATGATTTGCCAGGCTTCTGACAATAGACATCACAAATTTCTTCCTATTGCATTTGGTTTAGGCGCATGTCTCCTAACTTGTCTGGAAGGGGCTGTTTTAGTCAGGAATCTCCAGAGGAATAGAACCAAAGAGTGTGTGGTGGAAGGATGGGTGTGTGTGTGTGTGTGTGTGTGTGTGTGTGTGTGTGTGTCTGTGTGTGGTTATTTTAAGGAATTGGCTCTTGGATTGTGAAGGATGACAAGTCTGAAATTTGTAGGGCAGGTAGGTAGGTATAAGTAGGTTAGAGACCTAGGGAAGAGACGACACTGCAGTCTTGAATCCAAAGGCATGTGAAGGCTGAATTCCTTTCTCCCTGGGAGACCTCAGTCTTTTCTCTTAAGACCTTCAAATGATTGAATGAGGCCCACCAATATTATACAATTTGCTTTACTTAAAGTCTATGGATATAAATGTTGATTGTATCTAAAAAAAATACCTTCACTACACATATAGACTGGTAGTTAACCAAAAAGTTAACCATGCCCTACCTAAATTGAGACATAAAATTGACCATAACAGGGACAGAATCTTCTGCCTACCCATGAAAAATCCTCAAACTGTTTATTACAGTAGGGCAGAACTGAGACCATATTAATGCAGAAGTCTCCCTACCCAGAAGATTGTTAGCAACAAGCAAGATGCAATGTGGTGTGCAATCAACTACCCCAATTCTTTCTCATTAACAGCCAGTAGAGTATTTATTGCTAACCTGGTCATTCAACTTGGACAAAACATTTGCTACTATTCTTACAGATTATTCATATCTCATTAATTGGCCCACATGATTCTCATTATTATTCTAGAAAGCCATGTATCTATTAGCATCCTATCTTCACCATCAAAACTGCCAAAAACTCTGAAGACCTTGAGATTTTATTCTAGTTGTAAGCTAACTTGCTACAGTTTAAGACAAAGGACTTTATTACTCATCATACAGTGTTTGAGTCCTTAGCCTTAGTTCAGACTACTTTAACAAAAATACCATAAACTGGGAGGCTTATAAACAATAGAAATTTATTTCTTGCAGTTCTGGAGGCTGAGAAGTTCAAGATCAAACCATAAGAGACTCTTAATCTCAGGAAACAAACTGAGGGTTGCTGGGAGGTGGGGGGAGGGGATAGGGTGGCTGGATTATAGACATTGGGGAGGGTATGTGCTATGGTGGATGCTGTGAAATGTGTAAGCCTGATGATTCACAGACCTATACCCCTGGGGCAAATAATACATTACATGTTAATAATTTTTAAAAAAAGCAGATTCAGTGTCTGGTGGTGACTCACTTCCTGTTTCACAGGTGTCTGTCTTTTCTTTGTGCCCTTACATAGAAGGAGTGAGGGGGCTCTCTGGGTCTTTTATAAGGCACTAACTCCATTCATGAGAATTCCACCCTCCTAAAGGCCCCACCTCCAAGCACCATGGAGATTAGGTTTCAACATATCAATTTTTAGGGGACACAAACATGTATTCTATAGTATACAACAAATAGCTAGACTCTCAGTATATTTGTGCAGCTTCCTTGAGCCCATTTTCACAGAGTGGTAAAAGTAGGGCCAGGTCACACCTGAATATGCAGTGTTGGCATTATAGGAGATAAATCTTTAGTTCAAGCATCCTGAATCTTTTATAATAAGCCGTAAACACACTAGCCTTTTACTCAAGAAGGATATACTGTCTCTATCCTCCAAGGCTCATAAGACATGCAGAAAATGTAAGAGACCCATAGAGAATTATTTTCTAACACAAATAACCACCCTGTACTTTATTTCTTCCCAAAGGTGGATGGTCTTTTTCAAGATTTTTTCTTTTTAAAGTAGATGTATTCATATGTCTTCTTGGGAAAGAACACCCACCATGAAACAAAAGGATTCTCTTCCAATGTGTCTACAGTGTGTTAAGGATAGATAGGTAGAGGAGTGGGCAAACTGAAAACTGACTTTCTTAATATGGATGAAGAACAAGTGAATGGAGCTCAAGCATGGGGGAGGTAGGAATATGTGAGACATATTAGCTAGCAAACAACAGACATTATAACTTTGTGAGAGAGTAAAGATCTGGACCCAAATGTGGCAGAAATTACAGAATTTAAGTCACAACACATAGGGTGAGGAAAATCTCTGACAAATATATGAAGAAAAAATAACATGTATTTACTATTAGTGGTTTGAAAGATCAATTATTTCTCTTTTAGAAATAAAGCTTATTTCCTATAGCTAAATGACATTTGACCTCTGAATTTGATTATAAGACAGTTTATGAAATTCTTCAGTGGGTCAAATGTAGTTAGAGTTTCACATTACTATTGCAAAATCTAATACATCTGATGAAACAATAAATAAAAATGAGATAGCAAAATATCCTTTCTTATGCCACTCAAGTTTCTTTTTTATTTTCTTTTTTTTTTTTTAAAGATTTTATTTATTTATTTATTAGGAAAGAGAGAGTGAGAGAGAGCAGGTCAGAGTGAGAAGCGGACTCCCCATGGAGCTGGGAGCCCGATGTGGGACTCGATTCCGGGACTCCGGGATCATGACCTGAGCTGAAGGCAGTCGCTCAACCAACTGCGCCACCCAGGGGCCCTCTTTTTTATTTTCTTAAAGATTTTATTTATTTGTTTGACAGAGAGGAGATCCCAAGTAGGCAGAGAGGCAGGGAGAGGGAGAGGAGGAAGCAGGCTCCCTGCTGAGCAGAGAGCCCAATGCGGGGCTCGATCCCAGGACCCTGATATCATGACCTGAGCGGAAGGCAGAGGTTTTAACCCACTGAGCCACTCAGGTACCTTCAAGTTTCTTTTTTAAACATACCACATACATATTCACACTTTAATATATACAATCTTGGTACAATTTACAATACTGAAAAATATTAATTAAAAGTAATTTGTATCTTAGAATGTAATGTATATTTTAACATAAAATAAAATATTAATAATATTAATGACACATTGTAAGAAGATCATCATTTTTTGCTTTGATGTTACCTTCCACCTTATAAAGCAGACAGAGTGGGTATTACTTTTCTGATATAATGAAACTGAGACCAGAGTTGATAACTGGGTCCAATTTCCCTGACAGTAAATCCAATGTTCCATTCACTATTATTATGATTTTCAAAAATCAGTTTATAATCTCTCCAATTTCTGGGCATAAATTAGCAAACATTAATGTATACATCAAGTGATTACATCATTGATTATATATTAATACACAATTACTGCATTAGCCCCATCACAGCTCTGTCAAATGTATAAGGACTGTTAAAAATCTGTTCTGCATTAATTCTTTATAGACCATGAAAATGCAAGCACAAATATATTTTATTTTATTTTTTTTAAGCACAAATATATTTTAATGAATAGATACCTCATAGAAATTTCACCAGCTCATATATGAAATATTTTTTGCAGTTAAACATCTAATTTTATATTACATAAATTAGTAAACACATTTACCATGAATTACGAAGTAGGATTTTCTCAAGAATTACAAAATGAATGTTTTCTATAAATTTTTGAGATTTTATAAAATGCACAAACATTAAATCTAAGTCGTGATCTGATTTTTTTTAATTCCATGCTTAAACATTTACTTTCAATTTTTATTTCCCCTACCCATGTTTTTCAAGACTGTTTTGTGTCAACTCCATTTGTATGGGTAAAAACCTAAAGGAATAATTATAGATGCTAAGTTAAGCTAAATTTACCTTCACTTTTTAAAATTCGGTAACTTATTGCCTTAGAGATCATTATGTCTGCTAAATTCATTACTGATACTGATGTCACCTCAATTTCTTTAAAGCATAGTTTTGGACAAATTACTGTTCAGTCCAGCTCTTAAACGTGGAATGGTCCATATTCACACACACACACACACACACACACACACACACACACAGATACATACACACATTCATTCATTCATACGTGTATGTATACACCCCAACCACCTAAGTAAGGTAACAAGTCTTCAATGGCCAGGAACACCCCTTAATTCTTATTTAGAAAAAAAGCTACTTATTGTCTCTGAAAATTGCCTCACACTCTCATCTTTGCATGTGTCCTTTTCTTCTCTTAGACTAGTTCCTATCACCTGCTTTGAATCCACACTTTTGTTAACTCCACCAAAACTGTTCTTTTAAAGGTTGGAATGGTCCCTGTGTTTCTAATTCCAGTGGTCATTTCTCAATCTTCCCCTTACATGACTCAATAAACATTGATCCAGTAACTATCTCCTTTATCCTCGAAACACCATCTCTTCATCTCTTTTGAAGCAGCTGGCTGTCCTGGTTATCTTCCCATCACATTGGTTGTTCGCTGTGTCTCCTTTGCTGGTTATTCCTCACCTAAGTGTTGGAGTGTTCTAGAGCTCAGTGCTGGACATCTTCTCTATTTGTCCTCACTCTTTACTGATCTCACCCAGCCTGACTGATTTCCACACTACATACACACTGACAACTTTTATGTTAATATCCTAAGTCAGGATTTATTCCTTAAATGACAGAATTTTACATGCAACTGCCTACTTGACCCCTCTATTTGGCTATCTATCAGCTTCTACTCGAATATCAAATAGATTTATCATATCTAATATGTCCTAAATTGAAATCTTCATCTTCCCACTAAAAACTGTTCCTCCAAAGTTTTCCTCAACTTCGTAAATGAAAATTCCACCATTCATATTCCTCAGGCCATAATCCTTAAGGTCATTTGTGAGTCTTCTCTTTCTCTCACACCCTACATAAATGTCACTGGCAAATTTTATCCATTTCTCCATCTGTTAACACCCAGTTCCAACACACCATTCTCTGTTTGTCTCTCTCTCACCTGGAGTAGTAAAAACCCTCTAACTAACCTCTATATTCACTTCTATCCTCCAATAGCTCCTCATCTAATTCAAAGTAAGAGTTACAGTTCTCAAAATTATCTCCCAGGCCTTATACAATTTGCCCCCCCCCCATCTATGATCATGTGTGTTATAATCCCACCAGTTTCGCCCTATAATAAGAATTAAGTTGAACTTTAAACAGAGGAAAAAATTTTCAATAATCATGTAGGGAGCCATGGGTGGAGAAGGACTAATATTTTAAGTAACTATTCTCACTGATAGGAGGACATTTAGGCAGAGATTTAAGAGAGGTGTAGGAGTAAGCAATGTGGCTCTCCAGGAGAACAGTGTTCCCACCAAGTAGTGAGTGCAAAGGCCCTGGGACAGCAATATAGTTGGCAGATTGGAGGAAACAGGAAGAGACTGAAGACTGAAAGGTCAGTCAAGGGAAGGTGACTATACTTAGCAGCCCAGGTGAAAGAAGGATCCATCTGCTTTGGTATTAGTTAAAGTTGAAAAGAGGAAATAGGTAAGAAAAATGGCCCTCTGTTATTAACAAATGTTTATTGAGTAATTCCTTTATGCATAGCACTTTTCTTGACACAAGAAATACAAGTAAACCAAAATGTGCCTACTTTCACAAAATAATACTGCTTCACAAGACACAAAATTTGTCTTGTACGGAGGACATATATTAAACAACAGAATTTGGCAATTGTTTTGATGTTGTGGAGTAGCAATAATTTCAAAAGGAGACTTGAATCTGGATGATGATTCATGAACATAGTTGCTTATGAACTGAAACTTACATGGGTTTCCTATGAAATTTCTTAGCAGCTTGTTTACAGCTTCTCAACAATAGTCTTACCAAGAAGTTTCTAATCAGACATGTAAAACAGACAATACATTCAATTTCAAAGAGGCAATAGAACACAGCAAAATCACAGACAACTAGGCCTGGGTTAATATCCCGTCTCTGTTACCCAATCTCCTTAAGCTTCTATTTCCCCATCTGACACAAAGGGTTAAGGACTATACCTTCATTACAAGGTTGTTTGAGGCTATTGTAAAGCAAGTCACATGGCACCTGTTACAGAAAGCATTCAATATTTATAATATGTATAGAGAGATTTGAACATCTTGTAGATGCCTGAGAAAATACCTATCCCTGAGGACTGAACTCTCATAGTGTGACTTCTTATCAAAAAATTGAGAAAAAAAAATTTGTGATAATCTAGTGAGTCAATATTGGCATAAAGCTTTGTTTCATTGCTAGTGTAACAGAATAAAAATGAAATAATAGTTAATTTTCCAATGTATCTATCTGTAAAAAAATCTTTATTGCAATATTCTTCTTCCATATCACATAAAAGTAGAGAGGATTTTATTATATATTTTGGAATTTCTTTGGGCAAGTTGAAGAAAGATCAGTGGTGAGAACCAGATTCATGAGGGCCAGCGTTACCCATCACTGTGACTACACTCACAACCTATATTCAAAAGTGCCAATAGCACTATCGTGTTCAATTTTATAGAAAGATGTACAGTAACAGCCTTTGGTCTATTTTTTATACTAAGAAATTGGATTATGAGCCAGAGAGGAGTACTATCATCATATTAAGAAATATTTACCAAGATAAAAACATCAACATTGGGCACCTGGGTGGCTCAGTTGGTTGAGCAACTGCCTTCAGCTCAGGTCATGATCCTTGAGTTCCAGGATCGAGTCCCACATCGGGCTCCCAGCTCCACGGGGAGTCTGCTTCTTCCTCTAACCTTCTCTCCTCTCATGCTCTCTCTCACTTTCTCTGTCTCTCTAATAAATAAATAAATAAAATCTTTAAAAAAAAAAAAAACATCAACATCATGAGTGCTAAGAGTTGTACCATGCAGGATAATCATCATTTTCTGAGAACAAAATATTGAAATTAGGCAGCTGAGTGACATAAGAATACAAGGAGCAGGTGACAATATGAGCTCTGGCCAGATAGCAATCACAGACCTACTTAAGTTAATGTAGGTGTTTTGATTAAGGTATCTAAAGATTCTGAGTTTTAGGTCAAGATAATGGACTTCTTCCCTCTTGAGAGCATATTATATGGCAGGAAATTAATTTTCAGAGGGGAAACAATCCCTAATAGTGAATAGCATGGAAGATAATAGTGGATTTATCAACAGATAAGATACATTAACAAATTTCTGAAATTCAGAAAACAGATCTAACATGGGAGGAAGCTATAGTCCAGGGAAATATGCTAAGAACTCCTGCTACAGCTGTTGATTTGTCAAATTATAGAATATTTTATAGTATATAAAATTTGAAATTATATTAAAAGCATAAAGATAAATTTTTTTTGTATTTTCTTCATACTTGCTATCTTTTTTAATATAGGAAATTCCTCCTCTCCTTTCATGGATTTGCCTTATTGAAAATATTTTTATTTTTCAATCAGCATTTAATTTTTTGGCAAAGTAAAGAATTCTAGGTCTAAAATAATTTCCCTTTAAAATTTTAAGGGCCTCTTACACTAATCTTTCATTTCTTTGTAGATTACCTATGCTTTTCTCATTACTTTCTGGATTCTTTCCCAAGGTTTAAAATTCTAAGGCTTTACTGAGATACCTTTGTGTGTGAGGCCTTGTCATTAACCCTGTCTGGTACCAGGGTGAGCCCTTTTAATCTGAAAATGTATTTCTCGCTTCAAGTCTGGGGTATTTTTTTGCCTAAATTTCTTTGAAAATTTTCTCTCTTTCATTTTTTTTTAGTTCTTTTTTTTTTTTTGGAAGGTTCTCCTCAGATGAATACAGAAACTTCTGGATTTATCCTCCACATTTCTAAATACTTCTCTAGACTTTCCACTTCTTATATGCAGAATTTCTGCAAGATAAAGTGTTGACAGGACTGAGGTGATGTTGAAACCCAACAGGGATACGTACCTGGGCACGATCTTCCAAATCGTTAATTCAATCGTCCTTTGTGCCCATTCTCCCCTTACTTAATCTACCCTAATGATGTTTTATTTTTAATTAAAGCAATCACATTTTTCATTTGGGTAATGTTTTTCAAAGCAAATGTTTTAGTTTCTTGGTTTATTTATTTTACAGATATGATATCCTGTTATGCTTCTCTAAGGATATTTTATTTTAATATCTTCTTCTGTTTCTTTTATTAACTCTGTTCATTGACATTTGTTGACTTTCATAATTCCTGGTTTTCTGTTCATTTTTGTAAAAAAATTAATTAAAAATAGGCCTAAAATGAATACTTTTGTAGTTGGAATGTGTTTCTTAAACTCAAAAACACTGGTAGGTTGGACCAGAAATAAATACAGATCTGATTACCAGACCCCTCCACTTGCAATGTCCAAATAGACATATTGTTTCTGAAGTGAAAGTGCTATACCCTTCCTTGATAAACCAAAATCAGTTATTTAGAGCAGTAACTTAAAAATCCCAATACTCAGGCCATGACCAAACCATTAAATCAGAATTCTGGGAGCTGGACTTCAGTATTCAAATTCCCCAGTTGATTGCAATGTGAAGCTAGATGCAAGAACCACCACATTCTTGCACTGTGTGCTTACCTGATTCCACACACATTTTGGAAGCCTTCCTATTAGAATCCTGCCATCAGAGTGCTATTCTCACCTCTGTGCCAGTGCTGTCATCAGCTATCTTGAGTGGAATTCAGTTAGTTACTTTTCCCCAGATTCTATAGTCTCTGACCTTGGAATTAGTCCTGAAGTCTGTCTGACAAACTTCCATATCATATTGTCCCCTTAATTACCTTTGTGGTTTCTTACCCTGTTGGGTCTCAACGTTACTTCATTCCTGTCAACATTGTATCTTACAAAAATTCTGCACTATTTTGCTCTATTGGTGACATTACCCCTAAGTTGCAAATACTACTATGAATTCTTATTATCTTTTACCATTTTAATGTGAGAGGTAGAAATCTAGTCTCCATAGAATCTCTAATCTTCTTTCATTTATAAAATCGGCATTGGTTCCCTGCTCTATGTACTAAGCTTAAAGCAGAGAACAAGAAAAACACAGATACTGCCTCACATAGCCTGCATTCTACTGTGTTTTTGATAGTAGTCAACCACCCGCAATTGGAAGCAATCCAAATATTCAATATATTGGTGGTTGGATAAGTTAAGATAATATACATCTAATGAAGTATTATCCAGGTTTAAAAATACTTAGAAATTATGACCTGAAAAAAATCTCCACAACATAATGTTAACTAAAAAAAAAGCAGGATACAGAATGGTACATACAGTATAAAGAAAAATTAAAGGTTTTTGCCTCTGAATTGGGACACCCTGGATAATTAATGTATTTGTCTTTATATTTTTTCAGTACTTTCTGATACTAACAGATTTATTTTCTATATAACATACTATTTTAAAAAGTCATAAACATGTTTTTTATTATATTCTCTTCTTTAAGATAAAACACAAATAGCAGCAGATAGAAACTATCTCACTTTATCAAGAGGCACAGATTTAGAAAATAAAGTTTGTCACTCAGAAATCAAAGGGACTTTGAGTTCTCTTTCATAGTTTTACAATGTAAGCTTCCTGAAGGTAATTGGTTAACATAGTTTTTGCTTTGTTTTGTTTTGTGGTTTATTTTGGTATAATACCTTGCTAAGTCTTGTGGTTCATTAAGAATTATACCTTCACAAAGACCAATGATAAGTTTTAAGTCAAAGAATTGCTGTCCCACATAACATCAGCGTTCATGTTGGGTCTCTTATCTCAATATAGGGGTGTGTGTGAAGCCCCTTAACCTAAAAATCTTGCCTGATAACATGCCTTGATGTCAGTTTTATTTTGAGTAGGAAAAGACTTCATGAAAGTTGACAGAGCCCCTCTCCCAACACATTATTAATAAAGCAGGAGAAAAAAAGCAAGTAGAAAGTAGATGAAAGATGAAGGGATTAGCCTGATATACTGTTACTGTATATTAAAGGTTTTGGACAAAGGTGATATGAAATGACTACTTAAAAGCTCAAAGCTGGTGGAAGACCCAAGGAAGGAAGGCTCCTTCAAATTTTAGTTAACAAATCTCTCCTTGTTTTGTCAGCCAGCTAATGCTATTCCTCTCAACTTCTGAAGATCTGGACATACATTGAGAGGTGAATATTAGCTTCTGGGGGGGGGGAAGGCTCATCATTGCTACCCATTGACCTCCAGAACCCACCTCCTCAAGTCTAATATGGAGTCATGGCTACCTGAGACAAAAGAGCAATCTAATCTATAAAAATCTTGGGTAGGGCTGCAAAGACGCAGTTGCAATGACTCTGAAAAAGACAGTTACTTTATATTCTACGAAGTCCCATAAAATACACAGAAATTGAGTGAGCACTTCTGTGGTACATCATGAATGCAATCGGTCATATTAATTTAGCAGAGCATAGGTAATACCCGACTAAACGAAAGACCAAATGCTACACAATCTAATTATATAAAAATATCTGTATCAATTTTATTCTGTCAAAAATTGCCTGTAAAGGTTATCTCAACAAAAAATTTTTTGTGGTAATGTTGTTTTGTTGTGTTTTGTTTCTTTTATGGTGTTACCACTCAGCCAATTTTGGTCAAAGGTACTTTTTCTTACAATGTACTACCAATATTAAACATATGTTCAAATATTTTTCTTAAATGTAATACATAATAGACTTTTTCAGGGACATTGAGTTTACTATTCATTTTAATAACAAAAGAATCCTCCCAAAACTTAGTTTTAAACCATAAAAGATATGCTATGCACAATAGATTTTAAATGGTAAAGTGTTTCTATCACTATAGAGTAAATAATTCTATTGACTTTATGATACAATGGATATTTGAATACTTAAAATACTAGTCATTTTCTCCAAATGCAGTTTCCATAGGAACAGTACACTTACTTATTAGACAAAGAAGGATCAGAACTAACTCTACTACACTATGTAAGTCCTTTTCAGCTCTGATTTCACTAAATTCACATATATGTTAAAATCCACTTCAAACATTTTATATATTTTGTTTTGAGAGCATAAAATAACCTTCACATTTTCTTGACAATATATTTAGGATATTTACAATATTTTTAGAATATGGACCCATTTGTTTATACACATTTATACATACATACATAGAGGAAGCAGGTTAGAGACCAAAATAATGATATATTTTCCAAGTCTATTAGTTGCTCTCTAAAAAGATGACACACTTAGGGATGCCAGGATGACTCAGTGTGTTGAATATCCAGCTCTTGATTTTGGCTCAGGTCATAATCTCAGGGTCGTGAGATCGAGCCCCACATCTGGCTTCCCACTAAACATGGACCCTGCTTGGGATTCCCTATCTTTCTCCCTCTTCCTTCACTCACGGGTGCTCTCTCTCTCTCTCACTCTTTAAGTAAATAAATAAAATCTTTAAAAAAATAAAATAAAAAGATGACACATTTATAAATACATCAATGTAAAACTAAGTAGTTTTGTTCCACATATTTGAAGAGTTGAGTTTATAAGTATTTAAGGTATTTTTATTTTTTTAAAGATTTTATTTATTTATTTGACAGAGAGAGAGAGAGAGAGAGATCCCAAGTAGGCAGAGAGGCAGGGGGTGGGGGGGAAGCAAGCTCCCCGCTGAGCAGAGACCCTGATGTGAGGCTCGATCCCAGGACCCTGAGATCATGACCTGAGCTGAAGAAGTATTTAAGGTATTTTTAAATGATATGCAGTCTAACATTACGGTATTTCAGTGTTAAATGCTCATTTAACAGCATCATATTCATTTGTATTAAATTGGTGAAAGTAGAAATGGCTGATAAATATTTGTGACTGGAAAAAAAAAAAAAAGGAGGAGGAAGACATATGGAAGTCGCCTGTACTGTGGTTTTCTTTGAAATGGAACTTGTAGTCTCCTTTTTGGTGCCCTAATACATCGAGCAGTAACTTGGCCACTTAGGAAGAGTTAATTCAAATCACCTGTCAAAATATAGAATATACAGTGTTTATAAATATGCAGAATTATCTTCACTCACTCATTAGTCTCTAGTCTAAGAAAATATTAGATTATCAGTTTTTCACAGATGGAAACACCCTTCCTTTTTGGCATACTGTACCTGAATGAATAAGCATGGTGCATTGGAAATAGTGCAGTAAAATAAACAGAAATGGTGATGTAATTTGCCTCCTGTCTGCAACATCAATACTTATGAGGAAATGGTTCAGTAGCCAAAAGAAATCTTGTTTTCATTTTAATTCACTCTTGGTATGAGGTTGAGTAAGAAAAGTGAGTGTATTGGATCAAAAGAATATAAAGCAAGTTTTTAAGTGTGACATGTATCTCACTAGTCCCCTAAGATCAGGACAAATAGCAAAGTATATAAACTTACAAGAGAATAAGTTCGTACTAGGCATTAGAATAAATGTCTTGATTATGATGGTGGTTAAATAGCAAATTGAGGAACAGAGGAAATCATGAAAATGTTATTATCCTAACAAGATCATCCAAAGGCACAAACATGAATTAAGTAAAGTCTATCCATGTACCATGGATGCTTTTCCTGTCCTTAATCCTCACTTCCCTATCCCTAACCCACGTGTGTTTCTCTGTGGCTCCCCCATCAGATGTGGCTGACCAATGTGCAGCTAAATTGCACTGATGGAATCCATGGCCTTTGATTCATGTGTTGCCCTTCTCCAATCAAATATAGCACTTTGAGAGCTATTCCCTAAGCTTACTTTCCAATTAGAGGAAGCTAATCAGAATCACTATGCCAGAAAAATATGTTAATGATTGTTAATTGCTTCACATATATTTGCACTGTAACTATGGAAAGAAAAAAAGATAAATTTCTTTCCTTTGGTAAGTGTTCAAGTCTCACTTTAGAGAGTTTGAGTCTCATAAATATCCTGTTGTCTGATTTAAAATATTCCTATGCTGCAAAAGACTCAACTTTGAATAAGATATTGCTTAGATGCTGGTTTGGATTTCTAAAACAATAAACTGCATTAATAATAAGATCTTTTCTACCAGTTGACTAAATAGCAACCTAAATTCAGCATTCCTTAGGTATGTCCAGGGACTATTACAGAATTTGAGATTTGATAAAACACACATGTGTTAAAGCAGGAAGAATTTAGCAAAATATTTGGTCAGATTTTAAGTTATTTTGATTTATTGGGTGGCATTATTTTAAAATAAGTCATGTTTTTTATTTGTGGAATTAGAAAACAGCCAAATGATCCAATTTTCATAATATCAGACAGTTTGAAGACAAAAATCAGGCCAAAGAGATTATTACCTTATAAGCACTTTTGTAAAAATAAAAATTAAAAAATAAAATTTAAAAAACACAGAAAGGTAATATTTTAGAAAGCAGGAGGATTGTTTTAACAGAAACAGAAAACTTTAACTTTATTGTCTCACTTTATCTTCAAAGGAAGTCAGTGGATAAATGGTCCTAGTACACGTGAATAAAAGCAGATCAGCACATGCATCTCAGTGTTTCAGGCAACCCCCGTTTACTGGAACCTTAGTCCCTGACCTGGAGTAAAAATCCCAGTAAAGATTCCATACATGCACAGGTGTTAGCTTCCATGTGTTTTTAAACTTTTATGAAGTTGTACCAACACCTGACATCTACATAAAGAATTCATGCATAGGGGCGCCTGGGTGGCTCAGTGGGTTAAAGCCTCTGCCTTAGGCTCAGGTCCTGATCTCAGGGTTCTGGCACTCTGCTCAGCAGGGAGCCTGCTTTCCGCCCCCCCTCCCGCCCCCCCCCCCGCCTCTCTCTGCCTGCCTCTCTGCCTACTTGTGATCTCTCTCTCTCTCTGTGTCAAATTAATAAATAAAATCTTTTAAAAAAAAAGAATTCATGCATAAACAGGAGGCAACGAAGTTCAAAACTCTGTTAGCATTTTTAAAAAACACATGGGAGAGAAATAAAAATTGATCTCTGCTCTTGATTTTAGGAAAAGATCCCTTTTACTCCTCTGCCTTTGGTTGTGTATTCCCCTTCAGTATTCCCCTTTTCATTAGTCACTCACCTCATCAGTTCTGTTTTACCCAGAATTCTACCACAGAGTATCTGGCCCCTCGGAGAAACAAGAACAGTGCTCCAGACGGAGTGTCAGTCTTTGGGAGATGTCTAGTACACATAGCTGTTTGCATTTTGGGATTTGGCTTTACATTCCAGGTTGCCTGTCTCTGAGACCTGGCGATTTTGTCAATGTTTCCACCTTCTTTTCTGGGCTTACATATCTGTGCTTCTCAACCATTCCCCTAAAACTCCATTACTTCTAATAGAGACTTTTTTCACCAGGGTCAAGGTTTCAAACTCACAGTGGTCTCAAAGGACTGAATGGAGTGGTTCTTCTTACCATGTGTGACCAAGGATACTAGAGTCTGATAGGAAGAGACAGGAGCCGGTATCTGTGAGTGACCTACTACTTTCCAGGTTCTTTACACGGCTTTCACTCAAAGCAACAAAATGAGTTATGATGATTATTCCCATTTTTCAGCTTAACAACTGAGGACTCAAAAAAAAAAGTTTGCCTAATTTATACTACTAAAATGTCAATTTGAAGACAGGGGTCTATTTCTGGCTCTGCCACTGGATAACTTCGGTCAACTCATTCAATTTCTTTAGCCCTAAAAGCAACATCTGTAAAATATTGTCATCATATTAGGCTGATACCTTGGAGACTCATAGGTCTCAAAATTACTGAAACTATGATAGAAAAAATTAATTCAGTGCCCAAGATTGTTAAAGCTTGATAAATGTGTAATGAAATGTCATTATACTATTCTCTCTACTTTTTTATATAATTAAAATTTGCCATGACAAAAAGATTTTTTAAGTGCTCTGTTATCTAAGGAGTAACTTACCAGTTGACCTTCCCTAAAACACATAAATTGGTGGCAATTTAGAAATTATCTTCATCATCTTTCTATTTACTTTTCACGTGGAATAGATATGCAAAAACTGCTACTGACGGTAAGTGAATTTTCCATTTGTTCTACATTTTGTAAAATCGAATTCCCATGTAACAAAATCAAACAAGAATATTCTTCACTTAAAAACAAACCCAAATTTTATTTGTCTCTAATAGTTGTGGTTTCCCTTGAGGGGATAAGCAAACATTTTATTCCTGTGGGAGCCTATTCTGGTGTAACTAACTCCTGTGTTTTATTTACAATTCTGCCAGGCCTTGGCTGGATTCCTTTCTCTAAGGGGTGCACTTACTGGACAAGAGTTCCATGTTCTGACAGACACTTTGAACTTGAATATTGTCGAGGAGAGAGTCTGAGTCACTGAAATCTAGAAAATCCACTTTGTAAACCATACCATTCCTGCTGGGGTATGCAATGTTAACCAGAAATGTTTGAGCAAGTCAACTGAAGGACAAGCAATTTCCCACATTCCTAAGGTTCCATAAACAATGCGATGTTCTCTTCTGAAAGATCAGCATTATGAACAGTAATAATTATCCCACTTAAATAGTATTCATTCAAATAAGGAAAGCTGGAATGCTTAAAACATAAAAAACTAGCAAAACTCAACCAGTTGTTTTACCATAGCTGATTTCATTCTTGTCTTGTAGTCCAAAGTCCCTAAAATAATGAAGGAAGAAATAAATGTTAAGTTTTAAAATGTTTCCTTTGAATTTTCACTTAGTTGTTAAACCCTTAAACTCTATCCTACATACATTCAGAAGCGAATGAGGATTCTTGCCAGTTTTAGGATTATCTTTCTTTTGGAATGTCGATCCCCTTGCACTGTTCAGAATTCAATGTGAGGCAAACAACATTTGATCAGTGAGGGGTTTTCTTTGAAATAGAAACATTAAACAGGTAGTGTTTTATTGTGTCTTAAAATATTTGGAATATCAAATTAACTTATTACTTAAAACTCATTTCTGATTCAGAAATAATTATACATTAGATTCCAGATATATGATTTTGGTATTTCAAACTCTATTTGCTCAAAACCCCACCCAGAAACACAAGACTGAACAGAAACATCTTCATTTCATAGTCACTTTGTTGGCACAAGCTCCTTCCAACATGTAAATGTAAAATACACATCTTTAGACATGAAAAAAAATTAGAAGTACTCTATTGTAGAAGCAAGTAAATGGACTTTAAAACAGCTGTTGCTTCTATGGGGAGGGCAAATATTTGATTATATGACACGGAAAATAATAACAAGCAAATATAATTCTTTTACAATATGTCTGGGATCGAGATAAGGTACTCCTGAATATTTTCATCCCACTAAAGAAAAGAATGGAAATACTCCCTGGTCAGTACTTGAGAAAAAAAAGCAGATATGAGCAGTTTTTTAATGGAGAAGAGCTTCAGTGGAATGATATTTACTCACCAATAGAATCTTGGAAATCAGATATTTTAATTTTATTTATTTATTTTTTGGTATTTTGGACATAAATGCTGTAAAAAGTAGCCATTCTGTATGAAGGGGTTCAAGAGATCAACTTCAAAGAAAGAATTACAAGAATAGAAGGGGTGATCCCAACTATAGCAATTCAAAACTGGGGACAGAAGTTTAACTGAGCTTCCATGTAACACATAAGTGATATGTAAGAATAGAGTCAGTAAAATATAGAACAAAATCCATGTTCGAAAGAATTCGTTAGATGCTATACACTTGATCATTTTAGAGCTTTTGTTCATTTTCCTCTTGCAAGTGGCATCAATGCACTTAAATTGCAAAAGGCCTGTATTTTGACTATTTTCATTAATCAGTCTCCCTACCCATCATAGTCTCTCCATCCTTATTTATTCTGCTTATTCTCCAGGAGGCTGATTTCTGTGGCATACCCCCATAGCTGCCACCCACTCTGGTTTCTTGTTGGCTTGAACACTAGGAAGCACTAGCACTTTGGGAGGGTGGAAGAGGAGGGGTAGAATCCAGGACATGTGTGTATCCTCCCAGGTCACTCCTTGCTGGATGCCGAGAATTGGCTCCAGCTCCACTGCAAGTCTCAGCTTCTGTCAGGTGGCCCTTCCCATGTAGCTATTTTCTCTGCTTTCAGTAAAGCTTCCCCTTCTCTCATTCTTTCTCCCCCCACCCTCCTCAAAGTACAGCAATCCAAAAGTAATTCCACATGCCCGGGTCAAGTGAAAAAATTAGCTCTGTAACAAAAGATTTTTAAAGGGGAAGTTATTTACATCACATGTCCACTTAAATAGCCCATTTGGCTGGTATACAAGTTTGATAGGTCTTGGAGTCTTGGAGACTTGAGCATTACCACAAACTTAATCTGTAGTTGAGGATTAGAAAAAATCACTACAGTCCCCAGCTTCTAGTTTATAGCTATTGAATTAACCTGTTATTTTTAAACTAACAAAGATAATCAGAAGCAGTTACTTCACAAAGTATCTTTACCATTTTGCCTCAGGCCATCTATCACCATATAGTTCTTTATAGTCTTTATGTGACATAGATATTATACTGCTCTGTTCATTATATTGATGATGTTTTAACAAAAGCACCTGGAAATCAGGAACAAGAACCCAGATGCCTTGTAAGACCCATGTATGTCAGAGGGCAGAAGCTAAGCCCGAGAAGTTTCAGAGGTCTGCCACACTGGTGAAGTATTTGAAAGTCCAGTATCTGTGAAATGTCAAGATATTTCTTAGAAAGTGAGAGAAGGTTGTTATGCCTTCTATCACTTACTGCAAAGAAAGAGGCACAATGCCTGGTGGGTCTTTTTGGATTTTGGAACAAAATATACCAGGTTTAAGTTGTCAGGTTCGAGTGGGTTCTACATCCAGAAAAGGTTTCACAGCAGGTCCAGCAGGTCCAACTAACCTCTCTCTGAGTTTTTTCGAGAATTAAATGTAATAATCTATATAAGTGACCTAGTATAATACCTAACACATAGTAACTCCTTGTTAAATGATTGCTTGAAAATAAGTCCCTTAAAGAAATGCATTAGGGAATGAAGGGAGTTTTGGGCAAGGAGAGAAGTCAGGGTGGTTCACAGCATAGATTTTTCATAACTTACACAGTGTCTTTAGTTTGCTGTATTCTAAGTAGGCTCATCTACATTTTGCATTTTTAAGAGTGCTTTCAAATGCCAGATATTTAGCTTTGAATTAAAAAACATGAGTTAGCACAGCCAAGAAACTAATTGCCTGCCACCATGCATACAAAAATCAAACTCTTCTAGTACAAATATTTTCATGTAATGTATAAGCTTCCAACCAAGTCTCCTCCTACAGTCTTCAACCCAGATGGTTTATTCTACTCCTCTTGTTTTTATATGTTATCTAATGGCGTAATGCTTAAATGAAGTACAGAATATATTTTTTGCCAAATTATTACCACTTACTTTATAAAAGTTATTGTACATTTTCCCGTTTCTTTCTACAATTCATAGATAGTAAAAGGAATCTGATTTTGAGAAAAAACTACATTATTAAAGAATCACAAATCACACAACTTCTAATAATAAAACAGGTACCACTCTTTTTTTTATTTCTTGGTGGAGTCAACTGTCATTTAAGTAAAGAATTACATCAAGATTGATGTCGTCTGCCCCTGCCCATCCCCTATGCAATTCTTTACAGCTTCACACCAAAGATACTGTGAAAAGATGTTACTTTGGTGTTTATGATATTGTGCTTCTGCCAATACTGTCATTGGGTATACTCATGACCTTGGCAAATCACTTCACCTCATTTCATCTGTAGTGTGAGGGTAGAGGGAACAGACCCGCAGTGACTCTTACCTTTCTATGTAGAACCTTGCATCATCTCATGTATAGACCCATCTGCTGTGTATACCACCACGGGTGTGTACCAGGCCTATACCCAGGCCACAAAACATTGACTTATGTGGATCAAAGTAGATGTAAGATAATTTCAAACATGAAAAGAAACCGATAAATAACACTGTCCTTCAAATGCACTGAATTACTTATTAAGAATATTTTTTGTCCAGTTTTACAACAACAGTCATGCTATAACTAACTAAATGGAAAGCAAATGTCTTAGTCCATTCAGGCTGCTATAACAAAAGTACTGGGTAGCTTCTAAGCAACAGTAGTTTATTTCTCACAGTTCTGGTGGCTGAAAGTTCAAGATCAGATAGCCAGCCTGGTTGGGTTCTGGTGAGACCCCTCTTATGGATTACAGACTGCTAACTTCTTACTGTGTTCTCACATGGTGGAGAGCAGAGAGAGGAAGCAAGCTCCGTCATGACTCTTATAAGGGCACTAATCCATTCATGAGTATTTCACCCTCATGACCTCATTTACTCCCAACTGATTCTCAAGGGCCCCACCTCCTAATATCATCACATGAGAGAAGAAGGGTAGGATTTCAACATATGAATTTGGGGGAAATTAAACAGCCTATAACAGCAAAGACCATTTCCCCCATTGAAAATATTACTGAAAATAATTTAATATTACCTATTGGATGTTTGGATATAATTTGGAACTTATTTTCTACCTTTTACCTGAGTGCAAAGATATACCAGCCTAGAAAAGTAATGGCAGTAAAGCAAGAAACTTCTGTAATGAAGTCCAGTAAAAGAAAATATAAGTATTCTCTAAAAAAATGTCTTCTAACAATGGTTGTTTGATTCCACTGCTATTAATATTACTCTAAAGGGTAGACAAATACCCTTATATATTACAGGAAGTGTTCGATATCTCAGAAAACTCATCTCACAGTATAAAAGTATCTCCGTTCCAGGTACAAAATGCTTTGTCCCCAGTAAGACTGAGTTAAAAACACTGTCAATAGCACAGAGGTGGCAAAGAGACACCTGCAAGGGCATACATCTCAAAGGGGGAAAGGACAGACAGTTTTTCACCTCAATTACTGTATTCATATACATAAAAATAAACTCAAAATATATTAAAGATCTAAATATGAGGCCTAAAACCATAAAATGTGGGACCTAAAACTTCTAAAAGAGAACATACGCAATAATCATTTTGATATCAACTTTACCAACATTTTTCTAGATATGTCTCCTCAGGCAAGAAAAACAAGAGCAAAAATAAACTATTGGTACTATACTAAAATAAAAAGCTTTTGCAAAGTAGAGGAAACCATAAAAAAAATGAAAAGGTAATATACTCAATGGGAGAAGTTGTTTGCAAATGATATCCAATAAAGGGCTGATCTCCAAAATATATAAAAAACTTATACAACTCAACACCAAAAAACCAAACAATCCTATTTAAAAATGGGCAAAAGACCTGAAAGACATTTTTCCAAGAAGATACCTAGATGGCCAACAAACATATGAAAAGATGCTCAACATCACTCATCAGGGAAAAGCAAATCAAAACCACAATAAGATATTACATTACACCTGTCAGAATAGCTATATCAAAAAGACAAGAAATAAGTGTTGGTGAGGATGTGGGGAAAAATGAATACTCATGCACTGTCAGTGGGAATGTAAATTGATGCAACCACTGTGGAAAACAGTATAGAGGCTCCTCAAAAAATTCAAAATAAAATTACCATAGGATCCAGTCATTCCATTACTAGATATTTACCCAAAGAAAATGAAAATTCTAATTCAAAAAGATATTTGCATCTCTACACTTACTGCAGCATTATTTATAATAGCTAAAATATGGAAGTGAACCAGGTATCCACTGATAGATGAATGGATAAAGAATAAAGAAAATGTGGGATGTGTGTGTGTGTGTGTGTGTACCTAAACACAAATGTTACACAGCCATAAAACTGAATGAGATCTTGCCATTTGCAGCAACATGGATGGCCACAGAAGGTATTATGCTAAGTGAAATTAGTCAGATAAAGAAAGAAAAATACCATACGGTTACACTTACATGTGGAATCTAAAAAACAAAACAAATTAAAAAAGCAGAAACAGACCCATAAATATAGAGAAAAAACTAACAGTTAACTGCCAGAGGGGAGTTGGGTAGGGGGATGGGCAAAATGGGTGAAGAGGAATGGAAGGCACAGGCTTCCAGTTATGAAATGAATAACTCACAGAAATGAAAGGTACAGCATAGGGAATATAATCGGTTGTATTATAATAGCATTGCATGGTGACAGATGGTAACTACACACGTAGTGAGCATAGCATAACATACAGAGTTGTCAAATCACTATGTTGTACACCTGAAACTAATGTCATATTGTGTGCCAGCTATACTGCAATTTAAAAAAAAAAAAACAATAAATTCCCACTAGCAAGAAAGACCTACAATAGCAAAGCAGAATTCTTACTTTTGTTTAAGTTTAAAGCCAGAAGTCAACTGAGCCATACATCAGACTCCAACACAGCCTTAATCCAAATCAGTTCTGGACTGAATTTAGGTCATCAGCCCTTCATCCCTTGTGCTTATAGAAAAAGGTTGAGGCATTCTATCTCTGTGCTTCTTCCAGACACAATGTCTGGTGTACTAGTAAAAACAAGCCTGATAAAAACATAGTAAAATCCTTACTAGAGGAAGTAGATCAAATGTAAATGTTATTATAAAATATTCTGACAAATAATGTTAATGAGTGACAGAGAATATGTGATGCATTCAAGGTCAAAGTACAAAAATAATTTGCTAGTTTGAGGATTTGCACTTATTTTTAGAGGACAGGAAGATTAAACACTAGACTTTCTACAATAGGACTGAAGTTAGTTCCTTCTTCCTGCTCTCCTTTTTTTCCACACAAACAAAATTTGTATCTTCAAGGAGATACTACAGGATTCTCAGCTCTAAGTAAAAAGGTAGCTCTCAAAAATTCTTGCAAAAAATAAAAAAAATTCAAAAATCCCTGTGAATGCAGGAATACTCTGAGGAGCAGATATTTCCAAGAATTACCAGGTAAGAATGAAATCAAGTTTTAATAGAACAGCATAAATGAACGATTTCTCATTAATGCAAAAAGTAGTTAAAATATTTTTTTAATTTGAAAATAGTAAATTGATTGTATCTTAAAAACATGATCAGGTACAGCTAAGCATTTTTTTTTTTCAGTTTCTCCCTTGAGTGACTTATATGCATGTATACTTTAAAGTGATTTTCATAGAAAAAATATCTATATATATAGAGGGAAAAGTATTTGGTATATATACCTCTACTGGAGAATAATTACACTGTACTGGGACTGTTTTATGTCCCCACTTGACTCTCATAGTATCTGATAAATGAAAGGTAGTCATTAAAATTTGAATGAATGAATGATTCATAAACATAAAAAACTATGTGAATTTTATCTTCAAAATATGCAGCATTACCTTTATTGTCTACATAGCTCCAAACTCGCCTACCATTATATTTTCAAAATGGGACATTTTGGCCATGAGGAAATAGTAGTATTTACTTTTAAATGAGAACAACCATCAGGGCACCTGGGTAGCTCAGTGGGTTAAAGCTTCTGCCTTCGGCTCAGGTCATGATCTCAGGGTCCTGGGATCAAGCCCTGCATCAAGCTCTCTGCTCAGCTGGGATCCTGCTTCCCCTTCTCTCTCTGCCTGCCTCACTGCCTACTTGTGATCTCTCTGTCAAATAAATAAATAAAATCTTAAAAAAAAAGAATACATGATTTTTAAGAAATATGTAAAGATTCCACTTGCACAGCATAAAAAATTTCAAACACTAAAAATAAATGTGCAAACTCTGTGCAGTACCCCACCACAGAAAATTACTAATCTTCATAGACAGAAATTTTAAAAGATATACAAAATGAAAAGAAATGCTGTGATTATATTGAAAGTGTCGATATTATAAAGAAATTGATCTCCCTAAATTGATTTATAAATATATATATACACAATTTTTAATTTATAAATTATTTTTTCATGTCTATCATCTAATTTAATTCCTTTAGGCAATCTTGTGTTTTAGTCTTGCCAATTCCTATGGTAGACATGAGGACTCACACAGGACAGACTTCTCAGGTCCCACAAGTTATAATAATAAGGCTGGGACTCAAACTGAGGGCCTGGACTCTTAAGGAGGGACCCAATCCACTGTATCATAAATTTTCCCTGGCCCCACTGGTCTATAAAGCAAAGGATTCCCGGGGTAAACATTGTTTTAAAAAGACATCCTTGATGAGATTGGTATGTCTTTCTCCTGGAATGTAAACTCCACGAAAGCAAAGATTTCAATTTGTTGCAGTCATTGCTGTATCTCTATTATGTAGAGTAATGCCTGTGTCATAGGTAGCCGTCAATAATTATTTATTGTATGAATAAAATGAAGAATTAAATTTTGTTTTGAACTAGGAGAAGGTAAATAGAGACTTGGGGACCACTGGCTTTTGATTTAATCTAGACTGGGGCACCTGGGTGGCTCAGTGGGTTAAAGCCTCTGCCTTCAGCTCAGGTCACGATCTCAGGGTCCTGGGATTGAGCCCCGCATGGGGCTCTCTGCTCAGCAGGGAGCCTACTTTCCCTTCACTCTATGCTTGCCTCTCTGCCTCCTTGTGATCACTCTCTCTCTCTCTGTCAAATAAATAAATAAAATCTTTAAAAAAAAGATTTAATCAAGACATTCAAATTCAGGGCAAGAATTAGAGATGTGCATAGTACATAACACGGCAAGGGATGGCCTGCACAAATGAAATAATTACAGGCATCTCTTTGAACTTTAACAGTAAATTAGCTTTGCTAATTTTTTCTCTCCTGTTTCCAACCTGGGATCCCCAGTCATCACTCCAAAAAAGCAATGAAAATACATTCTTCTTATTATTTACCCAAAGGAGTCAAAACTTATATCCACACAAAAACCTGCACATGGATGCTTTTAGCAGCTTTATTTATAATTGCCAAAACTTGGGCACCTGAGTGGCTCAGTTGGTTAAATGTCTACCTGCAGCTCAGGTCATGATCCCAGAATCCTGGAATGAAGTTCCACATTGGGGTCCCTGCTCAGGAGGGAGACTGCTTCTCCCTCCCGCACATTCATGTTCGCTTGCTCACATGCGTACTCTTTCTCTCATTCACGTGGGTGCAAAAAGAAATAAAATCTTTTAAAAAATAATAATTACCGAAACTTGGAAGCAACCAAGATTATCCTTCAGTAGGTAAACTGTGATATATCCAGATGACAGAACAGTATGCACTGCTGAATATAAATGAGCTATCAACCCGTAAAAAACATGGAGGAATTTTAAATACATATTACTAAGTGAAAAGAGTCAATCTGAGAAGGTGACATACTATATGATTTCAACTATATGATATTCTGGAATGACAAAACTATGGAGATAATAAAAGAATCAGTGATTCCCAGGGTGGGGAAGGGGAGGAATAGATAAGTAGGCAGAGCACAGAGAACTTTTAAGGCAGTGAAAATACTCTGTGTGATATTATAATGACAAATATATGTCAGTATACATTTGTCCAAACTTATAGGATGTACAAAACCAAAAGTGAGCTCCAAAGTAAATTATGGACTTCGGGTGATTATAATGAGTCATTGTAAGCTCATTCTTAGTAAAAAAAAATTACCATTTTGGTGAGTGATGTACATAACAGGTATGGCTATGCATGTGGGGGGGTGTGGTATATATGAGAAATCTCTGTATTTTCCTCTCAATTCTGTTGTAAACCTAAACTGGTCTAAAAATATATATATATTTATAAACCAAATGGTTAAAGCATTCTTGAAGGAAAATAAGGTGGATTTTTTTTTCTACTGAAATCAAAACACTATAAAGCTGCAATAACTTACTCAATGTTGTATTGGCACAAGGATAGAAAAATAGAACAATTTAACAGAATAGAGAGACCACAAATACACCCACTTGATTTATGCCAAAGTGGCCCTATAACACAATGGGGAAAGGAAAGAAACCATAAATGGTGCTGGTTTAATTGGGTACCCATGCGGAAAAAACTGAATCTTAACCCCTAACTACACCACACACAAAACAATTCCAAATAAAGTGTAGATATAAATATGAAAAGGAAAGCAATATAGTTTGATAAGAATTTAAAATCATATAGTCACAATCTTGAGTAAAAATTTCTTAAAGAGGAAGCTAAAAGTTTTAACAATAAGGGAGAAAATGATAAATCAAGTCCCCCCACTGTCTAGAAACTATGTTCACCTAAATATGACATCAAGAAAGTTAAAAAAGAAGTAAAAAAATGAGAAATATACTCGCTATACATATAACTGATAAGTGGCTTATATGCTGGGTAAAGAAAATACACATACAAGATCAATAAGGAAAAACACACAACTCAAAAGAAAAATGGGCAAGGGACTTACACTCAAATGACAAATCTATTAAAATTTGTGGAACGTACTAATCATCAGGAAAATCATCGTGAGAAGGAAGGGAAGGGCGAATGGAGGGAAATCGGAGGGGGTGTTGAACCAGGAGAGACTGTGGACTCTGAGCAACAAACTGAGGGTTTTGGAGGGGAGGGGGTGGGGGGGTGAGCCTGGTGGTGGGTATCGAGAGGGGCACGTACTGCATGGAGCACTGGGTGTGGTGCATGAACAATCAATCTTGTAACACTGAAAAATTAAAATAAACAAATTTGGGGAGA
>CM052800.1:84948113-85132928 GCA_028533885.1 Nasua narica | reverse complement strand
AGGCTAAAAGAAAAAAGAAATGTGAAAGCAAGTGAAGACTAAAATAAAATAAAAAAAAGAGAGAGAATAAGAATGAGAAAACAAAAACAAAAACTAAAGCAGAAACAAACTTGTATCTATGAAATATACAGGTTTCAGGGTATTACCAGGAGCTTAATCTATTGCTTTCCCCTGGCTTTGGGGGTTTAAAGTTTTATGGGGGCCCTGTGGTTATAGTCCTTTTGTTCTTTGGCTGGTCTTCTGGGGGAGGGGCCTGCCGCGTTGTTTTCCAGTCAGTCTTGCTTGGATTGAGTCACCCTGCCCCCCAGTCAAGGGGCTGAGCTCTGTGGAGACCGGTTTCTCAGTCTCTCGCTCTCTGAAGGTTTTTGGCCTTTTGTAGCCTTTTCACCTTTTCAGGGAGTCCAAGCAATGAATCTGCCCCGAAGCACTCAGCCCTCTGAGTTGCATGAAGCCCGAGTCTCTGCTCTCCTCTGTGTGGTTCAGAACAAACACTCCCCTCCGCGAAATTTCAGCTCACAGAGCAGCCTGTTCCAGGTGGCGCCCGACCCTAGCCGCCTTTCTGCGGCTCCCAAACGCGGACCCGGGAGGCCTGCGGCGGGCCGGGAAAGTCGCGATCCCAGCCGCCTTTCTGCGGCTCCATGACGGGCGCCCAGGGAGGTTAGGCCACTTGCCTGCGTTCTCTCCGCGGCCAGCGGGGATCGCTTAGGCTCTGGAGTGCGCCGGGAATGTCAAGGTGGTATACACACCGGGGAAAAACTGCGGTTCGTGAACCACCGCAGATTCTCAAAAAAAAGGTGTTTGCAGGTGGGAGTCCGGCCCACCGGTTGTTGCAGAGAGCGGAAATCTGCAGTTTCAGGAATCGTGGACTGGATCCCCCACCAGTTCCACAGCTCCTTCCTGGGAGAGTGGGTCCAACCGCCGGTGCCCGCGACCACCCCCTTCCACTAGTTACTCCTCCGAGCTTTTTGCCCTTTTTAAGTGTTTTTATATGGGTCTACGTTTATGCTTGTCCTCCCGCCGCCCGGCACTTTCCTTTGGGGTATTACTGTCCTTGGTTAGCTTCTGGTGGCTCCCTCCCCCTTTTATTTATCCTCCGATATCAGCTCCAGTGATCCCACTTTGCTTTTACCTCTCCACTGCTGTCTTCTGCTCTCGGAGAGATCCCGGGGTTAGAAATCTTTCTCCTCAGGGTGATTTCATGGGTGTTCAGCGTGTTCTGGTAGATTTCCAGCTCACTTTTGGGGACCGGTTACTGCAGGATCTCTTACTTCTCCGCCATCTTGTCCCCTCCCCAATACTGACTAATCTAAGCTATTTAAATTTCCAAAAACCACTGAAAATTTCCATATCAAAGCCTGGAAAAAAATTTCTACCAAGATGACTACGGGATAGAGGAATATTTGTCATGGATAGAAAATTGGCTCAGAACAAGGGGAAAAAATAAAAGGGAAGAACAAATTGTACTCTCTAGATGAGTTAATATAAGAACGGGTGCAATTTGACACTTTTATAAGTAATATTAACGGGGTAAACAACACACTGTTCATATTTACTTGTTAAAATTTATCAGTTTGACTTCAACTTCCCTAATTTTTCCTCAGAAATCTTTCCATATTACCCTTTTTGTTCATTTATTTATTTATTAATGTTTCATAATATTTACTGGGGATTTTTGCATAGGATTAGCATGTACACATTGTGCACTGGGCACTAAAGTTTCAGTGTAAACAAGCCAGAAGATGCTTTCACTGATTTTGTATTCTACTAAAGAATATAGACAATAATCAAAGAAATAAGTCAGCAAGATAATTGCAGATTGTGAAAACTGCTGTGAAGGAAATTAAAATGGTATGGAATACCATTAAAATAATAAGGAATAAAGTGCAATTTAATCTTGCGGGGGGGGGGGGAGGGCAACTTTAGAAACAGTGCTTTGGAAAAGCCCCATCTGAGGAAAGGAAATTGCAGCTAAAACCTTAGGGATGAAAGGTAATTATGTGGCTACTTCAACAATGCATGTGAAACACCTAATGTGTAACAGGTGCCATTCTAGGTGCTAGGAAATCAACAATGAATGAGAAAGACTAAAAGGCAACTTTCATGGCACTGACATTGAAGCCTACAAAAAGAAGGCTTTCATGCCAATGCATCAATTACTACAAATAATGTGGTTGAAAAGGAGCTCGATGGGCTCATTAAATTTTCAAAAGGAAAAAGTATCAACAACATAGTGAACTTTGCAGGAGGGGCCTGCAAAGAATTTAAAAAAGAAGGCAGGAACCAGAGCATGTGTGATCTGTAGGTCATGAAAAGAAGTTTGCTTGATATTCTTAGTAAAATTATAAGACTTTGATGGGTTTTAAGCAGAGAAATAGCATGATTAGATTTAATTTTAAAACATTTTTGCTGTTTTGTGGGGAATGATATGAAAAGAAAAACAGTAGACATAAAAAATTAGTAAGCTATTTTCTAGGC
The DNA here is from genome assembly GCA_028533885.1 of Nasua narica. Taxonomy (NCBI): domain Eukaryota; kingdom Metazoa; phylum Chordata; class Mammalia; order Carnivora; family Procyonidae; genus Nasua; species Nasua narica. The sequence goes on along the minus strand of CM052800.1, from coordinate 85,130,453 downwards.
AAGAAAGGATAGTAAACTGAACTGAGACTTTTAAAAAAGTGGAGATTGAACGTATGGCCCTTCTTTTCACTGCATCTCTATCTTTGGGGTAAATACCCAGTAGTGCAAATGCAGGGTCATAGGGTAGGTCTATTTTAAATTTCTTCAGGAATCTCCACACTGTTTTCCAAAGTGGCAGCACCAACTTGCATTCTCACCAACTGTAAGAATTGGTTTCTCCACATTCTCTCCTTTTCTCCACATCCTCTCCAACACTTGTTTCTTGTCTTGCTAATTTTTGCCATTCTAAGTGGTGTAAGGTGGCATCTCAATGTGGTTTTGATTTGAATTTCCCTGATGGCTAATGATGATGAACATTTTTCATATGTCTGTTAGTCATTTGTATGTCTTCTTTGGAGAAGTGTCTGTCCATGTCTTCTGCCCATTTGTTGACATATCTGTTATTTGGATGTTGAATTTGAGGAGTTTTTTATAGATCTTGGATACCCACCCTTTGTAGTGTCATTTGCAAATATCTTCTCCATTCCATGGTTTGCCTGTTTGTTTTGTTGACTGTTCCCTTTGCTGTGCAGAAGCTTTTTATCTTGATGAAGTCCCAAAAGTTCATTTTTGCTTTTGTTTCCTTTGCCTTTGGAGACATGTCTTGAAAGAAGTTGCTGTGGCCAATGTCGAAGAGGTTACTGCCTATGTTCTTCTCTAGGATTTTGATAGATTCCTGCCTCACATTGAGGTCTTTTATCCATTTTGAGTTTATCTTTGTGTATGGTTTAAGAGAATGGTCAAGTTTCATTCTTCTATATATAGCTGTCCAATTTTCCCAGCATCATTTATTGAAAAGACTGTCTTTTTTCAATTGGATATTTTTCCTGCTTTGTCAAAGATTATTTGACCATAGAGTTGCAGGTCATATATGGACTCTCTATTCTGTTCCACTGGTCTATGTGTCTGTTTTTGTGCCAGTACCATGCTGTCTTGGTGATCACAGCTTTGTAGTAAAGCTTGAAATCAGGCAATGTGATGCCCCCAGCTTTGTTTTTCTTTTTCAACATTTCCTTAGCAATTCAGGGTCTTTTCTGGTTCCGTACAAATTTTAGGATTGTTTGTTCCAGCACTTTGAAAAATGCTGGTGGAATTTTGATTGGGATGGCATTGAAAGTATAGATTGCTCTGGGCAGTATACACATTTTAACAATGTTTATTGTTCTGGTCCATGAGCATGGAATTCTTTTCCATCTTTTTATGTCTTCTTCAATTTCTTTCATAAGTGTTCTGTAGTTCCTCAAGTACAGATCCCTTACCTATAAAGATATGGTTCATATATACAATGGAATATTATGCCTCCATCAGAAAGAATGAATACCCAACTTTTGTATCAACATGGATAGGTCTGGAGATTATGCTGAGTGAAAAGAGTCAAGCAGAGAGAGTAAATTATCATATGGTTTCACTTACTTGTGGAACATAAGAAATAACGTGGAGGACATTAGGAGAAGGAAATGAAAAGTGAATTGAGGGAAATCAGAGGGGGAGATGAGCCATGAGAGACTGTGGACTCTGAGAAACAAACTGAGGGTTTTGGAGGGGAGGGGATGGGAGGATGGGTGAGCCTGGTGGTGGGTATTAAGGAGGGCATGTATATGGAGCACTGGGTGTGGTGCATAAACAATGAATCTTGGAACACTGAAAAAATTAAATTAAATTAAAAAAAGAAAGTTACTTTTTGTAAGAAATAAAAATAAAATAAAATTACATTCAGTATTAAAACGTGGAGATGGAAAATAAACAGATTTGGAGAATAATGTGAGGACACAATCCCCAGAATTTACTGAAATATTGGATACAGTGTGGAAAAGAAGGAAAGGAATTATACTTTTGCTTTCAGAAGAAATAACTAGATGGATTTTGAGGCCATTTGTTAAGGTGGTAGAGAAAGAGAAGAGTTTAAGGAAGAGATTAGGGTGGAGAATCATGAGTTTCTGTTTTTTAATAGGTATGTTTGAGCAGTATGTGAAGGATCTAATTGTGGTGTCAGCTAAGTAGTTTGAAATACAAGTTATGCACTCAGGGATAAATATAAACATTTGAGAGTTGTCTGAATAATTACTGAATTTATACCTATGCCAAATGGGAAGATCACCTAAGAAAGGTATGTTAAAGAGGCAAAGAAAGGGTGCCTGGGTGGCACAGTTGCTTAAATGTCTGACTCTTGATTTTGGTTCAGGTCATGATCTCAGAGTCCTGAGATTGAGCCCTATGTCCAACTTAGCATGGAGCCTGCTTGAGATTCTCTCTCTCCTTGTCCCTCTGACCCTACCCCTGCTCATACTCTCTCTCTCTAAAAAACAATAAACAAACAAACATGGTACACACACATACCTCCACACACATACATACACATGCATTCATGCACAAAAATGCCGGTAAACATGATTTACATATTTAATATGCCAAACTCTCTAACTTCTATTTTAATTCAGATTAAGTTTGCATTTCTCCTTGACCTTAATAATAGCAATAATAACACATTTATTACATCTTGCATTTTCCATAAATCATATAATTTATTTTCATACACAGTATTACATTTGAGTGCAGTGGGTAGCCCATGAGGAAACAAATGCAGTATTAAAATTATTTTGGTGCTTTGAATTATAGCTGTTTTGTTTTCTTATACAGTGGTTTCTTGGTTCTTATTAGTTCTTTCTAAGCATAGTTATTATTATTTCTTTAAAGAATTTATTTATTTATTTGGGGGAGAGAGAGAGTGCGCAAGAGAGAGAACACTAGTGAGAGGAGGGGGGTGCAGGGCAGAGGGAGAGGGAGAAGCAGGGGAACCCGGGACCCTAGGATCATGACCTGAGCTAAAGGCAGACATTTAACCGACTGAGCCACCCAGGAGCCCTGATTTTTTTTAATTATACAAATTTTAAGAATATTGTAATAACAGTTAAAAGTTATTTATGCAATTTAAAACTCTAATATAATTAGAGATGAGGCACCAGCAAAATGAGTGGTATCTAACATCTGATGTCCATGCACTAAAATAAATCAATGAATATCACTTCTTACCAGTTCCATGAACTGCGTGGAAAACATGATTTTATTTTGTCAATAAGATATTTTGACATATTGACATATATTGACTGCTAAAAGTATGTAAGTAGAGTCTAGAGTCTTAATGTATTTGAAGAATTGTGGCAATAGAGATACTTGAATAAAAATGATAGAAAAATAGATGGTGGTTATGGGAAAATTATATATTTAAAACCAATATTTCATAAGTGCTGTATTTTCTGGGGCTGAAAAAAAAGTGATAAAAATGGCTGGCCAAGAGAAACAAGAAGAAATTTGAAGATAAGACCAAAGAACCAAAAAGGCAACATTTTGAATGATTTATTTATGTGGACACTGAAGTCACAAATACACAGGATTTAGTGACCTATATTCTTGAGTAAAAGAGCTTTAATAAGTAGGCAAATAGACAACAATAACAGGAAAATGGAGGAGGGATATAATTCAGTGGCATGAGCCTCAAGAATAGTGATAGGTGTCTGAAGGCAGAACACTAAAAAGCAAGTAGTGGAAACAAAAATACAAGAGGACACCAACCCAACCTCTTATACCTCATTTAGTATGAAAAAGAACAAACAGCTTTATTTTGAGAGGGCCACATTAAAGCTAACAGTATAAAGGCACAAGCAGTTTTTGGATAGCAAGAAGACAAAGAATGTTCCTATAAGATATGGAACGTGTGGGCTAGTTTTCTGATAAAGAACAAGGCTTCTAAAGGGAAATGGGATGGGAGTAGGAGGACCAAATTAAGCGCTGGACAGAACAGCATGAAGTTTTATGTTTCTTTGAAGATGAATGCTCTTGTAATCAAATTTCTAGTTATGACTGAGCTATACAGAGATATGATATGTGATAGCATTGATCTATGTCTTGGAGAAAGAAGGGCAACTAGAACTATGAATCTAGAACAAACTCTACCCTCAGTGATATGGAAGTTTATTAGACAGGAGTCCCAAAAGGCTGGAACTAATGTGGCCACGCATAGTCAAATGTTCCATGGTTCCAAGGCAGTGTGATAGCATTCACAAGTTGGTAGCAACTTCCCAGGACTTTGAACCATATAATGTCCCACCGACATCCAAGCATTTTTCACAACTTTTCTCAGGTCCTATTTCCTTTGGTGAAATTTTTCTCACCTCTCCAGACCATAGTGTTTGAATTCCCAGGACACTTACTATTATTTGCACCATTCTTCTCATTATTTAACCACATATCAAATAGCCCTAGGAATTGTCACATATATATGCAACATATTGTTTTAAGTATTTAACATGTTCATAAAATACAGATACCACATTTTATCCTTAGGATATACATCTCTCAAACTGCAAATTAAGGTCTATAAATAGCAACTCTTATTTTTCTGCAACTACACTCAGTCTTTGCCCATTCCTCTTAATGGAAGAAATGTAATATGATCAATTCCAGGTGTACTCAGACATTTATGGATTTCCTAAAAACACATAAGTACTTATAAGGTCTGTTCACTAATTCTAGAATACTAGGTTAAGGACTTATACTTTAAAATTTGAAAGCATACATTTAAAAGAAATTAAGCATTACCTCATGCAGCTATGAGATGTAGCTGTATGAAGTATGAAAACTGAGAAGTTTTCATCTCAGTAGGGTATTCAGGCCAGTCATTCATTCAACAGATATTTAGTATGTGCTATTGATTCTGAACACTGTAATAGATACATGTAGGGGACAAACCTCAATAAGACACAATCGTTTGTATCAGAAGGCTTTCATTATATCAATACAAAGTATTTCTTATAAATAGGTGTTTTGTGTATCTATTTATAACAATGATGGATCTATAAAATGATATTAGTATATACTATCTAGAAGAAAAAGAAAGAGGAAGGAAGAGAGGAAAAAAGAAAGGAGTTTGAAGCAAGTTTTCCACTTTTGAGGATGGGGTTGAGAAAGAAAAACCGCACCCTTTCATATGACCACCAAACCACTGTCATTAGCTAAAGGTCAGACCGAGAATGAACAGATCAAGGATGGCAGATCTGGTGTTCATAGGTTCTCAAGGCAGATATTTTCAGTAGCATTGACGTTTATCTGTTTTCACATGGAATGTGGATATAAGTCACAGTGTGTGACTCAACTACTTTCGAGTAGTTATCAAAACATTTCTCTTGGGGGTGGCACAGTCAGTTAAGCATTGGACTCTTGGCTTTGGCTCTGGTGGTGATCTCAGGGTCATGTGATCAATCCCTGTGTCAGGCTACATGCTCAGAGTGGAGTCTGGTTGAGAATCACTCCATCTCCCTCTGTTTTTCCCTCCCCCCCTGCACTGTGCTTTCTCTCTCAAATTAAATAAATAAATATTACCAAAAATTTTTTTCTTAAACTACAACTTTCATTATATTACAAATGAGTTATTAATTGAGGAAAAAAAAGAATCTGCCATCCAAAACATATATAAAAGTGGCAGGCCCCATATATGATTATTTAAAAGTGATAAACTAAAAATTTGGATTTGTCTAAATTATGATAGCTACATTTAAAATTATCGTTCATTTATTTATCCAACAAACACTACTACAATTCTATTATGCACTAAGCACCTATGAGATCTTAAAGTATTTGTTTATACTGATTTATATTTCCAAGTAGTTTATTCCAACCCCAAACCAAAAATATTTAAATGTTTCTTCTGCTCTTTAACAAAAAGAAATTACTCTTCTACCTAGGTATATATGCAATAGTGGCTAATTTTAAAATAGTAAATATGCAGGGGTAAAGGCAAAAATGAATTTAAGGGCTTTTCAAAATTTATTTTTAAGTACATTGCAAAGACAACACAAAATTACCACAATTTTAGTAGTACTAGAATCTTCTATGAAAGACATCTGTTCCTTGGTTTAAATGATGTAATTTTGAGATTAAAGATGTGTTTTAACAAACATAAAAAAACTAATAGACCACAGGAAAAAAACTAGAAGGGTCATGAAGAAACTAACAGCAACCAAAACAAGCTGGTTACAAAGTATGCCTTATTCAATTAAAGTTCAGATAAACTAGTGTACACATCCTGCAAATTTAAGAAGTCCCCAGGCCTCAGTAACTTGTATAATTAAACCTTACATAGTTGATTTTTTAAGGAACTCTAGCATTACCACAGTTTGTGGTCAATGTACCTTTGAATGGGTCTTCTCAATTTTTGCTCTCTTCTCTTTGAGGTACGTGAGCCAAGATATTAGTCAAGAAACTGCCTGAAAAGTAAATGGCAATGTTACTTGGTCTTTAAAGGAAAAGGTCAACACTGAAAACAACATGTAGGTTGATACCTGCAACTTTAGATATGTGTGACTTCACTGAACGAATTCTCATTTTAATTAATTTTCTTAGGGTTAATCATTACCTAATCTATATCTATGTCCTTTGTCAAAATGGATACAATAGAAAATAGATAATAGATGGGTAAACATAACAGTATAGTTTATCTCTAATATGTAATTGATATATATATATATAATATATATACATATGTATATACACATACAGAAAGCTTAACCAACAGAAATTTTATTTTTTTAAAAGATTTTATTTATCTGACAGAGAGAGAGAACAATCGGGAGTGGCAGAGGGAGAAGAAGAAGCAGGCTCTCCAAACAGCAAAGAGCCCGACTTGGAGCTAGATCCTAGGACCCTGGGATCATGACCTAAGCCGAAGGCAGATGCTTAATAACTGGGCCATCTAGGAACCCCAACCAACAGAAATTTTAATGGAATTCTTAGAGCATCATAATACCATTGCCCATTTATTTAGTGGGTTCCCCTAATTTTTTACTAAATTTGCATTTTAAATTGGAATTCAGACTTCCGATTGTCAAGAAGGAAAGAATAAACATGTCCAAATTCATTAGAACAGAGACATTCATACTAAAATGAGAGGAAATAAAACTGACTATACCTACATTTAAATAGGGAGCGAAGAGTAGTAAACCTTCCAAGTTGGGTCAATATAAAGGATGCCTTGCAAGGATACAGTAAACAAATATATTCTATGGAATGGATGCTCATTTTCACTCATCTCACACTCAAAATATCACAATATTTAAAAGAAAAGAAAAATCTGAACTACCCTGTGTATTTATATTTCCACAGGGAGAATGGTGAATATGGCTTTAATAAAATATGCAGATTTTATTTGATAATTAAGTTAATTCCATTCAGAACTAAGTAACATAACAAACTGTGCAAGACCCTGTCAGTTACTGTCAGAGATGATTTCTCTTTGTTCTTGCAATAAAAATACTGATGTAGAAAAATAAGCTGCAGTTAGTCTCCTGGGAAGTTTAAGGCAAAGGTGGAAGTATGCTCTCTTCATCCTCCTCGTCTATTCTCCAGATTAATTCAGCAATTCTCCCAAGAAATAGTACTAATTATGAAAACAATAGTAAGTTCTCAGTCTGTGTTAGGTATTGTATTAGCTGGCTAGGGCTACCTTAACAAAATACGACAGACTGGGTGCCTTAAACCACAGACATATATTTTCTCACTGTTCTGGAGACAGAATGTCCAAGATAAAGGTGTCAGTGTCTGATTTTTTCTGAAGCCTCTCTGTGTGGTTTGAAGTGGCTATCTTCTCTCAGTGTCCTCACATGATGTTTCCTCTGTGCTGGAGCATGCTTGGCGTCTCCTTATTGAGTCCAAATTTCCTCTTTTTATAAGAACTCTACTCTGGTAGAATTAAGGCCACCCTAATGGTCTCATTTCCCAACTTAATCATCTCTCTAAAGGCCTGATCTTTTTTTCCTTTGTTCATTGAATATACAAAGATCTACTTCTTTCTTTCTTTCTTTCTTTCTTTCTTTCTTTCTTTCTTTCTCTTTCTTTCTTTCTTTCCTTCCTTATTATTATTATTATTTTAAATTTTCTTTATTTATTTGACAGAGAGAGAGAGATCACAAGTAGGCAGAGAAGCAGGCAGAGAGAGGAGGAAGCAGGCTCCCCGCTGAGCAGAAAGCCCATGCGGGGCTCGATCCCAGAACCCTAGGATCATGACCTGAGCCGAAGGCAGAGGCTTTAACCCACTGAGCCACCCAGGCGCCCCTTTCCTTATTATTTTTTAAAAAATTCAATTAGCCAACATACGGTATATCATTAGTTTTTGATGTAGTGTTCAATAATTCATTAGTTGCATATAACACCCAGTGCTCATCATGTGCCCTCCTTAATGCCCATCACCTAGTTACCCCATCCTTATCTCCAAACGCAGACATTCCAAAGGCAGTGGGGATTAGGGCTTCAAAATATGAATTTTGAGAAGAATACAATTCATCTCATAACAGTTATTCTGACTATTATTATCATGATTATTACATTAGTCTAAAAACACTATTTTACTTGATCTTCATAGCTACACTGAAAGGTTAAGTATATCTCCACTTAACAAAAGGTTCAAAGACCTGAATTAAGATTTCTTAAAGAAGAAGTGGAGAAACTAGAAAAGCTTCACTGAAAGTAAGTGAACTTCACTGAATTAATTTCTTTTGGAAAATAAGTACCAAGAAAAATTTCAGTGTAGATTACCTTCCCTATCATCATTCTTTCCAGCCTGCTGCTAGAAAATTCCAACTTGCAGCTAGAGGAAATCCTCTCTTCAAACAGGCAGAGCACCCCCACACAAACAAACAACCATAAATGATTGGTCTAGCAAAATTCTTCAATCCTTAGTTTTAAATTCTTTCCCCTTTGCTCAGAAGAATTCAGAGTTAATTCTGGGTAGCTGATGAACATTTGGCTTTCATCCCAGGACTCCTTGCATCAGGGTTTGGTTTTAATCTTTAGGAAAGAAAAGCTACCATGTTGAAAATGGTCAAAAGATTTCACTAAGTACATAAGACTTACAATAGTAACCTTTGCTTAGAAATAAAGTGGTAGTTTCCGTGGCAGCAGCTCTGGGGAAGGAGAGCAGCCGCTACAGATTTCTTAAACTGTGCCTTTCAGAAAAACAACAACAACAACAACAACAACAAAACCCCCAAAAAACCATGAACCAGATATTCAAATATATCATAAGCTATTCAATTAAGCTCAACAAATATACTTTGGGACCCTACTCTGTGGCCTCCATATTTGGGAATGTCTTTATTTTACTTAGACTAAGCTATTTTCAGGAATTCCAGCATTTTCTCAAGTCCATAGGGATCTCTCTACAGGCCTCTATATCACGTTATTCTATCAGACCACACAGATGCCTTTTCCCCTGTTTCTCTTTGCTTTTTTAATTTCATTCCTTTCTTTTTCTCCAAGGGATTAAAAAAAGATATCTTCTTGCTCATACTCAAGCAAAAATCTATTGAGTTCTGTTGTTTCATTTTAGAAGCAATTAGATGTAACCAAAACCTACTGAAGACATATATGGAAAGCTATGATTACAATGGTGTATTTCAAGGGCACCTGAGAGGCTCAGTCGGTTAAGCATCTGCCTTTGGTCCAGGGATCAAGCACCCTGTCTGTCTTCCTGCTCAGCCGGGAGCCTGCTTCTCCCTCTCCCTCTGTCAGCCCTTCACCCCCGCCCCCTGCTTATGCTCTCTTTCTCTCTCTTTCTCTCATTCTATCGCAAATAAATACGATCCTAAAAAAAATAAAATAAAATGGTATATTTCATCCTTTATAATATTCCTCTGCTTGTGTTTCTTTGTTGGGAATAAAGACATATAAGAATCACTAATGAATTAAGCTGGCTGGAAGTGTTTGCTCGTTTTGTCACATTATGTTTTTGCCAATTCAAAAACTGTTAAATGACTTTATTGTTCTCTTGCTCCTGCATGCCATATAATAGAAGACAGTTTTGAATTAATCTTTCTTACTGGTATATATAAATGATATCTATAGCATATTTTTTATATTTTTCCAAGTGAGTGACATTTGAGCAGGAAATACAATTTCTCTTTAAAACAGCATACCGACAATGACAATAAATTGATTACAGAAAAAAAATTCCATTTCAAAATGAAAATCAATTCCACTACATAAAATGATTCAGGACATTTATGCCCTTTTTGCCCATTCCATCTGTTCCACTATTTTATAAACTGTATCTCTTCATTGCATTCTTCTGCAAGGAAGGGGCAAAGTTGTAGCCTTGGTGATTTTCCGATCTGCCCAGAGCCATGAAATGAGAGGTCCCTTTGGCCTTTTCACAATGGACATGCTGTGAACTGGTTTGTTTTCACACCTCCACCCAAGCCGCAGCCCTAAGGTAATCCTCAGGCTCAGATGTGGCACGGTGCCTGACAACACCAATTGATTTATATAGCTTATTTGTCAGTTGAAAAGAAAAAGTAGATGAGATTAGATCTGGCATAAAATTCACATATATCTATATATAGGGGTTGTGTTTTACCATGTTTATAAGATAAATTGTCTTCATTCTAGAAAATAGGTACAAATGAACCAGTTAATTTGTAACAGAACCTTATTAGCAAGTCTATGAATTGGCAGATGTTCTTTTTCTGCCTACATATTGAGTTCAACGCTGGCATTAAATCAATAATATATGCAAAGATGTAAACTTTGAAGTATTCTTAATACAAAAACCCATATGCTGACCTTTTAATTTTTTTTTTGTTGGTCAGAACATAGAAAATCAGCAGTAAATTCTTAAGATATTACACAAACAATTTATTGGTTACATGTTTTCATGATTTCTGCCAATTGGCACCAATATAAGAACTTTACTTACAATTTTAAGCAAAAGTTTAGTAAACTTTTTTTTTTTAAAAGGGGGTTGTTAGATCTGAAGGAACGATTAATCTAAAAACTCTTACTAAGTAGAAGTCACTGGGCTGATCCTAAGGATAAAATGTGGTCTAAGAAGGAAGGTGTGCCTTCAAGAAGTTTATAAGATACTTTAGGGGAGAAGCCACATAAATCTAAAATATACCAAAAACTAATAGCTGAATCCTATTATTTTGAGAAATGGGATTTTTAATAGATCAACGAACATTCTCTCATACTCTAGATCAACATTCTCTCATACTCTTTTATTATAAATCTTAAGACTTTTTTCCTAAGAGGTTATCCTACAGGTATAAAATAATCCTCACTACTACACTAATTATTTTTCCACAAATCTTTAAAAGCACAGCATCTTGGGCTTGCTAGATTTTCAAGATCCTTGAAATAAGAAATTAAGGTTAAATTAAGATTGGCTAAAAATCATAAAATTAAATTATACATTGAAATTATTGATAATCAAATGCATACAAAATAGTGCATTATATCAAAATATTCAACTGCACTGAAAATCTATTTATTTAATATAAATAATGCTTAATGTGTGATATGGGAGCATATTAATATATTTGCTATATAGTAATAGAGAATCAGATCTCTAAGAGTTCCTAGACTCTATGAAGGTATTTAAATGGTCATGGCCCAACCAAATATCCAAATGGCATTGCTAAACATTTTGAGTAAATAACAATGAAACATAATTAAATAGCAGGATTAAAATCATATGAATAATGTTATAAGTCTCAAAAAATGTCTTTACCAAAAAAAAAATAGAAAGAATACAAAAACATTTTTTAGTATATAATTGTCTGGATTAGTAGTATATATGATCCGGACCAAGTAGTAAAATTCAGTAAATGCAGCACCGAAACCAGTACAGCAATAATACTCTAATTGTTCTATTTTCAATCATTTCCTTCACTTCCAATCTATTAATAACTGTTGGTTGACTAATTTTCTCTCTGAAATGACATTGCTACTCATACCTCCAAGTCTCAGTTCATGCTTTCCTCAAAAGGTAAGTTTTTGCCTTTCTCTCCCAGATCCAAAGCCACTCATTTTTCTAACCATTGTATTGAGAGAAAACTTGCTATGCATTTTACTGAAAATGTAGTATCATATTATTGTTATGAAAGACATCTATTTCTTCATGTTCTTTTCAAATATGAGAAGAATTTCAACTGTTCTGTTCTTTCATCCAGTTTCTTCATATCCACAGAATGGGGAGCAAATAGGGGAGAACTGTGATATCACCTCAGACACCATGATCCAGAACTGCCTATGCTCACCCCTGATCCACAATTATAGGCTCCCCACTGCTTGATCCTATCCCCTAAATCTAGGAAAGCTGCTCCATCAGTAACCTAGTGTTGGATTGTGTGCCACACTCATGGAGGTGGATGGTTCTCCTTGGATTTTGATCTCTGTTGCCCGGAATCTCTGCGTTGGTTCTTGACCTAGAGCTCAGGAGTTTTCTCCCTAGGTTTTGGATTGGTTGTCTCTCTGATATGATCCTCCAACATTATTTGACAATTTGTTTCTCACTCTCTTCATGGTTCTGACCTTCACTTTTCCTGCCTGCCCACTTTGTTGCTTCCTCCATCATGCTGAACTACTCATCTGCTTCCTCATGCACCATTTTCTTGTGTTATTATATTATTTCTTAACCCTTAGCTTCTGAACTCCTCCAGTCCTACTTGACAAATCCTGTTCACCTGACCGAAGTTCATCTTGCATTATAAGATCTATTATCAACTTTTAAAATAGTGTTTATCTTCTGAGTATCAATTTTTGACAGGCGTTTTACATGTGATTTACTCTAATCTACATAGCAGGTTATCATTTCCCCCTTCTTAATGATGAGAAAAGTGAGACTCAACAAACTTAGACCTTAGTTTCTCTGATTTCAAGTCTACTCTCGCTATTACAGTGGTAGCTCCCATACTAGAGAGATTTTTAAAATAGGATTCTCAGAACATACCCTAGAACTTCTGATGGTAGTGATTGTCAGGGGCTATGCCGAGAGAATTCAACCATGAGCCAGGGTTGGGATCCACAGTACTGCACATGTTGTCCACTACCATACTGTGTGTAACCTGCATTGTGGGGCACACCACCCTTGAAATGAAACTTGGATATTTTTTTAAAACTGGCAGTGTGTTATTACAGATTTGTGAGGTGTACTATTACTCAGGGTCCTTCCGTGTACTGTTCTCTTTATCTGAAGAATATGTTACACATTCTAGATTATATATCATCCATATTCTCCTCTTTTAACCCTGACCTCAAATTTGAAGAGCAATTGGCTAACCCCAGTAGTCTTAGAGTGAGAATTTTTCTCCTGAGGCACAAAAGACTTACATAAAGACAAAAATTATGACCATGAGATCATAATTATATGGACACTTACAAGTTTACATTATGTATTAGGAGAAAATAATAATTCAGTGATAGTATGCTCTTTTAGTCATTAGGACAAAGAAGTATAAGCAATTGTATTGTCCTATGAAGAGATCAAACTTTAACCTAACTGTTCTAAAATAAATCTTTCTATTAGAAAATAACCATGAACATTTCTCATGACTTAAGAATATACTTTATTGTATCCCAATATTCCAACTAAAAACAAGAGGTAAAAATCATTAAGTCATTCCTCTGAGAACTTCTAGGTGCTTCATAGCTTGAAGTCAAATATTAATTTTTAATGTAAATTGAGATGCATAAGATAGTTGCAATTAATACTGCTACTCGTACTCCTTAATCAAATGAATCATTAAACACTCAGATGTTTTAAAGGAATAGTGAGTGAATCTTTATACTGATGGATTAAAAAAATAAGAATGAAGCATCTATATAGCTATTTTACCAAACATGATAGTGACCATAATTTTTTCCACATTTATGCAAGAGAGATAAATAAGGAATAGAGATATCCAGTCATTCTCTGAATCAATTAAGAATTTACTGGAAGATACAGAGAGAAAACCCAGGATGTATGACTGATGGTTGCCCTCTAAATGCAACAGTGCTTCATTAATTTTCCTATCTTACTTTCCCATTGTACCAAATTGTCTTAGTCAAAAGTGTCAAAAACACTATCAATTGTATTTTTCCTACAAGTCAAAAAAATAATCTAAAAACTGATGTTTAAAGTACAAAGTAAATCAGCACAGCAATGGAAACCATCAACAAAGTGAAAAAGCAACCTACTGAGGAAGAAAATATTTGTAAATCAGATATCTGATAAGGAGCTAATGTTCAAAATGTATGAAGAACTTACACTTAATAGTAAACAACAACAACAACAATCCAATTTAAAAATGCGCAGAAGATCTGAATAGGCAGTTTTCCAAAGAAGACATATAGATAGCCAACAGGTACATGAAAAGATGCTCAAAACCACTAATCATCAAGGAAATGCAAATCAAAACCACAATGCAATATCACCTCACATTATCAAAAGGACAAAAATTTACAAGTGTTGGTGAGGCTGTGGAGAAAAGGGAAAACTTGTGGACTCTTTATAGAAATATAAACTGGTATAGCAACAATTTTGGCGATTCCACAAAAAATTAAAAATAGAACTACCACATAATCTAGCAATTCCACTTTTGGGTATTTATCCATAGAAAACAAAATCAGTAACTCAAAAAGATATATGCACCTCCATATTCGCTGTAGCATTATTAGCGATAGCAAAGATGGAAACAACCAAAGTGTCCATGGACAGATGAATGGATAATGATAATGTGGTGTGTGTGTGTGTGTGTGTGTGTGTGTGTGTGTGTGTAATACTATTTAGTCATTAAAAAGGATGAAATCTTTCCATTGCAACAACATGGTTAGACCTCAAGGGCATTATGTTAAGTGAAATAAGTCAGACAGAGAAAAACAAATACCATACGATCTCACTTACATGTAGAATCTAAAACAAAAACAAAAGCTTATAGATATAGAAAACAAACTCATGGCTGCCAGAGGTGGAAAGTGAGGGAATGGGGAAAATAAGTGAAGGTGGTCAAAAAGTACAAACTTCCAATTATAAAATAAATAAGTCATGAGGATGTAATGCACAGCATGGTAACTATAATTTATAACAATGAAAATTGCTAGGAGAGTAGATCTTAAAATTTTTCATCACAAGAACAAGAAAAAAACATCTTATAACTATCTAAGTTGACAGATGTTAAATAGACTTATTGTGGTCATCATTTTACAATGTATACAAATAGCAAACCATTATGTTGTATACCTTATATACATATAATGGTATGTCAATATACCTCATTTAAAGTATATTGCTTTTTTTGGTTATTTTATCTTTGGTAGCACTATAAGAAAATAGATCTGGACCTTGGTTGGTCAAAACTTCACATAAAAGTTCTGTGTTGAATATAGTTGATTTTGGAATGAACCCAAAGAAGGAAGAGGATCTACTTCTGAGATGGCAGCCCAAGAGGGCACTCTGCCAGGAAAGAGTTTAAAAGCCAGGAAATGAATCAGGCTTGTGAATGGAAGGAGTCAAACACATCACTAAATCAGGAGGACCAGGCAGATGGAAAACCAGAAATATGTACCCAGCTTTGAAAAATGCCCATTACAAAGGAGATTGAGGTCAGATGGGCAGATGTCTTACTGGTTTATTCAACTATTCCACCATTCTTTTTAACCACAACATGCTGGGTCAGGGTAATTTCCATAAAGCAAGACATATCTACTTTTGTTATGTTGTGTTCCTTTAACAGAAAAACTGTTTTTTCTAAATTCTGACCTGTTGTCTAGAATTACGCCTTTTATGAACTCTAAAAAATAGCCTAAGAAAAAGATCTCAGCATTTAACATAAATAGCATCTTTTTTCAAGGATGCGAATTTGGCATATATACTAGTGTTGAATTTCTGAAAATTATTCATTCACTTATTCATAATGTATTTTTACTCTAGACAAAGCAGGATCATGTCAAATGCTAGAGACTGCATATTACCAAATGGTCACAGCCTATATTTAGCAATGTGAATTTCTAAGGAAGAAGGAATTCTCTAGGTCTTCACTCATATGAATATTGCTCAAAGTAAGCTATTATGTATAAACCTGAGCAAAAAAAGTAATAATAATCTGTGCCTTGGAGAGCTAAGCAAAAGGAAGGAGAACGTTTCTAATTTGTTTTGTTCTGTTAAACTCCATTGACTTTACACCTTGCCAAAAGATTGCCCTCTTTGAATAACAACCTGATAGATACTTTTATAAATCTTATATTTATACTTGACATTCAGACAAGGCATCTCTAAGAGGTATTTCACAAATATATCACAAAATTAGTATCTAATGACTTTTTAAGGTTTTTCTGCAAATCTGTAGTTAGAGTCAAACCCTCACCTTACTGAAATAATATTTTCTATGCCATAAAATTTTTCAGTTATAAAAAGTATATACACTTTTTCATTTGTTATGTTTTCTCTACTTCCATCAATAAGCTTTAACACTTTTGCTGTGCTGGGAGAGTGGGGACAGAGGATGTCCAAGCTTTGCTTCATAAAGCCTTAGAAAATGGAGGTCTGTAGGCAGAAAAACATTTCATTGAAATTACTTTTAAAATCCAAACCAAATTAAACCCTGACACTGGGAGGTTTATTATGGTTTCTTTTAATTTAACATATAGTCACTGATAAAGTAAAATACCTCTAAAATGAATGTTTGAAAGTTAAAGATGTTATTACTTCTCCTCTTAACAAAAAGGTGGAGAGAACTGGAAATTGATTTCTTTGTATATGTTTGAGGTATGTTTAATTTCCTACTTCTTTAGTTTTCCTTTAGAGTTTAATTTTCCTGCTTAAAATACTTATAAAAAAGTGCTTAGAATAAGCATATATGTATACTTTAAATCCTCACAATAACCCTATGAGATAATTAATTATTATCCTTATTTTATGGATTAGGGAACTAAAAAACAAAAAATGCAAATAACTTGTCATGAAAGTTATTGGCTTATATTTTAATGGTGTCACTGATATTCACTGTTCAAATATCACAAGTAAACTATTTCTTGAAGGATTGTCATGTAATATAAGGTAACAGAAAGAAGACTTTTCTACCTAATTATTGATTTTTGAAGTTAAGATATAATTACTGATTTAATATACTCTTTCCTTGAAGTTGAACAACCAGACGTTACAACATCCATATGAGTTTAGGATCAAACTCAAGCGAGGCATTTTCATTAGAAATTAACAGATCCAAGTATTAGTCATTATTAGAAAATTTTTCACCTTGCATATATAAATAGCAAAGATTTTTATATGAAGTAAAGTAGATACAAGTGTCTTTCTTTATCTTGCCTCTTTTCTTTCTAGAATTGATTTTTCTTTTTTCCAAATATAAGTACTTTTAAAATTATATTTGTTGACTTTACATCTGCATCAAATCCAAAAAGTATTGAATTGTTACCTGTAAGTACTTATGTAACGGCGATTTCTTGATGTTAAAGTAGCCATCCTTAATAAGTGTTACACAATCACATATGGTCTAGGCAAGTCTTTGTCAGTTTTAAAATAACACCGTCCTACTCAGGATGTAGTAAGAACGAAAAACTCCACCCAGGTGTGGGATATAAAGCATGATCGTTTCCTGAGAGAGGGCTTAGAGCCCATTCTTCCCAGATGCTTCAGTATTTTTTTTAGCAGTCTTCTATTTGCTTCTTCCACAGGGAACAGTAGAATTCCAAGCATCTCCCTTACAACTTTCAAAGTAAGATTTTCCATCATTTGCAACAAATATTGTGATTTTGAAAAGCTATGATCAAAAGTTTTAGACTATTTGCTCAGAGGCCATTGCAAATCACAAGGAATCATTTTGTTGCCCAATGCTGACTCTGGTAATCTAACTAGGTTTGTAGGTCATTGAATTTTTTTCCCCTCGTTTTAAGCAAATCTTTTATTAGGGGACAGAATGCCATAATCAAATATCAATAGCTCAGTTTTTCTGTGGTTTTTAAGAACTAGCTACAGAAAAATAACAAGTTTTCGAACTACATGTTAGAGCTTGAAAAAAAAAGCCATGCCTTGGCTCATCTCTCTTTATGTATGCTAGCAATAGTAGAGTGACAGATGCCCTTTTCCTGCTCCTGTGTCCTCTTAATTTACTTTACTCACTGGACCAAATTGCAACATGGATAAACATAGCCTCTGCTCTTATTTTATCATGATAATGGTGAAAAATCCTTAATTTTTCCCTTGTTGCCTCTACAACCTTCTATATTTTTTAGCACTGAGACTTGTATGAGCTTGGTTTTTCTATTTACACAATTCCATTATGAATAATCTGATTAATCTTGTTTATTTCAGGTATTCCCCACCCCTTTTATAAATTCTCTGTGAAATTCAGATTCTCATGTTCCTTTTGTTTTCAATTAAAAGATAGAATTATTTATTGAACAAGAGAGGAAAAGGCAGCAAAATGTCATTGAAATCACTGGATCTGAGGATGAAGACCAGAGTCTAAAACCCAACTCATTCATTTAGACTTTGTCCACAATAACTGTTTTTAAATCTCCAATTCTGTGCCAGATAATGAAAGAATATGGTGCACAAAGTATTTATTGTTCCCACTCTGTGACATAATCTGGTGGGGAACTCAAGTGATAATTAGATAATTACACAAATAAAAATGTAATTACAAAATGTGACAAATGCATTAGGATGTAGAACTTGACTACACCAGGGAGGCTACAGAATGCTTCCTGAAGGAAACAACATCTAACCTGAGACATGAAATAACAGGGGAATAGGGTCAGGAACAAGGAAGACTGGTCCAGGCAAGGGAAAGAGTAAGGGAAAGCCTTGAAGCAGAGTAGCTTTTTTTTTTTTAATATTTTATTTGACAGAGAGAGAGAGAGAGTAAACAGAAGGAGGGGGAGCAGCAGAGGAAGAGGGAGAAGAAAATGGAGAAGCAGACTCCCCACCGAGTAGGGAACCTGATATGGGGCTCTATCCCAGAACCCCAGGATCATGACCTGAGCTGAAGGCAGATGCTTAACTGACTGAGTCAACAAGGCACCCTCACAGTGTAGTTTAAATAAGGAATTCTAAGCCCCTTCCTCTTAGATAAGAGGAAGAGAGGTTCCAGGTATCCCAAAAGATATCTGTGATATCTTTTAGGATCTACTAGGAGTTGTTAGTGATTTTGGTCTCAATGTTAATAGCAATGTGAAGAAATTGAACTCATGTGATCATATTTGCATTTTAAAAGAATTACTGTGCCAACTCTGTGAAGAATGGATTAGGAAGATACAAGAGCAGAATCAGGGAAGAAATCATTACAGGAATCCAGAATATAGATCATGACCATTTGGATCAGTAGGAAGAGAGAAAAACAAATGGATTCAGAATATACTTCACTTGAAAAATAAAATCAGTAGGATTTCATGATAGATTGGATGTGGTAAATGAGAGCGTCAGCAGGGACTTGCAAATTTGGGGCTTGCATATCACCACTGACTGAAATAGAACATTTTTTCAAAGAAGATCATGAGTTTGGCTTTAGACTGCTATATTCGAAACTGAGGCTTGTAAGGGGTATGTATAAAATGAGAGAGTGAGCAAATTATCTCCAAGATTCCCTTTCAGCTACATATTTTGATTTTTCTTCTCTCTCTTTGAAATCTTATCTATAGGGAAACCCAGGAGATTGAATGTCCTTGTTCTAATAAGTTCCTTGAAAATAATCAGAAAATTTTAGAACTGGGAAAGAACTTTACCCTAATGTTGACTAAGTATATTTTCAAGTGTACTTTCAAAGAAATGACTTTTGGAGTTCAATCTGTCAACTATAGTTTATTATTTTGGCCTCTAAACTAAATACAGTATTAAATTCCCTATCCAACTTTTTTTTTGCCAGTGATTCTCAAATACTTTTATAGGTCTCTGTTCCATGGAGAAGAAGAAGAGTTATAACAAAGAATTGGTAAAAACAAAATGCTATTAAAAAGTAGAAAAGTAGGGGTGCTTGGGTGGCTCAGTTGGTTAAAGTCTCTGCCTTCAGCTCAGGTCATGATCTCAGGGTCCTGGGATCGAGCCCCACATCAGGCTCTCTGCTCAGCGGGGAGCCCGCTTCTTCCTCTCTCTCTGCCTGCCTCTCTGCCTACTTGTGATCTCTCTCTGTCAAATAAATAAATAAAATCTTTAAATAAATAAATGGTCAGTAAAAGCAAATTTTAAGGTCAAGTCTACAAATGTATTAAATACTGCATACATTTTAGGAAGTATAAATCATGATTAGTTCAAAGTAACACTGTATTCACAGTAATAATACAGAGTTCTTCCTGAAAATGGCAATAATTCCAACCATCTACATGAACATATTAAAAGAATTTGGCTGCAGTGATAAGTAGCCTCTAAGATGACCCTCAGTGATCCCCATTCCTTGGGATCCACACCCTTGAATGAAAAAAAAAGCTGGTCTTTCTGGACTATACTTGAAACCTAACTCCATATCTAACTAAAAGGCGAGAGCCCATCAGAAAAATTTTACTCAATACTATATGCAGAGCAGAGCATCCATTTTTTAGCTCTTCTCTGAAAGATTCAACTGCCAGTAGGAAGAGGCAGTGCAAACTCTAGCTATGACTGAAAACTTTTAATTTCCTACCCAAAAATTATATACATCTTAACTAAACCTCCATGTTCTCTCTTGAGAATATCATTCATCCCCACATGAACTTTGAGAAATCTTGGAAGGATAGAAAGAGCATATTAACACGGTAGCCACACTTCGAAGTTCCTGGGATATGCCAATTATTTAGTATAATTCATACAGTTTCATAAAGAACATTAAGTAGCACCCTAATAAAAAGTCTGGGACACTTAGACAAGTGCATCATTCAAGGTTTTATCTAGCAATTGATAGAACAGGGCTTATATACGAGTCCGTCAGTTTCTGAACTGCCTTTTTCCCATGGCCCTATTCTTGTCCCTCAAAGATACGCTTTAAGAAGGCAGCTCCCAACTATCCAATAGGTCTTTTAGGCCCTTTCAGATGTCACCAGCTATCATAAATCCTTGTTTCCTCACAGGACCAGTAGCAGGTTTCCTTGCATCTTTCATTATTAGCAATGCATCTGATTGTTTTAGAATTCTCCAAAAAGTATTAGATTATCTTTTCAAAGGAAGAACCCTTTCAAAGGATGTCTTTCCAGTGGTACAGAATGGTTTTTCTTTGTATCTTCTGTCAATTTTTTCTCTCTCTGTCTGTCTCTCCTACAGCCGGATGTGTATTCCTTTCACATTATTGAGGTGTTTACATTCTGTTCTGTTTTGGTTTTATGCCCTCCATTAACTCTAGCAACTCTTTCATCTCTAGACTCGCAGAATGTGTGGGGAAGTGCTCCTTAAGCCTTTCCCCTCTCTCAATCATGCTGTATAGTCTGTTTATGATGCTGGCATTCACCTTCGGCAGGAAAGAGGAACTCTCCCACCAGCCACTTAAATAGCCTTCCAGCTTCCATCCTCCTAGTTAGGGCTGGCATCTGTAATATAAATATTGCGTCTTCGGGCACAGCACTTAACAACTTGCTTGGCTAACTATGAAATAGGAAACGGACATATACACTGTGTCCTGTGTAAGCTGGTTTGAACAGGGCTTCATGTTAAGTTTCCATATGGGAATGAATGAGTAGGGATGGTAAGGTTATTTTTTAATTTGGGCTCCATCCCCCTATAGGGGAAAGAATCTCTGCTGGGCCATCTACGCTGCATATGAATTCTTTAACCCACCCTTTCTGGAAAGGAGACTGTTCTCTCAGGTGAGCAAGCCCTTGAGTAAGGAAAAGGCTTCTGAGTTCAGTGCACAATTGCATTCTGCTACAATATTGCCAGTTGAGAAAAGACTTGGCTAAATAGTTAGAATTCCATTACCCTCTATTCTAGTGTTTGACACAATATACTTCTTAAATATTTGTTGAGTGGAAAGGTAAGAGTAAATTAGCAAATATGAGAGTTAAGTTATCCTAGTGTGCCTGTGGAAGACAACAGCAATTTTTTCAGCCAGACATTTGATGGAATTTAGCAGCATCAGGAGCTTCCCAGCTTTCTGAAGGTGGGGATGGGCGTTTAACTGAGGCATTTTTAGAAGCTAAGAATATCAGCTATCCCAGAACTTTCATATTCATTGAAGATAATTAGACATAATATAGGAAGGAACTTTGTTTCATACAACATCAGTTTCCATGGCCCCTTTTCCTTCAGCTAGTATTTATAAAGAACTTGGTATGGAGCAGGCACTGTGGTAAGCCCTGGGCCTAGAATAGTGAACAAAACCTAACCTAGTCCCTATTCCAGTGTGGGGATTGGCATTAACCAAATACAGTGTCTTTCTAAGCTGAAATAAAGATTCTGGACAAAAAGGAATATGGTGTAGATGAAAAACAGGACAGGTGCATGATGAGATCTGTGATTAAAAAAAAACAAAACAAAACATAATCGTTGAATGTAGAAAATCAATTGGAGAAAAGCCAACTAATTACTCAGTAGTAAAATGTTCTAATGTTGCTTTGCAAGGGAACTGACTTTTCGGATTAGTTAATAAAAGTATACATGGAAGAAACCTCATTTTATGTGCACTTGTCTGGAACTTTGAAAAAGAAGTTTTATATTCTTTGTGGGAAAGCATGTAAGCTGGGCAAACATTCAGGCAAAGTTACTCTATGTTCATGGTACTTTTGATGTCTACTGTGTATTCTTTTCATGCATGTTTTAACTGGAGTAGGGTCTGAGTGAGTGGTAAGCAAGCACCCTTTGTTAAATGTTGCTCTACTCATTTGCACTATAAAGCTTCAGAACATAGCTACCAGTGAGACTAGATTCAACTAGTTATTATTTCTGAATCAAAGTACTAGGTCAACATGGATCCTTGAAATAACCCATAATATAAAATATACCATTATAATAGATTCCTCTGGTTAGTCCAGAAAATAACATTGACAGGAAATTCAGCTAACAAACATGATATAGAAATGTTAAATTAGAATAGTATAAGAAAATAACTTTCTACTGAAAGTAATTTAAATAAAATATAATTCAAAATGTTTAATGAGACAACTCTCCTATCTTTATCTTTCCATCTTTATATAATACACTTTTGTATATGTGCTGTCTCTGAAAATTCCATTATTCTTCCACTATTCTTCTATGATCTTTTCCTATTTAACCTCAAATTAATTGAAACACCACTATTTGCTTACCATTCTCTATACCGTTTAAACTTTAGAAAGTCTCTGACATTATATTTACTTCTTTCCCTTGCATTTGTTCTTTTCTACTTCACAAGGTATGAACTAGAAATACTCACATTACAAATGTCATCTAAGTTTACCATATTGAGGGAAAGTATGCAAAATGAAAATAAGAATTATTTTCTACCTATCAATTATTAATTTGAAAAGCACTCATCACACTAACTATATACATGTAATTACTGATTATTTTATGTTGAATTCAAATACACATAAATTAATTGGATAGTTCCACAAAGAGATACTCTATGATTAAATGTACATTTACATGTAAATTTTTGTAGAAACTATTAACATATCATCTTAAAGTACAGATTCCTTAAAATCATTCCAAATTTATGAATGTTACAGAACTTGTTTTGATGTGGTATTAAACTGAAAGAAACAATAAATACACTCAATTTCTTTTCAAAGGTTTTTAAGGAGCATATAGATTTTTTTCTAGATTTATTTTGTTATTTGAGAGAGAGAGAAACAGAGAGAGAGAGAGAGAGAGAGAAAGAGGATGAGTGGGGGAAGGGCAGAGGGCGAGAACCTCAAACAGACTCCCTGCTGAAAGAGGACTCTATCCCAGGACCCCTAGATCATGACCCAAACTGAAATCAAGAGTTGGATGCTTAACCAACTGAGCCACCCAGGTGCCCCAAGGAGAATATAGTTTATAAAACACTTTGTGGATCAAAATCCTCAATATGCTAATAGAAAGATCTGCAGAAAATCTGTGTTTTTTTCCCTTAATTTATTGTGGTAAGTAAACATGATAGCCACAAAGGGAAACATGTCTTATAAAACCTTATTTTTGTGAGCCAGATCTTCAATATTAAAAGGAAATTATATCAATTGCAATAACATTTAAAGCACTGAAGGGCTCTTCTCATGAGATTATTTTAATATGAAAAGCTGACAACACTTTTTAATAAGGAATGCTGTTTTAAAAGGCATTTAAAAAAAACTTATCAGCAAAATTAATGCTCCCCATTTTGGACAAGAAATATTGCAAGACATGTGCATTTGTTTTTATGTTGCGAAAAGACAGTGTTATTGCTTCAGCTGACACATTGACTTAAAATCAAATGTTTCCTAAGAGTTGGAGATGGGGAGGCTAAGCAGGGGAAAGGAGAGGTTCTCCTTAAGAATCCATCATAATATAAGAGCATATTCTTTGCCAAATCTACTTATTTTCTGAAAATTAAATTCTTTCCAAATAATTGAGTATAAGAACTGATCTTACTAATGATATACTTATGGAATGTTATGTTTTAATTGTTTTTAATTAAAATCTTCTGGCCTTTAATTAGAAACAAGAAGGGAGACACCTACTTTAAAAAAGAATAATCAAGAGCATGTAGTGAAAAAGGAAAGCAGGAAAGCAGAGGGAAGAGGCCTGTACTTTCATTGACTCTTTAGTCACTGATTTGCTATGTGACCTTGAAAAGTTAAGGAATGACTTGAAACCAGACTCTCTTTACGCATTTGTGAAGTGAATACTTAGTAATGGTTACCAGCTGTTTCCAGGATAGAGGAGTTTGGGTGTGATCCTCCCATGTTACAGAAATACACCCCAGCTAGGCCTGGCTGAGCCTATTTCCAAAAGGGCTGGGGTATATCATGAAGCATCAGGCCTATGCCAGGCACCACAGAGAATGCCACCCAGCAGGAGAGGGTCCAAGATGGCGACTGGGAGAATCCTGAACCTGCCTCATGCAGACATACCAAATCTAGAGCTACACTTGGAACATTCCCTCAGAAAAACACCTGAAAACTTGCTAAACATTTCATTCTCAGCCACAAATGAGGAAAGGGGAGGAGAGGCTGGGACGTGGTCTTGTCATAAACCCCAGCCCCAGCACAGCAACCCACAATCAGTTACAAGGGAATCCAGAGCTTCTTTCTGAGGCATGAAAGGTTGGCACCTCACATCAAGACCTCAACTTTTACAATCTGCACCTGAGAGATGAGACCCCGAAATATCTGACTTTGAAAATCAAAAGGGCTTTTATCCACAAGGCCCAAAGGGCTATAGCAAACTGAGAAACTGCCCTTAAAGGGATCATGTGCTAACCACTTGCCCCAGGACCCCAAGTAGAAACTTTGAAAAGCACCCAGTCTATATGTGAAGGAGATTCATTTGATAATCTTAAGAATGTCCACTAAATGGACAAAGGCCTGTTAGGATACTCTCTGGGGACTAAGGTACAGGCAGGTGTAATTGTTGAGTTCTCTTTCTTCCTTGTTAAAGCCAATAAGTGTCAGGCAACATTTTTTTTTTTAAATATTCAGGGGTGGGTGCTTTCTTCATGCTTTCCCTCTGCAATGCTCCACAATGCCAGTTTCTCTGGGGTGGACGGGGGGCGGGGGGTGGTTTCTACACATAGCTGATGGCCTGCTTTTTATGTCTGGTGTCCTGGTTTTTGCAAGTACAACCCAGGGAGCACCTTTTGATCTCCCAGCTCTAGTGGTCAGCGGGACTTGCATTCCTGGATCCTTCTCACTGGCATCTTCCAGGAAGGATCTTATACCTTTGTCTGATGCCCTGATTTTTGTAGCTGCTGCCAGAGGACACCTCTACATCACCTGGTTCTGGTGCCTAGCAGGGCTTATGCTAACAGATCCTATAGGACTATGCATATTTGCATACTTTAAAAGTTATTGCCCAAGGCTATGGCTTCCAATCGGTTTGATTCTAGGTGCTGAGATCTCCCCCTCTGGGACACTAATAGGTTTTAGGACACCCTCACAACTGGGAGCCATGAAAAATGAAATAGACTGATTAGATGATAACAAAGATTCAAAAGACTACCAAAAGCGAGGGCAAAGTTGAATGATAAGTTTCATCTCTTGCATAAGGCTATTCTTTCAAGACTGGAAGAGGTGGCTGTTACACCTAATACATAGAAACACAGAGAGTCAAGCAAAATGAGGAAATGGGGGAATAGGTTCTAAATGAAAGTATAAGACAAAACCTCAGGAAAAAAATGAAACAGAGATAAGGAAACAGAGATAAAGAGTTCAGAGTAATGGTCATAAAGTTGCTCACCAAACTTGGGAGAAGAATGAATGAACACAGTAATAACTTTAACAAAATGATTGAAAATATAAGAAAGTACCAAATACAAGTCACAGAGCTGAAGAATATAATAACTGAACTGAAAACTACACTAGAGGGGCTCAACAGCAGACTGGATGAAGACTAGATGAAGCAGAGGAAAGGCGGCTCAGGTGAGGGTGCAGAGAATGAAGTTGGGCACACCATGAGATAGGCCCCCTCCTAGTAACTGCAGAACCAGGAGCAGAGAGGGCAACGGGGAAAGCAGGGAGAAAAAGGAAAAAGAGGGACAAAAATCTAGCATATTTTGATCACCTACTATAAAATGCAGATAGTCATAATACTTCAGGGTGAAATTATGAGAATTAAAGAACTTGACTCTTTTTGGAAAAACCTTAGCAAAATTCCTGAAATATGAAAGTGCTAAAAAAAAATTGGTTTTATGGAGGTGGCTTGGGATCCAGACTGACTAGGTTCAGATTCCTATTCCAATATATTATCTATGTAACCAATTAATTAATTTCCTTTTGTCTCAGTTTCTTAGTCTTACAAAATGGAAGTAATGATACTACCCACTCACAGGGCTGATGCAAGGATAACTATGTTAATAACCACATAGCACAAAGAACAGTGCCTGGCACCACAAAGCCATTCAATAGATGTTATAGTTACAGTGAGCTTATCACTTCCTGCCAGGTTCTGTGCATGATGCTTTCACAAGATCATCTCATTTTCCATGTCTAATTAATGTTCTCTGGGGCAAAAAAGGCTACATGGTAATTTGTATTCTCTTGGAAAAAGATATCATGAGGATAGTATTATATTTACGATCCAAAGAAATCGAATACAAAATAATTTTAAAGTAGTTAGCACTGTACAGTATGCTATTACTAATTCTGAAATACATAATGAAAAAATATCCATTGATGTTTTATTTATTCCACAAATATTTACTGTTTACTCACTATGTGCCAGACATATGTTGAAACTCTCTATGCAGAATATTAAAGAGATTTCTTTTGAAAGGCTCTTCTTATTATCTGACAAAGGTTAAGGTCAGAATAAACTTTCTACCAAGTACATTATATTCATTAATTTTATTACCAGGAGACTTTTTCCCTCTATTTTTGTACTTCCTTTCTAAGAAGACATTCAGCTTCCTGTTTTCTTCTCACTTTGGTCTCTGCAATCAGTTCTTGTTGGTCTTTCCATTCCCATCTCATGATGCTTCTCCTTTAGGAAGCCTCCATCGATTCTGATCCTTCATTGCCAGGCTTTGTATCATGGCCTGAGATCAGATAGAGCCAAATTAACCATGGCAGGAGGACTGTTGCTATATAACAAACCATACACAAACTGAGTAGCCTGAAATAACAGTCACTTCATTTGCTCATGGTTCTTTGAATAAACTGGGCAATTCTGGGCTGGGCCTGCTTAGTGAATCTCTATGGTTAGATGGTAACTCAGCTGGGGCTCATGGTCCAGAATGGCCTTATTTATAGTAGGTGGTTCTAGTATGCCTCATCTCTGGGAGAAGGGATGACTTGTCTTTGCTTCATGTACTTCCCCCTTCTCTAGTAGGCTATTCCTGGTTTCTACCCACAAGTTCTGAAAAACAGGAAGAGAAAAGGCAAGTCCCCAGGTACAAGCACTTTTTAAGCCTCTGCTACTATCAAGTTCATTTGTGTCCTATTGACCAAAAGAAGTCATACAGTCAAGCCCACATTCAAGGAGAGGAAAAAATAAATTCCTCCTCTTAATTGGAGGAGTTCTGCAAAAAGGCAGCATACAGAGATGGGAAGAATTTATGACTACTGTGCACAAGAGGCTAAGTCTAAAAAAAAAAAGGCAAGACATCACAAATATTAGAGAAAAATAAAATCCTTGGTATTTGAAAATTCAAAAAAGCGATTCAAAAAAGTGATTCAAGTTCAAAAAAGTGATTATAATGAAAAAAATCAGTACTAAGTTGGATTGCCTAACACTTATAATGATAGAAGATCTTGATGTTTGGGGCGCCTGGGTGGTTCAGTGGGTTAAAGCCTCTACCTTCAGCTCAGGTCATGATCTCAGGGTTCTGGGATCGAGCCCCTCATCTGGCTCTCTGCTCAGCAGGGAGCCTGGTTCTCCCTCTCTCTCTGCTGCCTCTCTGCCTGCCTGTGATCTCTCTTTCTCCCTCTCTGTCGAATAAATAAATAAATAAGAAGATCTTGTTGTTTTAAATTACATATAGAGCAATTATAGGCACTAATTCCTTTTTCATGACTTAAGTTTCTTAGTCTATTTGGGATGATAAGACAAAATAACACAGACTGGATGGTTGGGGTCTGATTGCTCCCATACTGGGTTAGGACCCCTGTTTTAGACCCTCAGAGATATATATCATCTTGATAGCACTCATTGCAATGGTAACTAATCACTGTTATCAGTTCTCCCAGTAAATTGCAATATCCATGAAGGCATGGATCATTCCTATTTTATACCCTGTTGTATGTATCACCAATGACTGACCAATAGTGGACCCTTATGGAGGTTAATTGAGTGAAGGGCAAAGCAGGACAGAGGAAAGAACAAAGAGATAAGTATACAAACCTATCTTTGAAATTGACTGAGAGGATGTGAGCTAAAGTAAGGGAATAAATAGTAGAGGCCTGCCTGCAAAAGTTAACAAAGGAAATGGTTATCCACTAAGAGAATAATAAATAAAGATGTATTTTCTAGGAATTAAAGTAGAAGAAGGATGTGAGCAAAGATTTACCATTTTGAGGATTTTGAGGCCCAAAGGGTCAGAAACTGAGCCCAAGGGTGGCTACAGTGGAGGTAAGTAGGACATTGGGCAATGAAAGTGGTTGATAAATCAAAAAGCCAGAAAGAGTACAATAGGCCTGGGCAAGAGGGGCACCTGACCTGTGAGGGACTATTCTCTGGCCATCCTCCAGTCATGCTCCTTCCCAAAAGGCAGGGGGACCATCTAGAATCCATATACATCCTTTAAGATCATTGTTTAGAATATCTGGGACCTGGAAATTCCATGCAAAGATCACTCTCCATGTCTGTCTTCCTGAGGGCAGATCACACAGCTACAGTATACTCTCTGGATCAAGGGGCGAGCAAGACAGGACTGTTGAAGGGCAGTCTGGCCATATGGTCTGGAGTGTTTATACACTTTTATAAGGGTGTTGTGATATAGGAGCAGGGGCAGAAAGAAAAATGAGTGAACATGGACTGGGAAATACCTAACCCACCAACTAGGAACATGGAACTCCGACAAGTCCAGGAATTCTAATCTTGAATCAGGCTTCCAGCTCTCGAATTGGTATCTTTGTTTTCCATATATATTCCTTTGCTCTCCCTATAAAAAAAAAAGAGAGAGAGAGAGAGAGAGAATGCAAGCTTTCTATGGCAGAAACAAGTTGGACAGAAGCTAAATTGATGAAGTCAGAGATTTCAAACTGAGGCTTGACTTATTAGCTTGACATAACTATTAAATATTTAAATATATGACATATAGACCTCCATTTTTAATCTTGACACCAGCCTTGCAATGTTAGGGGTGGACCTGGCCAGGATGTTTACCTTATACTAGAAAGCTATGATTCTGAAATGATCTTTCACTATGCGTTGATCTTGGCTGGTTATGGACTTTTTAGTATCCATAACTCTTATTTTTATGTGGAAAGTTAACTAGACTATTCCACAACCATTGGCTTAGGTTAAGAGTTCCACCTACTCTTTTCAGATGGATGCTGAGTCATGTATTTGCTCAGGAATCCCTAACGGCTAGAGGTTTTCTGAACTCAGAGAAATGAAGAAAATAAAGGAGAGATGAATAACGTAGAGGCATATGGTATTTGATGATTTCAAAACACTTTCATGTATATTGTCCTAATATGGTTCTTAGAACTACTCTGTCAAAATAGATAGGGAAGATACTACTTCCTTACTCAACAACTGAGAAAACTGAAACTCCAAGAACTTGCGTCATGATGGATAGCAGAACTACAATTTGAACCTAATCTTCAAATATCCTTTTATTTTTCAAGTAAGGAAAGAGGTGATATTTTTACAAAATTTGAGGGTTTTTTTCCTTAACAAAATGAGATGTGTAAACCTACAGTAAATATATATATGTAACCTCACCATGAGAAGATGATGTAAGCACTTTTTGAAAAGATACAAATTCCTCTAAGTTGGCTTCTGTTTAAAATCTCTCTAAGAAAAAAAAAAAAAATCTCTCTGACTTCATCAATTTGGCAGGTGTCCAACTGGCTTACCCCCTAGAAATCCTGCACTTTCTTTTATTAAGGGGAGAGAAAGGGAAAAAAAAGGGAATCAAAGGATATAATTTTAGGGATAGTTTTTATCTAATTCTTTATTTCTACTTGAGGTCACTGCGACTCACAAAAGTTAAGTCAGTTGCCCTAAATCTCAGAGAGATAGAAGGAAGAGCTAGCATGAAACCACATCAGATCCAGATCTCTGAGTCTTCCCCTCTCTCTGTGTCCTATGTAATAGTCTTTACTCTCTCCAGTTATTTTTATTCCTTTCTTTCTTAATTTCTTGTTACCTTCTATTCTTCTTAACACGGTCTCTGCTACTAGTTTGAAATTATATATAAGAAATCCGTACATATATCTTATATGTTAACATATATATTTTATATATATAGTTCTGGTGTACAAAATATTTCACATTATTATTTTCACTATGCATTACTTTAGATGCATATTTTATGTCCTTTATTATATTCATAATTATCATTTCTAGTGGTCATAGCATTGCATCAAGTTGATGACTCATAATTTGTTTAAATCATTTTCTATCACTTAACATTAAGACTAATTCAATATTTTCTATTGTAGATAGTGCTCCCATGGCCATTTTTATTAACTATTTCTTTTATTCTACTACATTATTTTCTTAGGATAAATGTCAAAGAATGTACTACTGAGCTAATGTGTAGAGATACTTGTGTGGTTTGTATGTGATGCTGTGAAACATACTGCCATGTTATTTTTTGAAAAATATATATCAAACCAATGTTCTCAACAGAGTATCAGTTTCAATCCACTCTTACTAATATCACAAATCATATATCATTCTTTTTACTAGTTTAATAGGTATAAAAATTATAATAGTTTGCTTTACTTTATATACCTTTCATTACAAATAAGACTAATATTTTTACTCTCTTTTGATCCATTTCTATTTGCATTAGTTGTCCAAATTCTTTACATATTTATTATTGGAGGTCAATATATTTTTCTTAAAAATTTGAATGAACTTTTTAATGGGATGCATAGGAACTCTTTTCTTGTTATCTAGAAAATATCTAGAGATATTTTCCTAGTTTATTTTCCTTTTTGACCTTAGTTTTATAATTAATTTTCATACAGTTAAAATTTCCTGTTACATCGACCAAGAAAAACCAGTAGATACCACAATATGTTTTTATTTTTCAATGTCTCTAAATTCTGTGGGCCTAGCTTCTCTTGCCCTTCAGACTTCTGGAGTCAATCCTAAAAACAAATAGTCTCGTGATCGCTTTACTTCAAAGAATCTGATATTCAGATTTAGGATGCCCAATAATATATTGTTATAAAACTCTAAAGTTCATTTAAAGCATATCTTTTGTCCCTTCCCCAGGGCAATACTACTTCAGCCTGGAAACCTAGAGTATTTCTCTCATTTACATTTACTGTTCCCTGCCTCGTACTTCTACCCTTCCTTCCCTATCTTGTTAACTTCAACTTCCTCCTCCAGGATGAATGTGCAAGGACGGAGAAAAGTGAGAGAGTCAAGTAAGTCCTTAAATGATCAGTATGATGCACTCTGGGCCTGGCAGTTGTTCAAGGATAACTTTTTCTCATATGCGTTCCCAACCAACTTTTGACCTCCTTCTATCTGCAGTATCTCTAGGCATAATCTGGAGAGTTAGCCCTCTAAACTGGACACCTACCTCTTGATTTTTTTTTTTATTTTTTTCTTTTTTTAAGTCTGATTGAGCCTGTGGGAGACCTTTCTGAACAGGACCAAAACAACTCAAGCCCACTTTTATTCACACATGGCCCACAACTGGTTCCCAGGAAGGCCACAAACATCCTTTGCCCTGACAGACTGTAGGGCAGCTGGCTAGTCCCTGGGAGCCTCTCTCTTCCTCTGGCTCAGCAGCAGTCAATCTTGAGGCTTTCACTTGAATCTCAGGAGGTTAGCACCTCCCTCTTCAGGCCCATGTAGGCAGGGTGAGGAGTTCTCAGCACACACCAACAAGTTATTAAAACGTCTCTTCGCTCACACTCTCCAATTGCCACATGCTCTGATCCCTTATTACCTTTGCATGGGTAAGAATGTTAAGAGTTGTCAAACTGGTTTTTAATAATCTCCTTTGAAAACTGGCATCTTGTTCTGGCACACCTCTTAGGAAAATCACAGCTTTGAATCTTGGTGCCTTAGTTAAAACTTCTGATTCAAAAGACTGTTATAAGTATTTTATAATCATCTGTCATTGAAATTTCTGTATCATTTAAAAGCCAAATATAGAAAGAGTTTCCCTACTATATTTAATATCAGTTAAATTTTCTGTTGGGCTTCCTTTAACTTTTTTTTTTACATTTAGCTCTCCAATTTCAACTAGATGTTTTTCCTTGGTATGTGCTGTAAGATATGGATTAATTCATCTTTTTTGATGTGGTTATATAACTATCCAATTATTATGTTCATCATTCTAAATGTTTATTTTCTTTTATTTTGAGAAGTTTATTTTCACATATAGTTTTCCTATAGTATCAGTTTTTGGCCTCTCCTTTCTTTCACCAATCAGTATTAAGTTATTGTTGTACAGTAATAAGTCCTATCTATGGTCAGGTATGAACTTTATGTCATTTGGTAAGAGTTTATCATGCATATAAGAATAGTTTATAAACTGGGAGCTTTCAAACCAACAGTGGAATGAGGCTCAGAGTTATATGCTTATCAGATAGTTTATATAGTGACAGTACAGGGCTGTTTGTTCTATAGGATGATTGGTTATAGCATTAGACTTTTCTTAGTGATAGGTTAAAAGTGGTTACCTCGTGCCAATTTTGGGGAACAGCTTGTTTTGTCTGTTATTCTTCTTACAAATATTATCATATGGTGAGTTCTGAATTATCATTGGACTGAGGTTTTATTAGAATGACATTATACTATAAACTAATTTAAGAATAATTGTAATAGAAATAGAAATTAAAACAAGCCTTAGTACTGCTTGCAATGGACAAAAGCTGTTCTACGTGCTTTTAAGAATTAACTCATTTAATTCTCTAAATGACTGTGGTCGATTTAACTATTGGCTCCATTTCATCACCTCTTTGGGCATCAACAACTTTTTTATAGCCTCATCCAGAGAAGGACATATTTCCCAACCCTTGACTCTGAGCTTAGTTATAAGATTTTCATTGGCCAGTGAGATGTAAACAGATGAACAGAGCCTTGATATGTGCTTGCTTGGTTCAGCTTGACCTCTTATGCTTCAGCTATGCCCCAAGAATTTGTGTCCATCTCACTGATCCTAGGAGGAGACAGGGAACAGTTGGAGCAGACCTGGCCCAGCAAATCCTCAAATCAATAAGAATATATTATTGTTGCTTTAAGCCTTTGAGTTTTAGGGCAGTTTGTTAAACAGCATTTTTTGGTGATAGATAAGTAACATGCCATACTATCAAATAGGTATTGTTATTATCCATATTTTACAGATGAGAAAAATGAGGCAAAGAGAGGCTCAGTAACTTATCAGCTAGCAAGGGGTAAGTATGATACCATGGTGCATCTTTTTGTTAAACTTCATAACAGTGAGTCCTTAGTTTGGAAAACAGTTTATTCAAAACTGTGTATTCAAGTATTTTCAACTTCCAATATAAATATATACTTTTCTTTATAAAGACTTTGCACATGTCTCATCTGGTTCATCTAACATTTATATGATTTGATGATCGTCAGTTTCTTTTAATAGATTTTGAGTTAAAACCCCGTTTTCTTTTCAAATCTACTTTGTTTATCAACACTTCAATACTATAGAGCTCTATCATAGTCTATGTTGGTGAATTTAGGGAAAGAAAAGAGCTTTAGTAAGTTATTTGCAGAGACCTTGTTCCAGAAAATTAAAACCTACTATGTTCCCCATCTCACTGTCCTCTTCGTTCTTGACTTTATTGACCTTTCTCACTTCCTTGTGTGTGAGTTCTCTGCTTTTTAGCTATTTGATACTCTGTTCTCGTATGATGTCCTTCTCTTGTTTTCTCTTTGTACAAACACCTGATGCAACTTAACCTAGGTTTCTTCACATGTAAAATGGTAATAATAGCATCTATCTGCATAGGCTGTGAAGAGTACTGGGATAGTTCATGAAAAACTACTTAGCATAGTGCTGCACCATGCCAGCATACACTGAGTAATGTTCAATAAAACTTACACTGAGTAATGTTCAATAAAACTTGCCATCTTTGCAGTTACATTTCTCTTGCTACTTCTTGGTTTCCCTGCGGGCCCTATTTCATCTTCCCTATCCTAAACAGTTCTGTTCTAGGCCCCTTTCTCACGTCTTATTCTCCAACTTCCCTAGGGAAATTTTACCCACCCTATCTAGATGCGGATACAATTTTCTCTCCTCCCTTGTTCTCTGAGGTCCAGACCCCTATATCCACCTATCAACTATACTCCTCCATTGGGATGCTTCACATATCTCAAGTTCAACAACACCAGAGTAATTTTTTCCATTTAATCTTCAAACCTGTTAGTCCTTTCATGACTTCTACCATTATAAATGGCATTACCATTCAGGCAATTTCCCCAAACCTGAAACTAGGTATAATCATTTATTCCTCCCTCATTTTTATTCTCCAATCACCAACTTCTATTGGTTTCACCACTATATCTTATACATTCATTTGGCTTTTGTTCTTATGATTTACATGATGCGTATAGTCTTTAAATCATATGATTTTTATAAATTCATACAGTCTAAAATTGGGAATATGCTACTTTCTGGATGCCAGATCGGGCATTTACTCTTACTGAGTAGCCTTGACTCTAGATTTCGTTAGCCTCATTGAGAACAGACACCAGCACATTTCAATCTCAGGAGGTCAGTACCTTAGACCTTTGGCTCATGCCACAGGGGGAAATACTACAAATCCTGCCAAAAGACATCACTATAGATGAGCTGGGTTTATAACTTAGCTTTTCCTTCCAGTTTTTTCTTTCAGTGCATCTGAATCCAGCAGTGCCTGCATGGGCTATTGCCCCTGTCACTCCCCACTTAAGCTTTAATGCCTTTCCCTTCTTTTCTTGATCCTGGTGGTTTGGCTATATCCCAACTTTAATTCTTCCTGCCATCATACAGAAACTCACTGTTTAGTCCTCAGATGTTCTGACTTTAGATTTATCCACCCAATTTTCAGCTGTGTTTCCCATATTGTGCTTGATAGATGACCTCATCCATTAAGTAATCCTATCAAAACTTTTTGATGATTTGGCTTCTAAATCAGTGGTTTTCAGAATTCTATACATACCACAATCACCTGGAGACTGGAGAGTTTTTCTTAACATAGATGTTCCCAAACTCTGGATATTTTGATTTCGGTCTTGGTTGGGTGGAATTTCCTTTAAAAAAAAAAAAAAGCCCTAAAGGAATCTGATGAGCAGCCAGGTTTAGAAATTGATAGTCTATACAGAAAATTGCTATGCAAATAATAAAGAATTTTACTTATAGTTTAAGCAGTAAGAACAGATTTTTAAATTGTGCAAATTACCAGGTTTCCCATTGTAAAAATTCTATTTAAAAAGTCTGCTTTCACACGTTTGTTGAATGAAAGATCTCTTCTTTGACAGTTCAGATTTTCTGAGTTTCTAATGTCAAAAACCTTGTTACTTTTGTGTAGCTATGTTTATACACTGTTGAAATTTTAGTGTCACTCACATTACTCAAATTGTTACAGCTTATTTCAATCAAGACTTCCCAAGAAAGAGAAGTGATCTTTATTTAACAATTACTGAATCAGTTACTTAACCACCCTAATCAGAGAGCTCTTTTTTCTTGAGACAGTGGCTCAAAACAGCCTTCGTTTTGTAGTCTAATAAAGAGTTAATAAGGATGAATAAGGAGTTGATTATATAGAATGCATATCAAAATGACCAAATTAGGACAAATGTTTCTTTTAGACTGTGCATGAATTTAAACTTGGTGACTATTCCTTCATTTTTAAGTACTTAATGTACTTATAAACCCAAACAAGCAGCAACTGAGTTTTAAATCTTTTTAATAGTCTATAAATCCCTGGAGTGACTATTTTCACAACTTTTTAAGCCTACATTTAAACATTAGCTATATCTTTTAAGCATCTAATTGCATGTTTAGTTGAAAATATATGCCTATAGAAGAAAGGGAAATAAGGTAGCAGGCATGCTCTCTTACTAGGCAAAAACACTAACAACAGTGATTTACCTAGGTTGTAACTAGAACAACTACTTATCAATAGTAAGCTAGGGCATTTCTGCCCATGCATACTGGGGGGTATGGGAAATGTCTTTACGGTAAGAATTTACATGGATGTTTCAAAGAAATAATGTGCAACTATCCATTTTAGTGTTTATCTATGATTTTCTTAGCTTCTCTATTTACTGATCGGCTCTTCATATCCACTCCTTCATTCTACCCTGGCATCCACTACCCATGGTCTGTCCCCTAAAGAGCCCCAGGCCACACTGTGTTGCCTTACTCTGATCTCCCTCTCTGACGGCGACCTTTCTGACAATACCTTCTATTATTTCTTTTCTTTTTCCATCCTTCAGTCAAAGAAGGTCCTATACTGGGTCTCTGATTCCTTTGTCACTTGTTTTCCTCTTGAGTGATTAATTACTTCTTTCTAAACATTTAACAAATGTCCCTCTCTCAGGAGATGATGTAGTCATAGCATAGTTCTTTAACTTAAGGAATATATTGCTGTAGAAATTTCACACTGTGGCAGTTGTGTGATTGTAGTCTTTACTCCCTCAAATCTCTCCCTTAAAACGTCCTGGGATATCTTTTCCTATA
The DNA here is from genome assembly GCA_028533885.1 of Nasua narica. Lineage (NCBI taxonomy): Eukaryota > Metazoa > Chordata > Mammalia > Carnivora > Procyonidae > Nasua > Nasua narica. The sequence continues at coordinate 85,093,221 of CM052800.1, read as the reverse complement.
TTTTCATCATGTCTTGCCCTAACCAAAAAAACTTTGATAGACTCAGTGCTCTTGGGGTAAAATTCAACTCCTCAAATTTTTTGGACTGAAGCCACTTATTTGTTGTGTCTATGTCTATAAAACATCCAGAAAGGACATTAATATGACTTACTTAAGTATTTTTTCATGTTATGTCCTTCTCAAAGGACCTCAGCATGCTAATGCCCTCAAATCAAGTTCCAGTCCTTTATACCTTTTCAAAACTTCTCAATATCTGGTGTGATTTGAACTTCCTAACATCATATGCCATACTACCCCAGTCAAAATGTGTCTCAGTCAGTTGGTCTTCCCTTTCCTTTTACCTGAAGTGTCCTTCTTTTAACTTCCTCTCTTCTTTCCCAAATTGTGATTGTCCTTTAAGGCACAGCTTTAGTCCCACCTCCTGATTAAGCCTCACCTGAATAATCAGTCCACACTAATTTCATCTCTAAGCAATTCTATTTCCTCTCTCTCTTTCTTTACTGAATCAAATAGCACCTTTAATTTTTAAAATGCCATTCCATGACTGTGTAATGTAAATATATCTAAGTCAAAATAAACCTATGGTGTTGTTCTGTAAGTGAAGCTGATGCCTGAATACCAAAATGCTGGCTCTAAAGTAAGGAAAAAAACAGCTAAGTTATAGAGGGTCATTAACGTGGGATTTCAGGAGGATGCTAAAACTACTGCTGAGAGAGCATGAAACCCAATCCTGTTATGAGCAATGTGAAGTTTATGTGCTTATATTACCAGTGTATGTACAATAAAGCATAGGGCATTCAACAGCCTCTGATTTCATTCTCAAGGTATTCCTTGTGGATGTGGGAATTACCACTATCCATTTCCCATTTTGGCTAGGACACCCAGCCAATGGATTTTTCCCTTTGAGTCACATCTCACTAGGTCTGCCATAGCATGACTATTCTTGTTTCTTGGCTTTTACTACTAATTGCAAATAGTTCCTAGTCTCCCTTAATATTAGTGCTATTTACTCCAGAAATGGCATTTTTAGGATCAAAATTCCACCCTTCTATCCTGAATATGGAGAGCATGCATCCCCTGTGTGAAGATTAGAATTCTCTAACTCTGGCAGCTGTGTTCTCTCCATACCGTGTGGCTAGAAAAGACCTTAATGTCCACTTGTGAGAAGATTATCTTTTGAAAAACATAGGTTTCGAAGATAGATTTGCAAGTCTAAGTTTCCTATAAAAGGGGATAACAGCTTTTTCTCAGCTGCCACTAAGGTGCTCTGTTCTGCAGTAGGTAAGGTCAGGGTGGGGTGAGGCCCTCACTTCATCCTGTGACTAGCACCTTTCCTAGTAGCATCCACTCAGCACTTACCTGCACCACGGCCTCCGTCTGGGAGCCCACCTGCTTCTATTCAACACTCGTCCTGCACAATGATGAGGTGACGATCACAGAGGATACAAGCAGCAGGTGTAAATATTGAACCTTCCTGGATGGGCTCGTATGCAAAGACTCTGGCCAATGTGAGCATCAGGAGCCTCATCTGCAAGGTAGGGGTTGATGGACCTGTCCCAGCAGCTGCTGCGGCACCAGCAGAAGGTTCTGCTTCCTCTACTGGTGCTTCCCCACCTGAGAAGAAAGTGGAAGCAAAGAAAGAAGAATCAGAGGAATCTGATGGTGACATGAGCTTTGGTCTTTTTGACTAAATTCCTTCTGTAATCTGTTCAATAAAAAGCTGAACTGTTAAAAAAGAAAGAGGTGTGGATACTGAACAAAATAACATTTCCCTCAGTTAAAAGGTTACTTCCCACCACTACCTCACCCACTAACCACACCCAGTCTTGTTTTAAAATTTCTTTTAAATTTGTTCGTTGCTTCAGAATACTGCAGAATAGTAGGTAACCTTTGGAGTTTGGGGATGATTCATTGATCAGCATATCTCTTCCCATCAATGTAAGTTCCACAAGAGCAGATGCTGTGCCCAATTTAGTTAACCATTACTTTCCCAGTTACTAGCATTGGCGCAGCTCCTCAGATATTTGTTGAATGGAAGAATACGTCATAAAATTGGTAGAGAAGGAAAAGCAATAAAGTATGTAAAGCACTATATAAACACTATAAGACATATGTGTGTGTATATTTATGTGTATATAAGGTATATAATCAGTATATAGAGCACTATGGTTACCACATGGTAAGCCATAAATGTTAACATTATTATTATTATTATTATTATTTACTCTCTTGCTTGAAATCTGAACTGAAAAGGGCCCTCTTTCTTGCAGAGCAACATGGATACTTCTTGTGCTATGTCATTGACTATCCCCAACTAAAAGCAGCCAATCCACCTGAATGTCTGTTGATACTCAAGCACTTGTTAGGCCTACAAAGCTGGGAGCCTTATCTCAGTGCTTTCTAATCTAACCCAACATTCAGTTCAGTCATTACATATGTGGTGATTTACCTTACAAAATTGTTACGATCATACTTCCAAATAGGACTTCTAACACTGCTCATCTCTCCACAGACTAATCAAAATGGCCTCATGGAAGAAAATAAACTGGTAGAAGTCTACATACATAAGCAAAATTACCTATACAGAGCCTACTGCAAGTTTCACAGGTCCTAAATTTCCATTTTACAAACATTTTGCTAGAAACTAAATAGGAACTTTAGCAACAAAAAGGAATTAAAAATAAATGGCTAAGTGAAACCTAGATTTATGTTTAGGCAATTGGGAGAATCTGGCTTTTTATGTGCCAGCCCATAGTAGGTGTTCAATAAATAACTTGAATAAATTTTGGGAAAAAAAAACATGTCTCAATGGCTCTTGGCATTGATTGCCTCCTCTATAGGTACCACAAATCCCCTTCCTGACTGAGCAGGGCTTTAAAAACCTGTGATTCTAGTAAAAGCAGGCATATCTTCCTAGTCAGGACAAGCTTTTACAATAGTTTCACTCCACATAGTTTTAAAAAAGTGATGAAGTTCCTGGAACTATTAGATGGGAAATGGTTTCTTTACTGCAGGAGTGCAGACTGGGCTCTCAGTTCTTCCGTGTGAAATGTGTAACTTCTCCTCGCCCCACATTCTTGGTTGGAGACGCCCTGAGGGTAAGTTTGGGAAGAGGTAAGAATAAGAGGACAATTTCAATATCCTCACGTAGGGAGAAGCTCATGAGGAAGTCAGGCTGTCAAGGCCAGCAACAGGGAAAGGAAATTCAATTTAAAAACTTGTAGTCGCGACTGTTAAAAAAGGGGGGGGGGATTGAGGCGGGGATAAAAGGAGTAGGAAAAATGGGGGGGTTGGGGAGGGAAGAGACTCGTAAAGGAAAACTGGAAGATGAAGAAAGAGTATGCTACGTCGTTTGTTTTTTCTCCTGCTCTTCCTCTCTCACTCCCTCCAGAAGCTAGAAAAAGTTTGCAAGCGCAGCATTCGGGATGGGCGAGAGAGCTCTTCATTTAAGGACCCACGAAAAGAAGCCCTCACTTCACCCCTCCGGAGCCGCGCCGCCGCCGTTTCCCCCCTCTCCGGATGCTGGAGCGCAGCCGGTGAAACCCAGAGAGGAGCTATCCCTGGCGGATCCCCCTGGATCCCGCAGGGATCGAGGAGAGGCGCGCTGCTTTCTCGCGGTCCCGCAAAACCTCCCCTCCCTCCTCCTCCCGGAAAGGAAAAAGGAAAGACCGAACCTCTAAACCAACCTTACCCCTCCCCCTCTTCCTGGAGGAGTTAAAGCAGAAAGTACCGTTCTGATTCACTGGACAGAAAAGAGGGAGGAGGCGGCAAAGAACGCCTGGTGCCAAAACTAAGTAAGTTAGCTGACAAAACGCACCCATCTTTCAGCGCCTCGGCCGGGGGCACCAACTCCGCGGAGAACAAGTGGGCTCGGCCTGGAGTGGCCACCGGGGCGGGGACCCCGCTTCGCTCCCCCACGCGCTCCAGCGGCCCGGAGGACTCGGTGCCCGAAGTTCCTGCAGAAAAAGGGTGGTTAGCCGTGGAAAGAAATCGGGAAACTGGGCTTTTTTCCCCTCTCACTTCGCCGCCTAGTGTCGGGGAGATTGGCAAACGCCCTGGAGAGGACCGGGAGAAACAGCCCTGGAAAAGTGGAGAAAGTGGTCAGGAAGTCGGTCCACTTTGGGCAGCTGTTTATCTCCTAGAGCACCAGCGAGGCGTTGCGGCTCAACTTTCAGGGCTTTCCGGGTGCGGGGACCGCCGGACCGCAGATCCCCGCTACCCGCACGCGCGCGCCGGCGAGAAGCTCGCTCCTCAGCGCCCAGGGCGCTCTGGGCAGAAAAAGCCCCCACAGAAGGTGGCTCTCAATCCCTTACTAGACTTCTTCTCCCGAGAACTTTTGGGTGGAAGCATTAACTTTTTGTGTGTGTGTAAGCTGCTCAGGGGAGCGAGGACGAGGAGAAAGTGAAATTTGAAGGGGAAGAGCGACTCCTTGTTTTTCCACGTCTCACCACTTCTAGAAGGTTGAAGTTGTTGGACGTAGTGACAGCTGAGAGGGGCGCAGGACTTCTTTCCAGGTGGAGCCAGTCCACCGACTGTTCGGTCGACCCCTCCCGCGTGCATGTGTGCGTCGGCGGCGGCGCGCGGCGCGTGGTTCTGCGAGTGGAGTCTCAGCCAGGACCCAAGTGAATGGCCCCCAGGGGCTGTGCGGGGCCTCCGCCTCCCCCGCCTCCGCAAGCCTGGGTCTGGCCTGGAAAGATGCTAGCCATGGGGGCGCTGGCAGCCTTCTGGGTCCTCAGCCTCCTCACCTATGGCTACCTGTCCTGGGGCCAGGGCTTGGAGGAGGAGGAGGAAGGGACCTTTCGGGCTCAAGCTGGAGAGAGACCAGAGCCCAGTATGACTGCCACCTCCCAACCCCATCTCATTTTCATCCTAGCGGATGATCAGGGATTTAGAGATGTGGGTTACCACGGCTCGGAGATCAAGACTCCCACTCTTGACAAGCTCGCTGCCGAAGGAGTTAAACTGGAGAACTACTATGTCCAACCTATTTGCACACCGTCCAGGAGTCAGTTTATTACTGGAAAGTAAGTGTTACCACTTCGTATATTTTTTCCTTGGAAAAATCTTATGCATTTAATTAAGACGCATTTCCTAATTTAAAGGAGTAACAGAAAACGAGGGGGAACAAGTGAATAAATGAAAGGTGGGATTGAGTTATGGTAAGTATTAAATTGGATACCTTGTTAATGATCTTGAATGTCTCCTCTCTAGTCTAGTCTCATTTTGCTTACTAAAAGAGCCTGCTATGAAGGGCCCTCCAAGTTTTTAAATGAGATTAGTACTCAGTAAAGTCTCACCTACCAACCACATGTCTCCAGAAGGGGTCTCCTTTTCCAAATCTGTTTTGTCTTTTGAGCATGCTCAGATTTGTTTCAGGGGTCACAACAGAATTCACAATCGCCATCACTCATAAGAAAGATGAAAAATTTTATGCAACTGGGTTTGTTCTTAAATTTAGAATTGAATAATCAAAGCCATAAGTTCTCATGGACATAAAAGAGGTCAAGGAAACAGATGGAAAGCAACATAAAATCAGTGTACAAATGACTCTGTTCAGGTCTTTGATAGGTAACTTTCTCTAACTGGATCAATAAAGAGGGCTACGTGTGATTACCGAGGTGATTCTCAAAATGCAAGGAAATTCAATGATGAATGTTCAAGAGGAGTCAAATTTCATCTGAAGGTTTCTACTGCTCCTCACATGTCTGGGAATTTTCTGGTTAACTCTAAGAAAAATCAGATTATTTGGATCTTAAGTAAAGCTTTTTTAATTTGTTGCTTTACTAAATAGCTAAACCTACTTAAGGCATTCACTCATTATCATAGTTTATTCCATCCTATTAGAAGATAGATTACTGTTACTGATTTGGATGTCCAAAGTCAGCCTGTGCAACAGAGATAGACTAGAAGTTCTGGAGGTCAAGCCACCACTGGACAGTAGTGAAGAGAAGCCTAGTGGTTCAGTATACGCATCCTGTGATTTCAGTGTCAGGGAACCCTGCTTCACTGAAGTTGTTCTTGGAATTGGATCCTCTCAAAGTAGCCAGTATCCATTGGAAAAATAAAGATTATTTTGTAAGAATCTCTGTCTTGCAGAGACTTTTACTTACAGCATGATTTCCACTGCTTAGCAAACTGTCAGAACGTAGCATCACTGCCAGAAAAGAAAGAAAAAAAAATCCCATCCTATCCTTTCTTGAGAATGAGAGATTTAAAAAAAAGTCTCACTGTACTTCAGAGTCATTTTAAAGGTTATTTGTGACATCAGAAAGTCAAGGGTGTTTGATATTTATAAAGGAGCGGTTGGTTGGAAAATAAGTCCATCTGGTAGCCTGCAGGTCAAGTTCTTCATGTCTATTCCCAACCACTCTTACATTTGCCTTATGAAATAAATGTGTCATAAAAGCTCGCTGAATCTCTTCAACTAATTTAGAGAACTTAGATTTACTAAGATAGTAGTAGTTGAAAATATGTACATGAATTATGTGAATTTTGTCTTTCACAATAGAGCATATGCTTTAAGGCTTTCCACCAAATAAGAACATTTATTTCCTAAACATTATCTTACACTGATAAAATATCTAGGTTTTATCTTTTAATCTTTATGTTTACTTAATGACATGAAACAGAAATGAAGCTAGAAATAATTCCCAACTTTTACTCTTTTTTTAATTGAAGAGGATATACAATGTTCCATTTGCTTTAGGCATACAACATATGATTCAATAACTCTATATATTATGCTATGCTCACCAGAGTATAGCTAATTTTTCTCTTTTGTCAAAGGTTGACTTTCTTGTACTTTCAATGCAATCAAACATCTAATGAAAAGATTTTTTCTCCTATTAAAATTTTCTCTTCAGTGTGACAAATTGTGTAACTGTTTTATAGATGAAAAGTTTAAATAGATACTGTACTTGATTTAAATTTTTATTTGATTTAAACAACTGAAGACATTTTCATTTGCAGTTCTCTTTTTAGAGTGGAAACTTCCTTTAAATGAACACAAATATAAGAAAGAAAGTAGTGACAGAAGCCTAGTTGTGGGCCTAATATTAATAGTGCAGAACCCAGGAATTATGGTCATTTGTCCTCTCCATGAGCACATGTGTATACTCTCTGGATCTTCTAAAGTAAATCAAAACAAAAACAAAAGCAATGAAAACCTAACTATCCTGAATTATTTTAAGTAAAAAATGTGTTATGTAAAATATGAGAGGATTCAAATCTTTTATAAAGAAAATTAAAATGATTAAAACTGAGGCTACTTTTAATACTATTAACAAATCAAGCCTCCTTTTATGTTTTGCTGAAGTTCAAAATGTAAAAATCTATTCTCCTATACTGCATGAATGTGTAACAAATTCCAGATTGCTCTAATAATTTATATCATACCCGTCTGGTAATAGTAAATATCACTTAGACTGTCAGTAAGCATTCACTGTGTACAGATCCCTGTATTGGAGCTCTGAGGGATAAGTAAGAAAATAATCACTCAAAAGTCTAGTTAAAATGCAGATTTGCAGGCCCAACTAGCAATTCAGCTTCAGTAAGTCTGGGGTTGAGCCCAGAAATCAATAGTGATTTAACAAACACTTCAGGTTATTCTGACGTTAACAATATCAATACAAATTAAGGGTGTTGTTAGTAAGTGCTAACATCCATTGTTCCAGGATAATGCATTTTTGTCTCATTTAATCTTTATAACGCCATATGAGATAGTTGCTATTGTTATGTTCATTTTTTTATAGTTATGGCAAAAAATTTCAAGAGAAGTAGTAATGCAGGGGCTCTGTATGTGGGACTTTGAGAAATAGCACTGTATGTGTTCAGAGTTGGCCTGGTGATAAAAAAGTTTGATTGAGGAAGTGGCTGCCTATGTTTGATTTATTTCAAAGTAATTTTCTTACCTTTTGTTTTGTTTTTCAGTTTTACAAATAAAGACATGGATAAATGACATCATTTCTTCTTTTTTTAAAGATTTTATTTATTCATTTAAGAGAGAGAGAGCACAAGCAGGAGGAGGGGAAAAGGGAGAGGGAGAAGCAGGTTTCCCACCCAGCAGTGAGCCTGATGTGGGGCTCAGTCCTAGGACACTGAGATCATGACCTGAGCCAAAGGCAGTCACTTAACCGACTGAGCCACCCAGGCGCCCCATGACATCATTTCTTCTTAAAAGCATATAATGAAGGCTTCCAAAAGAGAATTAAAAGTTTTGCAAAATTTAAAGGTGCCTGGGTGCCTCAGTTCATTAAGTATCTGACTCTTCATTTTGGCTCTGTGCAGAGTCCGCTTGAGGATTTTGTCTCTCCCTCTGCCTCTCCTCCCCTCTGCTTTGTGCTGCCTCTCTCTCTCTCTCTCTCTCAAATAAATAACTAAATCTTAAAAAAAAAGTTTTGCAAAATTTAGATATGCATTTTATGCAGACTTTGGGAAAAATTGACAATTTGAAATTTATCTTTGGCAACTAATTTTTTTTTTTACTATTTTGTTATTATTTTGAAGTACCATGATGGTGATTTTTATAAATGCAAAGATAACTCAAATATGTATTTGTAATAGGATTCTTGATAAATTCATTTTGTGTTAAAACAACTCCTTCTTGCTGAGGGTAGTGACTCTCCAGACTTCTAATACCTCAGGTTAATTTTTGCCTTATGTTTGAACTGTATCTTAATGAAATTATAGAAAATGTACTCTTCCCTGTCTTCCTTCTTTCTTTTAACATTATGTTTGTAAAACTTTTCCATGTTGTTGCCTGTCAATGTAATTAATTCATTCATCCTCACTACTGAACAATGTTCTTTTGTATAAATATATGACAATTTATTCATCCATTCTACTGTTGACAGACATTGAGGTGGTTTCCAGTGTTGGGCCATTATGAATAGTGCTGCCATGAATGTATTTGTATGTGTTTATTGATGAACATATGTATATGTTTCTTTTGGATATCTACCAAGAACTTGAGTTGCCGGGTTATGGGAATGAGTGTATTCATTTTTTGTAGATACTACCCAATAGTTTCCCAAAATGGTTCCATCCATTTACACTCTTACCAGTTAACACTCTTAGCAGTGTATGGAGAGTTCTATTTATTTCACATCTTTACAACATTTGATATTGTCTTTTTCAATCTAGTCATTCTGGTTGTTACATACTGGTATACCATTATGGCTTAAATTTGCATTTCCCAGGTGATTAATGAAGTTGAGCATCTTTTTATATTTTTATAGACTATTTAAATATTCTCTTTTAAGAAGTATCTCTTTAAGACTTTGTCTATTTTCTCATTAGGTGATTGTTCTTCCTTGTTGATTTGTGGTAGTTATTTACATATTCTGTTTCTTTGTCAGATATTTGTATTGCAGATGTCTTCTTTCACTCCATGGCTTACTTTTTCACGCTTAATAGTGTTTTTGATGAACAGAAGGTTTTAATTTTATTATAGCCTAATTAATAATCTTTTTCTTTTTATGTCCTATTTAAGGTGTCTTTGACTAAATCAAGATCATGATTTGATATTTTTTCACTAAAAGTTTTATTGTTTTATTTTTATATTTAGATCTATAATTCATCTGAAATTAATTTTCTCTTATAGTATAAGGGTTCAAGATTATTTTTTCCCACGTGTATCTCCATTTGACCCACACTACTTATTAAAAAGGCCATACTTTCTCCACTACACTGTAGTGTCACTTTTTCATAAATCAGAAAAATGTAGATGTTTGGGTCTATTTCTGGACTCTATTCTGTTCCATTAGTCTTTTTGTCTGTCCTGGTGCCAATACTACATTCTTAAGAATTATAGCTTTATAATACTGATATCTGGGATGTAAGTTCTCTGACTTGTTCTCCTTCAAAATTGCCTTAACTCTTCTTTAACACTTTACTTCAACAGTTCACTTCCATTTTAATATGGAAGAAGGGAAAATATGAATGGACAAATGCAAATAGGTGGGGAGATTTGTTTTTGGAATATGGAGTAGTTCTTTTCTCAATTATTCTACTCTCTAAGTGAAATAACAAATGAGGTCATTAGCTGAGAAGAAAGATCTGGAGGTTTAAAGACCGCAATAGAAAATATTCTTCCAGGAGAATGAGAAAGTGAATTAAGTAGAGAAATGCTGTACAAATACAGGGCATTCAATTGAGCCCACTTGAGACTTGTGGTCATAAATTTAAACAGAGATCAGTCATCATTTGTTTGTTTTTCTTGTGCCATGGCCCAGGGCCGATGTGCAGAAAAAGTGCCATTGAAAAGGTAGATTTAACTAGATTTGGGGCTTTGGAAAATGAATGAAGTGGGATCACGGACTCTAAATTGGCAAGGAAAAGAGGAAAACAATAGGGGTTAATCTTCTCTAAGATATCACCAGGGTCAACGAATAGACTCTCTGGCTGGGTTGAAGTGAGGATACTGTAATAAACTTGGAAAGCTAGATAAATATTGGTAGTTAGAGAAATTTGTGCTTGGGATCAAAATTGTGTGAGTAGTACAGTTTTGGGACATTACAGGGGAATGGATGCTAAGATGAAGTGGAAGAAAATGTCTTCAGACATGAGGAAGGCATGGTTTTAGAAGGGCAAGGTATTGGATAGATCACTTCAGTGGATATTGAAATCATGAACAACAGTGAGAGAAGTAACATTCAAGAGGATGGTGAACCAGGTGCTGGAATCATTTATGGCTGGGTGATAAGGGTCAGGGCCTGGAACTGGGTGAGTAGAGCAGTCAAATAGGAAAGATAGTCTATGATCTGTTGCTTTGCTTTTCAAAGGAGTTGAGCTTTTAAAAGAAGACAAGAGCCAAAATTGTCTGAAAGTGCCAGTGAGGAACTAGGAGAACCTTTTTTCCTGCTTCAGGCTCTGTGATAATTGGGGTATGGATAAAAGAACAGCCCCAAGTTGAGAGGATGTCAGGGATATCCAGAAATCAACTGAAGCAAGAAGGCGGAGAGAAAGTTCAGGAAAGAAGGCAGGTCATAGTAAATTTTGCTGATGTCAGACTTTCAGTAACACAAGTCTTCTTGACAAACGTTAGGGAGTTAGGAGTGGAGAGGGATTGGTTGAATCCGAGTAGAGATGTACAGAGAGATATATAGAGACTAGAACCTAAGTGAAAGATGATACACCGGGAAGATTGGAGTGATAGTGAAAACACAAATGCTGCTGAAAGGCATGGTAGGATTTTCTCTACACGATCTCCTAGGAAATGATAAGTGTTCAGTTTTAATTTTAGTCTCATTCTGGAGATTGATTGAGTTCCTGACCCTTCATCAGCAATTAGTGCAGCCCTACTGTGTATGGTCAGGCATACAGTCAGGAGCTCTGGGGGCCTTATCTGGTCCAGGAAGATAGAATCCATGTAGACCTCCTCTGTAGACTGTGATGGACTGTACAAGCAGGGAAACAGGTCCTGTTTCCTTGGAAACATTGGGAGTTTACAAAGTATTGTTTCTAGATAAGAGATTATCAGTCAACAATTATGCTAGTTTTGAAAACCCAGAAAAAATAATTCAATTCTTTTAGCCACTCTCACAGGAGAAAGATTCACAGAAGCTAAGGAGAGTAGGGTTTGATTATTCCATTTTGTAGACATATAGGTACACATACACATTTCCACTTTGCTTCTATTGTAAACATAACACCAAGAGTCATGCATGCTTTCTCTTCCATCCACTTCTTTTATCCAAAGCCTAGTTTTAAGTAGTGTTCTACATACTGAGAGTACACAATAAATATCAGTTGCTAAGAGTTCACTTATTACATTTGTAAATATTTAGTTAATGCATAAACATCTAGAGAAATGTTTATGGTTAGAAGTTTAGAAGACAGAATTTTTTCCAAGGCTCACTTTGGCTTTGGAAAATGACTGTAACAACAAATGAAGAGGGTAGCTTTAAAGCCTCACATATCCATTTCAAAAAGAACAGCTCAATAGAGGAGACCATTCAACAAATAGCTGCCTCTTCCTGTTTGACCTCCTGGGTTTTTCTGACAGTAGAATCATGGTCAAGTAAGCTATTGGCACACTCTTGTGATCAAAGTTCTTAATTTTAAATGAGTCTTTTAAAAAAGATTTCCTTTGAAATGAATCTCTATTCAGATAATCCTGGTGAGTTTCCTGAGTGGCTGTTTTGAAAGGTGGACATTTATCCAGGTGTGGAGAGTTGAAAACATTTTGTTTCATCCAAATGACCTCTCCCAGAGATCAAAGGTGGGAGAAGCAAAGGACTTAGAGCCCCTGCTTCTAATATGAGCTCAGTATGAAAGCCTCTTTTATTTCAAAGTTTGGTTTCATTCAGAATTTTTCCTACAGCCCAGAATTAATTTTACTACTACCTTTTTCTGTATTTTACTTTGATATAATTAGACTGTGTTGCAATGTTCTTTTATCATTCTAGATAGTAAATATTCCCAGTAGTGTTACCTCATTGAAACATTCATTCCCCTGTGTGCTCTATTGCAAAAAAAGGCTTTTTCCTCTAATCATTTACTCCCTCTCTCTTCTGATTCACTCAGCATATTTGCTTTATTCAGTCATGAGTCTCATTACATCACCAGCCTCAGCAAATATGCTCTCTGGTTTGCCCTGACTACCACAGAAGGGGACCAGAAATTAATTTTACTGACAACTTTATTGTACCAGTCACTTTTCAAATATCCTGTCATTTGATCTTCACACCTACCCTGAAGGTAAAATATTGTCATTATTTTGAAAAAAAAAATAGCTTTGAAATATTTAAGAGATGGGGGCACCTGGGTGGCTCAGTGGGTTAAAGCCTCTGCCTTCGGCTCAGGTCATGATCTCGGGGTCCTGGGATTGAGCCCCGCATTGGCTCTCTGCTCAGCAGGGAGCCTGGTTCCCCCTCTCTCTCTGCCCCTCTCTCTCTGCCCACTTGTGATCTCTCTCTCTGTCAAATAAATAAATGAAATCTTTAAAAAAAAAGGAAATATTTAAGAGATGTCTTCCTTTCATGGATGATATATGAAAGTTTTAGAGAAATTATATGAGTTGATCACAATCACACAGCTTCTGAGCAACAGAGCCTGTATTTGAACCTAAACTTGGGTAACTTCAACAAGACTCTTGCAGTTTTCATCACCTCATTCTGCCCGATACAAAAATTGTAAGCATCTTAGTCTAGTCTTTAAAACAGTTTTTAGCCTTATTTTCCTCTCTCAAGCTTCAAACTCCCCTCCAGCAAAAAGAATGATTCACTGTTTCTTGAGCACATTCCATACTTCACTTTCTTCCTTCTTTTGCACATACTGTTTCCACTCCTTGGAATTCATGCCCTATCTCTCTTTGCCCAAATGCCAGCCACTCAGACTCACCTAAAATACCACCTTTCCTGTACAGCTTTCCATGATTCCTTAGCCAGAAATAATTTATTCCAGTGATGACCTTTCATAATCCTTTCTATTACTGTCTTACTACGCATGATTTCCACCTCATTCATAGCTGTCACCGAACCTCGTACCTCTGATTTATAATCCCCATAAATCTCACAGTACTTTGTACTTATAGGCACTAAGTATTTGTGTGAAGAATGAATGAATGAACGAATGAATGAATAGATGAATAAATGATTTTTTCCCTCTGGTAGGCAATGTGATAGAGGAGAAATAGCGTAGAATTTATAGTAAGGAAATCTGAATTACAGTGCTGATTCAATGAACAAATTCCTGACTGACCTTGAATAAGTAGTTTGATCTCTCTAGGACTCCATGGTTACACCTGTAAAAAAGGAATAATGTTATTATTTATATTGCCAATCTTAAATTGAGCAATTGAGGTCATGTATGAAAACTGTGAGAACTTCTAAGTATTATATAGCTTTTAAGTAAAAATTATTTTAAATTTAGAGCTACAGCTCTGTAATTTTTAAGCATATACAAACTTTAAAGGAATAGTTTGTTCTTTTTAAAAGTTTTCTGTGATAGAGTTATATCTCTTTTCCAATTTCAGTCTATCAGTGCAAAAAGTTAAAATTAAATCTCATATGTTTTAATTTCTATACAGAAATTTTTTTCACATGATATTTGTTAGTTCTGAGATGTTCAAGAAGGTGATTAGGGGCATTTTTTTTTTTTTAATTTCTGCACTTGGAGATCTTGTGTGTTGTTGTCATCATGCTTGGCAGAATCTGATGGAACCCTGCTAAGCTTGTGACCACTGAAAGGAGATGCATATTTAAACAATGACATTAAGAATACAACACTAGATGAGAAGAAGTGGAAATAGGGTAATGGAAAGGCTGATGATTAATTACTTCAAATTCCTTCAATCAACAACAACTTTAAAATTTTACTGAATATCATTAACATATCTTATTCAGCTTTGAATGTCAGTTCACCCCAGGGGCTACCCCACAGTAGGTACTCAGTAAGTTGTTTTGAATTAAGACATTGCTCTTGGCTTCACGGGAATTGGAATTTGATATGCTCTGTGACTGCTATTTCAGTCACCTTCTGAATGACTGTATTCCCAGCAGCATCTGCCTCAAATACTAGGACCTGGGTGAAATTTCAACATGGTCGAAATCACACCACTCCCCTGGTTAAAATCTTTTAGAAACTGCCATTACCTATAGGCTAAAGCCCTCTTCCTAAGCATTCTATATAATAAGAACCTTCAAAACAGGGCTTCTGATAAAATTCTGGTGTAATCTCCCAAAATTCCCATTTATACCTTCTCTGGATTATGTTGGGGGACAAGGGCTATGTCCCCTAACCCCCCTGTTTCTATCTAAGCAGGTTTCCCTTTGATAGAATAACCTTAATTCTCCAATTTGTTGAATCCCTCCAGATCCTCTACTATCTTCCTCTCCTCTCTAATCCTTCTCTGATCGTTTTCTTGCCTTACACCAGGCAGAATCAAGTGCATTCTTCTCTGTTCCTACAGCCTCTGCTCTTTACATTTTTATAATATTTGTAATTATTTATGTACCTATTTCCTTCCAAAATAAAAATGCACAATACATTAAACTGTAAACTTCTGTCTTTTTAAAGGTTTTATTAATTTATTATTTATTTATTTAAGGGGGAGGGGCAGAGACTCTCAACCAGACTCTGCACTGATCATGGAGCCCAGTGTGGGGCTCGATCTCACCACCCTGGGATTGTAACCTGTGAGGTAAAACCAAGAGTCAGATGCTTAACCAACTGAGACATCGAGGTGCCCCCAAACTGTAAACTTCTTACAACGTAGTCTATTTTTAAAAATATTTAAAAAAAAGCAAAAACAGAAACAAATATCCTACTGATTAAAAGGAAGGATTCTGTAAGACACTAGCCATGTAACTTAAGCTATGTATGCCTCATTTTCTCGTGGGAAAATGGCTATGATAATTACAGTACCTACCTCAAAGGGTTTATTGTGAGTATTAAGTGGTATTATGTATCTAGAACATACAGAATAGAATTTACCACATAGAAACCTATCACATAGAAACTTATTTATTTATTTATTTATATAAAATTTTGATCATCTTGGTTATTATCTTCATACTGGACAACTTTGATCTATCCCGAAAATAATGAATGTTGATTAACCAACTCTCAATAAATATTTCTTCAATAATTGTACTGAATCACCATTGCTGATCAACTGAGATTTGATACTTTATTTCATAGAGTTAGGTAGACATAAATACTCAGATTGGTAAGAACTTTAAGTATAATTTTAACTTTATCATGCTCAGAGAAAGCAGCCATGTTAAGGGGAAGTTAATTGAGTAGAAGTGTGCTATTTGGGAAGAACAGTAGGCATAGGATTGAAGACCTGAGTCTAAACACCAGTTCCCACCTACAGTGAAGACTTAGATATGTTACTTCATGCCTCTGAGTCTCACCAAATGAGAGGAATAGGAGCTAACAGACTATTACTTTCTGGTTTGGTTATCCAATTAAATGAGACCACGTTGGTGAAAACATATAGAGTATTGCCTGACATATAATAGATAATCAATACCTTCTGGTTTTAGGTATAACTGAATTCTGCAGGGCACTTATTTTGAAAAGAAAAGGAAAAATCTTTCCAAAGTTTCAAGTACTCTTTTAAATTTTTTTCCAAATTGGGGATGTGTAGAGTCTTACTAAAAATGTGACAATACTCAAGAACCTTTTGTGTTTAACTTATGTAGGCTTTAGACACCTTTTCTTTGGTATGATTGTGACAGCCAACACAGTGCTAGAACTCTTAGAATTCAAATGGATATCACACGTAATTTTTTTCCAATCCCTTCATTTTATGACAATGGATAGGAATATTCTTTCCACTGACTGAGCAGAATCAATAATAATTCATCTCTATCATAACACCAAGCACCAGTCTACTAACCACCTGGGCCTAGTAGGGAGACAAGCCAGAAAATATTCACTAGGTCATTGTCCCTTGCTGAGGAGGTATAATGTGCTTTTCTCAATACTTGGTTGTTCTCGGACTTGATTGGAGAGGGTAAGGGAACAAGACTTAGATGAGGAAGAGGCTGCAGAAACTAACTGGACCTTATGGGATTGTTGGATTCTTGTATGCACAGTATCCACACAGGCTTTGTGAGCATGGTTTGGCAACATTCAGTTTCCAATAAGGTCCAGCCAAGAGGTACATAGCAGCAGGATCATGAGTGGCAATCAATACTGCATTAAATTCATAACCACAAATACAAAATAGGCACTCAAAAATGCCCAGTGATTTTTTTTAACTTCCTCTAGTATGTGTTCTATTCTTTAGAACTACTATTTCAAAATTTCTCATTTCCTCAAACTGCCAATATCCTATCATGGGCTCATTACCTTACTTCAAAATTCCATCGACAGAAGTAATAATGAATAATCTATACCACAATGTTAATGTATACTATAAATTATCTATAATTTTAACATTTTTAATAAATATATGATTTATTAGAAATTTATAATCTTGTCATAATCTTGGATCTGAAGACCTCAAAATTTTTTAAATTGTTTTATCAGACTTTAAAAAATTATTTTCAGGGTTGAATATAATAAGATTAAAGACTGTATTATATCCTTTGAACACACCAGGTTTTTGCACAGAACAAAGCTACAATAAAAGTATGTGAACTGAGTGTATGAAACTTATCAAATTAAAAATGTTTTAGTTTAGGGCACTTGGGTGGCTCAGTCAGTTAAGCGTAGGACTCTTGATTTCAGCTCATGTCATGATCCCAGGGTCGTGAGATTGAGCCCCGTGTCACATTTCACATTGGGCAGAGAGCTTGCTTGAGATTCTGTCTCCCTCTGTTCCTACCCCAACCATAGGAAAAAAATAAATAAAGTTTTGTTAGTTTAGATAATTTTTAACATATTTGAAAATATAATCTCAAATACTTGAAATCAGATTTGGTTTTAGTTTTCTTTTTTCCTTTTTCTTTTTTCTCTTTTTTTGCTTCAGTTCTAGTTTGGTTGTTTTTCAATACTCTGAAATATAATTTAATCATAAGTTTTTCTAACTAAAAGTTTTAGTTGTAGATAAAATCTTGGGAGTAGAGCTGTAACATTTATTTGGCACTTAACAAGTTTTAAGAAATTATATATATATGGATGGATATATATACATTCTTATATATAATTCTATAATATATATATTCTCTAATTTGTCTATATATGTATCTCTCTCTTCCAATATGTATATAGACCTCATAACTCAAAGGTAATTATTATTATCGACATTTTATATATGAAGAAATCAAGTTCACAGAAGAAAAATATCTTGGCCAAGATCTCGTAGTAAGTAATGAGGCTAGAATTCCCACCCTAACACTATGATTGTTCCATTACTCAGATGGTTGACAAGACGGGTTTAGTATAGCTGCATAGCTACTCTTTCAAATGGAGAATAATAAATATTTTATTCAAGTAAAGCCACAACAGACTAAAATAGATATAGCTATACTAAAAAGCAGAAACTCATTTTCAGGGCTTCTGAGTGGCTCAGTGGGTTAAGCCTCTGCCTTAGGCTCAGGTCATGATCTCAGGGTCCTGGGATTGAGCCCACATCAGGCTCTCTGCTCAGCAGGGAGCCTGCTTCCCCCTCTCTCTCTGTCTGCCTCTCTGCCTACTTGTGATCTCTCTCTCTCTGTCAAATAAATAAAATATTAAAAAAAAAAAGAAACTCATTTTCAAACTGGCTTTCTCATACAATTTGGAGAAATTGGAATAAGTTCTTATTATTCATTTGTTTCATATCTAAATTAAGGATGACACTATTAGTTTACCTTTCAAAATTTGTAATGCTTAAATTGTTATTCAAACTATACTTTCTCATATTGAGATGAAACAAAGAATTTAAATGGTCCAAAGGGATTTAAAATATAATCCCAGCTCTATTTTTGTTACTATGTTTTGAAGTAATAGTTGCCTACTTCATATAAAATGTTTTGTTTAAATTTGACTTAGAAAAGTTTTAAGGATTTTTTCATATGTATTATGACCCTAACCTCTTATATATTAACAATTAGACATTTAGAACTGTAAGATATACGTAATAGTGCAATGCATAAGAATTACCTGGAGAGCTTGTTAAGCCTTTATTCCTCTGTGCCCCACCCGGAAATTTTGTTTCAGAAGGTCCTGGGTGGGCCTGAGATTCCTCATTGCCAGTAAATAGCCTGGTGATGATGAAGTTGCTGGTCTGGGGACCACAATCAGTGCAGAGTAACACTGCAATACAATTTTGGTTTCTAAGGCTCTATGACTATTTATTACCATCTTCTTTCTTTTTTCTTTTCTGACCATTTAACATCTACTATGTGCATAAGAAGGTTTAATTTAAATGCCATCCAAGCAGCAAATGCAGTTAATTTGCGTGGTTTTCTTTATATCCTCTATAGTTGAAGACTTGTTTCAGGTTACATAGATTTGGCTCCTGGAAGAGATAGCTTCTCTATTAATGTGCTTCAGCTCTCCCACAAAATGAATGATAAAAAAGATTCGTATTTTGGCAAAGCAATTGGCTCAAGAGCAAATGCAACCGAATTTCTGAGAACTAAATCGTGAAATTAAAAGTGCTAGGAGCTATAGATATTTTAGCACATTGTTCTCTTTTAGAACCTTTCTATCACAATGCCAACTTGGAGAAAATGGACATTTATTTTGAGGTCTTATTTAAATGAATAAATTAAGAACTTGATCTAGTTTGCATCAGTTTCAGGATGAGTTCTGACATTTCTTGATTTTTTTTAAAGATTTTTCTATCTGGTCTGAATTAGCTGAGGAATTCATTCTCATTATTTACCTTTAAGTGAAATTAGTTCTTTTGGTTCAAGAGTCAGAGATTTGCTAAAATAATCCAGTGATTTGGTTTTAACAATAGAACTCAGATCTCTTTCCTGATGTGGCTCTGAGTGATCTCAGATGCCAAAATAATAAAACAAAATAAATACATAATTTAAAATAGAGGTTTTTTTTTTTAAGACAAATGTTAAGCCTCACCACAAATCTATGAGGAGGGTAAACGTTAATATTTCTCAGTCTTAAAAAGGAGTCTCCCACGGTTAAATGCATATCCTTGGAAGTTCTATAAAGGAGAAAACTACATATTGGCTGGTTTGTCACACCCATATGTAAACCTTCATGAAGCTTTCCATTACCAGTTCACAATTCTGAAGGTAATCACCCTTGATTTAATTGGGCTTCTTGGTTTTATTTCCCCGAGATTCATTCAGCATTCATTCATTCAATACTGAGCACCTACTCTTTGCCTGATACTGTTCTAGGCACTGGGAGACATAACCTACAAAAATGCCTGTTCTCGTGACTTTTATATTTTAGTGCAGGGAGACACAAAGAAGTGAAATATATAGTATACTGAAGGACACTATTTTCATGAAGGAAAATACAGCAGGAAAGGGGATGGGAGGTAAGAGGGCAAGCAGTGTCATGGAGGTCATGGACGGCCTCATTAAGAAAGTAAAAGAAGGAGTCTCGTTACGCTGGTGCTCTGGGCAGACAGAACAGCAGAAGCACAGGCCCTGTCGTAGGAGCACCTTTGATATGTTCAGGCACCATTAAGAAGCCCCTTTAGCTAGACTGATCAGAGGGAGGACAGGGGAGAGTTAGAGGAGGAGGGGTCAAGGTCGTTAAAGGAGCCACATTCTCTAGGGCAGCTCAGGCCTGGGCAGGATTGAGAGTGTGAGCAAAATGGGAGCCATGGCAGGCTGTGAGCGGAGGCCTGACATGACCTGACTTAGTTTTAACTGAATTGCTTTGGTGCTTGTGTTGGGGATAGATGGTAGAAGTAAGTTTAAGGTTTGCAGCGGGAAGACCTGGTACAGAGATCATCCATTACCCTGTGTGGGGAAATGACTGGCTGTGGAGAGGGGTGATGGAAAGCAGTAGATTCTGAGTCTACAGAATCTCCACAGGAAGAGCAGACAAAATATTTTTATGGAATACAGATAGTTTGGAGGAAAAAAGAGGAGTCGAGGACAACTTTAAGGTCATTCATTCTGCTATTAGCAGGAAAAAAAATGTGCTCACTCAAGCAGGTAAAGGTACTACTGATTACAAATTATAGGAATGCCTTCAGCAATTACATTTTACACTTCAAAGCCTGCCAATAAATGAGAACCTTTGTTTCTCCCTTCTCCTTTGCCTGACTCTGAGTTTTCACAGTATGAAGGAGTGCCAGAACATATACATTTTTTCATTTAGCCCTAAGGTCCACAGAAGAGCACAATAGGTGGAGTTAGAAGATCTGCATTTGAAGTCTACCTCTGCCACTTAGTAACGTTTTGAAGGAAAGATAAAGCAGTGCAGGGGAATGTGGAGGAAGTGGCTCTATCAGGACAAGAACAAGAATAGGGGCTCCTTTGGCCCCAAAGTTGCCCAGAATGGCATTAACTAGGTGAAGCCACCATTCCCATCACTCTGCCACCTCAGACTTGAAGACACAAACCCTACCCATTATTAGTAGAGAACACACTACTAGTATTAGAGTTGCTCAGATGATTGCTGAAGAAAGGAAATCAACAAGCACAGCCAAGGTATAAATTAAGACATTCCTCTCTATTGCCTTTACACTGAAAATGCTGCTACTTCAAACAGATTAAATGTCAAGTGTATATACCACACACACACACACACACGCACACACACACGTGTTTCTCCTTTTCTCTTGGATTAATGTCAAGGCCAAAGTTATCTGAGTGGCACTTGGTGTGGAATCTTCACCTGCATTTATGGAGTTATGACTTTTAAGTATTTATTTCTGGTAATATATATATTTTTAATTTGAGATGTGCTCATTTTGTTTCTTAGTTTACAAATAGTTAAAAATAGAGCATCAGTTTTCTTTTCAGAAAACAGTCATTTAAAAAAACTTTTCCATGTTGCCGATCTCTTCTTTTTGTTCTGAGTTAATAAAATTGTTCTCTAAACAACTTATGAACCACCCTGAGCAAGTTGTTTTGCTGCTGGCTTCTGTGTTGTTTTCTGGGCCAAAGAGTTAACAGCTGTGCAGATACGGAGACAAGCTTTAATGAGATGAATGTTTGTTTCAGTGCGTTCATTCACCTTGGTTACCCACTAGTATTAAGATTAAAAGTATGTACGGCTCCATCTGACATAATAATGAGCCCACACTTCCCCTTTCTTGGATTTTGAAGGACAAGCAATATAAAAACTTTATACTGAGGCAAGAAAAATTTTTTAAATGATTTCTTAAAGAACGCTGAATCTCAAGAGTCTTTTACAATCTCAAATTTCTCCTCAAAATCCCCTCATTTTAAATATTTGTGGTAAACTTCAGTGAAGCTATGTCTTCCTGTCCTGTAAGAGTTGTCTCGCTTCCCACGTGCTGAGGACTTCCCGGCCTTTCTGGGCCTGGAGCAGGGCTGTAGCCTCACGCCTCCAGTTGTCTACATAGGGCCCACACAGTCCCTGCTTTGTCCTAGGGCTTCTTTTTGACCTTGAGGAGCTGGCCAATTCACAGATTTGTCTGCTACATGTAAATTGATTTATTTCCTTCTTGGTCTTGAAACTTGTTTGGTGACTTACAAACTTTTTCTATGGTGGAACTTTTTATTCCAGTGAAGTCTTTGATGGAAAAGCTCAGTATATAAAACGGATGAAAGTAGAGAGTCTGGCAGAGGTTCCTAGCCTCACCCCTTCCTTTGAGGCTGGCTCAGGGCCCCTCTGCCCAATCTCCAGGGTTCCTGGGTCATGGTTTGAGATACTCAGCCCTATTGTATCTGTTCTGGGAGTCATTTCCCAACAGGTCAAGAAAGATACATGACTGACCTAATGCTGCAAATGAGTACTTAGCGGACAATGCACTCGTTCTCAAGAATAGAGAATATAGGCATTTAGTTACAAAATATACAAATAGAGACACAGCAGCAGCAACACAATACCACCTATCTCTCAATCCATCTTGTGTAAGTCACTGTTTTGATTGCAACATAGTTTCATTTTTTTTTACAAATTATGATATTTGTTGTGATGCTTTTAAAGAATTGATCATAGTTTTTAAAGATGAGGCAGTTAGTAATAATCAATAATCTTAAAGTATTGTAATGCTACAGTGTAGGGGCATGAAAGCCTTTAATATCCAAACTAGGGTACATGGAAGTACAAGGAAAATAATAATGAAGCAACGATATCTGTAGGGTGGAGAAGAATTTCCAAGTAATATCAGACTTTCAAGGTGTTTTTTTTTTCTTGTCTTCAAATGCCATTTCAGTAGCCCAAAATAGAGTACCAGGAAACTATTATTTAATTACTAAGTTATAGGTAAGCATGTTGAAGAACAGTTACTGAGAACTAGTGCTTAAAGTTTATCCTCCTTCTATGCATAGTCTATAAAATGTCTACTATGACTCTACTGCTGCATTATTATGTCTCTAATCCTGTAGTAGGGAAATCAGTAGGATTGTTCAGATGAGAAGTGAGAAGCCAGAAAGACATAATAATAAGAATAGAAAAGAGAACAAAACTTCAAGAGATAATTTATATTAGAATGGACATTACTGAATTCCCAGATGAGCATAACTTGAAATGAAAAGAAGGGAAACTCCTAGACTTTTAGGAAAGTTCTCTTTGGGTGGCTGGTAGATCACATAACATTAACCAAAGTAGACATTAATTAAAATGCAAGGTAGCAAATATTCTGACTTCAAACTGTGCTGCTTGTCTTTATATTTGCAATCTGTTTTCTAGAAATCAGATGCCTTTTGATAATATGCAACCATATAAACACATTCTGGTGAAACAATCATTGCCATCCCATTGTTGCCAAATGGTCTAAAAATACCATGGTAAATAAATATAAACTGAAACATAGCAAACGTCTGTAAAATTTTGGTTTAAGTGCTACACATGATCATTGTAAATCCCATATAAATAATTATAGCAAACTGAGTTTCCTCTAGTAAATGTTGAAATTCAGAAAAAATAAGACATGAAAACAGTAAAATCTTACTTCCCTCTTACCCTGGCCTTTCATAAAAGCCAAAAATTCTGTCTCCTTTGAGACTGTGAAATTGTTCACAGGTTCACATATGTCCCAAACATTTTTATAGCTAACTGTCTCAGGAAACTTTATGACTCTGACTCATGTTTGGCCAGAATGATTCGATAGTAGGGAATCAATTCACTAGATCAGAATTAGTCTGTGCACTTGAAACATTAAAATGAAGATTTTTTTCAAGGAAATGTTATGTGTATTTAGAAGTAAAGCTGTTAATAGAACAGAACACTGGATCGAGGGTGAACAGAAATTATTTTCTCCCACAGTGTGCTGTTGGCTTATGAGGTTTATGTTCTGTGTGAACCACTCAGAAAGATGTCTACAGCAATTTCAGGCAGATTACTTAATTTAACATTTGCCTGAAAAGAAATATTCTTTTTATACAGTTTTTATTATTTAAAAAATTTTATAGTGCTTTTAAGTTGCTATTTTCAGAAGAAAGACATCATTTTTATCACACCCCCTCCCCCCCCCCAAAAAACTAAAGCCACAAATGGCTTTGATTTTGGAGAGGTTACTAAAAGGGCTGGTGGAATAGGAATGGAGAGAGTGGTGTAATTTGTGAGAGGAGTTTGACTTTGAAACAAAGACAAGAGAGAAATATTCTGGTGATTTAAAAAGTAGCAGGTTCAAAGAGAGGATATTTTCAAAATAGTGAGACATGTGCTTGAGGATGTGGGTGAAGGTATAGTGGAAAATAAAAGAGAATTTAGGGGAAAGTAAATCTTTAAAAAGTTGAAAGTGGTACATTTTTATCACAATTGCCCTCTTCTCTTGCCTATTTAAATCTTATTTATCCTTGAAGATCCAGATCAATGTCTGTCTGCCTTTCTCCGAACCCTTCTCACCTTAGGCCCTGTTATGCATACATTTGTATATATGTAACAGCTAACAAGAAAATATTCACGTTAAAATCCATAGAGAAAAAATATATAAAATCTGTGATGTAGGGGCCTGATATTTGTCAAAATAAATGGTTTACAGACCATCTTTAATTATCACAGGTGTCTTGTTTGGGGAACATAGTACAAATAGAAATAGTACTAATGGTTTTCTTAATTTCTCTACACATAAGGAAACCTTAGACCACATTTTATCTTTAGTCATAACATTGATAACACTGTACTCCTGGTTATGCACATAATTTTTTATTTAACACTAATTTTGGCTCTATAACTCTCTCCCTAATTAGACTAAATTTGCATAGAGCAATGCTTTATGTATAGGGACATTCAATAAGGTGGCTGATTTGTTATCTTTCTTTTTTCACCAAACCACCTCACTGAGTCCAAGTTGCATCAGGAGCGCTGTTGTTCAGTTTCTTTTCCATGGTATTTTGGAAGGAGCGAGTAAGAGGAAGTAGAGGTTCCAGGCAGTGGCAACAGCTGGAAGGCATCTCTAATTAGATTCCAGGCAGACTTGGGCCACATTTATAACTCTCCATATGCTGGCTTGCTGTTCCTTTTAAAAAGGTTCCCAAAACAACATGCAAATTTAAAAAGATTTGCTGCAGTTGTATATGTCACTCAATATGAAGTTGTTTTCCTTGAGCACCTTAGCGTGGAACATAGAATAGTAATTATTGAGTGCTAGGTTAGAAGATGTTATCGAGAAAGGATGTCTTAGGAGGTCTGTGTGCTAGACTGGTTTGTTATTTATTCATAAAACTTTTAAGACTTCCATTCCCTCATAAAATTAAAAGATATAAGCCTAGCAGATGAAATTCTATCTGACTTTTAAGTTTTTTCTCTCACGTATGTGATTTGAAGTCTCTCTAGGAAGTTACTTTTTTTTTTTAAGAAACACAAAAGAAGCAAATCGTTGTGTTCGATACACAAATCAGTGGCTGTGAACTATGAAACATGTGTTGTGCATTTGTGATTATAGTGTTGTGCTCGACAGTAGAGAGAAGGTTTGGAGTTGTTGCATTTTGTTTTTTCAGCATTCTATCCTGCAAAGCTTGATTTAAAATTTTCCTTCTCAAGGAAATTAAAAGTTATATTTGTTGCAGAAGAACTTTAAAGATCCATTGCTATTCTTAAATAAATGATGAGTCCACTTAATTTTAAATTTTCCCATAAAACTTATTGCTTATTAATTTTATACTTACAAAGGATTTGTTTTTGTATTTGGTTTCTCCAGAGAGGTATTTGAAATTAACTTTAAAAATATATTTATTTATTTATTTATTTATTTGAGGGCAGGGAGGGACAGAGGGAGAGAAAATCTCAAGCAGACTCCACACTGAGTGCAGAGCCCAGCACTGGGCTCCATCTCACAATCCTGAGATCACAAAGCAAGCCAAAACCAAGAGTCAGGTGCTTTGACTGCACCCCCAGGCACCCTTTAAGGTTTGTTTAAGATTTTATTTATTTGTCAGACAGAGAGAGCTCAAGCAGGGGGAGCAGCCGGCAGAGAGAGAAGCAGGCTCCCTGCTGAACAGAAGCCCCATGTGGGGATTCACGGCTCCATGCGGGGCTGGATTCCAGGACCCTGGAATCATGACCTGAGCTGGATGCAGATGTTCAATAGACGGAGCCACTCAGGCGTCCCACCCCTTAACATTTTTAAAAGAAGAAGAAACCCCTAATATTTAAGGATGTTAATAAAGATATGTAAATGGGGGCACCAAGGATCCTGGAATCAAGACTGCATCAGGTTCCCTGCTCAGCAGGGAGTCTTCTCCCTCACCTTCTGTCACTTCCCCCTGCTCATGCTCTCTTTCTCTCAAGTAAATAAATAAAATCTTAAAAATATAAAATAAGATAAAATAAAGATATGTAAATGAAATGGTGGTAATACCTTTTGGAGAACTGAATATAAAAGACCTGTCACGACCCCAAGGCATCAAACATCACATGGAAGCCTTTATTGCTATTAACTTACTAGGTAATGAATCTTCCTCAGAACCCTCCTCCTCCAAGCCAGCCTTACCTCAAAACATTTCATTTTTATGAGTTGCCCAAAATTACCAAAAGCATTAATTATCCTAAAGTAAAATGATTCTCTTATTTATGACAACATATATCATTATGTAGTTCCATCTTGCCCGTACAACTGCAATTGCCTATGAAATGGTCCACTGCCACCAGTCTCTTCTTTCCACCATTTTCTTTCCCATAAGCCCCTGGAATTGGCTTTGTAAATTACCAGATAGACTGATCATGTCAACTTTTCATTTTGTGAACTTACCTCTTTTACATACCTCTTGGTCTTTCCACAGGCTTTTCCTTTTGAGGTGTTCTTTACCCCTTTCTCAGTTTATGGGTGATTTATCCTTCAGAACTCAAATCAAATTTTACTTCCTTCACTTCTATAGATGAGTTTCTCTTTTTTTATTCATAGATTTTATTTATACTTAACAAGATTGTAGCACTCGTTGACATATTCTCCATTGTACGCTGAGTTCTTCAAAGGCGGCCTCGTCTTAGAAATTTAAATTCACCCTGTACCTAGGATTACATGGCATATAGCAAATAGTTAATAAATAGTTATTAAGGGAATGTGTGTTCCCACTGATTCTAGCATATTTATAATATTTCTTAGTATTTTTTATTTTAATGTCCTAGATCCCTTTCTCTTTATTTTTTCTGTCAAATGACTAATAAGTACTTTTTTATGTTCTAAGGGAATAATATATTAACCACATCCTGTAAGAAGAGGAGGCTCCTTTATTATTATGAATAATTTGGATCCTAATTTTTTATTCTAAATATGTTTTCATAAAGAAGGATTTGCCTCACTTTCTTTCAACATCAGTATAAGCTCTGTCAGTACTATCCTCATATTTTTAAAAAAAGATATTAAATATTATATTATACTTATTTTTCAGCTTGGGAATATTGCTGAATGAATATTTAACTTCTCCAGTGCTGATTTGAAAAATTACTATATTTCTGCATGAGTCTGTTTTGTTAAGTTGTTTCATCTATGAATTATCCAGTCTTGGTAAAGAGATGGATTTCAATGAATACTCAGTTATAGTTTACATCTTGGTTCCAGCTAGTGAAAGTGTATCTTATGTCAAGTCAGTTAGAAATATAAAGACAAAGGGAAGAGAAAGGGAAAAAGAAATGATCATACTGCAAACCAAACAGCTACCATTTGGGTACAGTTGTCAAAGAAGCATAAATATGTGCTGTATATTTTTTAGATATTTTATATATGCTCAGGTTTGACCATTAATATATGCTGTTGAGAAACAGTTATCTTGTATCTCTACCATAAATTTCAAATCAGATCTTTTAAAGTTATAAAATTGTTTTGTCCTTCCTGAATAAAAGCCAATAATTTTACTTATTGTAAATTATTATGTAAATAGAAATTAAATATTATAAATTATTTGCTATATTCCCCTAATATATTAATTTTCCAATTAAAATCAGGATATAATAAGCAGAGGTTGAATTATCTTCTGTCTTCTTATAAGTAAGATATATTATTATCCTAGAATAATTAGATAAAAAGTTTTATTTCCTTCTCTAGACGTTTTGGATATAGTCCATTTTCTATGTTAGGTTGGAGTTACATGATAGTTGAACAATCCCCAAAAGGAGAAAATTTCATTCAAAAAAAAAAAATTCTAGAGAAGAAAATTCTAAAGCCTTCTTTAAAAAAATCATGGTTATTTTCATCCACATAGGTGGGAAAGTTTTCCTTCATAACCAGTTGTAAATTCGAGTTAAGCTTTTTCTATTCTTCTTCGTATTCAGTGAAATTAGAATACTTCTAAGCTATCATTTTCATAACTTTAAATGCTTTAATTCATTTCTTAGACTTTATTTCCTTGACTTTTTGTTTTTGTGGAGTGTTTTCTGTGTCATCATGACTGGATTACACATGTAATGAGAGTCTGATGTGAAGTAAATGTTTGCAAAGTACTTTACTTTTCATACATTATATAATGCTGTATAAAGATATATATTATATTTTATATGCGACATGCACACAAAAATTTTGTGACACTAGATAATCTCTCAACTGAAACGGGGTAGAATAGAAGAGACAAAATAGAACACACTAATCCAACCAGCATTGCATTCTTTTAGTAGAAGTGGATTTACATGAAATTTTTTCACATAGAGGAAAAATATGCCAATGAAGATAAACAGGTTATATGTATAACTACTAGATTAAGTTCCTGATATTTGGGGCTTTTTTAACCTATGAAAATGGTACTTTTGTACCTAATACATTGATAAAATGATGACACAATGCCAAGAAGTGACAGATAGTGTGAAGAAAAATAAGGCAACTTAAAAAGAGAGTAAAAGGAATTGCCCTTTTTCTGTAAGGCACCAAAGAAAGGTACCTATGAGGAAGAAACATTTGCAACCCAAATGAAATGAAGCAAAAGGTAATGTACAATTGGTCTAGGCTAAGGAAACAACAGTGGCAAAAGTGCTGGGATTGAAGCTGCCTTGGCACGTTTGAGAAATGGGCAGTGGACTGGTGTGCAGTGAATGAACAAAGCATGGAAGGAAATGAGAACAGAGACAGTCTGTCTTGCAGTCCATGGTAGTGACTTTGAAACTGAACCTAAGGTTGAGGAGATGCCACTGAAAGGTTTTGAGCAGAAGTGTGACATGATATAATTTACATTCCAAAATGATAGTTTGTAGCTCTCAGTACTGCGGCCAGGCTGTATGGCACAGAGGGCTACAGCCTCCCAGAATAAAAGATAGTGTATCTCCGAGGATGGAATGGAATTTGTTTTCCTTACTTAGAACCACTTGGGATTTTGGGCTAGGTCAAGTGAAGCTGGTCCACAGAAGTATATTTTGACCGTCAAACTCCACTGTCAAGTGTGAACTCTCACACCAGCACAGATGCAGTCTGACTCCCCATGCTTCCAAGGCAGGCTTCCCCACTTCTGCCTGGAGCCCAACCCAAGTGTTCAGAAGCAGGGAGCGCCACCACGGTTCATCACAGGCTGCAGGAGCCTCCACAGATTATTCACCTTAACACTGGCCAGCTAGGGAGTGTGGGGCTTTGTCCCTGATGCCAGCACACTAGTGGAATAATTTGGTAGAGTTACAGCAGTGTCATAAAAAGACAGCTAACTAGGTCATTTATGAACCTTTCATGGAAGCCTGTACTGGCATCAGAGGTTTCATGATGACTGAAGAGTACATTTATTTTGGCCTCTGAACAAGATCAAAATCTATAAAGAAATAGACTTGTTAATTGCATTCTTGTTTCTCTTAAAATAACTGAATTGCCATTTGCAAATGTTTAAAGAATAGCATTCTTATTTTAGCTACTCAGAACTTCATAAAACTATTCCTTATTTCAATCAAACATTTTTACATTTGGCCTCAAACTAGAGTGAATATATTTGCTTTAAAATTTGAGACAATTGTCTTCAACTTTTCTGGAATGTTTATACTATAGAAACATTTCAGGGCTTTGGTTTTTTGTTTGTTTGGTTGGTTTGTTTTGTTTTTTAAGTGTGAGCTCAAACATGCTTAATTAACTTCAAACTGCTATGGCAATTACATTTTATAATTAAAGACATGGCTATTTTTCCCTCTTCTGGATAAATATATATCTTTTATCTTTAGTCTAGAAACACTGATAATTGGGACAGGACCTTTATCACAGGTGATCAAATTTAGTGTGACTTGAAACTTTATGTTCTTAATACATTTTGTTTTAAATCGGTGCTCTTTGTTCTGAGGCATTACATTGCTCCCGATTTGTTGGCCCATTTGTTTAGAGCACAGGTCAGTAAACATGAGGACCCCTGAGTGAGGTTCTAGGGCTTTTCTATGGCTGCAATCTACCCAAACTGCAAATTTCAATACCTGGAAAAAAAATATTTTTGGTTACAAGTAGAACCAAATTAAAATGTTTAAAAATTTTCAATGGTATTTTCAAATTTTCAGTTTAAAAATGCTGTTTCCATAGTACAAATGGCTGGGAAATATTATCTTCACAAATTTTATTAGACCATAGACCCTATCATTGGAAGATACTAAAAGACAACGTTTTCTAAAAGTAAGATTAAAGAGTATAATCACAACATTATTGTTCTTACAATGAAGAATTTGCTAAAATGTTTTAAAGACAGACAGCACACCACAGTAGAATTTAGGCTAGATTTAGAATAAAAAAAAAAAACAACCTCATTTTGGAATCAAAAGTTATAGCTTAAAACATTGTCTTTTGCTATATGATTATAATGATTTCACTTTAGCTTCTTAAGCCTTTGTTGCCTTACCTATCAATGAGGATTCTAATGCTTATGAAGAATAAGCAAAACAACATGTATACCGGAAAGCACTATACAGATGTTAGTCATTATTATTTTCTTGGTATTTATCAAGATGTACCCATATGAATTTGGTGCTTGAAAACACCTAACAGACTGCATCCTTGTACTCTCTGTTATAATAAAAACTATGACGCAACTCCTGCAGGGTGGCATAGAACCTGGGCTTCCAAGTAATTCTGTTGATTTTTTTCCCCTGAGTTTTCTGTTTATGTAATCGTTTAGATTACCATGAGTCCATGCAGGTTTAGGACCTAAAAGGAGTTGGTTAATTGGTTGAGTTACTATGTGAATAATAACCAGTCTGCCCATTCACTTTGATGGATGTCAATGAGAAATGGGGGAGGAGGAGGGAAGTATAGTGTATCCACCACAGTTGCTCAGGCTAGATGTATGCAGTGTCACTGGATCTGGCAAAACTCTGAGAAGTGGTTTAGTGCGTTCCTGACAAAGAGTGTCTCTGTTTTTCACTTCTACCCTTCCTCTATTTCCTTCCTGTGTTAAAAGTACCTTGATCTCCTTCCTCAGATTTCTTCAATAATTAATTTCATCCATCTGGCATAGACTCAGAAGCAGATGCTGTGTGCTCACAAATGCTAAAGAAAACAGTCAAGAAATTGAGAGGAGGAATGAAAAAGAACACAGCTCTGTTTGTAGGGGTAAAGAATGGGACCAAAATAACACAAGACAGATAAATGCACAGAGAATAGCAAAGGGGAAGCATTACTGCATTAGACCAAATTGAAAATCATTTCTAAGAGGTTCCAGACATCTGGCTCCTGGGGTTTGGGGGTTGAAGATCCATAGACCTTTTTGGAAACAGTGCAAATGTAAAAGGTATGGCTCTATTTTCAGCAAGTGCGCCTTTGGTGGATCGCTGCCCAGTGCGATCTGGCTTCATCTGTCTCACTGCTATGAGATAAATTCCCACCTATTGGCAATACCCATACATCAAAAAATGCCTATAATAACTTTGGAAATCTTTGTCCTGGGGACAGTCTGTGCGTGAGAGTTAAAGGAGATAGATGTGGACTTCTAAAGTATAATCTCTGTTTAACTTTAAATGAAATAAGGGAAGATATTTAGTTTTTGGAAGCAGTGCTTCTTAGGTATTTTGTCTGAGGCAGAATTGGAAATAAATGTTTAATTTCTTTTATTTTGCAAGTACTTAAAAGCTGTATTTTTTTTTAAAGATTTTATTTATTTATTTATTAGGGAAGAGAGAGAGTGAGAGAGAGCATGAGAAGGGAGAAGGTCAGAGTGAGAAGCGGACTCCCCATGGAGCTGGGAGCCCGATGTAGGACTCGATCCCAGGACTCCGGGATCATGACCTGAGCTGAAGGCAGTCGCTCAACCAACTGCGCCACCCAGGGGCCCCTCTTAAAAGCTGTATTTTTGTAGAGAATGAAAATATAAACGAGAACATAAACCTAAAAGTTTGTTTGCTCTATTTCACACTCCTTGCAGATTATATATTTTATGATCAGAGAAAGCTATTATGGAAACATTATTTATTAATTTCAATGAAAATTCTGTGTTAATTTGCAAAGAGTATTTTATATATTCCAGGAAGGAGGGAGACAAAGAGGAGGAGGGCCGTGGCTCATAGATTTCTATACATTCACATATGTAATGGATATTTTCACATATCTAATGAGATGTCAGTAACATCTTTTCAGAAAGCCTAAAATCGATTTTGGTGATAATATATTATTTTAATTACTTCTTGTCTGAGAAAGCCATTAGAAACCCAAAACAATAAAGCTATAGAGAGCCACACTCACTTACTTAGACCTATACCTCATTCTAGGATATATTCTACTATATTTAGAAATATTGCCTTTGAATCTCACATTTCTTGAAACAATTTTATTCAAACTTATGTCATGCATCTTTGATATCAATGACCTTATCTTTGCTCTTGCTTCTTTTTTGATCCTTTTCTCCCCAAGAGCACTTTATCTTTACTTCCATCTAAGTTATTTAACATTCAGTACTTCTAAAATTCTTTTCTTGTGCTACCACTGATCCTTTCTTTTGATTTTACAGATACCGAAATTAAAAATCTTTTTTTAATCCTTTAAAATATTTTCTCCCTTAATTAATGAGTTAGCATTTTCACTAGGTTGATCTGGTACCACATATATAGGGCCGGTATTTGGGGCCAAAAGGTGCCCGTCCTGTTTGAAATTAAAATTATTATTGAGAATTCTTATTGCATTACATTTGTTTTAACTCCATTGTTAAGAGTCATATGTTGTCTTTGCAAAAGTATATATTTGTTTCAAGACTTTAAAGAAAATAGAAATTTCTTTAAAGAAAATAGAATGTAATAAGAGAATGTATTTTGTTTACATTCTTTTTTAAAAACCAAAATGAACTTCAAACTGAGGGACTGATGAAGTACAATTACCAGCAAACAGTAGCATGAGACAAATGAGATGCGAGTGCTCTCCACAGATTCTAAGAGAGATGGCCGATTGTCACAGCGTCTGCCATGCTGTCTTCCCAGAGTTCCAATTTCCTTAATCAGGAGACCGTACAGTCTTTCAGCATAAAGAACACAAGCCACAGAGCTCAGCAGGCCTCACTCTAGATCCCACATCTGACATTTCAGTTTCTTAATCCCTAGTTTCCTTTGTCTAAAGCTCAGATGCTATTACTTTCCAAAGGTTGTTCCAAGAATGAGAGATATTGTTGGTTCTTACTAGATGATATAGTATTCAATAAATTGTAGGTATCATTGCTGAATCCATGCTCTTTTGATCTTAGTTTTCAATATAGACTTCAACTGTGACACCAAAATTCCTGGTGTCAAAGCTATTTTTTGACACTGGTATCAAACTTCCTAAAAATGTTATCATTGCTGTGTCCTCCAACCGGTCATGTACCAGTTCTAGCCCAGTTCTTATGTGAACCCTATCTAAACTGCAATTTTTGGATAGCCTAAGAGATTTGCCTTTCCTACAAAAGGATTGGCCATCTCTAACCTGTGGATCTCTGGGTCCTTCTAACCAGCTGTCAAGCACACCGGTCCCTATTTCTCAGCTCTCTACTGCCCTCTAGTGCTTACTTTCAGCACTACCTCATTTGGTGGTTAATCCTCCTAGGGAAACTTGTTTACTTGGGTTCAGAAGGTAAGAAAAGTCAGCTGAATTGAGAATCCGCAGTGGATGAAATTACATTCCATATTTTAAACATTAACATGTGTGTGAAAAAATTGAAAAGCAGCCATTTCAGACTCCTGAAAAGAGAATGTATCAGAATATTGAAGATGTGTAGGACCTCAGTGACAAAAAAAGTCTAGATTATAGAAACAAGCCTAATTCATTGGTTATAGTGTCCTGATAAAAAATTCTATTTGACTAGGAAATGATTGTTATTGAGCAAGTTAGTAGAGGAATCAATGATCAATAGAATCTATCTTAGATTCATTGAGGAAGAAATTCTGCCCCCAAAATATCATTTACTTTTCTTTTGGCATGCATGTCAGTATCAGCAGAAGTTATAGGTATACTATATCTCAGTTTCAACAAAGCTCATAAAAATATGATTTTTTTAATAAAAAATTAGATTGATAAGTAAAAAGTCGAGCCATTCAAAGTGAATTGAGTAATAAATCAAAGTTAACCTGAGGGCAGGTCTCCAGTAACATTTTATAAGGCTTTGATCTGAGTTAGTGTTGTCCTCTCAAAATCTTTAACATATGATTCTGATGAAGACATACGTTGTCAAAATTAATGGAGGAGGAATAACTAAAGTATTGGATGACAAAATCAAGTATCTGGTGGTTCCCTAATGGCAGGAAGAATGAGAAAAAATATCCAGAAATGGAAAATTCTCTGTAGATTCACAAATTAAACTGTTCTGCAAAACACAGGAAATCTGGCTTAAGGAAAGTATACATGAAAAAAAAAATCATCTTGGGCTTTAGCTGCCTGCAAGCTCACCGGGTGCCAACACTATGAT
The DNA here is from genome assembly GCA_028533885.1 of Nasua narica. NCBI lineage: Eukaryota > Metazoa > Chordata > Mammalia > Carnivora > Procyonidae > Nasua > Nasua narica. Next base: position 85,058,479 of record CM052800.1, on the reverse strand, counting down.
GAACTGCCAAATAAGCTAATGTGAGCCCTAATAAAGTGTAGAGTTCAGATCAAGGAAAGTAATAGTCCCATTGAATTTTGCACTGTTCATACTGCATCTGGAGTATTATGTTCAATTTACAGTGCCAGATTTTAAGAGGGACACTGACAAACTGAACTTTGTGCCAAGGAGATCTGGCAAGTGCAGAGGGTGAGGATTGGCTGAAATCACTGAGATGACTCAGAAACATGGTAGCTGTCTTCGCGTATTAGAAGAATTGTAACATAGAAGAGAGTCTGCATTTATTAAGATTCCAGACAAGTCGAGCCTGAATCAATCCAAATAAGAACCTTCCATTAGCAAACTCTTCAGAAACAAAATGAGCTGTCTGGTGAGAAATTGAACTCCCCACCACTGGAAGCGTTCTAGAAAAAGCCATAGGGCTAAGAAAAAAGTATGGCTCTTTAGAACTTCACTGTTTGGGATAACTAATGCCTTTCTTATAAACCTTTAACTTTTAGGATCTATATTTCTTTTCCCTCTCTTTACATTTGTCTCTTCACATACAGAAACCCTCATTTATTTTCTTTTGCTCTCCAATCCCTCCTCCCAATGTGTGCAGAGTTGGATAAGGCAGTGCCATAAACAGAATTACAGCATATCATGGCCAAGGCTGTATGCCAGTGCTTCCACTGTATGCAGATTTCTTTAAGAATAAGATGCTGTCTCAGAACAGACTCCAGAGAAAATAATTTCCATTCCTATCCCCAGTTATGGTATAATCAGAAAAGCATAGCTTCTCAATGTTTAAGCCTTTATATTTGGTGGCCATAAAAATAAAGAGAACACAATCACTTCAGCATAAGCCTAAGGAGCTTATGTGCAGTGTTTTAATATTCCTATTACAGAACCAAGTAGAATTTATATAACTTCAGAATTTGCAGGTCGTTCAAAGTAAAATCAATTCTCTCTCTCTCCCTCATTCCTTCTTTTCATTCCTCCCTCTTTTCTCTCTCTCTTTCTCTCTCTCTCTTCCAAGATTTATCTCACAGCTGTTGCATAGTGTTTCTCAGCTGAATGATTGAGTGTCCCATTCCTATGTTTCTCTTGAGTTGTTTCCTTATTACCAAACCAAACTGACTGCCCAGTCCAGGGTTCATCTGGCTGATGCCTTCTGCATCTGCTGTGCTAGGAATAGCTTCCTCTTCACCAGCTGGCAGTAAAGCAACCATGAGGGTACACAGGGAGGCAGGTTTGAGGAGAGCATCAAAAGAATGGGGAGAGTGTAGAACAGAAATGTCCTTTTTTCTCTGTGATGGATTTCCTTCAGGGCAGCTCTAGACAGCTGAAATCTCTTCAAAGGGAGGGAAATGGAGAAGCTGTTCTTTCAGAAGCAGGTTTCTCCTTTCAGATGGCCCAATATTTACTACCCCTATGTAATTACTTTTCAGTACATTTTATTAGAAGCTATTTTTATTTCCTGAGAAACCAGGTAGCTTCTTGCATCTGCATAGCATGCGTTTCTGTGCACCCCTAGAGTCCTGGCATTTACAGTATCTGACTCCATTCCCAGATTAAAAGTTGGGGAAACCTAGGAAAGAAAATCTCCACACTTCTTTTCTTCCTCCAAAGAGTCTTTAATAGCAAGCGGAAGAGAGGCTGTGAACGTTAATAACAAGGATCTCTTTCTGTTGTGCAGGCGTTAGGAGCTAATATGACATGTATGGAGCAGAGTAGAGATTTCAAAAGCATACTATTAGTGATGAGACCACCGCTTCATCTCTTTGTACCTTCATTTCTCCATATTTAAAATGACACTAATATATCTATTCCATGGGGTAATTATGAGGAAAAAATAGGAAGGAGGTAAAACCCTTAGCACAGGACTGCCAGGGACTGGCACAGGCTAAATCCTCAATAATAGTCTGCTATTAACATCATTCCTGTCTACTTTTAAGTTGGGCAGTGAGGGAACCATCAGTAAATACCCGTGGAATGAAGGGGGCCATTGAATACCAGTGTTAGTTCAGTATGTGCAGATCTTGAGCTGCATTCAGAAATGGCAGATTCTCCTGTGTGATTCCTCAGCTCCCGTTCATGTGCTTCCTTTTCCTCCTCTGATGAAAGTCAAACAGAAAGGAAAAAGGCTGTCTCTGGCATTCACTGTATTTACAATTCTAACCAGCAAAAGAAAGTGCCCTTGGTGAGGTAGCATATTTCTTAAAGGTGGCTTTTAAGAAACTCTTTGAGCATCTGTTGCAATAAAGAGGTAGGGAAAATTCTAAGAGCAAGGGTGCCTGGCAGGCTTAGTAGAACAATATGTAACTCTTGATCTTGGGGTTGCAAGTTCAAGTCCTGTGTTGGGGGTAAGGAGTGCTTAAAAATAAAATCTTAAAAAAAAAAAAAAAATCCCAGAAAAGAAATTCTAACAGCAAAGCCAAATACCATCTAAGAAGCATAGAAGAGGATGTCAACTAGCTATATTCAGTTCATTCGTGGCACAGGACTGTACTCTTCTATTTGTGCTTCAGTAGTAATAGAATTATTATATTTGCCAATATGTGCCTTATTTTTTGTATGTGCTTTAGAATGTGGTTCTAAAATATGATTGCCTAGACATAGAAAAAAATCCGTGAAGTGCAATAAAAATCAAAGCTATAAGGATAACATTAACAATATGCTTGGGAAAAAAAAAAGCAGTATGCTTGGGAAAAAATTCTAGAATAGGGCATGCTTTCAGATATTATCAGGAAATAATAAAGTGCAAGAGTTTGTTTTTAAAATAAATAAAAATGCTTAGATATTATAAAATGTGACACTTCATATAGCTGTAAGGTTCCAGGGAATGCTCAAATCTTTGTTAACTGTAAGGAAGTTTCTGAAGAAAAGAGTAATAATTTTAAAGTTTTTCATGGTTTAAATCTCTTGGTGATTGTAAGCCATTTAGTTTACTGATCTGTAGTTATGAAAGAATAGAAATCGTGGCAAGTAATTCCTTATTGGGCTCATAGATCAGATAGTAGAATGAAGCCATAAATAACTCACAAGCATATCACTTCTGTTAGAAACATTCTTCTCCACCCTTTTTGTGTCTCCGGCTAGGCCTCAGAGGTAAACCGACATCAGCCAGATTAACAGGAGAAAAGCATGCAAATTGTATTGAATTTTTACATGGACCTGGAAGCCTCCACAAGAGAATGAGGACCCAAAGAAGTAACCAGAGCAGGAAGCTTTTAATACCTTTTAAATAAAGAAAGAGTACATTTTTGAAGAATGTAAAGAAATAACAAGATTTCTTTACACAGCCTTCTTGGCCCTAAATTCCCCATCTCTGGTAATTAGGATGCCTTTCTTCCTCCTGGTACAGGAAGAGAACCTTCCACATGGGAGGTTTCTCTCCTGCTTTTTGAGAAGGGGTGTTAGAATGACCTTCCTACTGCTGCTGTTTTCTCAAACTCCTTCAGCTTAGGATATTCGATATGTCAAGGTATTATAATTTAGAGTGGCATGCCCTGAACTCCATCACTTCATAATATAATAAAGAAAATATTATATTTTAAAATATTTTCATCGGATAACAAGGTTTAAAGGCTTACTTTCCAAATATTTTAATTAAAGAAAATACTTTATATTCGGATATGTTTGGTAATATGTTTTTACCATATTACACTTATCTAAAGAAAGCATAAAGTATCTCAAGCTAAATTATCAAAAGCAAAAAGCAAAATTTATTAAGTAACTTATAAAATACAGTTTGTATAATTTTCTTATTTAATTGTCAAGGTAGTTTATTCTCTACTAGATAATGAAAAACTCATTTTTCACTTATAGATCACAGTTAAAGTACCTACATATCACAATTTGAAAATTTCGAATATATGTCAATATGTCAAAATATCTTATTGACACAAAGAAAGTCAAATGTTTTCCATGTAGTTCATGAAATGGGTGAGAAGCAATATTCATCAATTTCTTCAGTGCATAGTCATAAAATGTTAGATACCACTCATCTTCCTGATGTTTCCCCTCAAATAAATGAAAATTTAATTATGTTAAGTTTTAAATTGCATAAATAACTTTTAACTGTTATAATAATATTCTTAAAATTTGTATAATTAAAAAAATCATAACTATGTTTAGGAAAAAACAATAAGAACCTAGAAACCACTGTATAGGAAAACAAAACAGCTATAAATCAAATCACTAAAATAATTTTAATACTGTATTTGTTTCATTCTGGGCTACCCACTGGGCTCAATTGGAATAATGTATATGAAAATAAAATGATTTAATTTATACAAAATAAAAAATATTGTAAATGGATTGTTATTGCTATTATTAAGGCCAAGGAGAAATGGAAACTTATCTAAATTAAAATAGAGTTGGAGAGTTTGGCATATTAAATATATAAATCGTATTAATTGGCATGTTTGTGTATGCATGCATGTGTATGTGTGTGGGGGTGTGTTTGTGTATTGTGTGTATATAATGCAACCTTTCTTTTTTTTTTTAAGATTTTATTTATTTATTTGTCAGAGAGAGAGCGCGCACAAGCAGAGGGAGCAGGAGGCAGAGGAGAAGCAGGCTCCCCGTTGAGCAAGGAGCCCGATGAGGGACTCCATCCCAAGACCCTGAGATCATGACCTGAGCCGAAGGCAGATGCTTAACCGACTGAGCCGCCCAGGTGTCCCTGATGTAACCTTCCTTGATTTCCTTTTTACTCTGAAATGTTTGGTGGAGCCCATGTGCAAAATTTGGGATGCTGATCCACTGTAAAACATACTTAAATTATCTTTAGAATCTCAACATTCTTTGCTCAAAGGTGTATTTTTTAATGCTTCTAAAAATGCCACTTGATGTGCAAAGGAGTCTTCTCTATGTGGAACTTCAATGTGTGTCTGCATCGTTGTATTTATGCATAATGATTTGCAAGTCATTAAAAGGTGGTGGTTACATTTAGGATTTGTTTTTGGTTTAATTTTGGAGCACAGTTCCTATTGTTTCCAGTTCTAAGAAAGTGTAAAGGAGATGGAAAAGAAATCTGTGAAAAAGACATCTAGAAGAGTGAAGGAGTAAATTCTGGCTCTCTTTTTACTTATTTCCTTTTATCCAACCTGGGAACACAGTTAGAATACCTATACCTCCTTCATTTTAAGCTTAAAACTCTTCACAATAACGACAGGCACATTATTTTTATACCAAGGGGGAAAAGTGGTTCTTAGGGGGGAGAAATTTGAAGTGTGGAAGGAAAGTGGTTTGTGTGACATTGCTTTCCTAGATCACTCTGCCTGCAACCTATAAACAGATTGATATTTTTAAGCACCCAGTGTCCTCTACCAACAATCAGGATTATTGGTTCAAATCAGAAAAGAAGGTGTGTGGAAATTACTGAGAGAGTTATTTTTCTTTTCATTAAAAAGAGAGTAAGAAGAAATTAAAGAATGGGCAAAATGCAGGTATGTAGGGTTCTTCTAAAGAATGGTTCTTTCATCTATTTGTGTAAATGTTAGGTCCATAAAGGTAAACTGCATTAAGGATTTTAGTATGAAAATGGAAGAGGGCCTGGGTTGCTTAGTCGGTTAAGCATCTGCCTTCACTTAGGTCATTATCCCAGGTCCTGGAATTGAGGCCCCTGTCTGGCTTCCTGCTGGGCAGGGAGCCGGCTTCTCTCTCTCCTTCTGCACATCGCCGCCCCGCACCCGCCCACTCCTGGTCTCTCTCACTATCTCTCTCTCTCTCTCAAATAAATAAAATCTTTAAAAAAAAAGTACCTTCCTTTAAAAAAATAATAATATGAAAATGAAGAAATGGGATTTATAATGGCAATTAAACTGGTTTTCTCATAGTTGTTCATAATGCCTTTTTGAGAGAATGACAAAAAAAATTCCCTTAGAATGTATCTTAGGAACAATTATATCGATAGATAGATAGATAGATAGATAGATAGATAGATAGATAGATATCACAATAATGACATTACCCATATCTCGACTGGCCAATTATAATTCTAACTATTCAAAGTTTACTAATTTCTGTTATCTCCTCTTTAAATGGCAGAAGGGACATTTTAAGAGAGATCACCAAAGAACTAATCACAGCAAATGACTTCCTATTCAGAATTCAAAAATGCCCCTTTGATTTTTACTGTACTATTGTTACTCTTGTTGACATACAATTTCAAAAGATAAAAATACCACTGTCATTCAAATATAAAATAAACATGTCAAAGATTTATTAAATTCATTAAGAAAAAAAGTTCATTAAGGAGAATACCATTGAGATGTCAATATTTTTTTAAGATTTTTTTTTAATTTGACAGAGAGAGACACAGTGAGAGAAGGAACACAAGCGGGGGAGTGGGAGAGGGAGAATCAGGCTTCCCACTGAGCAGGGACCCTGATGCAGGGCTTAATCCCAGGACTCTGGGATCATGACCTGAGCTGAAGGCAGACACTTAACGAATGAGCCACCCAGGTGCCCTGAGATGTCAATATTAATTTTAATGAAAATTTGAAGAAGATATATAAACAATCATGAATACTGAAGTGAATTTGTTAGTAAGTGCAAAACTTGTTAATATTCATGGGGCAATTCTTATTGTTTGGAGTCATCTTTTCTATAGAGAAAAGATCAGTTCTACCTCTATCAGACAAAATTCATTTGTGTTGGCTGTGGATGAGAATCATTTGTTTTATCCTCGGTTTTCTGACACTTAACTTCTGACCCCTACAGAGCTGTAAAATAGCCTAGCCAATAATAAGACTCACATTCTTATAGAATTGATAATCCCCAGAGGATCTGGTAGAACACTCTACTTCCCTGCATCGCCCTGAAAGGACATTCAGAAACCTCTTTCCTGTTCTTGGGAAATAGTTCCTTCACAATATATATAATTTTATTGTACATATTGGTTTTGATCACTGAATTTTTTTTAAGTGATGAATCCCTTTTGGTGACTAGATAATTTTAAAATTATGAGGCCATTTTATGAGGCATCACCTACCTGATGAGGCGCAATGGCGTAAATATGACAGTCTCAAACTTTTAAGACAGAGTTATTGACTTCTTTATGTGTTCCTCTCCTAGTTTTCCCATTGTCCACGCAGTTATTTGATCCCAAATCCTAGGACTCATCCTGACTTCTGCTTATCCATCTGTCTCATCCCAACTACATAAAGCTACACAGATATATACATAAAGAAACCCACATAAACACACATCCCTTGTCTAGCCCTGTCAGATCTACAAGCAAATCATTCCCCTCCCTAAAATATCACTTCTCTGAGTCTCCTGGTTCTAAACCACAAACAGTACTTGCCTGGGCTAGTGGAGCAGCATTCATATTGTTTCCTCTTCTGTCACCAAAGTTGCTTTCTCTACAAGTCAGCAGAGAGATTTTGAAAAACTTAAATTGGATATTACTTTCCTACTTAAAGCTTTCCAAAGGTTTTACCATTTCAGTTAGAATGAAATAAAAATTTTAGGACATAGCCTACAAGGCCCAACACATTCTGGTCCCATCTACATCCCTGGCCTTGTTACCTACCGTCTTTACTACTTCACTGTGCTCCAGCCACACAGTCTTACCCTCTGTTCATGGACACACCTATCTGATCTCCAGCACAGGATAGACCCTTACTTTTACTACTCCTTCTGATTGAATGACTTCCCCCCCATATCTTCACTTGACTTCATCTTGTCATTCAGGTGTCAGTTCAAAAGCTACAGCCTCCAAGAAGACTTTCCTTGCCCCCTCTCTAATGTACCTTTCTTTAGTCACTCTACCAATTGCTTATTTTAATTTTTTCCATAGCATTATTATTACCTGAACTTTCTTATTTGCAGTTGGTTTGTTTATTATCTGACTCCCCTGTGGGGGGAACAGAGCTATGGTTCATATATATTCTAGTGCTTGTCCCATAGTGGTGTTCAATTAATATTTGTTAAAGCATAGGTAAATCCCAGCAAAATATGTTTGCAATATTTACCGAGGAATTTCTGATCTGTTTAGGAATCTAAACTGCTACATGTAATGTGAGTGAGCACCATGGAATGGTGCTCGGGACAATAATAGATCTAGTCCTCCATGATACTGTAGAGCATAAGAGCAGCAAAGATTCCTGCAAAGGGCTTTTGTAGGTATTTTAGGACTGGGAGGTACAAGTAAGTCCTCAGATGTGAGCCAAAGGGTGAATTACAGATTCAGGATCATGGGAGCCCTACGATAGGAATAAGAGCAGGGAAGGTTGAAATTGGAGTCTATGGCAGATGCTCTCTCCTCTCTGTCAACTTTTAAAAAGTATCTGAGCAGCTCTGGGCCCACAGTGATAAATGTTGGCCAAAAGGAAGTCAGTGGCCTCCAGATAAGTCCTGTTTGGGTTTCAAGACGTGTGGAAATCAACCAAAGAGATTCAAAGCCTGCCTTTGTGAACGACTATCTTGTGATGCTTTGTACTCCTGTTATTATTATTATTATTATTATTTTAGTGTCTAGGTAACTTTCTGACACATTAGGCAAGATCTTTTCTTCACATATATTTATTAGCTGCACCAGTAAATTATTTTAGGCTATGATTGAACATATGGCTTGGGTGCTATTTAAGTAAACATGTGATACATTTTTTTCATATTTTTATGACTTTTCCATTTTAAGAAAAAGTTTCAAAATTCTAGCAGAATTGTGCATTGTGTATATGCCAAATTAAAATGAAAATCTGAAAAGATCAATCATATCCACTGCTTGCCAAAATCTAAGAACATTCCCTAGTCATTGTTGATTGTGCTCCCTTTGTATCTCAGTGGGAGAAGGAAAGCTCCATGGCAGAGGTAGCATTTAAAATGGGCCTTTAGGGGCACCTGGGTGGCTCAGTGGGTTAAAGCCTCTGCCTTCAGCTCAGGTCATGATCTCAGGGTCTTGGGATCGAGCCCCGCATTGGGCTCTCTGCTCGGTGGGAAGCCTGCTTCCCCCTCTCTCTCTCTGCCTGCCTCTCTGCCTACTTGTGACCTCTCTCTCTGTCAGATAAATAAATAAAATCCTAAAAAAAAATGGGCCTTTAAATATGGAAGTGGTTCTAAAACAAAAATTTACATCAAATTAAGTTTCAGGAATAATGTTTGGGTTTATTTAGAACAGTGAGGAAATGAGCACTAGTTACCCGTGTCTTTGAAAATTTGCAGCCATAATTTCAAGGGCCACATATTCTGAGTTGTCTATACTTTATGTACTTTGCAGGTAACTGATTTTAAGCAGCAAGCTTTTATCACGGGGATTTATCTATAAAATATTGTATTGAAAACTGATAAATTAATTTGAGGAGAAAAGGATAGGAAGCAAGAAGAAAAGGTGGAGATATGAATTTGTTGGCTGCATCCGTAGTTTGACTAGGTCTTCAAGTAATCCCATGATCTCATGTTCCTTTGAGTTGCTTGCTCACTACTCATCTCTTTCGTTCCAGCAAAACTTGACAGTTCTTGTGCTCTTCAAATTCAACACTTTTACCTAACAAGGTTCTTGTAACTAGTATCCAGTTTTCCTCCTTCAGTTTAGTCATACTTCAAGGAAGTCTGAACCTCCCTGGTCTCTAACCTGCTCTCACCATCATCCCTACAACTTTCCTTTTGGGAACCATGACCTACCTACGTTCCTTACTTCTCTAAGCCTCTAACTTCTAATCTGTAATAATAATAGTATGCACCTCAAAGTTGTGCCAAAGTAAATAATAAAAAGGTTTCGAGCGTTCTTATTTTTAAATTGTGCAGTTTTAACTTGGCAATATTAATTTAGCATTTTGTCTTGCTATTCAGTAATTTACATACATGATTTATTATTTCATCTAGATTCTAATTTAATTGAAAATATAAATTGTGTATTTTTTTTGTTTTCACCAAAGAGTTTATTACGGTGGCTTATGCATTAGGCATTTATGTTTTTCATTTGAATTAAGTGACATTTTATAATTGTTAACAGCACATCTGTCTTGAATTATGATTCTTAGGGGCTTCTGGACAACACACGGTATCAGATACTTTAATTTGTTGCAGTCATTTGAAGGCATGTAGGCCATGTCTTCTTATCTTTTTTTTAAAGATTTTATTTATTTGAGAGAAAGAGAGACTGAAAGAGAGAGAGCACAAGCAGGGGGAGGGGCCGAGGGAGAAAGAGAGAATCCCAAGCAGACTCCCCACTGAGCACAGAGCCCAATGCAGGGCTCAATCCCAGGACCCTGGGATCATGATGCTTAACCAACTGAGCCACCTAGGCACCCTCATGCCTTCTCAACTTTGCACTGTCCTATTACATTCCTAGTAGATTTTCTTCCTGCCATTTGGAGGAGACCATATTGTAGGAACCAAGTGAACATTCACTGAATCAAAACATGAACACAAAGGAAGTGACTCCATATTCTATAAATTCTCTGAGATGTCAAAATGCATTGTGTATTGTGCACTGTGTATATCCCAAATTAAAATGAAAATCTGAAAATATCACTCATATCCACTGGTTGCCAGTGGATCCAGCAGTATCCACTGCTACTTTGGCTTGCTTATTTATGAAATTGAGAATTGTTTGTTTTATGTTAAAGTCCCTAGAAACTCTTAACTAGTGTATCTTATTTTCAGAATATGGGGTATGTTCATATGTTGCTATGTATATTACATTTACATCTAGAAAGAAGACATTCATTCCTTCTAGAAATATTTATGAGCCTCTACACTGTTCCTGGCTCTGTGAGGAGCACAGAAGTTCAGATGTGGAATCAAATGGAGAGATCTATTTTCTTTCTGTTGATAATCCCTCAAAGTCTACTCAGCTGAAAAGGCTATATCTTTGTCCCTGTAACCCAGAGGTTGACTTCAGGAAGGCATTGTAGAAACTGGAAGAGAAGAAGGAAATCAGCTGTGTAGGGAGCCCCTAAGAGCCTTGCTTCAAACATATATGTCAAGATTCAAGAAACATGCTTGCCGTCTGTCAAAATATTTAGATTTAACATTAAAAAATTCCCATATTCAAATTTGTAATCCTTTTTGAATTTATTCTCTAAGTCTTTCTTAGAGTCAATGTTAGCCTTTCTTAGAGTCAAGTTTTAAAGTGAGTGGAATCTATCTTTGGTAACTCCACCTCCTTCTCTGGGTCATCTGTCTTCATCCACATATTCTAGGCATTCAGGATTTTCCTGTTGCTTTAATCTAGTGAGACCTAATTTTCACTAAGGTTTTAGTGTCTTTTAGATTCATTAATTTTCTTGTGTTCATACAGTTCAATGCAATATAAGTTAAAGTGCTGGCATGAACATATGAATAGAAGATATTTAAGATACATTAATATTTTATTTGAAATAATCAAATTCTTAGATGTGTTTTTTATTTATTTTGCTTCATTGTTATTCTGCTTTTATGAGCTACAAAATAAAAGTTTTGCTATTTGAGCGATAATAAAATATCTTCACCTCTATGATTAATGACAATGCCTCTCTAATTATTTTTTAGATTAAGGAAAGCCTAGAGTGAATCTGATTCTGATTCTAAAGAAATCCATTCTAGCTTTTTAAAAAAAAATTCTAATACAACAAGTGTGATGAGCACAGGTTGTTTAAGTGATAAATCATTAAATTCTACTCCTGAAACTAATATCACACTATATATTAACGAACTGGAATTTAAAAACTTGAAACTACAATAAATAAATAAATAAATAAATAAATAAATAAATAAATAAAATTTTAGTGACTACTTTTATAGATTATTTCAATGTAGTATAAAAAGTAGAAGCCAAAGTATTTTTTAAATTAGCCCACTATTTCTTTTTAAAATTTTTATTTATTTATTTATTTTAAATTTTATTTTATTTTTTCAGTGTTCCAAGATTCATTGTTCATGTGCCACACCCAGTGCTCCATGCAATATATGCCCTCCTCAATACCCACCATCAGGCTCGCCCAACCCCTCCTCCAAAACCCTCAGTTTGTTTCTCAGAGTCCACGGTCTCTCATGTTTCATCTCCCCCTCCAATTTCTCCCAATTCACCCTTCCTTTCCTTCTCCCAATGTCCTCCATATTTTTCCTTATGCTCCACACATAAGTGAAACCATATGATAATTGACTCTGCTTGACTTATTTCACTCAACATAATCTCTTCCAGTCCTGTCCATGTTAATACAAAAGTTGGGTATTCACCCTTTCTGATGGATGCATAATATTCCATTGTATATATGGACCATATCTTCTTTATCCATTCGTCTGTTGAAGGGCATCTTGGCTCTTTCCACAATTTGGTGATTGCAGGCATTGCTGCTATGAACATTGAGGTACATGTGTCCCTTCTTTGCACTACATCTGCATCTTTGGGGTAAATACCCAGTAGTGCAATTGCAGGATCATAGGGTAGCTCTATTTTTAATTTCTTCAGAAATCTCCACACTGTTTTCCAAAGTGGCTGCACCAATTTGCATTCCCACCAACAGTGTAAGAAGGTTCCCCTTTTTGCACATCCTCTCCAACATTTGTTGTTTGCTGTCTTGTTGATTTTGACCATTCTAAGTGGTGTAAGGTGGTATCTCAATGTGGTTTTGATTTGAGTCTCCCTGATGGCTAATGATGATGAACTTTTTTTCATGTGTCTGTTAGCCATTTGTATATTTTCTTTGGAGAAGTGTCTGTTCATGTCTTCTGCCCATTTTTTGATGTGATTATCTGTTTTTTGAGTGTTGAGTTTGAGGTAGCCCACTATTTCTAATCCTAGATATTAAAAATTGTATCTTTATGTAGTAACATTCTCTAAATAATTCTCTCAGAGAATAATATTCTCTGCTTATGGGTTATAGCAGGGAAGACAATATTATTGTCTTTATGAACTAGGGGTTAAAGACAGCATAATTTTTTATATTCCTTGCCTATAGCATTCTGCCTAATAATAAACTGAATATTAAACAAGTATCCATTGTTAGTGATGAGGCCTTTTTCATGGTAACTTTCCTCATTTGTAATAGTTAACTTTATTCCCTTCTCCATTCCACCATGACTCTGCATTAAAACACACATACTGGGGCCCCTGGGTGGCGCAGTTGGTTGAGCGACTGCCTTCGGCTCAGGTCATGATCCCGGAGTCCCGGGATCGAGTCCCACGTCGGGCTCCCAGCTCCATGGGGAGTCCGCTTCTCACTCTGACCTTCTCTCTCTCACTCTCTCTCTTTCCTAATAAATAAATAAATAAATAAATAAAATCTTTAAAAAAAAAAACCACACATACTGTACTATTTCAGTGGTATTATGCAATAGACACTGTGCAATGTACCAATAATACTGTAATGAAAAGTTAGAAAAGGACTTCACCTGCTTGGAACTTAACATACTCATTCTAGTAAACAGAGAAGAGGGGACAGTAAGAACCCAGTGAGTAAGATAATTTCAGATTATTCTAAACAGGAAATAAACAGGTTTATTTGATTGAGAATACTATGTAACATTCAACCTTTATTCACACACATATTCATCCAATTTATTTATTTGTTATGTAACTAGTATATACACAAGAAATTACAAACTTAAGTGTCTGTGTGTGAAGTGTGAAAGGCAGCAACCTAATGGAAGTTGGAGATGTATTTTCAAATGTTCTTCCAATATATTTTACTGGCTCGCCCAGAATCCCCTTTTGGAATGCGTCAGGTCTACTGCTGTCTACTTCCACATGTATTAAGGCGGCAGATATATTCTCTTTCTTTTGATTGCCAATCTGATTCATGAACATTCATTCATTTATTCATTCCCTCATTCATTCGATAACCTCTAAAGTGACACCTTTATTTCAGTGTACTTGTACAAAACGGGAAACCAGGATGATAAGACTCAGACTCTACCTTCCAATAAATTATAAACCATGTGATATATGAACACTTCCCTCATCTTTCTGTCCACCCAGCCAGAGTTAGATTCCTCCTCTTCCGAACATCTGAAGAATTTTGTCTTGTATATTTTTCTATATATGTCTTATCCTCCCTATTTAGCTATTTCTTATATATCTTGGCATTCTTGATGTTATCAAAAGTTGTTACTTACCCTCAGATATTGTTCAATATATTTTTACTGTATGAGTAAGGGAAATGTCAGATTCAGTCAGAGCTCTTGCTCGTATGATCACAATGTTTTTTACAGGGTAGAGCTGCATTTTTGCGTTTATTTACATCACAGATTATGGTGAGGATATAATGGACAGCACCTTCTCTAATGATTTGGTTTTATTTGACATTTTATTCCCTCAGTTGGTATCCTTAGTTAATTACTTAAGCTTAGAAAGACCATTCAAAATACATTTAAAGTTTTAAGAAGGACTGACTTTCAGAAAGAAAAATTATTAATTACTATACTAGGGAAAGTTTGAGAATCATGGTATACACTTAGGATAAATGGGAAAGTAGAGGAATAGGTGAGCAAGCTATCAAAATAAGGACATAGAGGATTCTAAATCAGGTTACAGGAGAACTGGTTTTGTTTGATCTTACTTTCTTAGACCAGTTGCTTTTCCAGTATAGTAAAATATAAACCCCCATTGTATAACAATACACAATTTCAAATTACTTATTATTTTGAAACATATAAATACTTCTTTCAAGGAGGGAGGAGGTAAATAAAAAGTTTAGTTTGGGCTTTATTAAGCATGAGGCATATTTTAGACAAAAAGTGGAGTTGTCAGGTAAGCAATTAAATACAAGAAACTGGGATTTGGAAAAGAGATTATATCTGAAGATATACATGAAAGACATTAAAAACCATGAGATTATATGGAATCCAAAGATGAACCCTAAGTACTCTAGAGTTAAGAGGTCAGTGGATGAGGGGGATTTTCAAAAGCATACTGAAAAGTAGCAGCCAAGGAGTTAGGAGGAAAACCAAGAGAGTGTGTTCAGTAAGCCAAGTGAATAAAGTGTATAAAAGAGAGGCAAATGATCAACTTTGTCAAAAGCTACTCATGGGTCAAGTGAGAGAAAGGCTGAATATTGATAATTGGACTTAATAACAAAGAGGTTAGTGGCGTTCTTGTAGTAGAACGATAAATAGAAAAACTTACTGGGATATGTGCAAAAGAGGATGGGAGAAAACTAGTTGGAGACAACTGGTATCAACAAGTATTTCAAGGAGTTTTGATGTAAAAGTAAAGAGAAAAACAGGGCAATAAGGAAATAGGGTCAAAAGAAGGTTTTTGTAAGTTGGAATAAATAATAGCAACAGCATATCTTAGCTGATGGGAATGGTTCAACAGAGAGGCAAAATTTGCTGATGCTGAATATAGAAAGATGTTCTTGAGTAGGCAAGAGAGGATGAGCTCTATTCCACAAGGTGAAGGATTGGTATTAGCCATAAACATAGGAAGGAAGACAGGGTGTTATGAATACAGAAGCAAGGAGGTGGTAGATTGGAGTGAGTAACTTATGGAAATTAGAATAGAATCTGAGTGATTCTGTTTCCTTTGAGAAATAAGTAACTTTGCCAGTGAGAGGGAGGGCAAGGGAGGAGCCATTAGAGGTCTGAGGAGAAAAGTATGGTATGAAATATGTATCTAGGAAAGTGAGAGGCAATGAAGGAGGAAAATAAAGTAAGACTAGGGCCAGCATCAGGGCTCACTTGGGATTAGTAATCATGACTTTAACATTAGACCAGTACACTTCATTTTAGGTTGTTCTCTGGAAATGGGTTAGGCAGAGAGTTGGATTTAATCAGAATTGGAGTTTTACCAAAAGAGTATGATAAAGTTAGAGGGAAGAAAAGAGAGTGGTACACATGTGTAAGAGTGTAAGAAGGTAGTTACAATGATGGCATGTGGAATTTAAACTAGCCAACTGGGTATAGGGGTAGTAGAAAGGTAATATAATAAATAGATTACTAGTTTCAAAGAGAATCTTATTAATTAAGATATTAAAAGGAATGAGCAGGAAAAAAGTTGGATACTATGATTAGAGAATGAGGTGCTTAAAATTGTGGTTAGAGTGGGGTTTCCATAAATGATAGGGAGAAGATATTCTGGGGCATGATCACTGGAGTTGGTAGCTGGGTGAAAAGACCATGGGAGGAGAGGAAGTCAAGAAATCAAGAGTCCAAGGCATTGGAAGAAACATTTGTGTGGATATTGAAGTAGAATGAAGAATGTTTTATGGTACGGTTAGAGCCAAATTCTTCAAGAACTTAAAGGGAAGAATGATATGGAGAGGGGGTGCTAAAAACTGAGATACAGTAGATTCTATAGTCTGATAACATGGGATCCAAAGTTTGGGGTTACAAGGAGAAGAAAGAGAATTGTTTGGAAGTGATAGTGAAATGCTAGTGGGGTATTTCCATTCCAGGGCACTTCCAGGCCCAGTGGTGTGAGAAATGTCAAAAAGAGAAAAGCCACCACTTGAAAAGGTTATAGGGGATGGAGTGTCTTCAGAAGAGAGCCAGTTCTCAGTGGAAACCAAAAGATAAGGGTCACATTCAAGAGGAGACTGAAGATAAAGGGGACGATGCTCATGACTGGCTGAGAGCTCCAGAGGGCACAGTGTGCTGGGGAGGAATCAGGGATGGGAATGGAAAGATGAATATACAGGACCTTCTGAAAATTAGAGACTGAAACATGAGAGGCCCAGGTTTTACCTGGGGTGTGACCAAATAGGACTGGTACTGAGCAGGAGAGTGGTGGGGACCTGTCAGTGGTGTGGGAGAGCTCCTTGCCTACAGGCTGCAGAACTGAGAATATACTATTGGGAAATAAACATGTTTAGCAAATAATGTTTGATGTTCATAAGTGGAAAAGTAGAATGTTAACAAGAATAGAGTCTAACTAAAAAACAAAACAAAAAAAGAGTAGAGTCTTAGGACTCTTATTCTAGGAAATTCTGCTTTAGATCATTTGCAAATTGATGATATAAATTTAGCCTAAGCTGATCTTAGCTTATAGAAGAAAAGGCCTTTTAGGGAATGTCTTTTATGAGTTTTGTCAGATCTAGGCTGATACTGTGGTTCCAAAAATTCACATATGTTTTGACATTGACTTAGTGGGAAAATCTGGAGTTTCACATAATATGATTTGTTTTCCCCATATTTCCCTTCAGTTCTCCAGAGTCTAATAATATTTAACTTTATTGTGGTAAAAGGGACTTTGTTCTCTGGGCAAAACAATTTTCTGGTCCATGCATCAGATTTAATTACTCTAAAAAATATATATATACTACGGGGTGCCTGGTGGCTCAGTTGGTGGAGTATGTGGCTTTCAATCTCAGGGTTGTAGATTTGAGCCCCACATTAGGTATGGAGATTATTTAAAAAATAAAATCTTAAAAAAAAGTACATTTATGCTCTTAAATTCTCTGCTTATGAATAAAAACCAGGTAATTATCAACTAAATAATAGCAAGTTGTTTAAGTCTCTGAACTATTTACCTTTTCTTTCATCTCTTGCATCCTTTTCTGACTTTAGCAGATTCTCTTCATTGCCATTTTTGAGGCTATTATGTTCAGTTTCTGTCTCTATTGGTTTCTTATCACTTTTTCCTGATTGATATTAATAATTTCATTGTCTCCATATTTACATTTCAGTTTGTCTTGATTTGGACATTAAAGTGCATTTTAATTTCTCTTGGATCAAGATATTTTCTGCTTTTCAATTTAATTCTAATTTTTATTTTTTATTTGTTCTTATAATTATTACTTTTTTTCTTGCAAATCTTTTGAGCCTCTTGACATAAGTTCTTGCTTGTGTGCAAAGCTTCTGCAGAGGAAGGACATTGCCCATTCCAAAATAATCTAAAAATTATTTTTAATCATGACTAGGTAATACTTTCTTGGAGACATTTACTTTAAACAAAGTTCACTAACATAATAAAATCAGCAGGATGCAGCAGGCGAGAGTGCATCTATTCTTTCTTGGGGGGTGGCTTTCCTCTCTTCTAAACAGTTAGAAACAATAACTACTCCTTTCATAGCTCAATTGACCTCCTCCTCTACCCTTTTTTGCTTTGGCTGCCTCATTAATTCTTTTCCCCTCTTCCCTTAATCTTGGATCATGGCAGGTCCAAAAGGAGTGTAAAGTTGTTAATGAAGAGGAAAAATTCATACTTATTATTTTTCTTCTTGCTCAAAATGTTGAATTTGGGCCAAAGCAGAGGAAGCTGAGCCATTAACAGTCTTTATTTTTATGCGTATTTATTTATACTTCTATTGGCTACAGTTAGCAGACTTAGAAACATGTGTGGACCATATTGAAAAATCCAATTAAAAAGTAGTACTTAATTGTTGATACCTAATTGGATGCTATTTAACTTTTAAGTTTCCTTAATTCAGGGTGTGGTATTTTTCAGCCACTACATTGAAAATGAACCTTTTCCTGAGATTATTAGATCATTATTAGATTCTTAATAGCCAGGATCATAAGATAAAGTACTGGTATTTTTTGCTATAGGGATAAACTTGTCTCAGGAACTGGATAGATTGAAAAGTCCAATAAATGAGGCATCCAAATGACAGCAGTCTCAGAGACACAAAAGTAAAGACTGCCCCTGTCATTTATTGTTTTGGATGTCTTGCAAATCATTGTTCCTCATTCTGAGTTACACATTAATTCTTTTTTATATATGTGCTAAGGCTATTGATAAAATTAACAGTCACCACCAAATGACTTACATATACCACAGTTCTTGCCTAACATGTTAATTTTGTAGTTTAGTTCTCACCAGGTTCATCCTTTTTCTTCCCTTCTGAGTTTGTGAAGATGCTATTTTCACACACCCCTTCACAGCAACCCACACTGTTGTATTGTCTGCAGTGAAGCCAGTCCTCATTCTATGGAACTTCCTCTGATTGACTGGACATTGTGAAAAATGGGGCATATGAAGTTGGCTTCTAGAGCTCCCATTTTCTATTTCAGTATTTCCCTCCCTCATAACTGAGCTCCACTGCCTCATTGCACAGTTCTCTTCTGGTATCCCTCGCTGCCTCATACTGCATTTTGTGGATAGCCCCATGGCTCCATGCCTGTCTCTTCCAGATTCCATTTTTTGAAACTTTATGGTTCTGCATTCCTTAGTAGTTGTACTATCTCCTTGCTGTAACTTGAAAGCTAGAGCATCTTGAAAACTATGGAGTTCAATTGGCAAAGTCATAGCCGCAGACATCCCAGTTAGCTAGTTTTACCTAAGCTTTTACCACACAAGACTCTCACCCCCATCCCTAACCTTGGCACTTGTCTACCATATTGAACCACTTAAAATTCCACCACTGCACTCGTTCACATCATTTAGTCTCTGTTTGAAAGGTTATTTCCCACCCTTCTTCACCTTTCCATTCTACATTCTGGTCTCTACTTAAATATTTCCCACGGAACATTTCCTTGAACTTTCTTGATCTGCAAACATTTGAATCCCCATATCACACTGTCATCACCCCTATTTAAGCACTTAACACATTTAATTGAAATCACCTGGACATTCATCTTTTATTATTTGGCTATAAACTCCTTAAGATAAAGAAATATGTCTTGTTCACCTTTGAGCAGCACATGGAGAAGGGAGGGAGGGGATAAGTAAAAGAGGGAAGGAAGAAGTTAGTTACACAACTAAAGAAGACTAGAGAGCTATGGGTCTTTTCTTCTACCTTTAAACAGGCAAAAGTAAATATTTGCTGGAAAGCCTTCATAAGATGAGGGATAGGGACATAAATTTGAAGTTTAATAGTTATGGCATAAAATAAAACAAATTATCTTTGTTCTGAGCTATTCATCTCAATGTTTCTGCCTAATTTACTTCTTATGGTTCCTTTAAAATTTTATATCACTTTGATGTGTAAATTTTAGATCCACACATTGCTCTGGGAATATATTTCATATTTTATTGATTACAAGATGCCATTAATAGTGGAGAACCCAATATATTATATAAAACCATATAAAATATGTAAGTCAGTTATAAAATACTTCACCATTCGGGAGTTGTTAAGTTATGAAAAATATGCATTTTAGGATTAAGGACTATAATAATAATACTAACAGTACAATCTAACAATTACTGAATGCTTACAAAATGCCAAGTACTTCCAATACATTATAATACTTAATTCTCAAAATAACCCCAGGTGGTAAATCTACTATTATTATCATATTATATATAAGGAAACTAAATGAACGGAGAGGGGTGTGTGGAGAGGTATAGTGTGGGTATGTAGTAAGAGGGAGAGGGAGAGAGAGATTGATTTTAAAGAATTGGCCCACATGATTATGGCAAGTCCAAAATCTGCAAAATAAGTCATCAGGTTTGAAACCCAGAAAATGGTTGATGCTACAGTTCAAGTCTAAAAGGGGAATTCCTTTTTCTTTTTCTTTTCTTTTTTTCCTTTTTTCTTTTTTATTGTGTTATGTTAGTCACCATACACCATTCATTAGTTTTTGATGTAGTGTTCTAAGATTCATTGTTTACATATAACACCCAGTGCTCCATGTAATACGTGCCCTCTTTAATACTGATCACGGGGCCAACCCATCCCCCCACCCCTCTCCCCTCTAAAACCCTCAGTTTATTCTTCAGTGGAGATCACTCTTCTTCTATTAAGACTTCAGCTGATTGGAATATACCACCCACATTAAGGAAGGTAATCTGTTTCATTCAAAATCTGCTGATTTAAATGCTAATCTCATCTAAAAAAATATTTTCACAGAAACATCTAGAATAATGTTTGAACAAATATCTGGGTACCATGGCCTACCCAAGTTGACATATAAAATTAATATCCCAAAGTTCATTGAACATTTTTGTATGGAGTACAACAAATTACATTGTTCCATGGAGTGCACTGGAAAGGAATTTGACTAGTACTGAAGTAAGTTGCTTTTACATAATCAAACAAATTTGACATGTTTAATAAATCACCAGATAGAGCACTCTGAGTTAATGTTATATTGTCTTATGGTAGTCTAAAACTCTTTGCTGCTATCTCATTATTGCCAAATACGACTTTTTTGTTTTCTGTAATGTATGAGTAAAAGTATGAAGACAGCTTTAAATGTTATCATCTTTTCCACAGTTAAAATACAACAGTGATTGATGGGAGTTGAAGCCATTACTTCCACGAAATAACTAGAGAACGTATCTAGAATATTTCTATATTTGAAAAAAAAGCTTAGCAATAAAGCTGATAGGATGATATTACATAATGCATATCATAATCAAACACTGAACAATAGCTAATCATAAAAGAATAATTAGAATATTTGTTAATAATCTTCCTGTTTATGTTTCAAATATGAAAATTAAGTGGTAAATTACATTTCTTCATTGATTGCAAACTCTTAGTAATTGGAGCTATTTAACATTTAATAACAATATTTGATTTGGTCTGGTTTTTAATTTCACACCAAGGATTTCTGCTCATTACTTTCCTAACATAGCATCTTTGACCAAGGGATGATGTTTTACTTAAGCATAGGACTGCCCTTGGAAACAGAAGTAGAGACAGAGCTATTTCCTGTATTTTTTTTTAATTTTGTTTATAGATTTGGGTGAGACAGAGAGGGAGAGAGACAACATGGGCGGGAGGTGGGGGGCAAAAGGAGAGGGTGAAGCAGACTATCTGCTGACCAGGGAGCCCAACCTCGATGACCTCCATCCCACAATCCTGGGCTTATGACCTGAACTGAAGGCAGACTCTTAGCTGACTGAGCCACCCAGGAACCCCTATTTCCTATATTTTTAAGTGATTTTCTGTGTGGTAGACATTACTTTCCTCACAAACTGTGGTGTTGATATTGTTCTCTTCCCCACTAGAATAGGGAAGATGAATCCCAAGGAAAAATATCTGCTCTGTTCATGTTGTACAAACATGATCGTTGTTACCTGATTTATTCTTAGGACTATTTGAGAACCATTGATATTTGCCTATTTGTTTAGACTCATTGTCCATCTGAAATTTTCACCAATTTACACCATTCCTGGGGTTGTCCACCAGGTGTCTGCATGTGGCTGTTTGAAAGATGAAATTTTATGTTGCATTTAGGTTAGAAAATACTGAGTTATGGCCTTTATTTTAGTAGTTTGCAAAATACAAAGTGACTATAGCTTTCTGACTAAGAAGAGAAGCTATGCCATTTGGCAAGTTTAATTAACACAAGACTGGTGAGATCATTCCTAGAATTATGGGTCAATAATCACTAAGATAGTGGCTTCGTTTATATCCTGGATGAGCAAATCTGTTTAATCAGCTTTATGTTTAACCTAACTCTTGGTTAAAAGTTACATTCCTGGTAGATTAAACACATTTTGTAGTTTCAGGTGAATAATTCTGAAAGCCTCTTGCCCCTCCTCAACAAACATTAAACAAAAGAACTGTCATTCAAGATAAGAAGGAAAAGAGTATGTATAAACCAAAAAAAATCTTACTTAAATCCTTTGCACACACCTCCCACCCTCCAGTCTCCTAACAGCCTGTGTCTTTGTGTTCTTCCTTCTGTTGGTGGAATGAGTAATACTCCACACAGTTTATGGAAGTTGCAGAGCATGTGTGTCAACAAGATTCTTTTCTCTCAAGACTTGTCATCAAATACCATGGTTTCCTATAGTTTCTTTTCATTTTAAGCAAAGCTGACTCAAAGTTTAAAGCTTCTAATTTTTCTTTCCACATTCTGGTTTCCCACTGGTTTCACAGTTATGGTCATTTAAAATGTGTATCTGCATATCTATTTCAGAGAATTTGAAGCAACATTCTGCACTCTCTTTTTGTTTGATGAATCTCATTCAACTCCATACAGTGCCTACACCATCCAGCCATCCCATTTCATTCCCAGTTAATGCTCCAGTATGTGACTATTGGTGCCATTACTTTTAATCTAGTACCTTCTGAACCTTGTCAGTGTCCCAGAATAAATCATTCAAGAATGTAAATGTGACTTTTGTAGTTATCATGGGCCTTTGGATTATTTAAAAATTCTAAAACTTCAGTTTTATTCTAAAATGTGATAATGCACATAAAATACCCAATTGACTTTCCCATAGTAGGCAGTTAAAACAGGCAAATTGTCATAAGTCACAACCCTCCGTGGACTTTTTTTTTTTTATTAACATATAATGTATTATTTGCTTCAGGGGTAAAGGTCTGTGAATCATCAGTCTTACATAATTCACAGCACTCACCATAATGCATACCCTCCCCAATGTCCATAACCCAGCCACCCCATCCCTCCCCCTGACCCTGCCAGCAACCCTCAGTTTGTTTCCTGAGATTAAGAGTCTCTTATGGTTTGTCTCCCTCCAGATCCCATCTTGTTTCGTTTTTTCCCTCCCTACCCCCCACAACTCTCCATGGACTTTTAATTAAGTATAGCCCACTCTTTAGTCAGCCTCTGAAGAGACATATAGGCCTCTGGATTCTTATGATTTCTCTCTTTAAACAAGTTTTCATCCTAGGAGAATTCCATCCATCTTTTAGCTTTTAACTGCCAATAAAAGTTATTTATTCATAGAATGTTAAAACTGAAAGTCCTGGAGGCTCCCTAATTCCAGACCTTTTATATAAGAAATTTTACAGTTTTTCCTGATATTGGCTAGTGTGTTTCTTTAAGTGTATTACCAATTGTTATTCTGGCCTATTTCTGGAAATGTATGAAGACTTCACCATGTACAGAGATGTTGTGAAGTGATCCTGGATGAGTTTTGTTTGCTGCTTTGTGCTATGAATGTGTACCTTATGCCTTATGTGTACCTGTTCACCTGTACCTAATAGCTACTGAACACTTTTTTAGAGAATATTTTATGATACTTCAACACCCATGGAAACATACATATTCCGTAGAGCCTTTTTGTTTTCATTCATACTGAAACTAGCCTGTTCCAAGAAATAGAGAATAATTATGACCTTTGGCACAATGGTGGTATTATTTTTCTCAGAAACTAGATGTTGGCTTTATACAAAGGAATATCAAGCTGCCTTCTCTTTATTGAAATTCAAAGGGATGTAGAGCACTGTATTCAATACTCAAAAAGAAGTGCTTCATTTTAATAGAAACAGTGCATTTCTAGTTTCTACTAGAAAATTTCTAATAAATCTTAACCCTACTCACTTTACGGAGCATGAGTTCCTGTTAAATATGAAACTATTTCAACAACCAGATTATCTCTATGGGAGGGATCTACAGGACTGTCTTGTTACTTAATAATGATAACTGAACTTCCATAATATTTCATTCTTCAAAGAGGGAATTTATACATATTATATTATTTAATTTTCACAACAATCTGAAGAGAAAGGCAAGGGTATGATTGTGACCACAGTAAGTGAAAGTCAGATGTCACAGGAAGTAGAGATTGAACTACAATCCACAGCTCACTTCCCTAGTCAGGGCTAACGAAAGCCATTCCCGTTGTTTTTCTTTGCCTTTCTCAGCCTGCACTCCTCCATCAGCCCATATTCCAGATTCCTCTCTTTCTTACACTGAACCATGAATATCAGCCTTTTTCCTGTCTCCACAAGATCCCCAGTGCTTTTCTGAGGCATGATTAACTTTTCTGAAAATGCAGGGTCATGTTGCATAGCAACAGGTTTCTGCCATTTCTCTGGCTCTCCACCTCACAAACTACTCTTTCCTAAAGTCCACAAGCTTCAGATATGTCCCTCCACCCCACACAGATGGGGAAAGTTAGCTTTAGGAAGGGTAAATGATGAATCCAAATGATGAAGCATGATGTGAAAGCCATGTGTCTCATTACAGATTCAGGGCTCCAGTCATGACTTCAACAATATTAACAGTGACCATTTATTTAGCGCATTATAGTTTACATAGACATGTAATTTGCATTGACATGTTTTAATCTGTTTAATAAACCTAT
Organism: Nasua narica; assembly: GCA_028533885.1. Lineage (NCBI taxonomy): Eukaryota > Metazoa > Chordata > Mammalia > Carnivora > Procyonidae > Nasua > Nasua narica. Next base: position 85,033,671 of record CM052800.1, on the reverse strand, counting down.
GAGGGAAGTATTACTATTCCATTTTGCAGAAGCAGATATGGATACATACAGAATTGACTTACCTAAGGCACTTCCTATTTGTTATCATTCAACTTTACCCTTTCCTTTGAGATTTCACTTACATAAAATTGATTTCAACTCCTAACCTAGGAGCTGTGTTGGGGAGGAGGGACAGAAGGAGGAGAGAAAGAATCTTCAACAGATTAAGCTCCATGCTGAGCATAGAGACCGTTGTCACAGGGCTTAACCCCACAACAATGTTGAGATCCTGACCTGAGCAGAAATCAAGAGTAGGTGATTGAGTTACCCAGTAGCCAATTCCAGGGGTTTCTGTTAATAACTAGGAGCTCACTGTCTCATGGTCACCTCTTTCTATAGCCTTTGATCTCAGCTGAATCTCATGTTCTAGTCTTGGTGATATGTCTCTCAGCCTCAGTGCAACCCAAACATGAAAAATAGTCCTTTTTATTTATTTGTTTTTAATTTTTTATAAAAACCAAAGCCGGGGTGTCTGGGTGGCTTAGTGGGTTAAAGCCTCTGCCTTCAGCTCAGGTCATGATCTTAGGGTCCTGGAATCAAGCCCTGCATTGGGCTCTCTGCTCAGCCGGAAGCCTGCTTCCTTCTCTCTCTGCCTGCCTCTCTGCCTACTTGTGATCTCTCTGTCATATATATAAATAAAATCTTAATAAATAAATAAATAAATAAATAAAAACCAAAGCCAACTACTCTAGAAGCTAAAGGAAGTGATATGGAAAATTTTCATGACTAACGTACATTTTGCCAGTCAGCTTACTAAAAAATATTTGTTTCATCTTGCTACAGAGTTAATAATGGATTCAGTATTGGAAATTTTACAGCTGATCTCATGTTCTTTTTATTATAAAATACTGCTTCATAAAATTATTCTTTATTTACTTTGATAATGATTGATGTATCTACTCAGGAAGTTTCAACCATAGAATAATTTAGAGAATTTTATGACATCAGTGTTCCTCACTTTTGGCCTCAGAGTCTGCTTGCATTCTTAAAAATCATTGAAGATCTCATAGAACTTTTGTTTATATGAATTAACTGGTTTTTTTTCATCACAATAGAAATCTAAAAACTGATAATTAAAAAATATTTGCTTATTAATTCATTTAAAAATATAAGCAATTACATGTTAACATAAGTAAGATCTTTTTATGAGTACAGTAGTCTTCCCTCATCCACAGGGAATATGTTTCAAGACCTCCCATGGATGCCTAAAACTGTAGAAAGTATCAAAACCTATATATAATCTATTTTTCTTATATGAAGTTTAAAATTAAACTCTCTATGAGATTAATAATACATAATAATAAAATAATTATAACAATATGCTATAAAAATGTAATGTGAATATGGTCTGTCTCCCTCAAAATATCTTATTATACTGGATTTACTCCTCTTGTGATGATGTAAGATGATAAAATGCCTATGGGACAACATGAAGAGAGGTGAATGACACAGGTGTTCTGATGCAGTGTCAGGCTACTATTGACCTGACAATACATCAAGAAGATCATCAGCTTCTGGACCATCGTGGATTTTGACTAAATGAAACCACAGAAAGTGAAATCGCAGTTAAGGAAAGACTGCTGTATAACTATATTCTTCCAAAAACTAATAATGACAAGATTAGCACTATTTTTTACTTTTGCCAATCTCTTTAACAGCTAGTTTAATAGAAGAAAATTGGATTCTCATTGCTATACATTATTATTATTATTGAAGTATATGAAGAAAATTCAACTTCGTGGAGTTATATAGTTCGAAAGGGAGATGTATTTGAGCCATGTTTTCAGATAAATGTGGATATTCTTCTTTGATACCACACCAAAAATTTGACAAATGGTAGTTTCTTCAAGAGTCTTACTGTGTTAGGTGAGATCAGATAACCAATAGATTGGAAAATGTGTTAATTCTGCCAAAATTCCAATAATTTCATAGCACTCTATAATTTTTTTCTATTGTGTTTTTATTTGTTAGACATTGTTCTAAGCACTTTAGATCTACCAATTCATTTAATTGTCTGATAACTCAATGACAAAAGTGCTGTTAATTAACCCCATTTTATGCAAATAAGGAAACTGAGGCCTCTGAACCTCCAAAATGAACTTTCCCTGTTTCTGCTCAGTTCTATTGTTTACACAGGATAGTAAATTCAAAGTAAAATAAATTTAATGACAAGGATAAGTAATAGAATTTCAAAGTTACTGGTAAACATATGACATATTGAACACTAATAATACATTGGTAAATTACAAAGGGAGATAACATAACCCTCCTTTAGCAGGCCAAAATCACTATTCCCTTATTATGCTTCCGATTATATTATCTATTGAAATAGAATGATCTATTTTTGGTAACTTGTTGCTAATACATTATTTTCCCGAGTATGACATCTAAGAACTACATTAATAGAACGTCTGAATATAATCTCTAGCACATTGACTTTTGTGTGCACTTTCCCTTATATTGCTATAAAAACACCTTAAGCTAATTTTAAGAATCTGTGTTTGGGATCCTAGTAAGAAGACAGCTAAAATAACATAGGCTTTCAGGATTTACATAGCTCTCTAGGATTGCAAAATCTCAAGAACATAGGGATAACAGTTTGAGATCTTATAACACGAATTTTTAGAGGAGCTGTCAGGAAAAGTATAGCATGAGGACATATAATTCCTCTCAATGGCACAGGAAAGGAGCAGTGAGCACTAGCAGAAGCAGTGCCATAAAGAACAGTTTTTACTGCAACAAATCTTACTAGTCCCTTCTGGGAGATTTCCAAAATAGAGTCAACTGAGAAACCTATGCTCAATAATGGGTGTGCTTTCCCAAGGTCATAAATGCAGATTTGTATAATATTTTGGAAACCTATCTGTTATGGTATGAGTAAAGAATAAGAAAAAATTTGGATAGTATATTTTTATACTTTAAATTTTATACTTTAGATAGTATACTTTTATACTTTAAATTTTTAGATTTATCTATCAAATCTTCCTTCTGATAAATAAAATAAATAATTAATATTAAAGCACTCAAAATAGAATTTGGGGGAAGAAGTTTATCTCTACTTGTGAAATATATCAAGATGCATATTAAATTAATAGTGGAAAGTATGACTCAGACAACTAATAGATAAGTTGGGTTTTGTTTATAAGTCATTATAACTCAGCATACTGTAAATATTCCTATAGACTCAACATCTATCCTTGTCACAAACTGTTTCCAGTCAGAATATTTATTTCATAAAAATAAGGCTAAGTAATTGGCAAGAACTTGGGTCTCCCTATAGAGCAACGTGAATTGTATTTTTTTAATTCCTCATAGACATTTAGAGAAATTGACACATTTGTCAAGTAAAAGAAAAGGAAAGAAACTGTGGGCAAAACTTCACTTTGATAGTTGGAAATTCCAATCTGACTGCTGGCAAGAAAGAGAATGAGCAAGATACTAGTTCACTAGTTCCAAACAATGGAATCACGTATTTGGTTTGGTTTGGTTTTGGTTTTATCACTTTAATACAAAAGGGCAGTAGAGGAAGAGGACAGGGAGTTGAAAAGGTGATGGGCAGGAAGGGCACAAGAAAAGACAAATTGTGGAAGTAATTAGTATAATGAGCATTTGTATAAAACTTTACAGTATGTTTTAACCATTTTATTTTATTTAATCCGAACCAAAAAGGGAGGGGGGAATCCTGTGGAGTTGATGCATTGCTGATATTAATATCTCTGTTACAGAAGAAGAGATTGAGGTTCAGGTTAAGTGGCTGTCCCAAGGCTACATAGCCAGTAAGGAGGAGAATTCAAATCCAGACATTGTGATTCCCAAGACTGTGGGTTTTTCTCAATACTACCACAGAGGCTGGATTGTTTCCACGGTACATCCTAGGATACATCCTATGATGTCACGTCATTGGACAGAATGTCCAGAGATAAAATATGGCCTCTACTAATCCCTCCACCAACCTGATTTTTAACAAATAGAAAGGTACACATTTTTCCACCTACTATCCAGGAAATGGGTGGTTGTCCTCCTATGAGATATTGGGGCTGTAGACCCAACCCTGACCACCAGGGCAATCCCTTTGGAGAAAATAAAGAGGATTGTTGCCAGAGCACATGTGAAATAAACACTGAACTTCACCATTAGTGCCCTTTTTAAGGCACTAAGCAGTGAGCCCTCTCCTGAGGAAAATAATCTGCCTTGTAATGATTACTTTCCACTTTACTTGTAATGTTTGGATAACTTTTCTGGGGAAAAGAAAGAAGGCTGACTAGCACCTGTAGCAAGAGGGATGAAGGTTAACTGTGATAAAGATGTTCTGATGGTAAGCTAGAGTGGGGAGAATCTCTTCCCATGGGGTATGTTTCAAAGCAATAGGTTTTATCTATTAGAGATCTTCAGAGTGTATTTATTTTTCCTTTTTATTTCTAGTTTTAAACATTTTTATTATCACTGCATAACGTTTCAAACATATTAAAGCTTTTTGAGAATACTACAACAAATACTCTGGGCATTTTTCCATTTAAAGAAGAAACTTGAGGGCCACCTGGGTGGATCAGTTGGTAAAATGTTTGCCTTTGTCCCAGGTCGTGATCCCAAGGTCCTGGGATCAAGCCCCACATCCCACACTGAGCAGGAAGCCTGCCTCTCCCTCTCCCTCTGCCCCTCCCCCACTTGTGCTCACTCCCTCTCTTTCTCTCTCTCTCAGATAAGTAGATAAAATCTTTTAAAAAAAGTGAATGAAAAGAATTATTATATAAAATCAAGACAGCTATAGCCGTCCTGTTATATATGATAGATGAAATAGTATAATAATTATTAGGACAAGAGGTCCATTTTAATTTGCTAATTTTCCTACTGTCATTTAAAGCTTCGTATGAAGTTCAATACTTCAGAATATAAAATATCAGTTCCACATCCTTATCTGTCAGCACTAATTGCTTATTAATCCTGCCATTTTATAATAAATCCTAAGCTATTCAGAATAATTAAAAAAAAAGAATAATTCAGTATCTGTGTTCAAGATAGAATCAATGGTCATCACTGTTAGAATTTAGAGAGAAACCAATAAAAGGGCAAAGTCACAGACAGAAGTCCATGAATTTAGCTGTTAGGAAAAAAATTATTTAATACATGCCAGTTGGTGCCTAAATTCTAAGTTAATGATGCCTGTGTGAAAATGCATGACTCTAACCTTGAGAATTTGGTTGTTACCAATTAATGGAATTTTTATTCAATAGTTCTCTTTTTCTTTAGTTGAAACTATGTAGGATAGAATTATAAGCATCTTTTTAAAATCACGCTAATCAACTGAAAGTGTTAGTAAACCTAGTGGCTTGGAAGAATGTAAGTTCACAGCTCTCTCTATAGATTTCCTGGTGTAATCTGAAACTTGTCCCCATCCACAGAGAATGGAGAGAAACCTAAAAAATGGGCCACTCCAGGTTGGTAGATGGTAATTTTGGGGGGTAGGGTGGCATTTTTAATAGTAGCAATAGGAACTTACATAAAAGGCTTGTCTTGGGTAGCAGCAAGATTAATAGATCCCTGCAGACTCCCCCCAAATCTCAAAAGCTTATAAAGAGGCCCTAACTGGACTCGGTCACCTATACGGTGCAGGTGCTTTCAACCTCACATCACTATCTCCAGGCTCTGTCCTTGGAGCAGCCTCTGGGAGCAGGAAAGACAAGTGGAACCCACATTCCCAGGACAGGGAGAGGGTGAGGACCCTCCTAGTGCACATATCCTGCTCAAGGGTCAATTGACAGGCATGTCTTTTTGATCACATTCCCCAACAATTATATAATGATTACATATTCCCTGCTATGCTATCTTTACTTTCAGTTTATTTTCACCTGACTTGCAGCTAAGAGACTAATGAGTTGCACATGAGTTTGACATGAAATATTTTCATCTATGTGTGGGTAACTTCAGTGCAAAGGTACTCAGTTATCTGAAAGATAATTCCTAATCATGACTAAGAGGAAGTAATTCTATTCAAGAATGCAAGAACATTACCACTTTTTTTGTGGAGCTAATTCCTAGAGAAGCCACATGGTGAACATAAATGTTAAGCTCTTCATAATTTTTTGTCTTCAAAGTTAGAATTACAAGGAAAATGTTGGACTTAAATATGGCAATCCTGGGGCACCTGGGTGGCTCAGTCGGTTAAGCATCTGACTTCAGGTCATGACCTCAGGGTCCTGGGATCAAGCCCCAAGTCAGGCTCCATGCTGAGCAAGGAGACCTCTTCCCCCTCTCCGTCAAGGATATTTTCTTTAACACATCCTGTCTCTAGGGTAAAGTTGATAGCATAAAATGTAGTTTAACATTTGTGTATTCTCTGGTCCATACCTTCAACTGCATTTTCTGTTTAGAATAGAGGACATGAGAACTTGCACATTAAAAAAAAATTATTTAATAATACTCTGTGGTAGTAAAGAGAATAGCAAAAAAAAAAAAAGAAAATTTAATTTGATAATATGGTTACACTTTGTCTTATGGAACATATATGACCTTAAAATAGTCCGTATAAATTTAATAATTATAAATACACCTCTGGAGTTTAATTTTACTTTGTAAATAATTTTACAGGAAAGGAACATACTAACTGTATAAGTGATTATTCATTTAGACAGGTGTTTAGTAGTCTTTTATTTATGTCTTAAATCTTTTTTTTTTTTTAATGGAGTAGAAAGTATCATTCTTCAGAAGGAATAATTCCAGAAGTAAAGACAACATGGGGAAAAAAGGTCAGGGAGAAGACCCTCTAACTGGGAAGTAAATTTGCCTTTTGATGGAAACTACCAAGAATTCACACACACACACACACACACACACACACACACACACACACACACACAGCATAGGTAAGACTGTAACTGACCCAGATAAAAGTTCATTCATCTGGTGTGAAGCAAGCCAATAAAAACTGACACTCTGCTTTTGCAGTAAAGAAAGACAGGCTATTTATTGGTATGGTTCCACCCTGGAGAATTGGAGCTAATACTCTAAAGTTCCAAACTCTCTGATGGCTTGCAAATGAAGGGTTTTAAGGGCAAAATTTGGGGTGGGGGCGTGTCCTGAAAAGGGGGACACCATTGATTAGAGGCCCATGAAGTCATGCTAGCTGGTGCTCTGGCGCCACTTTATCTGATTTCCTAGAGGTCTTTTCCATCTCAAGAGACTTGGAATCTGAAAAATATCTTTATTCTTTATGCTAGAGAGTCATGAGGGACATCTGGTGATTATATCTTTAGGGTAGTACTGATTAATACCTAAAGGTGAGTAGAGTTGCATTCCTACAGATTCCTTGGTTAGTCCAGCCCTGCCTGGGGCAATATGACCTCTGGTATTCATTCTTACATCTGAACTGACAAAATGGACACTGGCTTCAAGATTAAAAGGAAAATTTCTAGAAAGAAGTCACTTAACATGTGATTTGCAGCCATGTTTCTAATGAGACCAGGAAAACTGTATTCAGTGTAGCAAAAGCTTTGATGTTGTAAATGTTAACATATTGTACATGAGCAAGGCAATTTCAAGGATGAACAGCAGGTGCTGATGATGAGGAAAGACCATTCAAAGCCAGGAATTTTTAAGTTACTTGACAAGTTATTCTTTTTTTTTTTTTTTAGTTAAATGGAGCATTTTCTCTGGCTTCTAAGGGATAATTATAGAATTCATTTAGTTCATTCCATCTGCTTTCTTCTGGTCTAAAGGTGGTCTCCTGAGTAGATGTCCCTAATAGGAAGAATGTTCCTTGATGAGATGAACATTTTCATTCATTTAGAATTTAATTTCTTTTTTATTTTAAATTAAAAATTAGTCCCATATGTAATTAGTCTGAATAGAGTAAGCTAATTTTTAACACCCATTCACCTAAGTTTCATTTAAAATTTATATAAATTATATGTTAATTTATATATCAAGAAGTGAAATCTTTCTCTTATTATTAATATGTTCCTGGAAATAATCATGTCTAACTATTTATAGTATGTCTTTACATTTTTTTTCATTTTCTTTCTCTTTCTATGAATATATACTCACTTTCATTCATTTACTCATTCAATCAATATTTATTGATGTCCTCTTATGATGAACTGGGTGATGCAGAACAGCAGTGTACAGTCCCTGCCCTCATGCAATATATAGATTTTTTATTATAAAAATGTAATAATACCATAGATATTCTGTCATAGCCAGATGTTCTTTTACTCAACAATACATCATAAGCATTTCACCACATCAGCACTTGGAGCCCCACTATAGTCTTTTTTTTTTCCTTCTCCTTACATTTATACATCTTGAAATAGTTTATGCTCACCATCTAAATACATTTTGTCAAAAAAAAAAAGCCAATTACTTTACTGGTAAAATGGGTTTATTTAGGAATGGTTAAGAATCACAATTCAAGACCTGCAAGCTACAGCAAAACCATAGATAGGCAAGTCCAACAGACAAAAGAGAGGAAGATTATTTTATAGAGAAGAAGGAAGAAGTTGGGAAGGGTTGCTCTGAACCGAAGTCCACTGGAGAAAAGTAAAAGTCTAGCGTGATGACGGTTTTTTATTGGCTGAGAAACCAGGGTAGTTGATTTCTTGTAGAAGATGCAGTGTACATCTTTTCCTGGTAGGGCCTATAATTGATCATTCTTTCCCGTGGAAGATTCTTTTGTTGAGGTCTATAATTGACAATTTTTCCTGTAACTGATGTTGAGTGGTATTGCTCCTTCTAGCCTCCCAACTCCACTTTTGTGGAAAATTAATATTTTCACAGTTTTCACTTTCCATTCAGGTCTCAAGTCACTAAAATCTGGACTTCTACTAAAATATGTTTTATCAGGTTGTCAGGGAAAAAGAATTTCCTCTGCCCTTCAAGGTCCTTCTAGCTGAACTAAGAATCAAATTGACATAAGACAGATTAACAGGAGAAAATCAAATTTAGTTTCATATGAGACATGAACTTCCAGAGACAGGCAACATGAGGTTTATTTGACTTCCTGAGCTAAATAGAGGGGTAAAGGTTTAAGGATACAAAGGGAAGGATGTCTATTAGCAGGAAGGTTAGGGGAGATATTTGGAAAACATAGGTTGCCCTATTATATGGTTAAGTTTCCTAGGTAAAAAGGAACTTATGTTACTATCTCTCTTCCAGGTACTTCCAGGAAGTTGTGGGGGAGGTAAAGAGCTTTTTCTGAATTTGCTGTGCTTAACTCAAAATAAATTTCATGCCAAAGTAGCCCATCTTGAGGCAGCCTGCCCTTGACCCTTACAAGGTCTTACATGCTTATTGCTAAGTTCAGTTGATGTCTTTTAATTCTCGCCTTTCTTGGCTTCTCTACCATATGTGATGCAGTCAACTCTAAAACTTCCCTTTACTACTCTAATTCATGCAGTAGATATTTAATCTCAAACTCTTTCACTGGTGCTCTTGCTTTCCTTCTGAATGATAACATTTCCTGGGCTCCATCTTGAGCCCTCAGTCTCCATCTTGTCTTTAGATAGTTTCATGTGCTCCCATGAATTCACCTTCCACCTATATGCTAATGAGTCTCAAATCTTGGAGTTTTTTCATCTTATACATCTCTGGCTAGATATCTTACAGGTGCTTCCAATCAAACACAGAGCAGGATTCATCATCTTCCTATTCATTCCTGTTCTTCTTCCTACATTTCTTTTTCTTTCTTTTTTCTTTTAAGGTTTTATTTATTTGTCAGAGAGAGAGAGAAAAAGAGAACACAAGCAGGGAGAATGGTAGAGGCAGAAGCAGACTCCTCGCTGATCAAGAAATCCGATGTGGGACTCAATCCCGGGACTCTGGGATCATGACCTGAGCCGAAGGCAGACGCTTAACCCACTGAGCCACCCAGGCGCCCCTCTTCCTACATTCCTTAACTTAATGCAAGAAAACTCCTTTCACCCCACCACCAAGCCCAGAAACTTGGGACTCATTTTTAACATCCACTGTCCCATGTTCCACACAGCCTGTAGCACTCTCAGATGTGCCTCATTAGAGTCCTACCCTCCTCCTTACTGTCACCAGTCTCTGTTTCAATTGTCATTGTTTATGTCTTACACTAGGACAAACATCCCTGTCTTTTTCTTGTCCCACTACAATCTACCCTTCACACTACAATCAGTGTATTTTTTCTAATGCAAACTTTTATTATGTATTACTCTTTTCAAAGGTATTTCAGTGGTTTTCTGTGATCATCACATTAAGTACGAAAACCTTTGTACAACTGTATGCTATAATACAACTCTATGTAACTTGGCACTTATTTGTCTCTGTAGTCTCATCTTCCATCAAGATATGTCCAAATCTCTGTTCTTATATTCTTAACTGTTGATCCACAGAGGGCCAAATTCTCTCCCTTTGTGCATTTGAACATTCTGTTCCTCTCACTGAAATTCTCTTTGCCTTCCATTCAGCTCTTCACCCGGCTGGCACCTCCTTCCTCAAGAATCACCTCAGATTCATGTTCCCTTGTGACTCCATGCTTTTGTCCATATTGTTCCAGGTGTTTCAAATATCTGCCTTTTCCCCCATATTCACCTAGATACCTCTATGAATGCACTGAGATCAAACATGGCCCCTTTTAAGAGCATTTTCCAACCTTCTGTGGGTACTCAGGGAATGCTGTGGTTGTCTTTCTTGTAGTATTTACTCCTGTTTTGATAATCCTCTAATTGTTGTCTGTCTCTAACACTAGACTTGTTACCTAACTATCCATCATAAACTCTAATTCAGGAAATGAGAGGAAGCCCTGTTGTGTTGCCATGCCAACTGCTCCATCCTGAGGAATCCCAACAAATCAAAAGCATAGCTCCTGGCCGGGTTTGCCAACAGTGTTGCCCAACAAACTCAGATGAACTTGTCATAAGAGAAACCAATAATTCAAGAGAGGGGGTTTTGGAAAAGAGAAAGAGAGAAATTTATTTTGGATGCAGACCACTGGGGAAGGTGGCAGGCTCAAGCCTTAACAACAGACCTCTGCACTGGCAACCTGAAATTTTATAAGGAGAGGATGGAGGGTGGGGGTGCATGCAAGAGAGCAGGAAGAGAGTGCATGATCATGAATAGGGTTCAGTATGTGTTCAGCCCATGAATATGGGTAGGGAAGGGGATGTATGTGGTCTTCTAGGCAACCATTGCTATCTGGGCTTTTTTGGTCTGGTGGTTAGGATGTTCCAGTCATTGCAAAACAACTTCATTAATGCCTCAAGAAAGTCTTATAAGAAATAAGCACGATGGATTTTAGAGTGTGAGTTAAGCTATCTTATTTTATTTCTGATTTTAACTGTTGGAGTCTATGGTTGAGCAAGAGGGCTCACTGAGTGCCTTGTGAGCAGGAATCATCTTCTTCAAATTTATGACCACCAACGTTAGCAGTGTCTGGCTAATGGTAGGTCAACAAGTTTTAAATAAGTAATTCAATCTAAACTATGACTAGTTTTTCATTTCATGAATGAATAGCCAGAGAATATCCATACATTCATGAGATAAAAATCTAGACATTGAGTTGTTATGGTACTTCTCTCCCACTTACACCCTTTGTCAGAAGATATACTTAACTGAAAGATGAAATTAAGGCCTCTATCTTGATGAAGTCCCAAAAGTTCATTTTTGCTTTTGTTTCCCTTGCCTTTGGAGATGTGTCTTGAAAGAAGTTGCTGTGGCCAATGTCGAAGAGGTTACTGCCTATGTTCTCCTCTAGGATTTTGATGGATTCCTGTCTCACATTGAGATCTTTCATCCATTTAGACTTTATCTTTGTGTCTGGTTTAAGAGAATGGTCTAGTTTCATTCTTCTGTATATAGCTGTCCAATTTTCCCAGCAGCATTTATTGAAGAGACTGTATTTTTTCCATCGGATATTTTTTCCTGCTTTGTTGAAGATTAGTTGACCATAGAGTTGAGAGTCCATATCTGGGCTCTCTATTCTGTTCCACTGATCTATGTGTCTGTTTTTGTGCCAGTATACATCTATATCTTTGGGGTAAATACCCAGTAGTGCAATTGCCGGGTCATAGGGTAACTCTATTTTTAATTTTTTGAGGAACCTCCACACTGTTTTCCAAAGTGGCTGCACCAATTTGCATTCCCACCAATAGTGTAAGAGGGTTCCCCTTTCTCCACAACTTCTCCAACATTGGTTTCTTGCCTTGTCAAATTTTGCCATTCTAACTCAATGTTGGTATCTCAATGTTGTTTTGATTTGAATTTCCTTAATGGCTAATGATGATGAATACTTTTTCATGTGTCTGTTACCCTTTCATATGTCTTCTTTGGAGAAGTGTCTGCTAATGTCTTCCCACTTTTGACTTGATTATCTGTTTTTTGGGTGTTGAGTTTGAGAAGTTCTTTGTAGATCTTCGATCTTTGTAGATCTTGGATATGGCCATAGAAGGGCCATATACACCCCAACGTTCATAGCAGCAATGTCCACAATAGCCAAAATGTGGAAAGAGCCAAGATGCCCTTGAACAAATGAATAGATAAAGAAGATGTGGTCCATATACACAATGGAGTGTTACTCAGCCATCAGAAAGGATGAATACCCAACTTTTGCATCAATAGGGATGGGACTGGAGGAGATTATGCCAAGTTAAATAAGTCAAACAGAGAAAGTCAATTATCATATGGTTGCACTTATTTGTGGAACATAAAGAACAGCATGGAGGACATTATGAGAAGGGAAAAATGAAGGGGGAGAAATCAGAATGAGAGATGAACCGTGAGAGACTATGGACTCCAGGAAACAAACTGAGGGTTTTAGAAGGGAGGGGGTCAGGGGATGGGTGAGTCTGGTGATGGGTATTAAGAAGGGCACAGATTGCATGCAGCACTGGGTGTTATATGCAAACAATGAATCATGGAACACTACATCAAAAACTTATGATGTACTGTATAGTGACTAACATAACACAATAAAAAAAAGAAGAAATTAAGGCCTATAAATAGAATGATGGTCTTTTTTTTTTTAAAGATTTTATTTATTAGACAGAGAGGAGAGAGATCACAAGTAGGCAGAGAGGCAGGCAGAGAGAGAGAGGGAAGCAGGCTTCCCACTGAGCAGAGAGCCTGATGTGGGGCTCCATCCTCGGACCCTGAGATCATGACCTGAGCTGAAGGCAGAGACTTTAACCCACTGAGCCACCCTGGTGCCCCTAAAATAACAGTCTTCAAGATAAAAGAGTCTTTTGGAAGGAAGCAATAAAGGAAAATCTTTCAGAATATGGAAATTTAGTTATATTTTTCTAATTTATAAATATCTAAGTGACATTTAATTCACACTATAGTCTCTTATACCTGGTTCCTTCTCTTCAAATACCAATTTCTCCTGCACTGTTGACTGATTTTGTATTCTGTAACAATCCTAGACATTGGAGTCTGCATAGAACCATGATGATTCTTATTTTATCTTTATATGTGTCTTGTATTTATAAGGGTAAATTAACTATGTAATTGGATTAAAACAATAATATTGTGTTACACATTCCTAGACAAAAGAGAATTCAAAACTACTACCACTACCAGAACCCAGTGATATAAATTAATATTTAAAAAGATTACAGAAGTCTTTACACATTCTAATGCCAAGCTGAAAGGCCTACTTAGCTTTTGTCTTTTAATTTGGCAGGAAAGTGAGAATGATAGCTATTGATTTTAACAGATTTGACATCAAATCGAGGTTTACTATTGTTCATATGGAATTTTCTTCACATGGTACGCAGATGGCAATAAAAAAAAGTAGACTAAATTTCAAAATTAGTTCATTTTTTAGTCATGATTACTGCATTCAGGAAATATTTTGTGGAAACCTATTTTTTAAGCTAACTTTATATTATTCAAAGATAGAACTTAAAAATATACGGATGCATTGTGGAAACTTCTTTATCAAATACCTGTACATAATATTATAAACTTGTTTTTGTAAAGCTGCTCTGAAGTTGCACGGCATTCTTTAAGGAAACATTGACCTGTCATCCTTGATCCATGAATTCTTAGAGTTAGAAGGCACCTTAGAGGTAACCTGGTACTCCTTTCCCAATTCAGATACATCTTTTACAGAATCCCTGGCAGATGATCATATAGTCTATTTTGTTGTTTTTGTTTCTTTTCTTTTTTTAGTTGTGGGGTTTTTTAGTTGCTGTTTGCATTGTTGTCGTTTTGCCACCTACTATTTTGTAATGTTATCCATTAGATGGAATTGTATACTTTGGAACAAAACAGAGATCAGCTGTTCCATCCACTGTTTACCAAAATATGAAAGCCACAAATTCAGAAGTCCTTGATTTTTTTCCTTTTCCTTTCACTACCCTCCCTTCACTGATTTTGTCTTATCAGTTCTAAATTCAAATTATACATCTGATTTATCCACTTACTTCCATTTTTACTGCCACTAGGTGGTAGTCCAAGCCACCATCATCTTTGACCTACACTACTGTACTAGCTTTCTCTCATTAATCCCTGTGTTTCAGTTGTCATCTCTTTACAGTCAACTTTCTGTACCAGCTCTCTCCACATACATACACTGCAGGGCAGTGCAGGATCATTCATTAGGACACAGAACAAATACCAGAAGTTCTATTTATATTTATTTTTATCCCATTCTTTTTCATTTCTAATTTGTGTATGCTTATAATGTTCATAAATTAGTACAGTAGTACATGTGTGTCATTTATAAATTGTGTCCATATATTTGGGGGAGCATGTTTAAATATTGAATACTCTATTACAGATATATTCTGATTAGCACAGAGTAGGATTATTACTTCTTAAAATTTGCACACTGCCCTTATATAACATAAGATCTTATTAGCATTTTAGCTCTTTTCTGTTTTGCTTTTTTTCAAATTCATAGTCTGATATACCCAACTTCCCAGATCCATAACAAACATGTAAATCATTACTTTTTAGCATGCAGTGTCTTCCATTTATCCCAATTAGATTTTCTTAGACTTTTTTTTTTTAAGATTTTATTTATTTATTTGACAGAGAGAGATCACAAGTAGGCAGAGAAGCAGGCAGAGAGAGAGGGGGAAGCAGGCTCCCCGCTGAGCAGAGAGCCCGATGTGGGGCTGATCCCAGGACCCTGAGATCGTGACCCCAGCCGAAGGCAGAGACTTTAACGCACTGAGCCACCCAGGCGCCCCAGATTTTCTTAGACTTTTTAAAAAAAATTTTGACACAATCTCATACTTACAGAGAAAGTCAAGTACCATACACATACAACACAAATAACATTTTTTCCTGGACCATTTGAGAGTTCACTCCCAACCTGATACCCCATCATCTCTATTACTTTAGTTTATATTTCCTACAAACAAAATCTCTTTCTGGGCTGGTCCTGAGACTATCAAAACCAGGAAATCCACGTTGTTAATCCCACTTAATGCTTAGACCCTATTTAAATTTTGCCAGTTCTCAAAGTATATCCTTTATCGTAACTATTCCAATTCAGAATCACACGTTACATTTATTTGTCATGTTTCCTTATTCTCTTTCAAATTGGAAAAATTACTCATTCCTTCTTTGATTTACATTATCTTGACAGTTGAATATTTTAGACCAGTTATTTTGTAGAATATCCTTCAATTTAGGTTTGCCCATTGTCTTCTCAGGATTAGATTCAGGTTATGCATTTTAGCCTGGCTCACCGCAGAAACAATTCCTCTCATTGCATCCTATCTGCAGGCACATGACAGTTTGTCCCAGTTATTGGTGATGTTAACTTTGACCACTAGATTAATCTGGTGTTTATCAGGTGCTTTCACTGTACAGTTCCTCTTTAAAGGATTTTATTTATTTATTTATTTATTTATTTATTTATTTATTTATTTATTTATTTATCTGTCAGAGAAAGAGAGCACAAGTAGGGGGAGCAGCAGACAGAGAGAAGCAGGCTCCCCATGGAACAAGGAGCCTGATGTGGGACTCAATCCCAGGACCTTGGGATCATGACCTGAGCTGAAGGCAGATGCTTAACTGACTAAGCCACTCAGGCATCCCTGCACTTTACTCTTTCATTGCATGTTTTGTGGGAGGTACTGTGCGACTATGTCATTATCCCATTCTGTAGCAAACTTTTATTATTTACTGATTTATTTATAATAGTATGGAATCAGGGTTTCCTATTTTATTCAGTGGGTAAAATTTTTTATTATCACTATTTATTTTGATACTTACATTGTCCCATGTTTGGCCAGTGAGATACCCTTTATTCAAGCTTCTACATCTTTTTGACATATTCCTTTCACTCTTTGGCACTTCCTTAATTTTTGATCTATATTTCACCTTCTTTGTTTCAATATTTCAGGTCATTTATATTACTTTAAGTTTTAATTAGGCCACTTATAATATCAACTATTCCTCCTAGATTTAAGCATTTCTTCTGTTTCTTTATTCAAGTCATGGATAATAATGGATGATAAGGGATACGGATACATAATGGATTATAATAAGTGGATAATAATGACCAATGTGTTGAAGCCAAGGAAAGAACCCTGTTGTACTGTTCCAGAGACTAACTTCCAGATCAGCAGTCTTCAGCCAATTAATCAATATACTATTTTGTATCTTGAAGAACTATTGATCAGCAAGCTAGTTGCTGCTGCCTCATCAAAGTCATTATCAAGCCAAAGATTCTTCCCTGGATTTCAACCATCTCCTTGAAAGAAAATAATTTGCTAACATTCAGTGCTGTTTTCCATGACTGAAAGCACTGTCTCCATCCCTACCTGATCCCAAGGTTCAGAGAACTCGTACTTTAAAGTCAGTCCCGTTACCATTACCGGTAGGATCTTGCCTTAGAGCTCACTTAAGGATATCAAAGCTTTGGATACCAGGAGGTGGTGGACAAAACAAATAACAACTTAGTCCCTGGCGCCCATTTTATACTCAGTATACTGCCTGATTGAACAAATGAATAAATACTGAAGATTAATGCAAATAAATTAACCCAAATTTTAAATGGGTCTAACTGTTCAACAATCTGTGAGTATTCATGGAAAAACCTCTAAAGCCAAAAATCTGGATTCCAGATTTCTTTTTTCCAAGGATTACAGCTGTAAAACTTGACAAACTACTAAATTACTCTGAGTTTCAGTGTTTTTTGTTTTTGTTGTTATTAGATGAAAATAATAAGTGGAACACTCCTGCCTCAATCACAGACTTGTATAAGCCAGAGAAATCATGTAAATGAAAATTATCTGTATGCCTTAATTGGTATTAATGGGTAACATTATCATACTTATGGTGAATATACAATATTCATATAGTTATTTTTTTCATTATTTCATAAGAAAATGAGCAGATTTTTGAAATGCCCATCATTTTCCTAAACTGTTTACCTAATCCTGATAATTTTTAAAAAAGAAAATGGAGCTTAAATTTTTAAAAATTAAGTAAAATAACATAGAGAAGAAAAGAAGCTTTTTGAAATGCTCACAAATCATTTACTTAAAAATTGTTCTTGAATTTCTCTGGGATCAATGTAAACCTCACTATTTGATTTACAAAAATCCTTCCTTTCTTTAATTAGAAATTTAGAACAGATTTGCTTCTCAAAACTGATGACATTTTTACCCTGCTCTTTGATTTTTCAAAAAGTACTGATTTTATTTTATCTTTTTGAAATTTTAGTGATTTATTTGTCAGAGAGAGAGAGAGAGAGAAAGAGGGAGCACAAGGAGGGGGAGTGGCAGGCAGAGGGAGATGCAGACTCCCTGCTGAGCAAGGAACCTGAGGTGGGACTCCATCCCTGGACCCCAGGATCATGACCTGAGCTAAAGGCAGATACTCAATGTACTGAGCCACCTAGGCATCCAAGAAGTACTGATTTTAACTCTTAAAAAGAATAGAGAGAGCATCAGATTTAACTCCTATCATTCAGGAATCAATTTCACAGGTTGGTGGGGCAGACTGGAGGACTTGGGGGTCATCTCTATATCTCTATTCTACCTAAAAAATTAACATAAAAACATCCTATTTCTTACTGTTATGGTGAGAACTAAATGTAATAATGCATGTGAAAGAAGTCCTATAAATAATGAAACTTTGTGCAAATATGTAAGGAACATATGACTCAGAACTTGAAGGTAAATAATAGCAAAACCTGTCATCTATTGATGTACTCTCCTTATCAGATTCTATGCTGTCTTTCAATGTTACAACAACCCAATATGTATTATTATCCCTATTTTACAGATGAGGAAACTGAGGATCAGAGGGGTTAAGTACTGCCCAAAGTCACACAGCTAATAAGCAGTGGAGCAAATTCAATCCCAGGTCTGTCTGACCCCCAAACTCTACCATTAACCCATGACCCAAATTCTACCCCAAATGCCACCAATTTGGCCCGAAAGTCTTGAATCCATTTAATGAGTCTGTCCTGAAAAGTTTTCTGTTTATGAGTTACTGCCAAACCTTTATGTTGTTGGTTCTAAATTTTCCAATATGAAAACTATTCTAGGTTGTGGGGAAGATGGAAACCATACAGTTAATATAGTTCTGATGTCTCTTATTTATCTGCTAACATTGTACCCTCTCCTGAAAGAAGCAGACCTTTTCTTTCCTACTCTTTTTTATGTGAGCATTTTCTGTATCTCATGCTTTTCAAAAGGCTCGATTACTTTTGCTTTTAGTACTAGCTGAGAAAATTCCCAGTTTGATTATAAAGATACATTTGTTAGCCATTCAATGAATTGAATAGATACTCTCACCAAGTACATTTTCTGCATAGAATTATTTAGTTAATAATTCATTAAAATTCTTACCCAAACAGATTTCTCCATTTTTAAATTTACTCAGTGCTTACACTGATAGGTGTTACCAATTTGTCATGTACTCATACAAAATCAATGGTTTCACAAGTAAATGTTTTGGATCCTGAACTGGATCATCAAAAATTATCAAGGATAGCAACAATACTTTCTGAATTTGGTGTTAAATAACGCTTGTGAAATGCTTATTTCTTTGAGAGTTTATTACATTTGAAATTACCACAATTGTGATAATTATGAAACTTTGATAGCTAAATGATCAGCAGAGTAGACAAGCCCATGTAGAATGCCACTTTGCTTTAGTGACCAAATTTCCCTATGGAGCCTACAAAACCATCAATGTTACTGCAATTGATACTTCAAAAGAACTCACAGTTACATTATCCTGTCATTTGAAAATTTAAATAAATTACACTATTCACCCAGGGTCAGTATGACATGATGGCCTTTCAGGTTAAATCAGTTTTTAAAATTTTTAATTTTGATCTCAATATTACTCTTTGTAACTTGATTTCACGAATATTTTTACATCTACCTTAAAACCTTCTGCAATCTTCATTTTCTCAGAATTTCTGTATTTTCTATTTTAAAAGTCCTTTTGAACTTATATAATGACTATAGAACCAATTGCTTTTAAACGTCATGAACTAATAGGCACATCTTGACCCAAATGAAAATTCATACACTTATGTGATGATAACCATTCTCTGAGGAAAAGTTCTTGGCAAAATATCCTTGGGAAAAGAACAATGCTGGACACTAACATTCACTTAGTTGTTTTTTTTTTTTTTTCACTTAGTTTTAATGTATAGAAAGTGTTGTCTTGTTTTCTCAGACTATAAGTGAATGTAATTTTTTTTTAAATTGAGACACTGGAAAAAATATGAAAGAACTCATTTCCTTCTGTTTTAGGGAAAATGCAATCCTTCCTTAGCATAAGCTAAAACCCTTACCCTAAAAGAGCTTTTCAGGATAATGTATTATGAGCCAGAAAAATTCCCTTTCTCTTTACAGAGATCTAACAGGTTGGGGACTAATTATAAAATATTTTTTGACAATCAAACAGCAGACTTTTATATAACTTTTGCTTGTATTTTTAGTGCTTCAGAATTAACTTGAAATAGATCTCAGGAAATGATTCAGGAGTTAATGTGAGGTCCTTAGACTAAAAAGTAATAATACTCCTCTAACATTTGTATCCTTTCCCTCATCACATCAGCTATGTCATATAATTAATTAAGAGATTAAAGTTTATTCAGATTAATTCCATTAGAAGAACTTGAAAAACACTTGAGATAAGGGTGCCTGGGTGGCTCCTTCGGTTAAGCACTCAACTCTTGATTTCAGCTCAGGTCATGATCTGGGTCATGAGATCAAGCCCTGTTTAGGGCTCCGTGCTCCAAGGTCAAGATTCTCTCTCCTTCTGGCCCTCCCCTGTTCCACTTGCACTCTCTCTCAAAAACAAAACAAAACAAAAGTACTTTGAGATAAGTGGTGAAATCTTAGTTTCAAAAGTACTAATTTAGAGTCAAATGTATTTCAAATGTTAAATATGAAGCTAATTAGGATAAGACTTCTGAGTCAACTGCAGAAATGCTGAATTGGTCATACTTTACTTGGGGTAAAGTTTCTCTTCATAGAAATATTATTTAAGAATCATTGTAATATCTCTTTTATCCTGCACTGACACAATTTTTACTCTTGTCAAGGTATCAGATACACACCGGACTTCAACATTCTATCATAAGACCTACCCAACCCAACTGCTTACCTCTGGACAATGCAACCCTACCTCAGAAGCTGAAGGAGGTTGGATATTCAACACATATGGTTGGAAAATGGCACTTGGGTTTTTATAGAAAAGAATGTATGCCCACCAAGAGAGGATTTGATACCTTTTTTGGTTCCCTCTTGGGAAGTGGTGATTACTACACACACTACAAATGTGACAGTCCTGGGATGTGTGGCTATGACTTGTATGAAAATGACAATGCTGCCTGGGACTATGACAATGGCATCTACTCCACACAGATGTACACTCAGAGAGTTCAGCAAATCTTAGCTTCCCATGACCCCAGAAAGCCTCTATTTTTATATATTGCCTACCAAGCTGTTCACTCACCACTGCAAGCCCCTGGCAGGTATTTTCAACACTACAGATCCATTATCAACATAAATAGGCGGAGGTATGCTGCCATGCTTTCCTGCTTGGATGAAGCAATCAGCAATGTGACCCTGGCTCTGAAGACGTATGGTTTCTATAACAACAGCATTATCATATACTCTTCAGATAATGGTGGCCAGCCCACAGCAGGAGGAAGTAACTGGCCTCTCCGAGGTAGCAAAGGAACGTACTGGGAAGGGGGCATTCGGGCTGTTGGCTTTGTGCATAGTCCACTTCTGAAAAACAAAGGAACAGTGTGTAAGGAGCTTGTGCACATCACTGACTGGTACCCCACTCTGATTTCACTGGCTGAAGGACAGATTGATGAGGACATTCAACTGGATGGCTATGATGTCTGGGAAACCATAAGTGAAGGCCTTCGTTCGCCCCGGGTGGATATTTTGCACAACATTGATCCCATTTATACCAAGGCCAAAAATGGCTCCTGGGCAGCAGGCTATGGGATCTGGAACACCGCCATCCAGTCAGCCATCAGGGTGCAGCACTGGAAACTGCTTACGGGAAACCCTGGCTACAGTGACTGGGTTCCCCCTCAGTCTTTCAGCAACCTGGGGCCCAACCGGTGGCATAACGAACGAATCACCTTGTCGACTGGCAAAAGCGTTTGGCTCTTCAACATCACCGCTGACCCATATGAGAGAGTGGACCTGTCTCACAGGTATCCTGGAATCGTGAAGCAGCTCCTACGGAGGCTCTCACAGTTCAACAAAACCGCAGTGCCTGTCAGGTACCCCCCCAAAGACCCCAGAAGTAACCCTCGGCTCAATGGAGGAGTCTGGGGACCGTGGTATAAAGAGGAATACAAGAAAAAGAAGCCAAGCAAAAAGAAGGCCGAGAAAAAGCCAAAGAAAAGCAAGACAAAGAAGAAACAGCAGAAAGCAGGTTCATTTCCAAATTGCCGTGCAGCTGTTTGCCATTATCGTGGATAAGTACACATTTTTTCATGGTTGGTTAAACTTAAGTCAGTCTTCATCTTTTAGCTATTTTCTAGGTAAACCAGAAAATCTGGCTCAATAATATCACTGCCATTAGCACCAGATTAGTGCTATTGGCAGATTAGTGCCATTAGCACCAGATCACTGCCATTAGCACCAATTATTTTCATGTCGTGGTCACAAGTGCCAAAGGTGCTACCGTTGCAAGCCACACTTGGAGGAGGATGGAGATGTTTATTTCTTTTGCTCCTTTATGAAAGTGCTCATTAAGGATTTTAGCTGTTGTGCTTCAGTCAACGGACCAAACACTTGCTTTCAACTGCAATCAATGAATATGTTAATTTGATGGAAGTTACAGGGTAGCGCGATAAAAACTACTTTTGATCAAGTATAGTCAAAGGTTGCCTCACCTCAAAAGGCCTTTAAAAATATTTTTCTTAGTGAATTATTGCATCTCTATCTTATGATACTTGGTTTTTTAAATTAATTCCGTTTCATGTATCATTTCCTTTCCTGTGAAAATAAGCTGTTTCCTCCCGTGTAAACAACTTGCACCTCATTTTATCACGCATGAGGGAATAGCAAATAAGAATGTTTGAGCACACTGCCAAAACGTGAATGTAACTATTTTCTAAACACTTCAACAGAATGACAATTTCAACATAAAGTACCTAATTTATTTTACAGAAAAAATATTATTTTGTGTTCATAAAAATTACACAAATGACTTTTATTTTTATTTTCTATATACTGTTAGAAGTTTATTTCATATCTTCAAGATTACCAAGCACTGTAATACTATAAATTACTGTAATACTGTGTGATTTATAGAATAGAAAAAGAAAATTAGTCAGGAAAAACTATAGTCATCATTGTTCAACCATTATTTTGAATGTAAAAAGATGAATATATTCCTTACAAATAACTTGGAAATTCAGTGTTGTATGGGATTGAGAGACACCTTTATTGTTTCTATCATAAACATTTTATTTATGTGTTGTGTCTTTATTATTAAAATGATTTATTTTACAGCACTCACTAGTGTGGTTTTCCTGATCTAATTACTAGATAAAATTATATTATTCATCTTAACAACAAAAATCTTTACAAATAGGCAATTGAAGGTATGATTTTCTAACAACCATAGTGAATAATATGGATTTTGCAAACAAGAGGGGTTTCCACTTGGCTATTTCAGAGAGAAAAATGTTATTTTTGTTAATCTATAACATTTATAATGACCCTACTCTTACACAAAGTAGATTTAGTGGGGATGTGATTTTAAGTTCTTTATTAATGACCATAACTTTTTTTTCAAGATTTTATTTATTTATTTGTCAGAGAGAGAGAGAGAGAGAGAGAGAGCGAGCACAAGCATGGGGAGCTGCTGACAGAGGGAGAAGTAAACTCCCCACTGAGCAAGGAGCTCAATGAGAGACTCTATCCCAGGACCTGAGATCATAACCTGAACCAAAGGCAGACACTTAACTAACTGAGCCACCCAGGCGTCCCCTTCCATATCTTTTTCAATGAGAATAAATTATCTCACAGTCTTCTATCTGGAAATGGCTTTACTGATGTTGTTTGCTATTTGTAAGAATACCTGCCACCTGCACATGGTGCTAAGTGGACCGTGAGTTAAGAGAAGTCTGTCTTGCAGGGCGCCTGGGTAGTTCAGTTGGTTAAGCAGCTGCCTTTGGCTCAGGTCATGATGCTGGGCTCCCTGCTCAGCAGGGACTCTGCTTCTGACCCTCCCCTCCCGCAGGTGCTGGGCTCACTCTCTCTCTCTCTCAAATAAATAAATAAAATCTTTTTTTTAAAACAGTCTGTCTTGCCCTTCAGAAACTAAAGTCTCATATAATAGTCATGTGTAAATAATGAACAAAAATATTTTCAAAATACTGTCAGCAAATCTCTAGGTATTTCGAGATGTCCAGGAAGGAAATACTATAGAGTTGACTTTCGTGCCCTAATCATTAAAACTGTGTTAATACTGGGCATTTAGTATCAGGTGTCGTTTTCCTAAACTGTGATTCTCACGCTGCATTTCCAGAGCTGTCTGTGTCTCTTTCAAGTGTAAACTGCAACTCTTTAAAACTTCTGATCCTTTCACTAGGAGACCAAAAGAAAGTCCTGGACTGAAAA
Organism: Nasua narica; assembly: GCA_028533885.1. Lineage (NCBI taxonomy): Eukaryota > Metazoa > Chordata > Mammalia > Carnivora > Procyonidae > Nasua > Nasua narica. The sequence continues at coordinate 85,009,588 of CM052800.1, read as the reverse complement.
ATAAATTTCCCACTAGTTTCATCAGAAAACAATTTGTGGATATGGCTAGGTGTCTTGGGTGAGAAAGGATATAAAACAGTTAATTTTTATTAATAAATAATAAAATAAAATAAATAATAAAATACAAATAAATAATAAAATACAAATAATAAAATATAAATAATAAAATAAAATAAAATATAATATAAATAAATAATATAAATAATAAATAATAAAATAAAATAAATAATAAAAAAGCAACAAAGCAACAAATAGCAAGGCAACAAACCCTTTTGGTGCCTTTCCAGTGAAAACATCTACCCCATGTCTGTCAAGTCTACTAAAGGAGTTGTTTCATCTATACTTACATTCTCTTGCCTCACTTCTCAAAAAATTGAGTGACTGTTACAGCTTTTTTGACCGGGCCCTTTTCGAAAATCTTAAGGATAGAGAAAACACTGTGCCACTGACAGTTAAATAAGTATACAGTAAATACACTTCAGCATTTCTTATTCCAAGGTTCATGAATTTGGCATTAGGATTAGCTTCTTAAGCATTTTACTCATAGGATTCTTAAGCACACAAATTATGAATTTGTCAGTAGCCCTCAGATTAAGTGTTAGCAGAAATAAGCTGGCCTACCAAAAGCAGCACACAAAATTCTTACATCATAGGCTAATAAATTCATTGTTCCCTCTTAGGAAAAATTACTTCTCAAAATGTATACATTCATTCAACAAATATTTATTAAATCCTACTATCTGTCAGGTAAAATTCTAGGTGCTTGGGATGGATCAATGAACAAAAGGAATAAAAATTTTTACTTTTGTGCTCTTGCCAAGCTAGGCAGATCATAAATAATGAACATAAGTAATAAGCAAATTATATACATAGTCCCCTACCTTAGCCACAGTTTTTCTCTCCATGGTTTCAGTTACTCTAAGTCCACTGTAGTCCCAAAGTAGATGATCCTCCCTCTTCTGTATCATAAGGTCAATAGTAGCTGTCTCAATGTCTATGTCATTCACCTCGCTTCGTTTCATCACTTTGGGATTTTTTTTCATCTCACATCATCACAAGAAGGCTGAGTTCAATACAATAAGATATTTGAGAGAGAGAGACCACATTTATGCAACTTTTATTACAGCATGTTTTTATAATTGTTATTTTTTATTAGTTATTGATGTTAATCTCTTACTGTGCTTAATTTATAAATTAAGCTTTATCGTAGGTATGTATGTATAGGAAAACACATAGTGTATATATAGGGTTAGATATTATCTGCAGTTTCAGGCATCTCCTGGAGGTCTTGGGACTGTTGTATATATGTACTACATAAAGTAATATGAAAAGGAAAAAGTTGATCAGGAAAAGGGGAGGAGTCATTCCAAGCCAAGTTTATCCACCCCTTCATTCAATATTTGTGAACTGCCATATGCAATGATATCTCTTAGGGTCTGGGGACAAGTATCAGAGTCCCTGCCTTCAGGTCATGTACATTCTCCTGGGAGACATACATGCATTGAATAATGTCATCCTCATCTCCCCCACACTTCTTCCCTAATTGATCTCTCTCTGTAGCACTTCTCCCCCTTTAATATATTTCATGTTTTACTTGCATATTTTCTTTATTCTCTGACTCTTCCCTCTAGAGTATAAGCTTCTTAGAAGTGGTTTATGGGGACGCCTGGGTGGTTCAGTGGGTTAAAACCACTGCCTTTGGCTCAGGTCATATCTCAGGGTCATGGGATCGAGCCCCACATCGGGCTCTCTGCTCAGCATGAAGCCTGCTTCCCCCTCTCTCTCTGCCTGCCTCTCTGCCTGCTTGTGATTGCTCTCTTTCTGTCAAATAAATAAATAAAATCTTAAAAAAAAGTAGTTTATGTCTGCTCTGTTTACATCTGTATCACCAGTATATGAAGCAACACCTGCCTCATAGTCAGCATTCAATACATATTTTTGAATGAATAAAATAATCACATATATGTGAACATATGTTCAGCTATATTTGCTTCAGTTTCCGTTTTCCATTTTTTTTGTTTGCTTTCCATTTCTTATATAGGGATTTCACTGTTGAAAATAGAACTCATCATCCCTAATACTTTTCCTCATAATAATAGCAATAATGTGAAATGCAAACATTTCTAGCACTATAAAAAAAGTAACTCTGATAATGTATAGTTATAGAAGCAGAGTGTTATAGCAAAAACCAAGCAAAAGTCACACAAAATTGAGAGCCAATTTTATCTGTATAATCTTTATTACCTAATAGGGCAGAACACTATTATTCTAACACTACATTGAATATCACAGAATACATTAGCTGAAATGACAGTTTCCAGTAAGAAGAGGTGGGGGCTTAAATTGTGACTAATTTTTATAGCAAGTGCTGAAAGGAAAAAAAAAACATAAATAGCAAAGAAACCTCTATGTCTTCATAGAATTATGAAGCCACATGGACTATCACTCCTATCCTTGGGTATTCTATTACAAACCTCTCCAATTTACCAGAGCAGGAATTCTTCTTTGAAGATAGGTTTTTCCTAAACTGGTTGTAGCATCTCTATGAAGTCCGTTGATTTATTGGCTAGCTTTGGCATTATTAAACCCAGGACACCAAAATGTCCTTGCGAGTTAGGCAGACACATTACCTAACCTTCCATTTCATATCTATGACTTGAAATTTCCTTCCTCTCAAATTTCTCTATAATCCTATATTCTTGGTCAATTAATTTACACAATTTTGTGTAAAATTAATCCCAATAACCACAAAGGAACAAGAAAATAACATAGACTCATGAGAAACGCCTCATAGTTACTCTGCAGAAATTCTCTAGCTGAAAATTTTAATTTAAAATATAAGTGAGGGGCATCTTATGAATAAAAAAAAGAGTAAAAATTTCAGAGTAAAAATCCAAAAACAATTTTCTTTTTTTTTTTTTTAAAGATTTTATTTATTTATTTGACAGAGATAGAGATCACAAGTAGGCAGAGAGGCAGGCAGAGAGAGAGGGGGAAGCAGGCTCCCTGCTGAACAGAGAGCCCGATGTGGGGCTTGATCCCAGGACCCTGAGATCATGACCTGAGCTGAAGGCATAGGCTTTAACCCACTGAGCCACCCAGGTGGCACACTCCAAAAACAATTTTCAAAAGAACATATTAGTCTCTCTGGAAACAATATTTTAAAGAATTAATGTTCCTTCAGCCTTGAGAATTGTGAATGACTGGTGGATACTTTGAACTGGACTTCTAAATCCTAAACAACTATGAGAAAAAATTTTTTTAACTAAGGTTAACAAAAACAAAATCTTGATTTTATGCAGCATCTGAAACTATAGTTTCTCATGTCGCCATCACAAGACCTTCCAGAGGCTCTTTTTCAGTAAAAAACAATAGCATAATTCATCGGTCATGGAGATGCATTCTAATACATGTGCCACTAACATTTCTCTATTTGTAGCTTTTTGTGATTGGAGTATCAATGCCTTCTAGCACCTGGGACAGCATCCACATTATCTCTACTATGCAGTCACACTTAATTCAGCAACAAAATATAGGGGTTCAGAGTCTATTATCCCAAAATAGGCTGCCTTGGCATACTGGTTACTTTGACCGAGTTAAAGGCAAGTTAAAAATGGCAGATGCAAGAAGGGACCTCTGACCTTCCTTTTTCTTCTAGAAGGCTGGAGTTAAAACTCCCATGAAAAGTGCCTTCCTGTATCAGGAGGAAAGAAGACATTCTCGTCACCAGAGAAGGGGACAGAAGGCTGAGAGAAATCTGTACAAACTTGTTAAACTGATTCTCATCTCTCTAGTCACTTTACCACAGTTAACTACCCTAGCCCAAACCCCTTTGTTTTGTCATGTTGTCACAATTTACTACCCTTTGTCCAACCTAGTACATAGCATTCAACTCTAGCTACTTCTTTGTGTCTTCATTTTCTAGTGAAGGTGCCCATGTACATGTAAAAATAAAATATACGGTCTTTTTATTAAACTTGTCTTTCTTGTCTTCAGGTTTTGCTCAAAGCCCCAAGAGTTAACTTAGCCTTTCAAAGACTACAGTGACAGCTGCCAGGATAAGCTACTATTTCCCAGCTGGGAGAAGTGGCTGCAGTGACAGTCAGACTAGGTAAGCGGATAAGCGGACAGGTTTTTCCCCTATTTTTTTTCTTTGGCTTCATGCCTATGTACTTCCCAGCATCTAGGCTATGGTTGGGCTGTTTCTTTCTGTCCTCTATGGCTCCACATTTTACATTTTTAGTACCTTCATTATTCATCCCTGAGTCCCACACCACTTCCTGCCACAGAACTAGGCACATAGACACCCGTATCCAACAGATTGTGGACATCTTAATTCCTCCCCTCCTAAAATTCCCCAGCATAAAGAGATGAGTGTGCGGAGCTACCCTCATCCCCCATGGTGACAGGAAGTCCTAAGCCCCACACTTAAACCTTTAGCAGCAGAGATCATGGTAGAAGGGGGGGGGGGAAGAAAAGTGTTTCCATAGGAATAAGTGAGATACATCTCCCTTCAGGTTTGAGTAGCTTAGCAGCTGCAATACCCAAAGCCTTACTTCAGTTTGGTAACTAATTAATGCTTTCAACTCTTGTCTACAGGAGAGAGCAATAAAAAAAGTAATTTCTACTGCTTTGGGTCTACCCAAAGCCCATCTTTAGAAATTCTGCGCTTTCTCATCTAGCCTGGAGGAGAAAGCAACTGAGATTTCTAACCTTGTCTAGTTACCCACACCCCAATTTGGGGAATTCCTGGACCTTTACTTCCCTTCCCTGGAAGAGAGAACAAAAACCAAAAGCACCATTTGGGCTGCTTGTTCCAATCCCACCTCCTGGTTCTCAGCCAACAAAGGTCTTCCCATCCTTTCAACATGGCAGCTACTAGTTTCTGTTGACATCTCTCAAATCCTGTTTGCCTATAAGTTCTCCTGTGTCTCTTCGAGCAAACCAGGTTTCAAAAAGGATCTCATCCTTGTCAGGAAAATTGATACATTTTTACTACTTATATTTCTTCATAGTTATCCTGAAAGAAACCCTGACCTTGCTGGGGTAGAGATTAGAGTCATTATTAGTATTTACCCATGATGACATCACCAATTTCCCAGAGGTGACCTCGTAACAGCCACCTGGTTAGGACTCCATGTCCAGGAATTGTACCACAAGAGAGGAACCTTGAAATTAGGAATTGGGATTTTATATAGGAACAGGATATCTTGCCCCCACCCTCCTTCTGAGAAAAAAGAGAAACCTCTGCTCTGGCTTTCACAATCCTTTGGAATGTAAATGAATTCTCTCAGGAAGAGAGGGGGAAGTCTGCCACAGAATGCAAAGCATTTGGCTCTGGAAGAGGTAAGTTTTATTACCCTTTGAATGAGAGCAGATGGTTCAAGATCTATCTAATACCCTTTAACTTCCAAGGCTTGTCCTTTAACCCAGGTGCCATAATGTTTTCTCAGAAAGTCCTAACTCTGCAGAACCATGAAAATATCCACTTCTTGCCAAAGATCAGTGGTTGCCTGTGGCTGAATGTCGGAGCATGATTGACAGCAAATAGGTAGGAGAGAATCTTCTGCGGTGAGGTAAGTATTTTAAAACTGAATCATGGGGTCTCGGGATCAAAATGGTGAATGGCCTGCTGTTGCAGCATCAAGCCAGTGGCCAGAGGGTATTCAGAAATGGTGTTCCAATGCCGCAGGGTTCAAGAAACTGGAGTTAGTTCCAGATGATACAGCATGTGAGAATGATGACGTGAAAGAGGCCACAAGGCTTCCTGAGAACCTGTAAAACCACAGGGTATTTCACATTGAGAGAGCACAGGATCTGACCAGGAGGAAGCAGATCTTGCCTAATGTGTAGTGGACACAATATGAGGAGGGTAAATTCTACCTTGAACTCCATCTGAAAGAAGTTATTTGGGAAATAACTTTGGGAAATAAAAAGAGAGAGAAGAATGGGCAAAGAGTAATCATGGCGTTGAAATCTGTGGTTGCAGCTGCCCTCGGATATTTACAAGAAGTTGGGTAAATCTGAAGTGTACAACTGAGAACTATTTGGGCTGCAAAAGTACTACTTTAAATAAATGTCTATTGTAATTTTTAAAAAAATTAAAAAAGTGTTAATAAAAAACTGAGTTGCAGGGATGATTTCACAACTGCACAATGTACTAAAAACCACCGAGCTGTATACTTGAGATAGGAAACTGAAGGGACTCCATGAAGGACTGCTTTTTTGCTGCCTCTATTTTTACAAGGACCTACACTTCTGCCTTACACATGCCTTAATGTATGTCCTCCTTATAAAGGTCAAAGTGATAAGAAAAAACTGTACTCTAAGATGGCCGACCAAACAAGGGAATTCCAGTCCCTGTCTCAAAGCCCTTTGGGGTTCTTCTTTCCTACCCTGTTTCCCATGCAAGCCAAAATACCAAGAATGCGGAAGTAGGAGGGTATAAGTTACCCTCCCTACTTATGCTCAGGGCTCAGACCTTTGGAGAAGGGTCTCTGAGCCCACCGGTATTAAAGAAACCTCCGATCTCCAAAGTCTCTGAGTGCCGCTTGGTTCTTCTGCCAGGATCTAGTCCAGGTTTCGTAACAAAAGAGTTACTGATTTTGTTGGAGTCTTCCAGCATAATAGATAACATTTAAGGAGAAACTGGATGAGGTCATTTCTCAAGACCACTGATTCCAGACACCTTGATGCCAAGACTCCTGGCTTCAGGGCTAAGTGACTTATGGAGGGCACCTGAGCACTTATCCTTGTTTTGACAAGTTCCTGGATGCTTGGGAGGACAGGTACAGCAGGCCACCATCCTCAATAAAGCCCTCAGACACCAAGCAAGGATGACAGTCTCTCTCTTTCCTTTCCAAGTCTCCCGGGTGCTTGGTCTGTATCTGCACTCTTTCTATATCTTCAGTAAACTCTGCTCTCACATCCTCTTGGCTCCTGTTTGATTTCTATACTACAGGAAACCAATGACCCTCTTGGCTGGTCCTGTGGGACCCCCTCCAGGTCCTTGGACCTGACCTGCCTGCATCACACTTGCAATGAGCAAATTGTGTGGTATGCAAATTATTCCTCAATAAAGCTTTTAAATATAAGCCATAGATTGGGAGGATTATTTATAACAACTATAACTTAACAAAAGATCAGTTTCCAGGTTATATAAGGAACTCCTACAAATCAGGGGTGCCTGGGTGGCTCAATGGGTTAAAGCCTCTGCCTTCGGCTCAGGTCATGATTTCAGGGTCCTGGGATCGAGCCCCACATCGGGCTCTCTGCTCAGCGGGGAGCCTGCTTCCTCCTCTCTCTCTGCCTGCCTCTCTGCCTCCTTGTGATCTCTCTCTCTCTGTCAAATAATTAAATAAAATTAAAAAAAAAAGGAACTCCTACAAATCAATAAGAAAAAAGAAATAAAGGTCCCTCACAAAAGATGACACACCCAAATGGCCAGTAAATATTTGAAAATGTGCTCAAAATCTTTAGGCATTAGGGAAATGCAAATTAAAGTCATAATGCTATACCATTACACCCCCACCAGAAAGGCTAAAATGAAAAAAACAAAACCGAGTGTTGACAAATATCTTGAACAATTGGGTGAGATTGCTCAAGGGAGTGTAAATTGGTGCAACTGTGTTAGAAACTTTGGTTTATCAGTGGAAGTTGAACATGTGTATCCCTATGACCCAGAAATCTCAATCTCACTCCTGGGTATAGACCCGAGAGAATGTCTATATATATATATATATATATATATATATATATAGTCACCACAAGTCATACAAAAGGATATAGCATGATTCGTAGTAGGTCAACACCCAAAAACACCAAAATGTCCATCAACAGTAGAATGAATAGATAAATTATGGTATACTCACGAAAAGAAAACACTTCTGTTCTACTCTCATCAACACTTCTGATGCCACCTATGTGGGAGTTTCCACACCAAGCAATACTCCAATTCTTGGGGAACACCAACTAGACATTCTCCAATTTAACTCAATTATAACACAAACTGCCTGGAGTTAGCAAAGATCCCACAGGTTAGGTGCTCAGTCCAATAAGATTGCCCTTCCCCCGCTTCCGACTCCAATCAGAAGTCTAGGCGTCCCGTACTTCTGACTGGTGGCAAACAATAGATCAAGGATTCCCAAGACTCTCTTAAGGTTTGATAATTTACTAGAATAGCTCATGGAACTCAGAAAAAGCGTTTACTTACTAGAGTACTGGTTTACTATAAAAGGAAACAATTCAGGAACATCCCAACAGAAAAGATACATAGGACAAAGTGTGGGGAAAGACACAAAGCTTGCAAGCTCTCCCCAGCTGTGCCCTATCTCCAAATACCTTCCTGTGTTCAGCATCTCAGAAGCTCTCTGAATCCCTTAGGTTAGGGTTTTTTAAATATAGGCTTTATTACATAAACATAGTGGAATAAATCTTTGGCTATTAGTGATTAACTAAGCTTTGAGTCCCTCGCTTCTCCCCAGAGGTCAGGAGATGGGGCTGAAAGTCCCACTAATACTGTTGGGTACCCTGGTAACCAGCCCTAATCCCTAGAGGCTTTCCAAAAGTTACCTTATTAACATAAATTCAGGTGTGGTTGAAAGGAACCTATTATGAACAACAAATGATGCTCTTTTCACTTTATGGCTCTGGAACTATTTCAGAAGCCAGGAACAAGAACCAATATTGTAACAAAAGGTATTCCTATGGCTCTTATCTCTTTGGAAAATATAATGATTTGAGGAGCTTTATTCAGAAGCTTGGAGGAAGAACAAAACATATTTTTATTATTATATCACAATATATCCATATTGTGGAATGTTATTTCATAGAGGGAGGAGCATGGAATCGGCACAAGTGGAGCTTTGGGGTTCTGTTAATTCTTTATCTTGGTGCTGCTTATGGGAGTATGTTCACTTTTTACAAATTTATTAAGCTACTCCTTTTTGGTTTGTGTACTTTTATTTTTGTTATACTTGACACCAACCCCACCACTACCAGAGTTCACTGTACATGTAGAGTCTACAGTATATGTCTACTCTGTGTGTGTGCGTATCATATATATATATGTATATATATATATATATAATAGGTGTATAAAATAGGCATGTCTACACTGTGTATCTACCCTATGACACAGTAATATCTACTCCCTCATATTTACCCAAACCTGGTGATAAAACTAATAAGTAACTAGTGGAATGCCTTACACACTATGGTACACAATTAACATTGAACGCAGAACAAAAAAAGGCCAAATAGAGTCACCTAATATTTTAATCATTTTTTTTTTTTACCATATTAACCAGCACGCAGAAATCAGTGGGACCTAAATAAATATCACCTCCACTATGTTATAGGTAACTGCCACCAGGTATCATGCTAACAGATTTCTTCCAACTGACTGAAGCTGTAACTAATTTTATTATTTTTAATTATTCAAATCCAAATCCTTTAAAATTAAATCATAAAACTAGGGCAATGTGAATAATCATACTGAATGGTAAGCGCAATTTATCTGTATATGTGTTTCATTCACAACTGATTCATGTTTAGTAATCACAGTTCAAACTCAATTCTAATCGAAAGTACTAATAAATATAAATTTGAAATAAAGAACTATGCCTATATGCATTTATGGCTTTCTGATTATATGCTACTCTACTGAGAAAATATGAATTCCCCTTGAATCCCCTCTTTGGTTCTCATGTTTTCATGACTTCCTCTATTTCTCTAGCTCTCTCCACTCCATTCTACTAGCACTTCCTCTATTTGTCTATCCCCCAACTCCTCTTTGGCTCTTTTCTTTTTCTCATATTTACTTTTTCTTCTCCGTCTTTCTTTTTTTTTTTTTTTTTTTTTAAGATTGTATTTATTTATTTGAGAGAGAGAGTGAGAGAGAGAGCATGAGCGGGTGGGAGAGAGTGGAAGAGGGAGAAGCGCGCTTCCCACCGAGCAGGGAGCCTGACATGGGCCTCAATCCCAGGACCCTGAGATCATGATCTGAGCTGAAGACTGGGGCTTAACTGGCTGAGCCACCCTGGCACCCCTCTCCATCTTTCAATAAATCTCATCTGTTTAAAAATTAAACAGACCTGCTCGTTGAAATTCAACAATAACTCCTCTTAGTTCTGTGCACCTATTGTAAAAAAAAGTCTTGGAACAACATTTTATATTAGGATGCACTGTTCCCAGTAACCACTTATATTCCACCCTAACCTAAGAGTGAAAAAGACTACTGATTGAAAATCTGTATTTTACCTACAGTCAACAGTCGAGATCGTATTTCAACAACAGGGAACTTGATTTATGAGGCACCTGCATGGCTCAGTTAGTTAAGCGTCCGATCCAGCAACTTGATTGGACTCAGATCATGATCTCAGGGGTGTGAGATCACTCCCCTTGGCGGGCTCTGTGCTGAGTGTGGAGCCTGCTTAAGATTCTCTCTTGGGGTGCCTGGGTAGTTCAGTCAATTGAGCATCTGCCTCCAGCTTTCTTTCTCTCTCTCTCAAATAAGTAAAATTAAAAAAAAAATAATTTAATTCTCTCCCTCTTCTTCTGCCCCTCATCCCCCTTTCCCCTCTCTCTCTGAAAAAAAAAATTTACTATTACCAGATTCTTAAGTACAATTGTGAATATATTTGTATGTTTAATTATAATCACGTTTGCTTGAATTATGGTTCTCAGAAGTAATTATAGCTGTTATTGGCTATTAAATAAGAAAATGTATTTGCAGCTCAAAAATTTGTCTTGTTATATTTCCTGGTGGAAAAGGCATGTATACTGACAGGATATTAATTAATTTTAGTGGATTCACATTATTGCCCAGCACAATAAAACAATAAGCAAAGCTCTGGTTTGTGGATTATGAATTATTAGTATTTGTATTATTTTCTGTTTGTCTGCATTGTCAATATTTTTATATATGATCATTTTTTTCAAATAAAATTGATGTAAGATGTAATTTTAAGTACTTGTGAACAAAGAATGTATCACCATTTTCTAGTAAACTGCATTAATCTGTTCAAGCAAGACAGTTTATTAAATTAGATTCTACTAACGTTCAGCATTTATGCACTTGTCCAATTACCTAACTCATGCTGTATTGTGGATAATTTTAGTAAAATATATTTTGAATTATTCTAAATTGTCTTAAATAAGTTGACAGATAAATTTACAAAACAATAGTGTTTTATGAGCTACGTAATTCAGTCTCTAAATTTGACTTATTTCAATTCAAAACAAAGTTATAGTTACAATAAACTTCAGGTTATTAGCACATTATATTCCTCCTTTTCCCCCTAACCATCATTTGACCATTTTTTTCTACTGTGAGTTATTCTGTTTCCTTTATAATTCTTAAATAAATCTTGGATTTTTTTTGTCAATATGAAAATGCTGTAATTTCCTTATAACTTGTTATTAATGCTAATTTACTCCATAATTTATTTGCCCTTTAAAGCATCTTTCTCTTTGACATTTATCTTAAAATTTCTTTGTAGGAAGCCAGTTGCTGAGCTGAAGCATTTAATTAGCTGATTTGGATGCTGTACGTGCTCATGAAAAACTGCCAAGTAGATCTTTGAACATTTTGCCTGTCATTGCTTGTCTTTTTTCTTATACTAAAAAGTATTATGTATGCTATTTACATACAAAATACGTATTGCTGAAATCTGACTTCCAAAGTCCATTTTTTTATTTCACCCTCAAGGGGTGAAGAAACTTAAACACTATTAAACTATTAAACACTATTTCAACTATTGTTCAAATGTACTAACATCTCTTTATCTTAGGAAAAGTACTATTAATATTGTTATTATTATTATTTAATATCTCTTTGAGAAACTTGAAGTATCATTTAAGATATGTACCTTATAAATAATGAGTAATAGGGTCGAATTAGCTGGGTTAAATCCATTCTCTCAAGTCTCACCTCACTTGCATCATTTTTAAAATTCTCCAGGAGTCAAAAATTAAACCAGTGTTGCTGAATGAATTTCCTATAGTTGTGTGTGCAAAGAGAATGCCCGTTTTATAAAAACATCAATAACTTCATTCCATTTCTTTTTTACCCCCTTTCTCTAGATCAGACAACCAACGTTGATAAATAAGTGGAAGAAAAATAGGTAGTGAGAGGCTTCACATTGCTGGCCATATATCCTCTACAGAGAATGTAAGAGTATTACCATTTAAATTCAGATCTTTTATTTACTTCTTTCTTTCAAGATGAGAACCATGAGAAATTTGTAGGAAAATTGCATTCTCTTCAACCAGGTATTTGTATTTATTTTTCTATAAAAAGAAAGTTGGGTTAAATCAAAGCAAGACAACAAAAGGCAAAGTTGATTTTTCACAAATAATAATATTTAAAAATAGATGTCACTGATTCCCTTGAGTTTGCACGTTACTCCTGAGTCTCACCTGAGCCTCACATCATCCTTTGGCTAGAGGTGGTTAACAGAGCAACAAATAATCAAAATCCTGAAATCAGTCAAATGATAAGTTCAACCAATCTTCTCTCAGTACCTCACATTCACTTTTCAGCATGGAAAGACTCACAGCCAGGGAAAGTAGCTGTCCCTATTTGTTTATAAAAATATAAAGTAGTGTGTACCTAATTGCACATAATAATACAATAATATTATTATTGCTAGTAATAGACATATGTTATTATTTATTATGGTCAATAATAGAGTTACAGTTACTATGGAACATATTTAAACATATATCATTGCTGAACACATTATAAGAGGCATTAGCTTAAGTTAATTAAAGCTCAGAAATAGATTAAAATGTTTTTTTAAACTGTCTTTGGTGGCTCTCTAAAGCAAACCTAAGGATGAACAGACAAAATTAGAGAGGTAAATTGCAGGCCAATATATGCAGAATGTTCTAACAATTACTGCTGCCTTCACTGGAATATGGCAGACCCAGAAGTCTACTTGTGTTTCCTGTTTTGAAGGAAATATAACAGAAGTGGCATCACTAAATGGGAGGAACATATCCAGACTCCGTGTGTTAGTAAGAGCTAGGAGACTTGTCCACAGCCCGGACTGCTGTAATAGCGTGGGTCCAAAACCACCTTCCACAGGCACCCTGAAAAATGGCTCCCAAAGTTTCTTTAGTGCAGTGTTCCTTCCCACTGGTGATTCTAACATATAGTAATTGAGATGATGTGAATATATGTGTATGATTTATTTATTTTCCCTGACTTAACTGAAATCGGTAGAAAAAACAAGAGATTTGTACCATATTCAGAAGCTCGCAAGCACGCAGGCTCAACTTCTTTCTTTAGAGCCGGCACTCAAATTGTCTCTCTCATGACGTCATCTTTTGTCGATGGCATAAACCTGTCCCAAATTCTTTTCCAAACCTATCTCCAAGGAAGATAGGACCGCTCTAATTATGATTTACTTTAAATTCATGTGGTTTTCTCATTATGTTTTCGCATAATAAGACATTTCTGTTGCCAGGGCAACCTAAATACACAATTGTTTCCTTAAAACCTCCGCCTACCTTGTCAAACTCCCTCTGTAATCCTGTCTGGTCTCACTTTTGTGTCATTAAGCTGTAAGCATTCTGCAGTTTCCCCCTTCTTATTTTGACATTTTTCACAAGGTCTTATTGATCTATGTACTTTTCCTTAGATTCACTGACATTTTATTATTAACTAACCCAAATACATTTCACCACATTGAAAAGATTTTTTTCCCCATCTTTTACACGTTTCTCTCAAATTTTTCATCTTCATTAGAAAAAAATGAAGAGAAATTAGCTTATGTATTTAAAAAAACCTGTATTTCAGAAACCTACAGGAGCATTACAACCGCTTTTTAACTTGTGCATTTTTAACTTCATCATAGAGTCATGTCTTCTTTAAGATACTTAAAATTTTCAAATTGACTATAGTCATTTTTTTTTCCTTTTTAATGTTAAAATTGATATATTGAGCCCCTGGAAACCCTTTGAGAAACTAGCCTCTTTATCTCTTTTTCATACTACCTCAGATATTTCTGAAAGCATCCTTGTTTTTGATAACATCAAGATATTTCAAGTCCATTCTTATTTTCCTGATTTTAAGTGGAGTGATGATTTTAAGATATACTCCAAGCTGTCCTCATTACTTTTAGGGGAGAAGAATATTAGAAGCCATATGTTGGCATTGGATCATACATTAGACTATTCCATGTGATTACAAGAGGTAGAAAGAGTGATACCAGAGGACTGACCCAAGAAGTGCCTGCTTGCGTTATTAACACACACTGAATATTGGAATAGAAACGTCTATTCACAAATAGCAAAGGTATAATATTGCAGCTTTTTCAAAATTATGGAAATTTAAAAGGCAAAAGTAGTTTACAAAAGTGAAATTTTATAACTGATTTTTCTTAGCATAATGAAATAGGTTATATGCAGCTACTAGACTTTGCTGGAGGAGAATGGACCATCGGTAACAACAGTGTTTGCCCATAAAGAATTCTGCTTTTTCCTCTTATGTATTCAAAACTGAAGAATGTAACTTGAGGAAATTTAACTGGAGTTAGTTCCTTTCTAGGAATGATAAGACTTTCAAATAGATGACCAGGGAAACAGATCAGAGGGCCTCTACCTTCTGATGTTAATTAGTTCATTACTGTAAATAAAATAGCATTGGTAAATGAAAGAACCAAGTTCTCAGATGACAATTTGAAGCTTCGTGGCTGTAATTCATATCTCACAACAAGGACAAATAAGTCCTTGTGTTTTTACCACCTTCTAATGGTTAAAATCTAGACTTCCATCACATCAATTATTTGGCCAAATATCCAGTGGAAACAGGAAAACTTGAAGTAACTTGAAATGATTTTCATGTATATTTGCATTTTAATAATATAAAAAGTAACAGATATTTTCAAAATGAAGTTCTGGAAATACATTCTGAAGATATATTCCATAAAGTAAAACTTTAAAAATTATTTCTTTTTTTTTTTAGAGTGCGGTATTGTGGATTTATGAAAAGCATTGCTGTTTGTTTTAACATTATATGGAAACTTTAGAGACAGACTAATCATTGCCAAATTTCCTGCAGCTGGGAGCCATTCATATGATGCACATGATTGTGATCAAATCTCCCTCAAGAGCTTAAGGTGTTGCATCAGATAAGAATTGTTTCATAAAACTTAGCTGTGTTTCCAAGAGCTGTTGTTTTTCTTAATTACATCAACTACAAGTTTGCTGAATACATTCATAGATACATGCTGAGCATTACATAAAGATCAGTCTTCATTTATTATAACTACTCTTTGCTTATTGAAGGACGAAACCTGAAATTAACTGTTAGTATGAAATCAGTAAGAGTTCATAAAGAACTAAACATTAAATAAAAACAAATCCTACTAATATTTGGTCAACAGATGAGAAGGCACAGACTTGAACTGGATTTTTCACTAATACTTTCAGTTGAATATATTCTGTGTGGCAAGAACTTGCCTTTTTCTTGTACTAATTTGTAGAAGACTAATAGTCACAATCAAAATTTTTTATTATGTTACTAATATGACTGAGAAATGGAATAGAAACAAGAACAGATAATGAATTTTGCTTCCAAGTACAATGTAGTGTAGAACTCAGGATTAGTCCCAAAATTATGAGATTGAATTTATATAGGATATTAGCACCCTAAAGTTCTCAGGTTGAGTGGCTCTGTATACTATTCATTCTGGACAATTACACAAACCAGAGTGCTTTCTTACCTATATTTCACATACTTTATCTTCATTGTTTCTTTCTAATGCTATTTATAGTTTGATGTTATCTCCAACAGCCACAGTTGTCCATATTTTAAACATGATTGTTTTATTACAAACATTAGCTTTTTAATATAGCCCAGGGATTCAATGATCTTCAGTGATGTTTGCATAGTATTTATGCAGTGGACAACTTGTGTCTTTAATGATAAGTTATGTTATTATAACAGGATGTTATAAAGTACCAATGGAAAACTTTCTTACTCTCCCAGAGTTAATGCCTAAAGGTCCATAGTCTGACACCAAGTAATACAAGTGTATTCTTGTTTTCCCTGAAGTGATGCCCAGAATCCACATTCTAATGTCAAGTACAGTCAAATTCTAATATCAAAAAACTACCAGCTGTGGGGCCAACCACTTTGAAGAGAAGATTTCTGAAAGGCACTATTTCAGCACAGCTGTAACCATCCATTATATCAACCCTCCACTTCTCCACTTCCCCTGAACTATATACAAAGAAGGAAGGCTAGAAGTCATCTTTAAAGGGAATGAGAGTTTGTGGAGCAACTTTCCATACTCCTTCCATAGGGGAGAGGAGCATTCAAAATATTCTTTCTGATCCTACATGGCTGAGGATGTCAGAAACACTGCTCCCTGCACCAAGTTGTCACTGCTGATTATCCTCATGTAAAATTTTCTAATCTACAGAACCAGAAGGACACTTGCTGCCCTAAACTAAAGCTACTGATGAGAGAAGAGAGGGACAAGAGAGAGGAGAGACAACTACACGGGAGTATTGCCTGTATCCCCACCGTGTGATGTGGCAAGATTATCTGTTTCCCACAAGCACAATGGGTATAGGTTAGAAATTGAGTGATTTTACTAGTATTCTCCAAGAGAGCTACCAACTAGAATAGGAATCCCCAACCATAAGAGGTAATGAAGTGAAATCCCCATGGCACCAATGGGGAGAGTAAGTGGTTAAACCTCAGCTGACTCTTCCAAGCCATGGTTGTAAAGGATAAGAATCCATTAGGGCTCTTCACAGAACCAGGGAACATCTGCCCTTTAGAAAACAAACATTTGGATGCCTTCCACAGAGAAGTAGCTGGAACTGACAGAAAGGGAAGAACGAATTGCCACAGTGGATTTAAGTAATGGGAGAGCGTTTCAACTAACAAAGGGAACAATCAGCCAATTATCCATAGGCAGTTGTACGTGGAAACCCATTTTGATTCTTCTCCCTCTCTGCCTCCACACACAGGACTAAGAGCTTGAAAAAGGACAGGGTTGTAAGAGTTTGCTCCAATTCTACCAACACAAGTCTCGAACCACTAGGCTGGACTTAGAGGAAAGGAGAGCTTAAACTGGTTGCAAAGTTTACATTCTAAAATAGACTATCTATTAATAACAGAGTAACTTGTATTCTTTTTCTTATGTGAAATACCTGTGTACATCTCATTGGTGAAAGAAAGATCCGTTTAATCTGTAATTCCATGGTAACAATTATTTCCTGTCAGTACTTAGAATATATTATTCCACTGTTTTCTGCTTCCGTTTCTGCTGTTGAGAAATTAAATTTTAATCTAATTGTTCTTCTTTTGGGGTTAATCTGTTTTACTCCCTGATGCTTTAAGTAACTCCTTTTTTCATTAATGTTTTAATGTCACCATGTGTAGGTGTATATTTGTTTTAATTTACCTCCTTGGCATTCATTGAGTTTTCTTAATTTGATGCTGGTACATTAGTGCTTTTATAACATCTGAAATGGCAATTATCTCTTCAAATACGTCCTTTTCACCACCCTTTCTATTTTATTATTCTAGAACTATCATTAGAGGTATCTGAAACTCTTCCTTCTAGCCTCTCTTTCACATTTTCATGTCCTTCTGTCTCTTTGCTGATCCTGGATAATTTTTTTGCATCAATTTTCCAATAATTCTTTCTTCAACTGTGTAATATGTTATTTTATCCATTGATCAGTTTTTTTTTAAGATTTTATTTATTCATTTAACAGAGAGAGAACACAAGCAGGCAGAGAGGCAGGCAGGGGCAGAGAGAGGAGCTCCTGCGGAGCAAGGAGCCCGATGTGGGACTTGATCCCAAAACGCTGGGATCATGACCTGAGCCAAAGGCAGTTGCTTAACCAACTGAGCCACCCAGGCGTCCCTCCATTGATCAGTTTTAATCTAATTTTGTATTTTAATTTTTAGAACTTCTGTTTGGTTCCTTATCAATAGCAATTTGGTCCTTGTTTATATTTTTGATTCACTCTTAAAGATTTAAAAAATTCTCATTTTTCAGATTATTACATCTACAGGCTTTGCAGATAGGTTCATCATGTTTAATTTCTGCTAACTTTGCTCATGGCTTATTTCTTTAAGTTTTTAATGACATTTTATTGGGAAATGATATTGACTGGAACTCTGAGAAATGTTTAAAAGTTGTTTTTAAAGGTCTTTTCCCCATAGCACATCTATGGTTTCTTTTGTCAAGTTCTTGGGACCACTACCAATCCAAAATCATTTTAACCTAATTATTAGCTTGGTTTTAAAGCCAATTCACACAGTAGTATGAATTCATGCCACATTTCCATGTATATTAAAATATTCTGGTTAGAGGAGTGCCTGGGTGGCTCAGTTGGTTAGGTATCCAACTCATGGTCTCAGCTCAGGTCTTGACCTCAGGGTTGTGAGTTCAAGCTTCACATTGGGCTCCACAGGTGTGGAGCCTACTTAAAAAAAGAAAAATTCTGGTTAGAAACTCTTAAAAGATTTTTGTTCTATTTGTATTTGGTTTTAATTTTATATTCTGTTCTACCCAAAGCCAATGTGTATTGATGTGTGCTTGGAGTTTGTTTTAATCAAGTATGGTAAAATGACATATGGAGGCAATTGCCTCAAAGAAAGACTTTCTTACAATTTCCCAGAGAATAGGGCATGGTTGCCCTGCAGAGCCATGTGGGGAATCACCAGGATTGATCAGAAGGCAGAGGGAGCAAGAGAAAAATATGGGCAGAGGCTTTATCATGATTTTTGCAAGGAGGGAAGGGTGGGCAAGCTGAGCAAGCTTAGTATAGCATAGTTTGAATAATTTGGGGGGCTCTGGACTATAAAGTGGTCCCTAATTATTGGGTACTTGGTCTTGGGGTGATTTAAAGCAAAGAGAATCTTGGTTTGGTGTGTGACAGTTACACAAATGAGGCGGTTGAGGTTAAGGACTCGGTATTACTTGGTTTGCATACAAAGGTATGTTCACAGGCGAGTCCTTAGCTAGCTCAAGGAATTAGGTAGCCGTGGGAGGGGTAGTCTTCCAAGAATCAGCAAGGCACCAAGATGACCAAGTATTATACAATTTTAAAGCAACAAATAAACAAATATAATACCCAAGGTAGACATGCAAGTATTCTCAATATTGTCTTCTGTAAGGGGATTTCCCCCTAACTTCAGTCACTGAAGGCATTGTCCTCTGGGTTCTGGGCTTTCAGATTTTTAAAGTTATCCCTGACTCAGACTTCTGTGAAATTCAGGCCTGCTGTTTGCCTCCAGCCATGTGAGCATAGGGGCCTTAAAAATCCAGGCTCAAGGTTACTAACAAATAGCAGGTGCTTTCTGGCAAGCAATGACTCTAGTGCTCACATTCTGGATATGTGGGGGTTTTTTGTTGTTGTTGTTAATTTTGCCTTCTGATGATTTTTCTTAATTTACTACCACATTACCAATGATTTTTAAAACATTATCACATTTAATTCATTATTTCAGGCATTCCCTGCTCCACTTGTCAAACATCTTGCTAAATTAAAGTCTTTGGGGTGCCTGGGTGGCTCAGTTTGTTTAGGCTCAGGTCATGATTCCTGATCTCTCTTTTGGACTCTAAGGGTGGAGTGTGCTTCAGATTCTCTCTTCCTCCCCTCCAATCACTTTCTCTCTCTCTCTCCAAAATAAACAAACAAATAAATAAAATCTTTTAAAAAGTAAAATTAAAGTCTTTGATTTACCCTTTAATGTCTCTTTGCTTGTTAAAGGTTATTCTTAAATTCTATTAAAAGCAAGAAAAAAAAATCCTAAAATAGTATCTAATGAAATTTCCATTTGGATTTTTTTAGGCTTTCAAATAATTTTGTACATTTTGAGCACTTGCCATGAAAATGAAACTGCTTGAATTCTTCACTAAATATTTTGTAATTTTTATTTTCTCTAAAAAAAGTGAAAACCTTTCCCGTGATTTCATATCTCGCAATCTGAAATTTAATTTTAAAATGTGAGAACATCTGTCTTCCCTTTTCAATATTGAAATTATTTTTGTAAAAGACGTCAATATTTCTTAACATACAGATCAAATTTTCCTATTTGCTCACCTTAGAACATAGAAGCCATTGACCTTATCTTCCGAGTATTCAATATCCTCTAAAATGGGAAGTAAGAAAACATTTCAAAAGCCAACCAAAGAAGACTCTGTACACATTAGATAATAATATAAATGTGTGTCCATCAATTATTATCAGGAAATAAAATTTGAATTACCTAGGATGTTATTTAAATACTACAATTTAAATACCGTATTAATTTTCTCACTTCACTTTAATTTCAAGTTCTGATAATACTAGAAAATACAAAAAGTTGATACTACAACTCTATTACCATGAGACAACTATGCTTGATTGTTTAACACAATAGTTTTAGCTTAATTTATTGTTTCATTTTTTATTTTAATTAAACTACCTGAAAGTTCCTAAGAGTGATTTCAGCACTTTTATGTTACCAAATTGGGAATTCAAGCAACTGTTGTCATTAATTAATCATCATTTCCATTTTCTTAGGAGTCAAGCCAGATCTGAGAGCTAACTAGCAAGCAGGAAGTTTGGGAAAAGCTGGTTTAACAAAGGGGATATGAACAAACATGTTTCGTATTTCATGTCTAATCCAAAGTTATTTGCCAATTAAGTTATCTGACTTGTGAGAATTAAAGTATTCTAGTCTATTTATGTCAAGATTAGCAGACAGAGGAAAGAGGAAGAGTACTGAATAAACAAATTTTCCTTCCATGAGAATTTGGGTCAATCTCAATAACAATCAAAGATGCATAATTTGACACAAGATATTTTTCAAAGCCTCTCAGATTAGTGAAGAAAACAGTGTGAAAATACCAGGGTTAGACAAAGTAGAAGTAAAAAAGATGTTTTTTTGCCCTGTTTACGTAGAAATTGCTACCAGCCACAGGATAAATTGACATCATTTATCATTAAAAACCTTTTAAAATGTGTATATTCTTTATTCAACTTTCAGAAATTTTTCCTAAACAAAACAAAAAGTGGTAGTAAAGATGTGGATACCAAATGTTTATAATTGTGAAAGTTTCCAACAGGAGTGAGGTCCTTTACTAAAATCAGATGAAGGAATTTGCTCTTTGAGGAAAAACATGCCTACCCTTGAGTTGACTCTAAAGTCACCTGCAATGAAAACCTTTCTTTATGAGGGATTTCTCCCATCAGCCTCCCTTTTGCCTGGTTGTTTTCTGCCTTTACTAAAAATTTATTTCTATAGTTCATAAACTCAATTTTCACCTAAAATTTATTATGAATAACTTATATTCTGTCTCCAATTTTTATTCTATTTTATTTTTATATCTTAGATTTTCTGGTTCTTGTTTTCTTAAAACTTAAAAATTTATTTCTACAGTTTTAATACAAAAATTTTATATTCTTAAAAACTACGTTAGTCTTAATAACCTCTTTCTTAACTTTTTACTTTTTAGACCTCACTTCTTATCTTGAATCTATTTATTTTCAAGTCTATTTAATTTTCTTAACTCAGTTGCTTTTTCTATATTTTAAAATTAATATTTTTTCTTTGGGATAAATTCTCTTACCTTAAGATTATAGTCTATTCCTGCTTCTTTTGTTATTAGACTTCATCTATTTTAAATGTCTGTTTTCCATTTATTATTATATTTTATTTATTTATTTATTTTTCTGTTTTGTTGAACAACCTCATTTTGTGGCTTGTATTCAAGAGGAGAATTCTGGCCCTTCCCACCTTTCCTCCCATCTGCATGATGAGGTCAGGTGACTCTGTTCTGGCATAGTCCTTATTAAGCTCTGCTTTCACAGGAGAATGTCGGCTCTGCTTGCCAGCTCCATTGAAACTTAACTGGCAATTAACTTGAAATGTAACTGGCAACATGTTGCAAGGGCAATCCAGTTCTTAACAAAGGCTCATTTTGAAAGAAACATGACTGACTGAAGCCTGGGAAAAAGTTGAGCAATCCTTCCATGTCTAAGTGCTTCAGTGTGAATTCCTGGATGAAGTCAGATCATCAGAAAGCCTGCAACTGAATTTATAGTATTTTGGTACTATCTAGATTGATCATACTAGACTTGATGTTCTCTCATTGGTCTATTTAGAATAATTTGTTAAGAAATTGCCCTACAAAAGTATTAATATATCTATGGTGGAGAAGTTCCCAGGAGCATAGTGTCCTGGGAACAACTGCTTTGTTTTTGGTTTTGTATGGCCACTGATATGGTCAATTCTGTCTTATTGACTCTCTGAATTGTATAATCCATTTTTTTTTTCCTTTTTGTTGGCTGCTAGAGAGCACAGAGTCAAAATCATGGCTCATGTCCAACAAGCACATAGTATCTCTTGGCAAATATTTCACTACTCCTAGTTTCATTTTATTTCTCTCATTTCAGTATTCCCTCTGCAGTAGTTTTCTTAGTTATATATTTTTATTTTATCCGTATGTATTACATGCATTGTTATACTTCACCTTAAAGAATTTTGAAATCTGAAATACTCTGAAAGAGAGAGAAGCAGAAAAGATCAGCATTATAACCCCATTTTACACATTAAAAAACCAGGACAATGTGATAATAATAGGAAGCCAGTCAGTAGCAGAACTGAAATTGGAACAGCCACCTTCAAGTTATGAAATGACTTAAAATTCAAGAATCCAAAGCCATCAGACTCTTCCTGTTATATCTGCCAGTTTTCCATCAACACTGGGGATCAACCACCAGTCAGAAACAATCAAATGCTTTATGCTGTTTTCTCTACTTTATTTTGAGTAATATTAAAGTTCCAGAAATATCAGCCCAGGCAAATCCAGTGAGTATAAGTAACTAAAAGTGTTAGCTCCCACCTCTTTGCCATATGTTCAGAAAAATCTCAGACAAGTTCAACTTCATGTTTTGTGAACCACCCATCTAGAAACATTGCAAGCTTTCTTGGGGGAGGAGGGACAATTTAAAATTACACCAGTATAGTCAAGAATGTGTAGAGGAACATAAAAGAAAGATTCATTTTGCCATAAAGATTTGATTTTGCCATTTAATATTAAACAAAACACTTAAATAATACTTGTAAATATTTCAGGTATTAGATGAAATGACTCTACCAGACCCAATTTCTAAACCACAAAACTTGGAAACTCAACCTCTGCTCCACAGAACTTTATATTTGTTTTGGAGCTTAATACTGTGTAAGTACCATCCAGAGATTTTTCTTCAAGACTCTTTGCTTTGTTTTGTTCTCTGATGATAAAAGTAGCTATTCTTATTGTAGAAAATTAGAGAAGCAAAAAGGGTAGAAATAAAAATGAAAACAATAGAAATCATTTAGCTAACATTTTTTCAGCACTCACTTAGTAAAAGCACAAATCTAAGCATCTAACATACATTTTCTCTACCTCCCAACAATGCTACAAAATAGATATACTGCTCAGCTCTATTTTATTGCCAAAGAAAACAACACTAATAATTTGCATTAAGTGATTAAGTGAATAAGCCACTAATTACAAAAGTTCTAAGCGGCATTTGATGTATTACATTCCAGTTTTTATTTATTTATTCATTTGCAATAAATAATGGATGGATAGATATAGACAAAGATAAAGACAGATGGATAGATAGGTGGGTGGATAAGTAGATAGAGAGATGATAGATAGATGGATAGGCAGATGTAGATACTTTTCTTATTGTTAGGATGATCATGTTTGAAACCTGATTCTGCCACATATAATTATATCATAAGTAATTTTTTTTGTGTCTTGAAATTTTACCAAAAATTTAAAAGTCTGCTGAGTCAGTTTAAATTACATTCATCTGGAAGGGATAGCAAACCTAACAGATAAGCTTAGCATTTAAAACATGTAAGTGCTTATCTACCTACAAGAATTCTGAGGGTAGGCAGATCTGAAGCAGGGTAGTAGTTCAAGTATGCCATCAGCAAGCAAGCCCTTTCCATCTTTCCCCATGCTGTTCTTAGTATATAGAAGTTCATCCTCCTACTGTCACCTCACTGTCATATAGTGGCTGCCACATCTGCAGCTGCCATGTCTCAAAAAAGAGAAAAAGAAAGAGGAAAAGAAAGAGGGACATGCCCAAAGGTGTTGTGCCTCAGAAGCCCATCTCACCATTAGTCATATCTGGTTCATACAGTATTTCAGTTAACTTACTACTGCTTACCAAACCATCCCAAAGCTAGAACATCAACAAAATGGCAGACAACTGCCAAATGGATGGGTTTTACTAGGGAGAGTTAGTCCCTGCTCTGAGTGACATTAGCTAGGGCAACTCCACTGGGGCTGGAGAATCCGAGATGGCTTCACCCAGAAATCTGGCAGTCAGCTGGGGTGACTAGAATGACTGGGGGTTGAATGGGCCTCTTTTGTCTTTATAATCCCTCCAGGATCCTTCTCACTCCCCCCATAAACTTTTTTTAGTTAGACAGTTGGAATTCTTTACATGATGGCTGGCTTCCAAGAGCATGAAAAAACAGAAGCTGCAAAGTTTATTGAGACCTAGGACCAGAAGTCAACCAACATCACTTTCACACAGTCCACTGGCCAAAGCAAATCATATGACTAGTCCAGATTTAAATGTAGAAGACTTTCGTCTCTTGATGAAGGAGGGGCATATATATAGAAGGATGGAAGGCATTGTTGGTGGCCATCTTTGCAAATAGCCCACCACATGTACATACTCCTATTCCAGTTACTGTTAACAAAACAAAACAAAACACCAAAAACACTGAAGTAGGGGCGCCTTGCTGGCTCAGTTGGAAGAGCATGTGACTTTTGATCTCAGGGTTCTGAGTTCAAGCCCCACATTGGGTGTAGAGATTACTTAAATAAACAAACTTAAAAAAAAAAAAAAAACTGTAGTAGACCAAAAAGTATTCAGTCAACAATGTGTCTACCTTAGTTAAAATCTTTTTTTTTCAAGGAATTCCCATTCTCTCTCTCACTCTCTGTCACACTGCACCCCTCTTTCTAGTTTTCTTATTCTTTCTAGCTTTCAATCTTGCTTTCTCTGCAACACGCACATATACACATAATCATCTAGGATAAAATGATTTTTTTAAAAAAAAGATTGATTAAAAATTAAATATACACTCTTCCCTTCCCTCTCTCTCCCTCTCTAAAAAGCAAAAGGGAGCACCTGTGTGGCTCAGTTAGTTAAGCATCCAACTCTTGGTTTCAGCTCAGGTCATGATCTCAAGTCTTGAGATCTTGAGATCTCAGGTCATGATCTCAGCCTTGATGGCTGAATGCTGATGGCCCTGAGTTGGGTTCTAAGCTGGGTGTGGAGCCTGCTTAAGATTCTCTCTCCCATCAGGTGCCTGGATGGCTCAGTTAAGCATCTGCCTTCAGGTCAGGTCGTGATCCCAGAGTCTTGGGATCAACTCCTGCATTGGGGTCCTTACTCAGAGGGATCCTGCTTCTCCCTCTGCCTGCTGCTCCCCTTTATTTTGTTCTCTCTCTCTCTGATAAATAAGTAAATAAAATCTTTTAAAAAAACTTAAAAAAAGATTTTCTCTCTCTCCCTCTGTCCCTCCCCTCTCTAAAAAATTAAATATACAGTATATGCAGTTTAATCTTAACTGAAAATAGAAAAAAAATCACACACAAAGTTTTCTGTGTGTAGTTGGGCTATAGGTAATCTTTTTGCTTGTTATTTTTTCAGTATTTTCTGATTTTCCATAATAATATTTTTACTTCTGTATCAGAAAATAATAATAAATGCTCTTTTTTAAAATCTGATTTTTTACTAATGGTATAATATTCCATTACATAGATGCAAAAAGGTGATATACACATTCCCTTATGATTGGATATTTAGGCTATTTATATTTTCCCCATTAAATCATGCAAAGATAAATGTATTTGAATAAATATAAATTTCTTTTTCTAGAAACTATTTTCCAAGAAATGTTATTTCCATTTAGACTTTGACCAGGATTATATAAAACAGTCTAAGCATATCTTCAGCACCACTTGGTATTTCAGCATTTAAAAACTTACAGCAAGTTATTTTTATTGCATTTTTTATTATTAGTTTGAAATTTTATAATGTATATTTATTGGCCATTTGTATATTTTCAGGTCTGAATTGTACGCATCCTTTCCAGTTTTTCTGTTGGAACTAAAATGTTTTTCATTTATCATTAAAAATCTTCATACAACAAAGTATATTATGTATAGTAGTTTTCATATATATATATGTGTGTAGTTTTCAATATGTATAAAATATGTATGACAACTCTGGTTATCAATTTGTATCTAAAGTAATCTGGGGAGAGGAAAAAAAATAGTTTCCCTAGTCTACACCACTGGTTTTCAAATCAGGTGTGTGTGTGTGTTTGGGTCAGGAGGAGAGGGCTTAAATGAACTGGGCTTTGAAAATACCATGAAAATTACTGCTGTAGATTAATTTTATAATGAAGAAGTTTTAGTCTATAATAATTCTTAGATTTGTGCTTATTATCCCTCATTCTATTCGAGCTGAAAGAAGGATTATATTGGAAGTATTTTTTTGAAGAATCTTTTGCAAGGTTGGTAAAGAGGAGGCAGGATTAAAAAAATTATTTTCTAAAAAAATATATTATTTTCTAAAAATGGTGACATTTACTTATGAAATTGTGGAATTCTGAACAAGTATACTCTGAGTAACTTAAGGGCTCAAATCCAATAGTTTCATTTTTTAAAAATCTGCTTTATTTAACATTAAAAAGTTCATTAAACAGAAAAGCCAGGTCATTCCTCTTGGCTAGTACTAATGGCTAGACGTTGTATAATTTCCAAAGCACTCTTCGCATACTCAAAAATGAGATGATACGATCAAATTAATTGCATTATTTTATTCCTTAAAGTGGAACAAATATATCCTATGTATTCATAAAGAAAGATTATGGCATGCCCATGACATGTAAATTGTCTCATGAGCATTAAAAAGCTTTTTGTTATTGTCATTAATATGGACAATTAACACACGGTTAATTGGGCTACATTTGTTCAGCTCTCAAAAATTACAATGGGGAAATTCTATACTGATATGGTACTATATAATAAAAGAAAAATGATAGGATGTATCACTCAGATGCATAGTTTTAAATTAGTGGGGTACAGTATTACTGTATTGGCTACACAGGGCCTAGAGGAGAATAAAGGGGAAATAAATGGAAAATTTTCTTATGTAATATTATCCACCAGAGGGAGCCTAGACAGTCAAAAAGAATATAAATAATAACTAAGGTTGACCATTAAACTAAATAGATTTTCCCCTAGGCTTCAATATTAAAAAGAAAAAGAAGATTTCCTACATGACACCAGGCCTCTTTTAAGGAAACAGAATGTCATAAAAAATCAGATATCATTTTTGAACAGTGGCTTTGTGGCTATATTTGTATTTTGAATCAGGTCTTTCATCACAACAAATTATAAATAAAATATGAAACCTTTGCTTCACATATTAATACCCAAATGCTTATATAAGGCATGCTTAAATTATTTTTCACTTTACACAGTGAATCCAAACCAGATAAGAAGAAAGCACCTATTTTTAAAGTCGATAGCCTCATTTAATCTAGGCAAATGTGAATAGGAGAGAAGCAGTTGCTAAAGATGACAAAGTTCACCCAAACCAATGAAATTTTAAAAATCTTAAAGTGGGGCGCCTGGGTGGCTCAGTGGGTTAAAGCCCCTGCCTTCGGCTCAGGTCATAATCTCAGGGTTCTGGAATTGAGCCCCGCATGGGGCTCTCTGCTCAGTGGGGAGCCTGCTTCCCCCTCTCTCTCTGCCTGCCTCTCTGCCTACTTGTGATCTCTCTCTCTGTGTCAAATAAATAAATAAAATCTTTAAAAAAAAAAATCTCAAAGTGAATAAGGCCAGAGACTCCATCAGCCGATGCTTCCTTATGAGCTTACCTGCATATTAAGAGATTCCAATGACTATAAAACTGCCTTTCGGAAATCCTACGGTTTTGAAAAGAATGTAAACCATACCGTGGTTTTACAAGGCCAATATAAAGTATTTCTGAGCACATTTCAGTTTTATCTTTATCTTATGCATTATCTCAGCGTTTCCAGTTTCCATCTTTTTCTATTGCTCAGTAAATGTTGCTATTGTCTCCAGTGACCATTCTATAACTAAAAAGCATTATTAAACATAATTATTACAGTGTTATGACAGTTGCAGTCCCCCTTTATATATGTCCACGGGGCTGCCCATGGTTACACAGATGGTAGAGTTGAAGCCTGGGTTTGCATTTTGTAGGGTAACTGGACTTAATTAATAATACGTGTGATTGCCCCAACTGATCCTCCCTCTGAGCTTTTCCAATTAAGATCTGAGTCTCTCTGCAACCAGTGACTATTTTCCCTTTGTGCTTCACAGGGGTCAAGAGCTCACATTCTTCACTATTTTAGATAGTTGTGAAGGGGTCTATTTTGTTCAGGAGATTTTCTGGAATTTGTGAACATTCTGAAGGAAATTCTTACAATACAGAAAGCACTAACTTATGTGATACTACTTAATCTATAGAATATATGTATATAATATTATGTCTATATGTGTCTGCAGTCTCCTATATGATACCACTAATATGCACTGTGGCTATTAGTAGAGTTTTATACTGAGAATCAGCATAAGATTGGTTGTGTACTTTTGTAAATAACCAGAGATATTTAATTTACATTTGACAGGTGAATGAATTAATAAATGATATTGAAGTTTTGGCCTTGAAACCTATTTTGATTATGAGATGATTTATTATTGGGTCAATAACTAATGAATTGTCTAACATAAAAGGTCGTTTTTTCATTTACTTTATTGGAACATTACTAAAACATAACTAAATTCTGCCCAGTGGTATTAAACATTTCTCAGTTTATGTTATTGGCTCCAAAACATATAGCTAAAGATACTAAAGGAAGTATTTCAAAACCACATTTAGGAATAATCCAAAAAGCTAAAACAAAAAGGAATTAACTACCATGAAAAAAGCAAGTAAAAGGCGTTCGTAGCATGTTAAATCTAATTATTCTGGTTTTTAACAGATTACTAACTAAAGTATGTAAGTTTCAGGGCACTGAATTTTGAAAATGCTCTGAAACTTAGGGTATATATTAAAAGCAGAAAGTAATGAAAAATATGTAAAATAGTGGTTTAATTTATGTTATAACAGTTTTTGAATGTGAAATATTCTTCTGTTTTATGTGATGTTATTTCTTCTTGTTATTTTATACCCAATAGCCTGAGCTTCAGTATCGGCTGACCCTGAGGCAAGAAAGACAGTACGGCACAGTAATTTGTAAAGTAAAGCTAATTTTTGGTGAATCATCCAAGGAATTCATTGCTTTTCAACATTTCAAACTAACCTTTTCATGTCACATGTTATTAGAAATAAATCCAATTAAATTATGTAGCTTCTGTGAAGTAATTTCCCCTCAAGATGCCATTTCCATCTCTCCAGGGAAAACGACATTTTAAAAACTACAACTAGAGAAATTATAATTTTAAACTTGTGTAATGCAAATATATATGTTGCATTAAAGTTTCAATTTCTCATCTGTCTGTCCTGTAAATAGCTCATCCAATCAAAAATACCCTAGAACGTGGCTTCCCACAAGCCTGATTTCCTCACATGAAGGAGACACCATAGCCACTGAGGTAAGAAGCATCCGAAGAAATTTTACAACTTGCATCCTCTTATTTTTTTTTTAACATTAATTTTCTTTTTCCTTTTGGAACTAAGAACAAAAATAAGGAAAGTAGGCAAAATAAGATGATGAATAAAAGGAAGAGAAAGCAGCAATAAAAGATGATAAGTGTTAAGGGGACTACCTACATTTTTAACCCTACTAAACGCATTTTTTTTAAGTATTCAAAACAAAGACTTGTGAGGACACTCTTGGCCCACAGACATTTTCCCCATGTTCCTTTCCTGAGGCCTGATAGACTATCTTGAGATGTAACTGATCTCATATTCCAACAATTGGGATCTGGAAAAACATTTATTTTGTAACATTCACTCAGGGCTATAAAAGTCCTTGAACTTTAGTAATTGTGTCCTTGTTTTCAAATCAATGGACGTTTTTGAGCACCAGCTCTTGCTAGTGCTATGTCTTGCAGACAGAAAATGTGTTCTACATATGGTGGACAACCTGAATTTGAGCTCAAGCTTGACACTTGCTAGCCTGCCATCTAGGACCCATCCTTTAAATACTCTAAGTCTTACTTATCTCATCTGCAAAATGGAGATAATATCTACCTTGGCAGTGTCAGGTGATGAAGGTTAGATGCATTAAGTATCTTGTCCATTGGAAAACACGAAGCAAGTAAATATTATTATTGTACCTATAGTACCATAAAAAGTGCCTTATTTATTGTTTTTAACTGTTTAAGTTAAATGTGAGTTAAACTGGTTAAGTTTAACTGGTCAGTATAATGTGAATCATGTAGACAGTGCTTGACAAATAGTGGATAAATGAATACACTTGTGAATAGCTCATGGCAATGAAAAACTACCTCACTAAAGACAACAGTGTGAGGTAGAGCTACAGTGGGATTCCAGTCCCTATTTGCTGGTAATCCCTGAACTTTCTCTGGAGACTGTGTTTCCTAGTGGACCCAGAGACCTGGTTTGGAGATGGGCTGTGCTTTCTGAGGGCAACAGGATAAGTAGAACCAGATAGTAGGTAACAAGGAGATTTAGCTCTTGCATATAGACTTATTTCAATACCGGTATTGTATTTCTAGGATTTTGTTCCACTCTGGTAGATGGAATAGAGAATAAAATAGAATGTCTTCCTTTCAAATTCATTCATTCACATTCATCTAGTGAATAAAATTTGTACTGTTATCTACACCAGCTGTTAGGAAACCTTGACATTTAAGGAGTAGTTGATTCTGTTTTTTAGGCAATCAGATTCTATTTAATGTTACCAATTTAAATTCTGTGCCCATTAATGAATACATTAAGTATTCTCATTTCCTTTCGTAAATCTGCCTTTTTTACCTCCTACCACACAATTCCTTTAGCAGAATAATAGCAGTCAAAAACCATTTTTTTTCAACTTTTGCTATTTGCCTCAATATCTTCATAATCAAATGTACACATCCTTTACTTATAAGCTGTAAAATGGAATTAAGAGATATCCTCTGGCTATTTTTAATCTGAGACCTTAAACAATAGCACACCAACTTGAAAGGCATGTCAGTAGGAGATGAGCAATATTAACCAGTGTATCTCAAATAAATATATATTTGAGTTCCTACTATGTGTCAGGCTCTATGCCAGGCATTTGGGATAAAAATATGAATAGTGTCTCTTTGTTTATGAAGAATTTATAAATAAATGTGTATTATTACTTAGTTAACTATATTTAAGATGGAAAGCAGTGAAAGGGACAGAATGAACCTCAATAAAACCCAGAAGCCAGAAAACTCAAGACCTAGGGTAAAAAAGGAAAGGCCTCAACTCCATATAAGATAGAAGTGGGAGGGTGGTAAGAGCTTGTAGTGTCCTCACGACTCTAGGACTCAGTTTCCTCATTTAGGAAAGTAAGAAAATGGTTTAGAAAGCTTGATAATGCTATGATTTTAGTAGTTTTAAAATATATCCACACATTCTTAGATTCTCCCTTCAAAGAGTAGAGCTTCATTCTCTTCCCTTTGAGTGTAGGCTGGTCTTCCTGACTCACTGAGAACAGACTATAGCGCAAGTGACTGGGAATAAGTGATAAAAGGCATCGCCTGCTTGTCCCTTGTGCTGTTTTTAAAAAACTATTATTAATAGATTATTTCTTTTATTTAAAAGGATAGAGTATTGCTCTTCAGTTGACAGAAGGTTAAGTTCTTTTTGTTCTCTTTTGGGTTGCTAATTCTGGGAGAAGCTAGATACCATGTAAGCAACCCTACGGAGAGGCCTAAATAACAAGGAACTGGGGCCTCCTGCCAAAAGTCACGTGACTGAGCCATCTTGGAAACAGACCCTCTGGCCCAGTCAAACCTTCAGATGGCCACAGTCTTGGCTGGCATTTTTACTGTAGTCTCAAAGGAAACCCTGAGCCACAACCCCCTAGCTAAGTCATTTCTGGTCTCCAAGCTTTCAGAAACTTAATGAGATAATAAACATTTGTTGTTTTAAGAGGTTAGAGTTTGAGGGTAATTTGGTCCAAAGCAATAGATAACTCATCCAATGACACTGGTGTATAAATTAGTTATTTATATAATGAAAAAATACTATAAATAAATAATGAGTAATGGTTTTATATTTTGACATGGAGAATTTGAGTTTGCTTACAAAACTAAAAGGAAAAGATACAATTCTGTTAGAATTGGTCCATATAACTCGATCATGGTCTTGGCTCTGACCCTGAACACAGCACGAATGCAGCTCACTGGGGTAGTTCATTATTATACAACTTTTTATGAGCCTGACTGGCACTCAGTAAATATTTGTTGAACAAGGGAACAATGAAAAATGACAAGGAAATGTATTAGTCTGGGGGTAGTATGAACACTAATATTAGAGAATAACCATTTTGTGCAAGACACCATGATAAAGAGTTCACATGAGTAAACAAAGAAGTACTTATATTATTCAAGACTATCGATATGCAAGTATCCACTGCTTAAAACTAATTTGGAAAGAGGGAAGATATAGAAAAGGAAACTGATGGAAATAGAATCCTCTCAGGCAGAGCAGAAACAGTGATTATATGAACCCAAGATAATCCTAGAAAGTGTGCCTTATCAGTGTCTCAGAAGATTTTCCCCTAGACTATGTGATTTTCCACAAAGAAAAAAACTTAGTAAATGAGTGTGAATTCATGAAATGCAGTTTTAACCAGTGTTTATTTAAAACTACTTGATGCCCAAAACAATTACATAAATAAGGCCAGCTTGCTTACCATTATCTTTAATGTTGCCAATATAATCATGTATTATTTTTCACAGGTTTGTCCTTTATCTCAGCATATTGAGCTAAAGCCACAAATAAAGACACAATAATGGTGATGATAAATTAAAGTTTAAAGATGTTGCAATATTTATTGGTTATATACAAAAATGTTTTACTTAAACCATGTACTTTAAAAATTTATAAATGTAGATTCCATTAAATGTCACCTCGATTAGGGTCTAAATACATCATTAGAGTTCTGACAGAAGAGATTCGGGCTTCAAAACAGACCCAATTATCTACTCTCATACCCTTTCTTTTTTACGTTTAATTGGAGTAACGGTCATCACTCCTGCTTCTTATTAGGACTAAATGTTCACACACCAAATGACTCGAGGTAGAAGAGAATTTTTTATTTTATTTTATTTTTTGCAACTCAGATTCCTTTGAATACTAGAACCTATACACACTTAACTAACTCAAATTACGTCTTTTTGCCTAAACAATAATAGCAATTAAAACAAATAAATTGAGGGACACTTGGATAGCTTAGTACATAGAGAATGTGACTCTTGATCTTGGGGTTGTGAGTTCAAGGCCCACATAACTTAGAAATAAAATCCTAAAACCAAACAAATAAATTGAACTATAATCTCTGAAAATACCGAGCACACTTATCTAATATACCCACTCCAGTTCACTTACAGGCTGTACCTGAAAGATATATGAGGGGTGCCTGGGTGGTTCAGTGGGTTAAAGCCTCTGCCTTCGGTCAGGTCATGATCTCAAGGTCCCGGGACTGAGTCCCGCATCGGGCTCTCTGCTCGCTGGGGAGCCTGCTTCCCCCTCTCTCTGCCTGCCTCTCCACCTACTTGTGATCTCTCTCTGGCAAATAAATAAATAAAATCTTAAAAAAAAAAGATATATCAGGCACACATGGGGCATTTACAGAATGACTTTCAGAACTGCTCCCTCGCACCTTGCTGCTTTTCCTTGTTCTTCTGTGCCGAACCTTCACCTGTTCCGCGGTTCCCTTGTGTTCTGTGCAACACACTGACTGGCTGCCCTCCCACTTCCGGACTTTTGGCTCCGTGCCCTATGTTCCAAATCACAGTTCTTCTTCTGCACATCACCTCGAATTACACACTGATAAGGAGCTCTTGTGGAAATGCCTCCAACCCTTCTATCTTACCTATGACCTTCCTCACAGCAGATATTTGGCCAGGCCTGGCCCACGGGATAAGCACAAAGCATCACAGCTTTGGCATACGTGTGTGAAGGATTATCTGCCTATGGTGTGCGAGCTATCATCCAACCTTCCCAGGAAAACCGGGCCTCCTGCCATTTCCAGTCCTCCCTATGTATCTCTTTTTTAAAGCGATCCTGTTTCTGAAAGTGCTTTCTCCAATATGTCTCTCAATTGCTAGATTGTTCGCTCTGGGTCAAACCCCCAGAGCAAGGGAATAAGAGCCGTTGTACATTCAAATATACACACGCCTTATTCGTGACAGGGAACTTCCACATCTCAAAAATAACTAAAATAAAAACAAAAAAGCAGAAGTTGGAAACCTGGCACCCAATATTAAAGGTTTGCCTATCCCCGATATGCACAAACACACAAACAATCCAGAGTTCATTGAACTCGAGCAATGATTGATAGGAGCTCATAACAAAATCCTTGGGCCTTCTTCAGTTTCAAAAACCTGACAAACTATTTGGAAGGGAAAAAAACAAGAAAAAATGACTCTGAGATCAATATTTTCAATCGGTGGAAAGAGCTGGTAAGAAACCATAGAGGAAAACAAAAACAAAAAAGCTTGCCCTTGGCCTGTGAGTGTTTTGTCTTTACAAGGTCACGCGACAGTATATCCCCAGGACTTTGAAGTTTGCGTAGAGTAATAGAGAAGGAGTAGAGCGACAATTATATTTTGAACTCCCTTCCTGTGTTGGGAGCATCAGTGCTCTGCCTTCAAAGAGCTTACTTTCTCATGAAAGAGACAGAGAAAAACCAAATAAATAAAAAAGTTTACAATGCATGACAGGCAGTGCTAATGCTGTTAAAAAGAAAAAGAAAAAACTGGGCAGTTTTTTGGAACAGTTTCCCAGTCTTTGGGAAGAAGGAGTGTGGCAAGTGCTGTTAGGTGAAACATGGGACCTGGGAAGGCTTTTCTTAGGAAATGACATTTCGACAAAGGCCAGAATGAGGCGAAGAAGAGTGAGCTGTGTAGAACTGTGGGGAGAATTAGAGCGGCAGGAATAATGAATGGAAAAGTCCAGGGCCAAGAACATGTGTGGAGGGTTCAGTGAATAGAAAAAGAACTAAAGCATCTACAACAGAGGGAAAGGAGGAAAGGGGTAGAAAATTGCTTCCTAAAGGTAGTCAAAGGCCAGATTGCATAGGTCCTTGTAAACTGTGGTAAGGGCTGTAGAAATGTTTCCCCTCTAAGTGCCCTCTGAAGCCATTCT
This sequence comes from Nasua narica, assembly GCA_028533885.1. Taxonomy (NCBI): domain Eukaryota; kingdom Metazoa; phylum Chordata; class Mammalia; order Carnivora; family Procyonidae; genus Nasua; species Nasua narica. Next base: position 84,974,212 of record CM052800.1, on the reverse strand, counting down.
GGGGAGCTTTGATTATTGGTCCTAGTTTTTTCACTTGCTTGTAATAGGACGATATACTTACACACACCCTTGGCCATGGTCCTTTGCAGTCCACTCCCCCGTGTGTAACATGTATTTCCTTACACCAGTGACACATATGCCTTGCTTTGGTCAGTGGAATGTTCACTAATGTGACACAGACAGAGCTTACATGTGCTCACATGGGTTGTCTTGGCTTCTGGAGCTGCCCTGATTACTACCATTTGAAGAGTAGGCTCTAGGTTGTCACTGCGCCATCAGCAAGGGTCCCAGAATAAGATTCATGGAGCACACCAGAACCCATCCCGCAGCCTGAAGCAGAGTCACCCCAGCTGACCTGGGGGCAAGTAAAACGAATGCTTAATGTTGCCAAATACTGAGAGTCAGAGTGGTTTGTTTAGCAGCCTTATTGAAGCAAGAGCTAACTACTACACCACTGGAGGTTTTCCGTCAAAGGAAGACAGTAATCTGACGTATTTTATGAGGACCACTCTGACAGCTGTTTAGAGAGTAGAAGGAATAAATATATGAGGGGATATAGAGCAATTTGGAGGCCACTGCAAGAGTCCAGATGAGCAAAGACGGTGGCTAGATGGGGTGGGGGGTCTGGGGGATAGTGGATCTGATGGGATTTGGAGGTGATTGGGAGTAGGTGAGGTGTAAGATAGAGAGAGAGTGTGACAACACTGTTGTACAGCAATTTTATCATCCAGCTTGTTATTTTATCCAGCTCACCAGCCCAGCCTTCGTTGCTAAGCATAAAAATCAGCATATAAAGAGTGTTTTTGTCAACTGCCATACATTCAGGGACTACAGTTGCTATAGCAGCCAAGCAATTCTCTTTGGGCAGCCAGGTGGAAACCAAATTGTCTTGAAGAATCCTAGAGCTGAATAGGGAGATTTTCTCTAATACCACATGACAAACTTCATCATGGCCTTTTTATTTTTTTAATGAGAATATCGAAATCAGGATGCTATCTATGGCTTAGTACATAATTCTCTTTTTCTGAAACCATCTCTGTTTTTCCATTTTGCAGTTTGCAGTTTGTGCTGAGAAGTTTACAGATACTGCTATTTCAAGAGGTCATTCTGTCAAATTCTAGGGCATCTCTCTCCTCAGCTGAATGGGTACCTATTGTTGGGTTTCGGAAATGGCTCAGACCAGTGTACACTCCTCATTCACAGTAAGGCTTTTGACTCAAATATGTATCTTCTCTCCTACCTAGGAATCCAAGTCAGACAGGACTGGAGCCTCAAGGACCGCCTGGCCTATCTCATGTCATACTTCTTTCATGTAAGAAGCCGAACTAAACCTGAAAGTCTGATCCTGCCTCTCTTCCCATATGGCTCACCCTGCCATTCCTCTCACTAAAACCAAGATTTTCTACTTGCATAAAATACACCCAGCTCAGGAACTCTTGTACTCTATCGGTGGGAATGTAAATTGGTACAGCCATTATGAAAACTGTATGGAGTTCCTCAAAAAATTAAAAATAGAACTGCCATATGATCCAGCAATCCCACTTCTGGGAATATGGCCAAAGGAAATAAAATCAGTATCTTGAAGAGATATTTGCACTCCCATGTTCATTACAGCACTACCGACAATAACTGAGATATAGAATCAACCTGAGTCTCCATGAATGAATGGATAAAGAAAATAGGTTATATCTATATAATAGAATATTATTAAGTCTTAAAGGGAAGAAAATTTTGTCATTTGCAACAATATGGATGAATGGATGAAACTTGAGGACATTGTGCTAAATGAAATAAGCCAGACATAGAAGTACAAATACTTCGTGATCTCACTTAAGTGAGAAATTCAAAAGAGTAAAACTCACAGAGAGTAGAATGGTGATTGCCAGGGGCTGAGCAGTAGGGGAAATGGGGAAATGTTGGTCAAAGAATACAAACTTTTAGTTATGTAGGATAAAAATGTTCTGGGAATCTAAAGTACGGCATGGAGACAATAATTAACAATACTATATTGTAAATTTAAAATTTGCTAGGAGAGTAGATCTTAAATGATCTCAGCACAAAAAAATGGCAACTATGTGAGGTGATAATATGTTAGTTAATCTGATTTTGGTAGCCATTTCACAATGTATGCATAAATCAATGCATCACATTGTACACCATAAATGTACACAATTTTTGTCAATTATACCTCAATAAAGCTGGGGGTGGGTGGAAGTACACTCAGCCCTCACCAGTAGTATGACAAAGGGAGAAGGACAACCTCCAGGACTCCTACAGTACTCCCTTCACTTCTTCCATTAAAGCTTTAGTCTCCAACTCTCATGATCTGAGTGACACACTATCCTATAGTGCACCCAACACACCATCTGCATTTATATCTACCAGTCTTTGCTTGTACTTTATTTTGTCCACGAGGGTCCCTGACAGGCATTTGTGCCCTTCTTCCCTGAGGATATCAGTATGAGAGAGGACAAGCAGGTGCTATTACCTTGATGAACTTATTTCTATTTCTGGATATCTACCACACAGCATAGTACATTACATACTTCATACTGTTGTACCATACGACATTCAGAATCAAACAATTTAAAAATGCCTCTGGTACGATCTACCAGAGCAGCAGGAGGGAGCTGCTCTGGTAGATCGTAATAGAGAACTAGCCTCTAAAGCTTACAGCTATTCATAATAGATAGCATTGATGTAAAAATGACAGCCAAACATTCATTAAACTCATTAAGGTCCCAAGAAACTCAAGAGTACTCAAAATAAATTGCATTTTGGCACAAAAAGTTTAAGGAGAAATCTCCTAGGAAAGAGTTTAGAATTGCTAGAATTGCTTGCAATCTGTAGGAGGGCTATATTTCCTGCATTTTAAAAGGAAATCTCATAAATGTTCAAGAGAGATTTATTGTCTGTGGTTTCTATGCAGCTAGAAAGCACTAGGTAAATAAGATGCCTTACTGGTGAGAAAGTTGTTACTTGTTCTTATAGCCTTGGTGAGTATAAACATGCTATCACAGTACAATTAAATCTGTATTTAGAGACACTAACCAGACACAAAACCTGTACAGTGCAATCACACTCTTCAGGGAAATGATTGCATCATGCAATATCCCTTCTGGGTTCTCTTTCCCTTCCTATTCAGGGACACATGTGACACTTAGCCTTTTCCATCACATTAGAGGTCACAGAGGACAGGTGGCCTTAAATGTCTTGTCTAGAATCATAAGAATCTGTATAAACTAAAGGACTAATGTCACAGGTTTTCAAGAGCATAATACCCCCTGAAACAATACCATTAAGACAGCCTTTCAGGAGATAATGGAATCTTTTCCTTGGGATTTTTAATAAAAGGTCTTTCACATCCTAAAATATGATGGGGAGAACATCCATTGAAATGTTTCTTGGAGCTACAGCTCACAATATCTAGAGTTAATATTTCCTTATTTCCCCAAATTACGTTTCATTAATGTGATTTTCCATGTTTTGCCTTTTTGTGTTATGTTGTAGCTTCAACAAAATGCATACAGTTGCTATGCTACTTTGCTTAATGGATAATGAACAAGAAGAAACAGAGAGACAAACAAAAAACATAAAACAGAAGAAAGATAAACATAGAAGTCAATCGTTATTTACAGTTGTGGGCCATTTTCTAAGATGGCCTTGACTTGCCTATAGCCTAGTTTCTTTATCAGTTTCTTTTTTTCTTTTTTCTTTCTTTCTTTCTTTTTTTTTTTTTAATATTGTGGTAACCTTTTCTCTGCAGAGCTGGTTTACATTACAGCTGGGATTTTTAAAAGTATTTTATTAAATATTTTGAATCTAAAAAAAAAGACAGCATTTCAAGGACCCATTATTGTTAGATCTTGGGAGAGAAGAGATTCTTCAACATCTTTTGAAAAGTCAAACTCTATGTCGAATGCTCTCTTGAGATAAACATTTACATATGAGGAGTCAGGAACTGTAGTTAAGTTCCACTGCTCCCTCCCATAGGACCTTGAGCAAGTTCCGTTCTTGACTTCTGTGTATCCATTGTTTCCACAGTGATATGTGGTGTGTGTTTGTGTTCCTCCTCGCTGAGGAGATGGGAATGGAGGAGAGGTGAAGAGGGCCAACACCTTCTCAACTTAATTCTTCTGTTCTTGATTTTCAGCATACATTACCAAGTACTATGTCTAGATAGTATAGAATGAGATAAAGCCTTTGATTTTAGTAATAAAAGATAAGAAATGTTTTATAAATTTGTTGAAACATTTTAAAATCAATATACATATCTGGAAGAATGTTTTAAAGACACACAATGTATATATATGACCTCTGTATATGACAGCCTACTGGACATTTCTACTGGTATGTCTCTGAGCACCTCCAGCTCAACACATTCAAACCCAAACCTTGTATTTTTTCCCCCCATGAATAAAGTCTTCCTTCTAAGTCCCCTAACTCAACATTTATTTCGTCTGGTCAGCCAAGCCCCAAACCAAAGCGTTGTCCTCTTCTGTCTCCTCCATTTCCATCGTCCTATCACACAATAAGTGAGAAATCCTGCCTGTCATAACTTCAAATTTATTCATTCTTTCCCATTCCACAGTCACTGCTAGACCTTTATCATCTCTCATTTTGATTATAAAGAGACCTCCTAAATAGATTCTCAGCCACCTGTCTCTCATTTCCCTCCAATCCATCTAGCACAGTGCCAGAATTATTTTGCTAAAACATTTATCTGATAGTATCTTTCATTGACTTAAAAACCGACTTTGGTGACCCCCTGTTGCCTATAAGATAAATTCAAAGTTATTTCAACAATGATTTTTTTTAGTATTGATTACTACAAGCCATACACTCTACTAAGTATGATGAATACGAAAAGGAAAAGGCAGGGAATCCTAATCAGCCCATAGTGTACTTCTAAGAGAATCTGATGTATTAACAGCTATTTACAATACAGTGCAATGTATGCAACCACAAGAGTGTGCACAAGTACAGAGCAGCAAAGAATAGAGAGTGACCATGCATATGAGGGGCTTCAGAATGGGGAGATGTCTGAGCTTGGGTTGGGTATGCCAAGTAAAAGGAATGGCACATGCAAAGTGCATAAGAATCAAACAGCACTCTGGGATGTATTTATGAAATTATTTTATTTGTTAAAAATGTTGATATCAAGAACTGAGACCAGAAACACTGGAATACGAATCACTCTTGGGTATGGTGTTAGGGGATTGGTAGTGGGGGTAAGGTGGGTAAGCTGGAAGTGATCGAGACACAAAAACAACAGGTGAGGGGGGATGATAAATTTTAGTTGAAATATCCAAGTGCAGGTCAGAGATTAAGGACTTGACTCCTTAATGCTGGAGGGCAATGAGCAGAAAGCATGAAAAATAATGCAGGCAGCTAAAGGAGCAAAAACTGCCCCTTGGATGTCCACCAGCAAAGAAATAGACCTCAGTCCTACAACCACAGCAAAGTAGATTTATCCACCAACTTGAATGAGTTTGGAAGCAAATTCTTCCTGAGTTTCTAGTAAGGAATGCAGCCCAAGTGAAACCTTAATTTTAGCCTTGGGAAGCCCTAAGCAAAGAACCCAGCTGGGCTCTCATGGACTTCTGACCTACAGACATTGTGAGAAAATAATTGTGTCACCATTTAACTTGTGGCAATTTGTTACAACAGCAATGGAGAACTAACACAGCATGTCAGATCATGTTCAAATTAGCTGTGTTTACGCGCTGATTATACTCATTAGAGGTTCAGTTCGTTGAACTTAGGAACCAACCGTTACCCCTTGGTGAGACCTTGTCTTAGGATTATAACTGGGTCATCGAGCAAGTGCGATCAAGATTCAACCGAATTTACTGGAAGATCTTTAGGTTCTTCATCTCTGCCTCATAATGGACCTTCAGATTGTGACATATGTGTTATTGTTATTAGTTTCATCTGAACCTAAGAACTTCTCTGTTTGGGCTTAGAAGACCATCTCCTTAATACTGGGGTCACAACATGATCCTGAGTTCCCTTCAAGAATCTAGACATTTTGTTTGAGGATTACTTCAACAACTTAAGATATTTTTATCAATGATTTCTGTCACTTAGCCCTAATTACATGCCCTATAACATGTCCATTCCTGTGTCTGCCTGATAGCTGGTTCTCCTGCTGTCTTCTCGTGTGTAAGTTGGGTTTCTGAATGTGGTTTCTCTTATTTTGGTCAGGGCCCAGGGATTCCCTCTGCAAAAGTTACAACACGAGTTATCCACTTCGTAGCCCTCAACTAAGAGTCATTCTCCCCACTCCACCACAGGCGTGACCTTCCAGGTAAATTGCTAGTGTGAACAAAAAATTCTGCTAGATCAGAACCTCCTCTTTCTGGGAGTGGCCTCCCCTTGCGCCCCTTCCCTGGAGATAGGATGTTCTAATGGCTGCAAGGAAACATGATATGCAGGTTACAGAAATAAAACCATGTTGATTTCATATTAAAATCTTTTCTTTTTTACAGTCAAGAAATATTTGGAATCTAATCCTTCAGGATTCATTAAAAAATTCTAAATGCTTCCATTTCCTAGATGTCTGTGTGCCCCTAATTTCTCATGTGAAAAATGAGGACAGTAATAATAACTAGGCTGTGGGGGAGGACTGAGTGAGTTAACAGATGAAAAGTGTTTCAAGCCAGCAATTCCACTTTGGGGAATATGTTAAATAGCCCTAAAAGCATCATCTAATAAGAATATATGTGTAGCGATGTTCAGTGCAACATTGTGGTGGCAAAAAATAAAACTGGAAACAACACAAATATCTCTCCAACTGTGTATAGTTAAAAAAATGTGGTACATACACATTACAGAACATTATGCAGTTGTTTTAGACATCTGTCGGGTATCATCTCACATCTTTTCAGTCCACATTTTACTCCAGCTGTTGCTGTAGCAACCAGCTGCTTATAGGTATAATTGACAGCAACCTCCTTCAGCTGCATCACATATTTCTTGATTTGTGCTCAGAGTCTCAGTCCATCAACATTTGGAACATTTGTAGGAACTCATAGCCATTTCAGGTGCAAACCTGCAATTGGAAAGAACACAGGGCTTATCCTGTCTATTGGAGAGTCAGAACAAACATGTAAGTGGTTTCTCTCCTGTCCCTTAAGCAGGCAATTCTGAGATGTATTCTACACTGCTCCTCAGAAGTCCTAGTTTCCCACGGTTCTGGGCAGCTCCGTAGGGAACCACTAGCTAGCTGACTTTCCCTTTTCTTCTGTTTATTCTTTCTAGTCCTCCATTCCTGGTCCTTGGGATCACTTTCTAGAATAAGCTGCCTGCAGGCAAGTCCTTGTATCAGGCTCTTTGGGGGGAAACTCAGGTTAAAACAGTAGCTATTTTAAAAATGAGATGCATTTGTTGACCTGGAAGGTTATCTAAAGTATATTGTTAAATAAGGAAAATACAAAGTGCAGATAAATGTATTTTAATATATATAATTTGATATATATAATATATAATGCCATGTATAAAAACAAATAACACTAAACTATGAATGTTTCTATAAACTTGGAGAGAGGTCAAAGTGTGCCCATCAAGTTGTTGGCATTGGTCTCCTCAGGGCGGTGAAAGGAAATTGTTAGCTTTTCCTTAGTAATTTTTTTTTCATTATTTTACTACAGTCAGCATATCTTAATTTCACATTTTAAGATATTTTGAAAAGAAAAATGATCTCTAAAACTGGTATCAAGTCAACACGCCAGGAAAAAGAACTTCTAACCAGGTGATAAGGAAGCAAATAACCGCACTATTGGACTTAAGCTGAAAGACAAACTATCATAAGCCTTTTTATTAACCTTGGACAAGAAAATAATTTCTTACCTGAGAACTTCATTGTCAAATAAATACCAAAAACTATAATCACAAAACTAGCATACTGGCTGTGACTGAGATACACTCTAGAGATCCCTGAATGAAGAATGAGCCACTCAGTAAGGACTCAGGATGATTAATAGATAAACAGATGGACGTCCACTGCTGCAGCATTTCCAAAGGTGTATATAGCAAGGGCTGAGCCACAGAATGAGAATAGCTAGTCTCAAGAAAGAACCTGGTTGAAAAAACGAAAGGTCTCACAGAAGAACAGCAGCAATGCTAGCATCACGTGCAGTCTAAGCCTCAGTACGGAGCTCCTCAAACTTTATCGAAAGAAATACACAGTAAGATCTCACACAAGATTTTATAAAACTTAAAAATCTAATCTGAATAAATTTCCATTAGCCTCATTTGCTTTTATTCCCAGGTGGGTTCATTATGAATTAGGAATGGGCATTGACCATATGCACTTATGTGTTTTAAAGAGGATGCTTTTGAATACCTCCCCCAAAAGGGAGTCTAGACCTCCACTTAAGCATCTGGTCCCACTAGTTAAATATGCAAGAGGTGAAGAAAAAACCCTTTAAAATATGAGACAAAAGAATGAAAGAAGCACACTCTAAAAGACACACTCTGTCAAGAAATGGTTAACTTATGGCATGCAGTGAAAGGAAACTTTTCTATGACACTAAATAAGTGGACCAAATAGGCAAACCTTGGGATGCAAAGGCTAAGATGATTAACCACTGTGATGGTTAATTTTTTGTGTTAACTTAGCTAGATCACAGCATTCAGATATTTGGTGTTATCAACCGAATATTTGTATCTCCCCCAAGCCCCCACCCAACACATACACTGAAACCCTAACTCCCAATCTGATGGTACTAAAAGGTGGGGTCTTTGGGAAGTAATTGGGTTTATCAAGGTCCTGAGCCCTCACAATGAGGTTAGAGTCCTTATAAAAAGATAAAGAGACTAGAGTGTGCTCTCTTTCTCTCGAGCTCTCTCTCTCCCCCTCCCTCTCCACGATGAGAGGGTACTGCAAGAAGGCAGTCATCTGCAAACAGGAAGACAGTTTTCACAGACAATGAAGCTGCCAGTACCTCGATTCTGGACTTCCCAGTCAACAGAACTACGAAAAATTAATTTTATTATTTCAGCTACTGTACTGTATGGTATTTCGTTATAGCAGCCTGAACTAACTAAGACATTGGTCAAACATTATCCTATTTCTGTTATGGTGTTATTGAATGAAGTTAACATTTAAATGGGTGGATTTTGATTGTCTCTCATAATGTGGGTGGGTCTCATCCAATCAGTTAAAGTACTGACAAAGACAAAAGACTGGCCTCGTCTGACAAGGAGCTGGAACTCAGCTACCGTATTGGCTCTTTCTGGGTCTTCAGCCTGCCATATTTCCTTATCAGATTTTGGACTCACCAAGTCTTCATGATCATAGGAGCCAATTCCTTAAAATAAGTATCTTTATATATACACATCTATGGTTGTGTTTCTCTGGAGAACCCTGACTAATATTACCATAATGTATTCAAATGCTCTGGAAAGTGAATTGCCTCATTAATGTAATTAGTGATAACTATAACAGTGAATACTCATTGAAGGCTTACCTGAGTTCCAGGCATTGTTCTAAGTGCTCTACAATTCAACTCACTGATTCTGCACAATGATGCTATAAAGCTATTGTCCCCATTTTACCGTTGAGAAAACTATAGTGCAGCAAGAGCAAGCTGCTCAGGGTTAAACTGCCTAGTGAGTGGCAGAGACATTTATAAACTCTTGGTTGGTGTTTTATTGCCCCAAGTCCTACCATCACAATAATTATTTTTAGCAAAGAAACAGTACCATGCAAAGACACAATCCTAAAATTAAATTTCGTATCCTCTTTCTTGAATTTAAAGGCCCTTGATTCTCTGCTTGGAATGATCCTTCTTTTATCATACATCTCTATTTCCTTGTCCCCAGACATTCAGTACCTACCCTCAAATTTTTGAGCAGGACTTCTAGATGATCATCCTCACTCTGCCTTCCCTTGGAGAGTCACAATTCATTGGTATATCAGTTTAATCATGGATTCCTCATTCTCCCTTGTAAGTTCATGAATGATAATGCAAGTATATTTGGGCAACTTGTTTACTTGTCTGTCTTGTATTTCTTCTTCCTCCTTCTTCCCATACTACTCATATTACAAACTACCACCTACTCATATAGAAACCTCTAGTCTTCCTTTCAATTCAACCTGCACAATGCTATACATTCTTCTGGGTTTTTCTGGTTTTTACAATTTTAAATGTTGGAGATAGCTAATAAAAATGCAAACCAAATTTTGCCTATAGATATGCCAATAAATCCTGTGCAGTGGAGAGACAGCCCCCCACCTCCAAAAAACCAATTTTGCCTCTATTTGCACATCTCTTTCAATATTCCTGATCAAAAAATGTGTCTGTTCTTTGGATTCTTTTTTGAACATCTGCCTCATTCCCTTATTGTGAGTTAAATAAAATCCTTAATACATGCTTATCTTTTATCTTGTTGAAGAATCATGATTTTACCTTTCTTTAAGTATTATCCAAGGTGCCTTGGTGCCTCGGCCAGTTAAGCATCCACTTTCCGGCTCAGGCTGTGATCTCAGGGTCCTGGGATCAACCAAGCCCCACATGGAGCTCTCTACTCAGCGGGAATCTGCTTTTCCCTCTGTGCTCTCTCTCTTTCCCTCTCTCTCTCTCTCTCAAATAAAATCTTAAGAAGAAATTATCCTCAAACAACATCATGTCATTTATCCACTTGCAAACTTTCAGTGCCTCTTTGATGACTAAGATCCAAGATTCTTGGATTAGCATTCTTTATTACCAGAAGAATAAAGAATAACTTCTTTATTACCAGAAGACAAGCTACACTTGTTTTTTCTCTAACTTTGCCCTTATACGCACTTTCCCCTTGATCCTGGAGGTCTTAGTCATTGTCCTGAGTGCCTCTTGATGTCATGGTTCTCCCTCTAGTTTTAGTTCAGTGTATCTCTCCTTGCGTCTCATTCCTGTTCTTCCTTCATGGACAAGATCAACTCTCATCTATTCTGTTAAATCTTTTGTAACAATCCCATACAAATTCTTCTTTTTTTAAAAGCATTTAGCTTTGTCAGTATTCTTTCAAGACTTTATTAAGTTGCCCTTTATTTCTTTAAAGTATATATTCTGTTGCTCCAGAGACCATATATTTTTTATTTCCCTGTATCCACAATACCTAGCCCAATCCCTTGTACCATGCCTCGATTATTGGTTTAACAATTGACTGGTCACATTAAGGGGAGAAAAGCTTCTATTACACACTCTCTCCCATCGCCCACCCTATTGCAAAGCAAAAGTACACATTTCACTTATAAAATCTAACACTTTTTATACTTTGGAAAATTACTGTAAAAAAAATAAGGAGGTAAAGATACACACACACAATAATAGCTTGATTACACTCAACAGGGAATGCATCTTAAATTCCTAGTTATGAATATTTTAATGAACAGTATCAATAAAAGCCTCTTACCCTTTGGCCTATTTGTGATGCTAAGGATTCAGTTAGTAATAATAGCTCTTTGAGGACAGAAGGAACTCAAAATAATTCATTTTTCAAGAGTATAAAAGGCAAGGATCCTCGAGTGAAGTTTTATAAGCCATTTCTAAATAGAAACAATTACCAAACTCTAAAAGCATGGATGAATTGTTAGTTTTGATAAAAATAGATTTAAGCTCCATCTGAGAAAAATACAATGAACAGACTTATAGAAAGCAAAATATATACCTTAAAAAAGAATCCCCAAGTTCTACAAAATATCTATAATGCTCAAATCAAATACTCTTGAAAATCTTGCAGTTATTCTGTTAGTGAAGGTCACACATCTAAATTGAGAAGCTTTTGCCATCCTCATTGTCAACCTCTCCCTCGTGCTCATCTACAAAGCTGAGTGATTAAAAATATGAACTTGGTATTTGAGGTCCTGACTTTACCACTTGCATGACCTGGAGCAAGAGACTCAACCTTCCAAAGCCTTAATTTGCTGTTTCACAAAATGGAAGTAATGATAGCACCGCCCTGCAAGATTCTGATGAAGATTAAACGAGACAATGCAAGCAATACATAGAACATAGAGCTAGGCACATGCTATGTGCCTGGAGATGTCAGTTATTGTTATTGTGACATAATACGTCAGAGAGAGAAAAAAATACAAAGCAAATGCTTTTGAAGAAGTAATAATGGTTATTGAGATATATCATATTTGCAAAGGCCAAGAGTTGTCAGAATCGGCCTGACACAGAATTCAGAACAGCTATTAAGGCTTAAGCAATAAGTTGAAGTGAGAAGCTTTTAATAGGAACCATTAATAGAATTCTCAAGGTAACTTCCTTTACAGACAAATCTACCAGCTAAGTGAGACTGCTGAGACAGAACATATTGAGAAATAGTCAGATCTCTCTCAGGCTTTAGTTCATTATAAATTACTTTATTTAATGTACATATGTTATAAACTAAGATCTCTACAGAATAAAGCCCACTACATCACAGAATTTAGTTTTAATGACCTGGGACCTAATCCAAAGTCTTTTAGTTACATGAAGTTCCATAAGGACTTTATTAAAATAGGGTTACAACAATCATATGTCCTAGTCTCTGAAAGTGGTATTCTAGAAAAAGCCAAATCATAATTTATGAATTGAAAGATTCTTACAGAATTTCTCATTCAACTCCTCCATTTTATAACTAAGGAAATGGGAACATTGAGAAACTGTCTGGTAATGTTCTTTAGTGCAAATCCGAAAAATGCATTTAAGCTGATGGTCCCAGTTAGGACTTATTTTGACACATCTTTAGGAGATTCTTAGCAGAGCAGAACAGGCCAGGAAGGAGGCAATAATTCTGAGAAAGATAAAACAAAATTCTAAGAAGACACGTATGGTTTTCTTCTTAGAACCTATAAAAGTGACCACATGGTCTTCTATTTCCTCACTCCTTCCCTACGTTGTTAAGCCTTGGTTTATGGACCTTTCATTGAGCATCGGCTCTCACTACTCAGATGCAGAATCATTCTTGATGATGGCAAATGGCACATGAAAACATAGACTCCACCAACATCTCAGGGATGAAGCTTGTGATTTTAAAACCTGGAGTGAGGGATGCGTGGGTGGCTCAATCGGTTAAGCACCTGCCTTCAGCTCAGGTCATGATCCCGGGGTCCTGGGATCAAGTCCTGATTTCTCTCCCTCTGTCTGTCACTCCCTCTGCTTGTGCTCTCCCTCTGTAATTATCTCCGTATTATCATCTCTCTGTCTCTGTCAAATAAATAAACAAACAAATCTTTTAAAACATAAAATAAAATAAAATAATAAAATAAAATAAAACCTGGAGTGAATCTCACAGCTTTCTCCTATCTATATGACTGGTCCTATTCACAAGAATAATAGTAACAACAACAAAAAAATCCTTTGTGCATGGATAGTGCTACAGGTAATGATAATTAACTGGATTGATTACCATCACATACCAGGCACTGTTCTAACAACAAACCCTAAGAGATGGGTGTATGAGCACCCCTTTCATGGAGGTGAGAAAACAGGGGCAAAGAGCGTTAAGTAAATTGCCTCAATTGCCTCAATTGGCTAGCATCCAAATTCAAGGAGTCCAGCTCCAGGACCTATACCTCTAATCTTTATCTTCTTAATCCCCATATTCTTCATCCCTGGATTCCACTATACATCATTTAATACTCAACAAAATCTTTTGCAATATTATTCGTTCCGCTTTACCAGTGATAAAACTGAGATTTATAGAGGTTACGTTGAAAGAGGTTACAAAACATGCTGAGTATGTGGGAGAGCCAGGATTATAATCCAGGTCTAACTGATTCCAAAGAACACACACGATATTAAAAACTGCTTTTCTGGCTTTTGCAGCACCATCTCCTGCTGAGACAAAAAACCGGGGGCCCTGGCTCAGCTTCTGGGAGCTGCTTCTTGCTCTCTCTAATCCTGGCTTAGAGAGAGACCATCTGGAACCGTGATATGGCCATCTACCCTATACCGACTATTGTTACTTCTTGCAAACCTTTCCTGCCCTGCTCCGTCATGCGGCGCTGTCAAGCTGCGCTCATCACCCTTTGGACACCGTGCGTTGGAGGCTGGCCACTGCCCTGTTGGGAAACCAGACAAAAGCCAGGTTAATTTCCTCAGCCCTGCCTCAGCTTCCTTTCTCATCTCATTATCCCAGAGCACTTAGGTTCAGTATCCCTTCTGGTCCAAATTATCCAAGTCTTTACTGCCAAAGGATATTCTAAATTTCAAATAGTTGAATACAATGCTATTTATCAGCACTTTTCTTTTAAACTATGCGTGCGCATACATATATATATATATATATATATAAAAATTATATCTTTATCTTATGTATTTCAATAAATAATCTAAAAAACTTTAACCAAAACACATGCAGTGATGGAAACACATGCCTGCACCATATTTAGTCTTAAAAACTACTTGTTCACCTTCATCATGGCGTCTGAGTGCTTTCCTCTGAGGTAAATGCATACTTACTGCTGCTCTCGAATGATTCTGTTCCTGAGTCATATGGGTGCTCAACTGCACTGCTTAACAGGATGGGATGTTTTATTTTTAAGTCATTAAATTGTGTGTTGAAATAGCTATGGGAAATTCCGTAAGGTAATCCAGTTGTGTCCATTTTAGTCAGCGCGGACTTGGAAATACTTTAAATTGCTGTATCAGCTCCAATGCTAATGAGCTGATTGTCCTTGAAAACAGCAGACACCTTTTTTTATTGCTCCCGGGACTATGATAAGAGCTGCCTGTCAAGAATTTGGCCCAAGAGATCAAAAATGCCTTTAAAAGTATTTACCATACAATTTTCATGCACATATTTAGAAAGGAATACGTGATTGACATAATATTAAAGATACCTGCACAAAATTAGGTGCGACCAAGAATGGAAGAGAGAGGCTATGGCTCCTAAAGTGATTTGTTTGTTTCTTTGTGTGCATTTGATTTTAGTCTCTATTAGCTCCTTAATGCAAGACTTTGTTTAAAGAGCTCATTGCTCTGAACATTTGACAGATATTTTCTTTTATGTGGACAGTTTAAAAACATTGAAAGCAATGCCAACTCTAAAAGTGCTAACTGTTGGAAATACCTTTCCAACTAGACGTTATTGATGTCTGCAGTTCTGAGGAAACAGTTTCTCTTAGATCCTGACAGTCCCTGAAAGTTATGCATTTTGCCAAAGTCATAACTCTTAAGATGAAGCAAGAGTTGCCTATTCATTCCTGCAGATATATTTTGGCCTAATTATGTAATCATAAGCTGAAATGCTCTCCTCTGAAAATGACCTTTCAGAGGTAGAATGCGTAACATTTACCACCATTTTAAATATTTTTATTAAATGTCATTTTCAGTCATGCACTTAGCAAAAGACTTTAAATTTAGCCAGAAAAGAAAGTCCTGAGAATACTGATAGATACTAGTTGCACATGCTCCTTTAAATACGAAAGGGAAGAATTTCAGCAGCCGCATCTGTGAACTCCTGTGGCTCTCATCGTAGGTGTGTACACATTTTCTTAAAAGGGGTGGTATTTACGTTACAGCTAAAGATCAACAGAGCAAAAACAATCAGTGAGTAAATACAGGAATTCTGCTTCTATCCTTCTATCCCCTAGGCTAACTATTGTTAAGAGATGTCTCACACACTGAATAGGCTCAAGGATGAGGTATGAATTGTTTCCGCTGCCTTGAAGCAGCAACAAATAACAGAAACAGCCTGACTTTTAGAGCCTGACGATCCAATATCTGGGTCTTGATTCTTCCTCTTCCTACATATGTAGAAACACTGGTCAAGTTTCCTGTGCCCCTAAGTCTCAAATCATTCTCTAATAACAGAATTACCTATGAAGCATGGAGTTCGTTTCTTAAAGACCAGATTCCATTAATTCTTTCCCGGTTTTGCCAATCAAAGCACTAGAATATTAACTGGAATAGCCAGACATGGGTCACTGCATATAGGAATCTACATTAAACAACAGCTCTCAGGGTTATTTCATTATGAACTTTATGAAAATAGCAAAAATATTTATGTTAGTTAACTGAACCTACACTCTATCATGACAGATACACCAAATTTATGGCATAACCTTCTATATACTATACAAACAAGTCTAACAGTATAGTCTTCCAAAGGATTTGATTATTTAAAAAACAAAACTCTTGTTTTTTAAATTTCTAGAAAATTTCTGGCCTTCGAGAAA
The DNA here is from genome assembly GCA_028533885.1 of Nasua narica. NCBI lineage: Eukaryota > Metazoa > Chordata > Mammalia > Carnivora > Procyonidae > Nasua > Nasua narica. Next base: position 84,958,056 of record CM052800.1, on the reverse strand, counting down.
TAGAATCCAGTTCACTCTACTACTAAATTGGGTCTGGGGTATCTGTTTCTTTCAGACTCTTAATAAGTTTTGATTATGCTTATGTACTTGCCCAAAATACAGTCTTCTAGTACTGGTTTTTCTCTTAACAGATATTTATTTAGCTGCGACCATGTGCTGGGCACTGTACGTGCTGATTTCCTCAGAGTCAGTTGATTTCTCCAGAAGGCTTTGCACTTCATCGGGTGTGCTTTAACACACTGGCCATGTGACGTGGTGCCTTGTTTGGGGGAATGGGGGTGGGCAAGATCAGTTTCCTCTGTTTTAATTGCTCCATTCTCTCTGCAGGACCAATATTCTTCTCCACGCTGTGGGGACTTCACAAGGATTTGAATGTCTTTAGGCAAGAAAGTAATTTCCTGTTTGGAGCATAAAATGAAATCGGATCCATATGCTCAGTGCCATTACACTTTCAACGTAATATATTAAATACTCTTAGCAACAGTAGTTGAAAGTCATTCCTATTTAATCATTTTGTGTTCACTATCTCCTAGTGGTCGTGAAAAGTTACATATCAAAATCCCGGGGAGATAATATTTTTCTGTAAGTGCAAAGCATTTAATCCCTGTTGTTATAACCAGAAGGGCATTTAATGGCGGGTGGCAGGAAATAGACAAATAGGTAATGGATTTTGAGTAATTCGAGGGGGGAGGAGAGGAGAGTAGAAGCTAGGGGTGGGGCAAGAAGGAGCAGCCTAGAGAAGAGTGTTAACAGCTGAATCGAAAAATCCTTTTGAAAACCAGCCTAGAAGGAAGATGTTTTATTTTTTCAATGTTATTTTACAGTTAGGTCATAGTAAGGTGATTCTATAAAGATAGCTGATAATTCCCTACCTGTTCCTGTAATAATTATTTCTTATGCCTTTGAGTATGTTTTTTGGAAAATTTTAAATCCACCTAAATTATTATTAATTTCTGCTCTAGCCTGTATGAGAAGGTAAATGGCTAATAACGACTCTGCCAGGAGGATACGCAGTTCATAACCAAAAAGAGTACTATTCAATGAGAGGGAAGCCATCAACCAAGAGACAATTTTGAAGAATCTTAGGAGAACAAGGTAGAGATTAGTGATGATGAGTCAACTTCTAGGGACAGAAAGCGATATACACATAAAAAATATTTAATACATACCATTGCATAGTTCTCCAGTAAAGACATTATATGACAGCTTGAGACATTTGGAGGTGAATTGACTAATTACAGTGTTAGATTCCCTCTCTTCTTCTTCTTCTTCTTCTTTTTTTTTTGCTTTATATTCCAGTCACATTCCGGCTTCTGGAATAAATTCTGAACATGTATGGTCAGTCACATCTTGTGCCTTTGCTCATGCAGAACATAGTTGGCAACCCTTTTTCCACTAATCTAAATATTTCTCATTTTTAAGTTTTAGCTTAAATACTACTTCCTTATAGTCTGAATGACCTACACCGTCCTCTACATATCCTTGTCACTGGGATCTTATTATTAGCCCTTTTGTTTTATTCTCTGCTACAAGTCTGCCTCCTCAACTAGCTTATGAAGATAGTTTGCCTGTCTTTGTATATTCACAGCACCCAAGAGAGGGCTTCTTAACTAATAAGCATTCGATATTTAATTCAGCATAAGACATGGGGGGTAGCTTGAAATATTAGAAGATAGATTTAAATATCTATCCATTAGGTGGTATGGCATTTAGTTAGTTCAGGTTTCTCTCAGAATTTCTTTGACTCTTTTGTATTCTAGAGATAAACATAACAGCGCCGCAATACGGCATGGGATTTTGAGGAGGATTTTGAGGAGGCTCACACAGGCAAGGTAAATGAAGGTGTGTTATAAGCTGCAGAACACTATACAGAGATAAAATCTTACATTTACAAAATAAACTGTCATTTGACCACATTGCACGTGAGTTTCCTTCCATGATTATGTAAGCTTTTCTTTACCCTCCCATGATGACTTTGTAAATGGCTGCAAATTCTTAGAAATTCCTCTCATGGAGAAGTAAAGTCCAATTCCATGCCCCCTCCTTCGTCCACCCCTCACCGCTGGATTCTTGGCTGTTTTTATTACTCTCTCATCACTAATAGAAAGCACAGATCTGACACTGTGTGTCATGAAAAGCCATGAAGCTTCCACAAGGACCTTCTGGAGTGCTCATTCACAGGATGCTTCTTCTCAAATTCTGGCTGCCATGTTGCAAAAAGCCCAAACCACACAGGGAGGTCACAAATTCAGGTTCCTGGGGACAGGCTCACTTTGGTCTGTCCTTTAGCCAGCTAGCCCAAGCACCAAGCATTGTGCGATAAAAGCCAGCAGATGAATCTAACAAGGGAGACATCCTAGTTGACCCAGTCATTGTGGAGCAGAAAAAACCAGCCCCATTTTGTCTTTTCTGAATTCCTGGCCCACAGAATCCATAAGTACTATAAAACACTTGTTATTTTATGCCACTAAGTCTTGGGGTGGTTTCTTACAGAACAATAAACAACTGAAAAATCTTCTCATATATGGCCTGCCAACTTGACCCCTACCATTCATGAGCTGTAATAGCCAGGACAGGCCAAGTCACACCAAGGCAGAAAACAACCCAATAATTTCGGTTGTTTTAAATAACAGATGCTTATTCCTTACTCACACCACACGTCCGCTGTGGGTCAACAGGGAAGTTCACCTCATCCTGGTCGCTCAGGGACTCAAGCTAATAAACACTGCCGATCACCAGCCGAGAGGAAAATAGAGCTCTGAAGGGTCTTGTACCAGCAGTTAGATGTTAAGCCTGGAAATGACACGTTACTTCTGGTGTTGGTTTATTGGCTAGAAGTAGTCTTATGGCTCCTCTTACCCACAAAGGTGCCAGAAGTATTAGTCTCATCACCTACTTTGGAGGGAGAGAGCCAGAAATAGTCCAGAAGCAGTACCAATGATTACCATAACAGCTCTTTCATAGACCTTGCCTACCCCGGCTTCCCAGTCAAACCCCCTACCTTAAGTTGGAACTTTCTGCACTGACGTGTGTTAGTTTTCCTCACCTCCCCAGGCTGACAGAGTATTTTATTGCTACCATTTCATCATTTGGGAGCCATATCTATGTCTAATCTTCCTGCCTACCCTTCCTGCACGTTATCTGCATATAAAGCAGCGACACTGGTAGTCTCCATGACAACCAAGACTATCTAGTGCTTTTGCTAAACTTCTAATCATGGGTTGTTTTTTTGGTTGTTTCTTTCTCTTTCTGTCAGAGCCAAAATCAGGTTTGTATAGAGAGTTCACCATTCCCCTTTCACCTGAAATAAAAAAATAATAATCTGGACTTCTACTCTGGCCTGAAATGATTACTTACATGAGGTATCAATTAAAGATATTTATAAAGAATAAAAGGAAGGATAGAATTAAAACAAATGGTGTAAGGAGGAAGAATGAATTTTGCCAAATGAGAACACAGAGAAAGATTCTAAAGTAGGAAACAGAGGGTAAATACAGAAGGGAATGGACCAGAGTCTATTTTGGTGCAAATTCTTGACTACATATTAAATTTAAGGCCAAACATTTTTTACTTATTCACTTAATAATACTTTGAAAGTTCAAATTCCTTGCATATAAAATGAGGAAATATAATACTTCCCCTACCTAAGTAATAAGGTAATTGTAAGGATAAAATTAGTCTAACTAAAAATGTATTAAAAGTAGAAGGTACCATTCAACTGCAAAGTAGTATAATTACATTATTTCAAATAAACATAGAAATGATAGTTAAAGAGTCTCATGGCTTTGGAGGGATCATAGAAGGCGTTAGAAATTCTCAACATATAATATGGCTCAACTAGGGTGTTTAAAACTAGGCATAAGGTGGTAAAGGACAGGCATAATTAATGGTATGGAATACAAGGCCACCAAGTACAATTTGGAGGAAGTCTTGCCAAAGGCCAAAATCCAGAAGCATAATCCTCTGGTAAATGCCTTTGAATGGTATTGATGACCTAAGTAATTCAATAGCCTTCCATCCTTAAGATTTTAGCAAAATCTGACCTGCTTAGCAGTTCTAATTGAAATGTGCATGTTTGGAATTCCATGACTTTAAGAGCTTTCCCTCTATTATCTCTTGTTACTCTTTTTCTGGTACATTTGGTAAATCCTTTTCTTTTCCCTGTCCTAAATGTGTACACTTCCCCAAGTTTTGAAAATCTATATTCATCCCTTAAAATGACCTCAACCAGCCAAGCACAACTATACTTTTATTCCTGGATTCTCTCACAATTTCTAGACTCATCTTTCCTCCTGCCTCTAACAAGACTATCAGTAAAAACAGCTGGCTACTATTAAGCCACATGATATCACTCACCATGAGAAGAATTTTACATAAACCATTTCAATGGATCTATATACAAACCTATGATTAAATGCAAAAGTTATCCCCATTTTACAGATGAGGAAACTGAAACTCAGGGGAATGGAGTAATTTATCCAAATATGTGGTAGGGGAAGCATTCATGCCTCAGCGTATCTTATTTCAGACCCTGATCTCCTAATTCCCATGCCTTAAAATTTTTCTTATGAACACACAATCAGCATCTCAAAATCAAGACATCTAATTTCAAAAATAAAAAACTAGCATTTTGTCCTCTCTATGGTATTTTTATTAGTTTATTAATGTTTTGCTAACCATTTGAGACCAAAACCTTGGAATTATTATAAATTCCCCTGCTTCCTTCCATTCCCCACCACAAACACTAAATTCTGTAGATTAATTATTCCCAGTATCTGTCCTACCCAGATCTTCCATCCCATTCCTGCTGCCATCATCCTCATGCTTATTTTCCTAGTAGCCAGCAGCAGCACATTCTATCTCACGTCTCTCCCTTGAACACTGTTCTCAGACTAGTCCTCCTAAAGTGTTATTTCGATCATTCCGTTCTTATAAGCTCAAGTCCAAACCTTTAGTCTGATGCTGCAAGCCGATGCTTGATCTACCCTAGACATATCTGACATGACCTCTTTGTAAAAAAAAAAACCCAACTGAACTGAGCTAATGATTATTTCTTGAATATTCCTCTCTTCTGCCTTTTTTTCTCACCATTCCATCAAAATCTAACAACCCATCTCTACTTATAAAATCCTATTCATCATTTAGAGTTCCGATCAAATGCTACTGCCTCCATGAAGCCCATCTGGTTCTCTTCAATAAGAAGAGGTTTGTCTCTCTGTCTGATCTTCTGAATACTTGGTTTATACCACTATTATTATGTTTATTGACTGTACCTTAAATTCTGGTTCTGTGTGGTTAGATGTCTTATTTTCTCTTCTAATACGAGGGAGGAAAATGCCATCTTTCATTCTTCTGTGTATTTCTCAGAGGATCTAAAACAATGCTTTGCACATAGTAGGAGATCAACAAATAGTACACGAATGAACATGAAAAAGAAACTCAGACATGGAGTATATCTTCAGAATATTATCATAAGTCATAGAAATGAACAGTTTGCAAATCTTAAATTGGCATTTTTATGATATGCCTGGTATATGTAGTGATATATATTAGTCATCAGTGACTCTGTTCAATTATTTATCTTTTAGAAGCTACAACTCAGGCGAAAAGAATTTTGTTTTGAAGAGCCTATCTTAATTAAAGAGTACTTGCTGAATCTCTCACAGTCAACATTGGAGAAAAAGCGAAGCAATCACTTCCAAAGTTTTCTCCATTACCTACTATAACCATGCGTCATGCCAAACAAAACAAAACAAAACAAAACCCCCCCAAAACCCACAAGGATTATTTTGTGTGAAATGATAAGTTGAATTTATATCTTATAATGGAGTTGATCACTAAACTTTTGCAAATTTCAACAAAACAAAACATTTGAAACATTAAATGTTAAAAATAAATGATGCTCTTTTTTTAATCTAATCCCCATCTCCTCTCCAAAGCGTACCTACATGTTCAATGTAAAGCTAGAAAAATCTATTATAGCAACTTTTGATGAAGTCAAATCAAAATGAAAGTATCACATGCAATTTGCAGTTGTGTTATTACTTCTTACATGTTTTGTTATAGTACTTATAAAACATTTTCTTTCACACGAAAATATTTTAATGGCACTGTCTTCTTAAGGAGATTTTTTGGTTGGGAATATTCACTGCAGAAGTTGTAGAGCAAGTGGGAAGCTTAGAGTTCATTTCAAATCTTTGGTTGATGCATGAATTTCTGTTCAGCCCTTACAAAAGGCCATGCTGCTTCAGAACATTTTGCCACACGAGGTACCCCATGAGGTTACCTACTCCTGTTTCAAAGAATTTCCACTGTCAGGAAATTCTTTATTAGACAAAATTCTACCACTGTCCTCTGGAGTCCTCAACAACAGGCCTGATGTGTCTTAATACTACAATCCTTTAATTATTTCAAGATAACCATCATGTTTTCTGTCTTCCAGACAAAGTGTTGTGAGATAAGGGCTTACTTTTACCCCAGCATTAAAGGATATAATTATTTCAAAAGCTTTTCACAAGATCTGAGACTACATGATTTTGAAAAATCTTCCCTAAGAGTTTCAGCTGACTGTCCTTACTCCTTCACTCCTGCTATGTACCTCCAAACACCTCCTCTTTCTGCTCTATCCAGGCAAGTCTGCTATGATTTGTTCCTGGCAGAGGAAATTACTTAGAGGTGATATTGGAACTTCATATATTTATCAAATTTCATTAATGTACATAGTTATGGATCCATCTTGCTACTATCTGACCTTGTCAGATTCCTATAGACTGCCTCATCCCTGACTAGTTGCTTTGAATTTCATCTGTTTTGTGCTTAACCACCACTCACTACACCTTCTTCTGTACCAGATATCTACTTTTCATATATTTATCAAATTTCATTAATGTACATAGTTATGGATCCATCTTGCTACTATCTGACCTTGTCTATATTCCTATAGACTGCCTCATCCCTGACTAGTTGCTTTGAATTTCATCTGTTTTGTGCTTAACCACCACTCACTACACCTTCTTCTGTACCAGATATCTACTTTTCTGCTTTACTAATATGGCAGCACTTTACCTAAAAGTAGTAATTTGTATATTTCCTGTAGTATGTATGTTTGTATATTTTTTGTAGTAATTTTGTATATTTTCTGTCCTCATAGCACTCTGAGGACATTTCCCCCTAACCCAAACCCAAAGATCCAAAGAATGAAGCCATTAGGCACTGGTTGAGACAAAAAGATTTTGAAGCCGCTTGAAGGCTGAATTTTTCCTCTTCTAGAAATAAGATGATTTAGAGGACATGGAAAAGGAGGGGCCTCATTAAGAAGGTGGAGGGGCAACTCAGACTAGATAGTAAGTGGTGGAGAAATGAGCCTTCAAAGCATGAATGGAGTCAGCAAAAGGTAGCGGGGGATGAAATGAGTCAGGAATGGGCTCGAGAAGAACCTTTCATTTAAAGAGGATGAAAATTTACTTCTTTGCCGTAGTCATAAGAAGACCGACAATTACCATATTCAGTGCCCTAAAAAGTCTATTCATATACCTTTCCTTTGCAGTGTTTGAAGAATTGTCATTTCTACATTTGTTAATCACTATTTGATCAGTGTATGCCTCTTTCCACCTAAGCACATATTTCCCTGAGGACTGGCAGGACCATGTCCCATTGCACTTATCATTGTGTCTGGGCGCCTAGAACAGTGTCTGATACAAGTAAGCATTCAGTAGATTTTTGTTTTACAACGAATACAGTGTGAAAAATAAATGTTGCTAATGTAGAGAGACTACAAGTTTGTCAAGAATAGGTCATTAGCTGGGGCATCTGGCTGGCTCAGTTGGAGGAGTGTGCGACTCTTGATCTCCAGGTTGTGAGTTCAAGCCCCAGGTGGGGTGGAGACATTACTTAAATAAATAAAACTAAAAAGAAAAATAAGAACAGGTATTTAGCTACCTGTGAATGTTTAAGTTAGATATTGAGTGCCCTGATGAATAATTTAGCTTTATGTTGTTCAATTTTCCTCAACTAGTTATTCTGTGGTATTCCATAATCCTTTGTTAAATAACCTATTCAGCCTTTGTAAAACAAACCCATTTGAACTGGATAGAAGCATTCAACCACCTGGAGGCCACCAGTGTAGAGTCCAATCAGAGACAGCTACAACATTGGCATTCTGGCAGGAAGAACTGCACACATGGTGTCTAAACACAGATTCTTCCAGGCTTGGATAAGCCAAGTGTTACATAAGAAGCAAGTGTCAGCCAATGTGGGTTGTTCGCAACCATCATTCCTAGGTTCTGCTCCATCGCTCAGTTTTGGACTATCTCAAGGATTCGTTATTTATTTATTTATTTGTTTGTTTGTTTGTTTATTCAGCAACCAGTTTAAATATTCAAAGTAATAGAACAGTGAAAATATCAAAGAAGTTGATTACATTCCAATTTTTGTTATTCGAAGCACTTAATCAAGTGATTATGTGTGAATTGTTTCTTTGAATAGGAGTAATTTTAAAAGAACTTATTTAGCATATGAACTTTCTGTGAAAGTCAGGCAGACTTCCTTTGACCTTGAAACCTAGCCAACAAGACCATTTTTCCTCCTTCTCTGTTCGATAAAGGGCCAATGTTAGGCTAGATCTTTTAGAATCTCAGAATTGGTATACATATTTGGAAGGGAGAATAAAGGACTTAAAGATGATTATTTTGTTCTTGGAAAGCAAGAGCTAGCACCATAGTTCACATTAACCGGGCTGTACAGGTATCTTTACATAATTTCCTCTCAATGGTCGGTTTGTTTTTGTTTTTGTTTTGTTTTGTTTGTTTTGTTAAAGATTTTACTTATTTATTTGAGAGAGAGCACATTTATGCTCATGGTTAGGGGGAGGGTCAGAGGCAGAAGCAGACTTGCTGCTGATAAGGGGACTCCAGGTCATGACCTAGGCGGAAGGAAGTTGCTTAACCAACTGAGCCACCCAGGCGTCTGGGTTTTTTGTCTACTTAAGTGTGAGATGGAGAAAGAAATGAGCTGGAATGCTGCATTTTATCCCTCTTCCACCACAATCCTCCTGACCTCCTTTGACCCGAACTTTTTCCACATTCAATCTACCTAAAGCTACTTACCACTTTCAGGAACAGAGAGAGACACACAGACTCAGAGAGAGAGAACAGGGAAGGAGAAAATAGGAAGTCTTATTGAGAGAGGTATGAGAGCTCCTGAAAGTTTGCTCAGGCTTAGCAGGGGGAGACCGAATGTAAGTCATCAGGGTTCCTTGAGTGCCTTTCTCCACTGTTTGCATTAAATATCACTAGCTTTTGAGAATGGTTGTTTTTCAAAATTCAGTCATTGATCTCTGCCTGATTCAAAATTCATTCCATGCTATGATTTGGAACCATGGGTTTAATTTCCATTTGCCTCTTTTTAATTGACTTGATTTTTAAATGATAAATGAAAGCACTTTCTCTCAAATTAATATTGTAAAATATGATTGACATTTAGAATTTGCTAGTTTCCATTCTCAAAAGCCTGGGAAAAATTAAGAAAACAGTTCAAAATACCACTAAATTATGCTTAGTATGGCTACTTGAAGCACTGTTAAGCCACTGTTAAATTTACATGTTTAGATTCACGTGTCATCAACTTAGGTACATAAAGATAACTGACCTCTTGGTAGAAATTGATATGCTTTTTGGGTATTTGTCAAGGTCTAAAGACATAAAGTTTTCATCTAAACACATAATTATTCCTGTGTTTTTTTAAATTGATAAACTCTTAGCCATGAGTATGAAATATTGATTGATGCCACATTGTTTGTTAACATTTACTTTGTCGTATTTTATTTATTTTTTTCTTCCCAAATATGTTTATTTTTATTTTTCAGTGTTACAAGATTGATTGTTCATGCACCACACCCAGTGCTCCATGCAATATGTGCCCTTCTCAATACCCACCACCACGCTTG
>CM052800.1:84732258-84947613 GCA_028533885.1 Nasua narica | reverse complement strand
GGGAGGTTTTGATCACTGCTTCAATCTCATTACTAGATATTGGTCTATTCAGGTTGTCAATGTCTTCCTGTTTCAGTCTTGGAAGATTATGGGTTTCCAGGAATGGATCCATTTTTTCTAGGTTGTTTAGCTTATTGGCATATAGCTGTTGATAATAATTTTTGTTGATTGTTTCTATTTCCTTTGGATTAGTCGTGATCTCTCCCCTTTCATTCATAATTTTGTTAATTAGGGTCCTCTCTCTTTTCTTCTGGATGAGTTTGGCCAGTGGCTTATCGATCTTATTGATTCTTTCAAAAACCAACTTCTGGATTCATTGATGTGTTCTACTGTTACTTTGTCGTATTTTAAAAGTGATACAGGCCAATCAAGGAAAATACCGTGTGTGTGTGTGTGTGTGTGTGTGTGTGTATTTATAATTGTTGTATGATGTAGAAATTTAGTGTACATATGTATATAATATTATATTTATAAATACAGATGAATAATAATTATAACTGTAGCCATTGGTTATTTTATATATAATAATATATATAATTGACTATAAAGTATAAATTATATAGTATTGATACACACACACACACTTTTTGTAGTATGTATACACACACTCATACACACAGACATAAATGTCCCATAAACATAATGGTATAAACATTGGTTGGTTGGTATAATGTTATAAACATTGGGGTATTGGCATCAAAAATTCCAGTTTTCTTTTGGGATCCATCTCCCTTCTCCCCATGTGGCCCCATCTCACCCCTCTTTGCTTTCTATCTGTTTAGTGGGGCACACTTCCCCATTCAGCCCATGAATGGAACAAATTACTCATGCAGAATCCAATCAGAGCAACACAATCCTCTTGAGATAGGGATTAGATCAGGGGTGGACACATACACTGTACTAGTCCAGTCAAAGAAACTTTTGGGACATTTGCCGGGAATATTTGGACAAAGATAGTCTCTCTTTTCTAACATAGAAATTCTATAACAATTGTACCACTACATGGAGATGAAGAATGAATTTGAAACAATGATTAACAGAGTAGAAGGATGGTGCTACCCGAAGACATTTTATGAATCCTAAACCCAATTGTTCTTGAAACCTAATTGTACCTGTTACTTTTAAACTTCACGCAGATTACAAGAGCCAATATATTCACCACACTCAGTTGAATTTTCTGTGATTTCCAAGAATCCTAACTATAACAGTGATTATCCAGAGATCACTGGAAATTTCACACACCTTTTCCCATTTTTTTCATATAATTATATAATTATAAGTGGTGACATTTTTCATAGTGAAAAGAACCTTATTAAATATGATTCTATAAATATAATTTCTGGAATAAATAGTAAGCTACATATTTTACTAATATCCTTGACTTACAAATAAATTATATCCATATTAATCTAACTGGTTTCTAAGTAAACTTAAAATTCCACCTAAATAATTGTTGATGCATTAAAAAGTATTGGTAGAAATGAAAAATGGTATAAACACATTGGAAATCAGTTCAGAGATTTCAGTTCAACTGTTCGATGGTTACCCACAAGAAATAGTCACACAAAAACCCATATGTGAATCTAAATATTGGTTTTATTTATGAGCTCCAAAAGCTGGAAACAACTCAAAGTTTCTTCAGTGGTGAATAATTCAACAAACCATGGTAATCATATAGTGGAATACTACTCAGCAATAAAAGGAAGAAGGTGGGATGTGGCAGATAGAGATAAGAAATGGAACAAAGACTACTGTATCAACCATACACAAGATGGACAAAAAATAATCATTATAACATGAAGATATAAGACAAGGCAGGAAAGAGTCTAACAGTAAACAAAAGGTAGTGAATGGATTAAATTCCTATATTGTAACAGGGATTCAGACTGCAGTAAAAAAAACAGGTTTATGAGAGACGCATCTATAACCAGTAACAGAAAAAGTTTAAAATAAAGCGACAGAAGCAAATGCTGATGAACTAGAAGTAAGTGTAAAAGTAACACAGGTTGACTCATCTCCCTACTGCTCTCCTTTATTTCATGGTTCCTTTCATTTTGTTCTAACTTATTCCATGGTAAGTAACGTTTTCACATATCAACCTATTCACCTGAGTGGAAAACGATCTTTCCACTCCATAGTTTTAACCAAAGTTAAACCTGAAACTTCTGCAGTGGAAGCTGTCAATTCTCCCGAGTTTCCTGTATGCCTTGCTGTGAGCTTTTTTCCTTCTGTGGTTAACGCAGCTTCTTGTTTTCCTCTTCTAGCCACATAGAAAAATCCCTGTGCCTCTAGGATTCACAACTACACAACTAGCTCAACTTTTGTCCCTCTAGTTCTCTGTTGGTCCTTAGTTATTCTCCTGCATTTATTTGTCTTTGGCACCTGGTTCATTCTATCGTAGAAAATCTTAAAGTCATAATGACCTCAGAGTTTTTTTTCCTTAATAAGGAAGGACTAGAAGGAGGTTCCTATGATTCCCCCTTCATGGTGTTCACATCTCTGTACAAGCCCTACCCTTTCATCTAGGGTGCAGCCTGTGACTTCCATCCAACAGAATGTGGCAGAGATGACGGGATGTCTCTCTAGCATCCCTCTTTGCTGCTTTGATAAGGTAAGGAGCCAGCTGGAAAAGCCCACATGGTGAAGGACTGCAAGCAGCCTCTAGGAAATGAGAGTAACCTCTAGTTGCTAAGGGCTAGCTTCAGCCCATGGCCAACAAAAAGCCCTGACCCTTGGTCCTACAGCCACAGAGAAATTCAGTCAACAATCTGAATAAATCCGGAAGTAAATTCTTCAACAGTCGAACCCCCAGATAAAAATATAGCTCAACCAACATTTTGATTATAGCCCTATAAGACCCTAGGCGAGGAACAAGTTAAGCTTTGCTCAAACTCATACCCATAGGAAACTTGGATAATAAATGTTTGAAGCCACTAAAATTGTGGTATTTTGTTACACAGCAATTGATAACTGAGGAAATAATTTCCCTTTGTGTTTCTTAAAAAAACCTGGTACCTGCTGTCAGCTCTACCTGACACCTTGTTGCTTCCTGGGAACTAAAATCTCTGGAAATTTAAACTAAGCTATCTGATACTTTGAGAATATTTCCTATCTATTCTTTCATTTCTAAGTGCTGGAAGCTGGAGACTTCTAGTCACTTGGTATTTCAGATGCCTATACATCTTCTTTACTGACTTCTGCAAGTATCTTTTTTTCCCTGTGTGTCCTGGACCTAGTCAATGACCTAAATTTTTATCTAACTTGCACTGTTGATCCTCTTGTACAACTATCCTCTTCTGTTCCCATCCAACTAAACCACAAAAATGGTAAACCCCAGGGTTTCATGAACATCCCTACCACTGCATAAATGATGGTCACTGCAAGAAATTACACATTCAGATCAGTACCCCTGAAACATCGGGGTTTCCATGAAGAGATTGCTTTTCCATCACAAAATCTTTCAGAGAATTTAGCTCCAGATGCTTAAAACATTCTTACTGGTTTTACTATAATTCTGCATCCTGCTCTTTGTAAAAACAAATTTTTTTTTTTGCCAAGAAGTATGTAAATTATTTTGACTACTCCAAATATTATTTTTTGAGGGGCTTTGCAAAGGATGTAAGTATGTTATTTTGAATTACCCCATTTAGGCCTCATCTTAACTTCTAATCTTGTTTATATTTGAGATACAAATGAGCCTTCATACTCTCTATCACATCTGACTCCTAACATACTTAAACTACCTGGGGTCTTTGTTTCTATAATACTTTTACCTTAAAAAAAAAAGTTCTGCATAAGTTTTATTATCCTAAAGAAAATGAAGGCAAGAATTGAAGGCAAGAAGTTTGAGGTGAAGCTGGGATGACCTGTTAGAAGAGAAGATCATATTCTGAACTTAGTATATATCGTCCCATTAAGCTGAGTTCTTTGTTAGATCAATGTGGTAAAAGATAGATGTGAAAAGTTGCTGTGATTACTGAAAAGCACTAATACGGTTTGTTTTGAGTTAGGGAAAATTTGTTAGAAAATAGAAAATTTTCTGTAACTGGATTAAATACTTCCAGGAATACCGTACTCATAAAGACACTTGGAAAGAAGAAATGATCACTATTTCTTCAGGAGCCAGTTGGCAAATGTGACCACTGGGTGAGAGACCCGAGTTCTCAATTTGACTACAAGCCCACTCTGATACGAGGCCCATCCTTGCTTTGTCGCACCTTATCCATCAGAAGCGATCATCATAAATGCCCCAAGGATATTTTTTTAAATGCTTAGCATGCCAAAAGGAAAGAGTCTAAGCAAAGAAAGCAATTTTATTATAAACATGGACCCTAGTATAATCCCAGTGAAGTTGGTTATTTTCTAGCCCCGAGAAAAGCTTTATTTAGAAATTCATCATCTACAGACGGAAAAGAATAAATCTTTTTAAGATGTGTATTTTTTGACATCATGAATGTCAATCAAAACCAGAGGACTATATCCCACGGAAGTCACAGCATGGCTGTAGTACATGGTGTCTATGTTTAACAGATAGTTCATTGGCTAATCAATCAAAGGAATCGCGGAGAACATTTTCATTTTATGAAGGCCCAACTTCCAGGTGAATAAAATGAGCAGTGGTATTATTGTTAATGCTTTGAGCTGCTCAACCCTACTGCATAAACATTTTGACCTCCACCCCTGTCTTCTCCTTTCAGCATGTCTAAGAACCTTTCAGCTTGTCAGCAGTCAGCATCTCTTTTCTCTTTCTACTAGCAGGATGGCAACTTTAATTAGTAGTCTCTCCTCCTACTCTCATATGCTCTCTGTACTGTAATATTTTACTTGTGACTACCCCAGCCCTCCTACTGACTCCATTAGAGAATAAGCCAGGAGCAGACTCTCTGACTCAAGCTTTTGGTTCTTCCTTTGTTTTTCCTGGCAGATACAGTTCCTTCATTACATGTAACACCTACGGTAATTGCTGCTGCTTCAAAAAATCTTTTCTGAATGTTATTAAGACATGCAGAAGGGAAAAGTGTTCACAAAATAGAGATATTACTTTTATTTACATTCCAGCATTCTCTGAGGGGAAAAAAAAAGTGGAAAGCTTTTTACCCTAGTGTCTCATTAATTCTGACAACACCCCTAGAGGCAGGGAAGTGACAAGACCATTCTTCTTGTTACAGTGGAGAAAACACTGAAAAACCCAGAAAGGTTAGATATCTTGTTGACAGTGACACACAGTTATTGGGAGCCTGGAGGGAAGAAAACATACCCACAAACCTCAGGTTCCCGACTCCCAGGTAGTTCAGCCATTTCTCCATTTTGTCTATAGGTATCTGTTTGTGAAATCCTCCTTGCTGTTAAGTGCTTGTAGGCTGTTACTTATGTGACAAAAATGTGGGGTAACTCAGACCCCAAAAAATCTCAGATTAACCTGCTTGTGCGGACTTATCATTATGAAGGATCATATTTCCAAGCGAACATCCAAGCATGAATACAAAGGCTATCGTGATGTACAGAAATGGTAAATACTAGGGTCTGGGGTGCTCAGAATGTGTCCCCTCCTGCTGCTATGTCATCATGCATGGGCTGGAAACCTGACAGCTACATTTCCTCAGAGTCTTTTGCAGTTAGGGTTCCGAGTGCAAATGAGGTGCTGACAATAAGACGTACCTATGCAAAATTTGGAAGCCACAAGTGAAGAGGAAATATTTCTAGGCTCTTTAATCTGCTCTTGCTTGCAAACATAGCTCTGGAGATGTTTAGGGGTTTTGCAGCACAATTTGCATCCCAAATGTGGACAGGTAGCTAAGCTGGCTTTGGCAAAACTTCCTATTTAGCAGCAGCCTCACTGTAGCTTATGGACCATAGCTACGTGTTTGTTTCCTTGTTGTGGGACTTACATGATGTAAATGGCTCTAAACCTACCCCAACCCAATAGGACTAGAAGTGGCATAATTTCCACATAGAATAACACTTCATCTTTTTTCCAAAAAGTTTTAGAAGAGTCATAGCATTCAAATCTGTGAGATCGCGTGTCTATCACTGGAAGTTTCTTTCCAAAGGAACTATCCAGAGTGTTGTGTATCATGCAGCTCATTTGCTTTTGCTATGTCTGCTTTCCACAATAGTCTTCTTTCCATTTCTACTCAGATCTAGCTCCCCATGCAGATAGATCTTTCCTATAATTCCCAGTTGGAAATAACTTCTCCCCTCTCTGGCTTCTGTCAGCACTTCCTTGATTTCCCATGGGTCCTTCTTCCTAGCTGTGTGACATATAGGGGAGCTGAGGAGGAAGAAGGGGGAGGATTCACAAGCTATCACCAGGAAAGCATGGGTGAGATGTGCTGCAGGACCCTGTGCAAGAAAGGGCAGCAGAGAGAAGCTGTTGTTGTCACTGTTGTTGGTTGTTTTCACCTCAGAAAGAGGGAAAAGAGAATATGTCATTTGCAAAAGGGGAGAAAGGAGAAGTGATGTTAACCAGGAAAGAAAATGAGCTGCAAGAAAACACAAGAGCAATGTCACTAGGATGACCATATCTCAGCTATTCGTTCCAAAAGTCTAGAAGAAACCATCAACTATGGTTTCTGACAGCCTGGAGAGAAACGCTAAGGAAAACAAGACTGTTTCTTATGCTTTACTTAGATATAAGGATAATAATACAACAACAGCAACAACTAATTTTTAGTCAGCATTTATTATGTTCCAAGCACTGTGCAGAGTGTTTCACAAGCATTACTATCCCATTTCATTGCATGACAACCCTATGAGGATGTACTATTATTAAACCTGTTTTATAGATTAGAAAACTGATGCCCACAGAGGTTAAGTAAGTTCCCCAAGCTAATAGCTGATGACTGATTTCTTTCTTTTTTCTTTTTTTTTTTAAAGATTTTCTTTATTTATTGGACAGGGAGAGATCACAAGTAGGCAGAGAGGCAGGCAGAGAGAGAAGGGAAGCAGGCTCCCTGCTGAGCAGAGAGCTGGACACGGGGCTCGATCCCAGGACCCTGAGATCATGACCTGAGCTGAAGGCAGGCTTTAACCCACTAAGCCACCCAGGCACCCCCAATGCACTGATTTCTAAGATTATGCTTTTAACCACTATGCTATAATGTCTCTCTGCATGGAGATTGGTCTAGAAGGCATCATAATTTTCACATAGAATTCACAGATATTTAGTAATTATGATATTTTTCCATTTAACTGTTTTCTATAGCCTTATTTTATGCATAGTTGCAAAGAGGGAAAAAGAAGAGTGTTGTCCAATATAACCATCCCAGTCTTAAGTGGCCTGGTTAGAAGTATTTCCAGTGATGGGGACACTGCTAAGCAGATTCTCCTGGGCAGTCTGTGGCACCTTTTTATGTGCATATTTTACCCCAACTCCTAGACAGCCTGCTCCTTGTGGATTGCATTTACAAACATACAGCCCAGGTTCAAATCAATTTACAGTGTGTGTGAACGTGAACAAATTACTTAATCTCTCTCTATATTAAGTTTCCTTACGTGTAAATGAAGATATCATTGAACAACTATAAAAATTAAATTTCTACCTCCTTAACCCTTCAGTATCTTCTGCTCATAGAAGACATCTAGTAACTATTACCCAGTGGTGGTGGTTGTTAATAAACTACCGACGGTTATTGAAAATCTTTTAGTGAGAACACAAGGTAATTCCTCCCTGATGTGTTCTTTCCTTAGCCTACAATATTGTTGCACTTGGCAAGTATTGGAGACAAGGAAAGGGAGAGGAAGAGCAAGAGCAATTGGGCATTTGATTTTATCCATATATTGGGATTTAGAAAAAACATTGTTTTTCATACGTATTGTCATCCTATACACAAAGTGACATGGTGAATCAGTTGTTATTTAAAAAATAACAGCCACATTTTGATTGAATTTTTAGCTATTACTACCATACCCATACTTTAGGCATAGCTTCTTCATTTCAATCACTTGCACAAAGAGAAGCTAATGAAATCTTTAGAATATTTATTCTTTCAATATTTAAATTTAATTAGCTTTGCAGATAGACAAAATCGTCCAAAGAATAAACATGTATAAGCCAAGGCCCACATTTGTCATGCATTCTCATCTAGACAACTGCAGCTCCTTTCGCTTGACCGTGATTAAGAAAAAAAAAAAAAAGCGTGCGTGTTCTTTGCCTCCAAATGGGTTAAAATGCAATACACATAGTCACAGATAGAAAATATGATGAACGAATTCTTTTTTTTCCTCTAGATTTTGATGAAGAATTAGAGTAGGTATGAAAAAATGGCTAAGATAATGAAGTAGAAATAGAGAATGTCGGTGGTTACATTGTTGCAGAACCTGGACTGGATCCTGGGGGAAAAAAACCAAGCATTCCAGACAAGGTTTGGAAATTTACTTAAACACAGGCCCAGAGGAGACCCTCCTCCGAAGGTCTGAGCCCACAGCACAAGCGGGGAGGGTAATTTATACCCTCCTACATGCACATACTTGGTATTTTGGTGCATGCGGGAAACAGGGTAAGAAAGAAGAACCAGAAGGGCTTAGAGACAGAGACTGGAGTTCTCTTGCCAGTTTGGTCGATCAACTTAAATTACAGTTTTTTTCCTTATCAACATGGGTGAAAACACCAATTCAAAAAAAGGTAGTTGTAAAAAAAAAAAAGTGACAATAGGCCCCAAATGGAGTTACCTATGCCAAGCCGACATTATCAAACCAAGACTTAATACCTAACCTCATTGCAGTTTCAGCCTTTTCCAGGAATGTAATCTTATCTAGTCAGTCTGGAATTTTCCTGGTCATCACTAATGAGGTAATCTGGCTGATAGACCCCTGCTGTCCAGCGTTTTGCTAGAATAACCCCCTTGTCCCACTTCCTTGTACTTATAAAAATCTTCCTTTTCAGATTTTTTTGTTTTACTTATTTTTTTTTAAATCTTCCTTTTTGAATAGCTCTTCAAAGCTCTTTTTTTGTTTGTTAGATGGAGTGTTGCCTGATTCATGAGTTATGGAATAAAGCCAACAAGATCTTTAAATTTATTCAGTTGAACTTGTTTTTTTTTAAACGTTGTCAAATTTTCAAACAAGTACAAAGTCACATTTTCTTTTATAATTTAAGCATCCATTGTAGGCAAAACTTGGGTTACACATTGAAGATAGGAGAGTGAATAAAACAAGTACCTCTTGGCAGAGAGTCCTATGTTGTATCATTAATTAGCATAGTAAAGCAATGAATCAAGAATCGTGGAGACATGGACCTTCATATATATACCAAGATACCTTTTATCCCATCATCACAGCTAATACACTTTTATATAACTTACTTTACAGGTCTTATCTCATTTAATCCAATGAAGTGGATTCTACTATAATTTTTATTTCTCTTCTACAGGCAAAGAAACTGAGTTGAGATTTGAAATTACTGGCATAAAGTTCACATGGTAGTAAATAATCATTATAATGTCTTTTCAAAGGGTCCTTGGTTGGTTGGTTAGACAATCGGTTGCCTTCAGCAAGTGCTTTAGGCATTAGGAATGTGTAATTAGAATGATACTTCAGCTCTCCTGGTCTTGACAAGGACAAATGGCTGGAGGGGCCTCTCTTTTCCTCATATATAAAATGAAAGACATGGAAGGTCATATTGAAGTTTCATCCCTCTTTTCAAATGCTTAAATTTTTTAGAAAATTTTATGAATATTAAATTGCAGCAACATACTAAGCATCATAAGAGACTACATGTAGATTTCTGTGGATCAAAAAAAACAATTTTCTCTGAAATTATGCATATCCTTATGCCATTAATATCCGAATCTGCTGAAACATCCCAATAATCAAAATGAAGATAATATTGCTGTCTATGAATCCCGATCCTTAATTTAAAGGGACGCCTGGGTGGCTCAGTGGGTTAAAGCTTCTGCCTTTGGCTCAGGTCATGATCTCAGGATCTTGGGATTGAACCCCGCATCAGGCTCTCTGCTTAGCAGGGAGCCTGCTTCCCCTTCTCTTTCTGCCTGCCTCTCGGCCTGCTTGTAGTCTCTCTCTCTCTCTGTCAAATAAATAACATAATAAATAAATAAATAAATAAATGGACTGTAAAGAAGAAAACATTTAATATTGCATTCATTAGGGATCAAAATGCTGAGTTAAGGAATACTGTCAAACTCACCAGTTTGGGGTTGGATAGCTTTTCTGTCATGGCTGTTTATATTTGTTTAACTGTTTCCAGAAAAACACAAAGAAAATGATAGGGGACTAGAAAATAATAAGGAAAAACCATAATTCAAAGCATATCTTACCATAACTCTTGTAACTAATCAATGCATGAGGAGTTTCTTGTGCTTCGTCTCTGACTTCATCATGAGAATCTTAATTTTCTGTAGGGTTTTCACTCAATTTTTTCATGCCTACTTGCATACTTGAGTACATATCCAGTCTTTAATTAACAAAGGAATATTTAAACCTGAGCAATAAATGAGAAAAGCCAGACATGGAGTGAAACGTGCTCGTCCCTTGGAGAAACCAAATGGAATTCTGAAGAAACCAAATAGAATTCCAGAGAACTGATGTTTCCATTGCAGCTCAGACTTTATCCCTTTTCAACAAGAGGCAGAAAATTAATGATCAGATGTTGTAACTTTGCACTTCAGGGAGCGCAACTTGTGTTTTTATTACAAGTATGCCGAAAGTCTTAATTCTTAAATAATGACAAATTGTCTGCATCAATAGAAGTATGATTCAGTTTCATTTGTAAAAGTATATAACAGATCGTCCCTAAAGTTCTAAAGCTGCTTTGCAAGTGGAGTGTTAAATATCAAAGCAGATACAAAGATTTATCCTGGCAGAATCTCCTCTGACATTAGAACCTCTTTCTTTCATTTTAAGCTCTTCCTTGTTTTAATAGAACACTTAACAGTTTGATGTTTTGCTAATTGTTCCTAAATTAGGACCAGAATTAGTTCCTGTTTCTTGCATCATGGGTACAAGAAAAAACAAACAGCCTATGCCCTGCGGGCTCCATTGCAATCTGCCTAGACAAGGGCTTCCTCCGGAAGCCATGCGGTTTCTTTCTAAAAGGCTCTCAAGAAGACTTAGCATTTAGATTTCCTATGAATTTTATTCTTGTTAGGTTTTCTCCAAAAATGTCACAAGAAACTAGAAACCAGAAGGTGTAGAAAGGGAGCTCAGCGAATCCTGCCATCATAAAGACAGACTACTCTGCCATGGAATGATTTCCTAAATCAGGTTGACTCTTAAGGATGGCAGAATATTCTCTAATTTTTACTAAAAGCACCTAAACAGCTGTGTCAGAGATGTCCCTCATGGGCATTTTGGAGGCTTGATGTTCTTGTCATCTTCTATCCAAAGAAAGTATAAGGGGAAGTAGAATGAGTTGGTTTTGCAGAGACATTTAAAATTTTGTATGATAGAATTGGCAGAAGAAAAATGCATTTCAGGGGAAGCTTTGATTATATAATGCTAAGCCCTTTGCCAGGTATCTCCTTGTAATGTATCTTTTTATCACATTTGTTACAAAGCCCTTTCCCCACAATAAGTACTCATTTCAGCCAATGTAGGGATGACTCCAGGGTTCATGGATGACGTAATCATTCTAGGGTCCCTTTTGAAGTACTAACTTGATTTATGAAAACATCTTCTCTTTCAGAGAAGAAAGGTTTGATTTTTGGCTTTTGTTTCTAGCAAATAACATGTTAAAAATGTACTAGAAATGCAACAACCAGATTTTTTCACATCCTAGTTGTTTTTCTCCTGTGAATTTCTTTCAATTCAGACCATGAGTAATCGCATCATAAAAAAGCATAGTAAGATATTGGCCAAAACAAAAGAACTATCTTTTATGAGTAGAGTATAAAGAATTAAACAATGTGTCTTCTTAGTTAACAAAAGGTTGTTTTAATTCTTATCTCTCAACTTAAAAAAGTATCCAGTTGAATGTCTTGATTATTTAAATGAAGAAAAATGATTGCCCATAAAAAAGGAAAAATGATTCTGGTAGACAAAATGTTGGCTCACATTTTTCATCAAATTATTCCTGTCGAGGCAGGGAGCAAGAGAAATTTGAATTACTGAAGAGAGTTTAAAAAAAAAAAAAGCAATAGAAAATAGGAGGAAAAGAAATTCTGTCTCTCAGTATCTGATACCTTAAATTTTCAGTTATGGTAAAACTCTCCAATAATACCATGTAAGTTACCACCAACCATTTATAAGGTACAAAATCACACACTACCAAAGTACGGTGCTTTTCCTAAGATTAGTATCCAGTTCGATATGTAATTTGATTCATTGTGTAATAATACAACACAAGAAAATAAATGATGAACATGCACGCGTGCGCCCACGCGCGCACACACATACATACACACACATACAGACACACTTCTATCTACTACACATCAAAATGGTTCCAGAAGCAAAAGAGCTGTGTTGTTTCTTCAGACAAGATTCCTCTGACAGTCAAAATTTTACATCATTCAGTATCTTGTAAATCTTCATAGGACTCAGCCCTTCAATTCTAAGGCAAGTGAAAAATATATAGTTTTATTTTGTAGCACATTGTTGCAAATCATACTAAAGGCAAAAGGAATCTGTGGTATATGAACTTCTATTAATATCCAAATAATCACTACTAATGAGGTAATTATACAGTGCTATTATAATGGAACTACTGTAATTTTAACTTCATGCTTACTATTTCTTAAAATCATGAAAAGGTTTTATTATATATTATTCTAAGGGCAGAAAAGGTCTTTTTTTCCCCCTAAAAAGTCAGGCAAAAAACAACAACAACAACAACAAAACGAAACAAAAAAAAAACAAAAACGAAAACAAAAAAGTCAGGCAAAAATAATTCTGTCATCATTCAGCAACAACAAAAAGGAATAAATTAGAATTTATTTTCAAGATTGGTCTCTATAACAATAATAGCTAACGGTAGGAATTCAGACCCCGAGTTCTGGTTTATATAATAATTTATTTTAATAAACACAACTTTTTTTCCCCTATATGCATCCATTTTAAGACCTTTAAGGACATTAGTGAAAAGAAAATATTCCCTAGAACATCATGCTTGTTGGTGACTTTTAGAACCACTATTCTTATATTTATTTATTTTATTTATTTACTTGACAGACAGAGGGAGATTACAAGTAGGCAGAGAGGCAGGTGGGGGGGGAGGAGGGGGAAGCAGGCTCCCCGCTGAGCAGAGAGCCCGATGCAGGGCTAGATCCCAGGACCCTGAGATCCTGTCCTGAGCCGAAGGCAGAGGCTTTAACCCACTGAGCCACTCAGACACCCCAAAACCACTATTCTGTTTTAAAGGTGCAATACCAGCGGGATGGGGGGATGGGATTGAAGCTGCAAATTGGGTGTGGCAAGACAAGACACCTGTCCAAGAAATGCCTCACTCAGATCATGAGGACTTTAAACTGGCAAGTGCTCTAAAGTGATGGCAAGCACAGTCCACTTCTCCGGTGGAATGTGACATTCCACCCTGCTTCAGAGCATGACCTGCTTCAGAGCATGACCCAAGGTGGGGAAGAGTACCGTTGTCCAAGCTGACAACAGCAGCAGCACCCCCTGTCTCCCATCATCCTTCAACAACTTTTTCCCTTTGCTCTAAGACTTTGTTCTACTTCCCCTTTAAAGGGCAATCAGGAGAAATGTTGCAATAGTTGGCAGCCGGTAGTATGAGAAAATAATTTTTAGCCTTTTCGGTTTGAGTTGTTTAGGTCAGTTCTAAATTCACACAAAGTCCACAAAATTAATGTTTTGATGATATCATACATAGTTTATTGTCATGCAGCTATCCTAGAAAAATAGTCTCCTTCATTTTATTTCCTCAGATTTCAAAATCAAACCAATGCTAGAAGGGCATATCTATGAAAATCAGTAAAATTATCAAAATATGTAATATTTCCCACTTAAAATTTTACCTTAGATTAGCCTTTGGTTTCAGAATGATTGAGATATATTTAATCCTCTTGAGTTTTAGCTCTGCCTTTTTAAAGTCTAAGTACTTTATACTTTTTCAAAATTATAAGTCCTATTAAAAAAACATAAGATTTTAAAGAATCGGATAAACTTTAACTTAGAAATGGACTCATATATGTTCAATTTCATACATGAACTGACTTAAATGAGAAAAAATAGAAACAATGGCACCATGTGGCAGAGCACAGAATGATAACTGTAGGTAGTAAGTAATTTGCTATCTAAACTCTAAAACATATACAATCTTAGAGTTAAAATCTGGAGATCACAGATCATTGTACGTTAGCAAGTTTTAATATTTTTATTCTTTAGCTTTGGCCAAACACCACAAACAGCTTTTGTCTTTGGGCCCCACCGCATGACGGTGGAGACAATAAGGCACATTAATGAACCCTCTCCTCAGAGACTATGCTCCCATTCATGGTGTCTTTGGCTGGACACCATCCCATCCATTGTTCCTGGGCGTCTCATTTGGCCCTGTTCTGTTATTTTACTCCACCACTTAGACCACAGCTGTTTTTCCAGCGCTGGACTCTGACTGGAGTGCATCCAGTCTGTTGGCTGAGTGACACCAATCCGATGACCTCACAAGAATTTAAATAAGAGACAAAAACTGTGATTGTCTGCAGGGTGGGCAATCAGTGTCCCGAACCAAGCAGCACTTCCAACAACTCCCCTTGCTACAACCCTGGGTTTCAGCACGCTTGCTGTAGCTTCCCCTGTTAGTTGGTTTCTCTAATATGCTTTCAGTTAGAGTCTTTATTATGCCTAACACATGCACTGATTATATCCCAAGTCGTGTGCAGATCACACACAGCCGCAGTCTTGAGGCTGCTCCAGGAGAAACGTGGATAACCTAAGATGATATGTACTGTGAGTCCTCCTAGAGGCAGAAATTTTAAAGAGAATAAAATTAAAGTTTTAAAAAGGGTGGCGACTTTCTCTCAACACTCCAAAGTGACTAACAACAGGGCTGGGATTCACTCTATTTCCTGACTCCAGATCCAATACTTGATCGTTCTCTCCATTTTCTTGTAAGACTCTAGCAAGTTGTGGGCCTCCATGTAATTTTTGCCCTTTGAGTTGTAAACACTGTTCATCCCAGTGCTGCTACATCATTTTATAAAGCAAGAGGAAAAACATTTTAACTGTTTAAATGAACCCAACACCCTTATTTTATACATGAGAAAAATTAGGTTCGGAGATGTTCATTGATTTACTACATGGACACAGCTAGATGATGGTCTAGCTGTGGAGACCGTGTGTCAGACTCTCAGTCCACTACACACATTTACCTCATCAGTGCAATGCTAGTTCGTTTTTTTGACACAGACTTTAAAGACTGTGGATCTAGATGTCCTATACGTGACAGTTTAGTCTGATGTATTATGTATACTTATAATAAATAGTACACATCAAAGAGATGTGCGCCCCTCTTGATTATGTGTTTTCAAGAAAAGGAAATTGATCTTCGGAAATAAAATGCAGAGAGGGTAAGAGGCTCCTATATACTATGTTTAGCCAGACCTAAGATGACTGTAACAGAGAGTGTTTTCCCTGCTACCGTCTTTGACTCTACATCAAGAGTGAAGAAATGTATGCCCTTACTTTTAGGATGCTCTGCAGGATCCTAAATACTAATTATGTACACAATCATGTCAGCTTTGCTCAGATATAAAATGCCATATGCAAATAGGAGCTTTAAATTGCGAGCTATTAAATCCCTTTTTGTCCTTTTGCTAAGCCAGAGTATGAGTTTTCACATAGGAAGAGAGAGTTACAGAGATGTTATAAAATCAGGTTACTGAATTAAATTATCTAAGGCTCTAATTAAAGAAATGTATTTTCAGAAATATTTAAAACATGGTAGAACATTGCCAGCATCTAGTCTTCTGTCTAGAAATTAATTAAATTTTCCAAACTAAATAGCCATCCCATAATCACCCATTACATATGCACAAAAGGTAATGTTGTGTGCCAGTATCATTGTAACCATTTCTATGCTTTGTCTATGTACCTGCTACTGGTGAAATTTACTAAATGGTTCGTTCTCAAATCTTAGGACTATGTAACTGTTAAAAGCTAGTGAGTCCTAAAATTTATTTTAGAAAGTTTACTCCATTTAATTTGCTCTCTAACATTTTAGATAATTAAAAAAAAAATCTCCAGGTATATTCATCAGACTTGTCTATGTGGATAGAAAATTTACCACTACAAAGGAGAGAGATCAAGACAGTTAAAAATACTACTGTTTCAAGGGATGAAACTCAGAATACATTGAGTACTTAAATGAGTAAGTAATTAAAAAAATTTTATCAACTTAATTTTCTTTAATTCATTAATTTGGTTTGTTGTTTTCTATAACAGTACTTTTTCTAGTGGAAATAATTTTTCTTCTTCTGTATGCTTGGAAATCTGACCTTTCAAATATTTTACTAGATATCTGCCGCTTACTGAACTTTATATAGACAGAATCACATAGAACATATTCTTGCCTAGCTGGCATCGATATGATGCTTGTAGAATCATCCGTGTTGTTCTGAGTTGCAGTGTTCTATTCTGTCTCATTGCTATATCATTTATATTGCCCATTCTACTGCTTATGGACAATTGGGGTATTTCCATTCTGGGTCTATTAAAATTATACCCATAAGGGGATTCTTGAATATGTATTTTGCTTCATTTTGGTTTGGTGTAAACCTAGGATTTCCAGGTCATAGGGTAATATACTCACCATTAGCGGATAATGCCAAAGGGTTTTCAAAAGTGTTGTACTAATTTATGATCCTACCAGCTTCACATCCTTGCAAATGCTTGTGATTTTAAGTTTAATTTGCTAAACTTTAGTCATCCTATGGGTGTATGGTTACATCTCATCATAGTTTTAATTTGCTTTTTCTGATTACCATGGAGGCTAATTCTTCTTTTTATCTATTTACTCACCATTAGGGTATCATATTCTGCTTGCTTAATTCTCTTGCCCTTTTTTAAATTGAGCTCTCTTTTGCATTCACATTTACTTGTAAGGACTTCATTACATATCCTGGATACAAATATGTTGTCAGTTGTAAAGGGTTTAAATATCTTCTCCACAAAGTGTCTTTCTGGTATGTCTTTTGATTAATAGAAAGTTTCAATTCCATTGTAGTCCAGATACAACAACAATTTTTTTTATTTATTTAGTAAAGATTTTATTTATTTACTTGACAGAGAGGGAGATTACAAGTAGGCAGAGAGGCAGGCATAAAGAGAGGGGGAATCAGACTCCCCACCGAGCAGAAAGCCTGATGTGCGGCTCGATCCCAGGACCTTGAAATCATGACCTGAGCCAAAGGCAGAGGCTTTAACCCACTAAGCCACCCAGGCGCCCCAATTTATTTTTATGATTAGTGCTTTTGGTGCTGCTTTAAAGAGATCTTTGCCTTTTCCAAATTCATGAAGATATTTTTTTATGCTTTCCTCTAAAAGAGTAGCATTTTACTATCCACATTTTTACTTACAAATTAATATTTGTGTGTGGTGTAATTCACTTTGCTTCATATGGATATCCAATTAACCTAGTACCATTTGCTGAAAAGACACTCCCTAATCTACTGCTCTGAAGTGCCAACATTATTAAGAACCAAGTGACTATATATGTGTGGGTCTGTTTGGGGGCTTGTATCTTTGATTTATTGCCTACTTGGACCAATGCCACCTATAATTTTATGAGCTTCATACCAAGCAAAAATCCTCCACCTTACTCTCTTATTCTTTCATTACCACAAGGTTGCGATGTGTTGCAATGTAAACACTCTGGGTTTTGAAATTAATCACATCTCAGTTTGATTATTTCAGCTCCTAAATTTACTATCTATTTTGCTTGAAAATGTTATTAAAACTCTGTTTCTCCATCTGTAAATGGACATATGGTGAACAAGGATTCCCATAGTTTGGTATTCATGTCCTTGTATAATAAACCCTCTCTTGAGTGTGGGCTGGACCTAGTGATTCATTGTTCTAATGAATAGAATATGGCAAAAATAATGAATAGTTTCAAGGTTAAGTGACAAAGTGACTGTGGCTGCTGATGTGATGTTCTCTCTTACTCACGTATTCACTCAATCTGATGGACGCAGCTGTTGTGAGCTGCCCTACGGAGAGGCTCATACGGCACCAGCCAACAGTCAGTAAGGAACTGAGAACTCGATCCAAAAGTCTATGAGGAACTGAAAACAACCAATAACCATGTAAACAAACTTGCAATTGTATCCTCCTCCAGTTAGGCCTTTGGAAGAGATCACAGCCATGGCTTTCATTTTTATTACAGTCTTGTGGCAGAAGCACATGGCTAAACTATCCATAGATGCATGGCCCGCAGAAACTAGGAGATAATGTTTGTTGTCTTAAACCCCCAAATTTGGGGATTATTTGTTATTCAGCAATAGATAACTAATACATGGTACAAGCCACCACAGAGTTTACAATCCTCAGCCGGCTTTCAATATTGCTGGCTAGTTAATGAACAAGTTTTACTGATTTTGCACAGCACTTGGAATTCACTTTAAAACAATGATAGGTAATTGAGCAAGTAATAGAATTTGTGATATCCAGAAGCATTGAAGTGACCCTGCTAACATCTACACTTTTAAATACTAAAGGAATTTAGAGATACCTGTGATGGAAGGAATCATTAATTTTAAAAGAGTGAGCTCCTCTATTGGCTGTTGGTGATCACCCCAGTCTCATCACCGGACCCATTTTGGTTGCGGTATTTAGCCCAAGAAATTTTTCCTCAAGATTGAGCTGTAAATGGATTGTTCTTTGAATCTCACTTCAAATTCACCACATCACAAAGCAATTGCAGAACCCAAATCTATCATGACTCTGGTATAAAACCTGATTAATAGTCATTATAAAAATAGAAACTCAGTTCCTTCATGCTATGGTTCTCTTTATAAATCCTAGCACCATAGTTATTTT
Source organism: Nasua narica (assembly GCA_028533885.1). Taxonomy (NCBI): domain Eukaryota; kingdom Metazoa; phylum Chordata; class Mammalia; order Carnivora; family Procyonidae; genus Nasua; species Nasua narica. Next base: position 84,928,665 of record CM052800.1, on the reverse strand, counting down.
CCCCATTAAACCATTGACCATTAGATTTAAATTTAACTCCATTTATTTATGACACACTAATTGGAGTTTCTTTCTGTCACATCTAACCAAAAGCAGTGATCCTATCACAAGTTTATTTACTTAGGGTTTTTTTTCTCCCATAAACAATATATTTTTTAGTTTATAAGTATGTGCTTTTCTAGACTGTTTGAAGATATTTTACATTTTTAATTAAATTTTTAGAATAATGTCGATAAATAATAGTGTTTAAAAACTTGTGATAATTAAGATTCCTTTGAATATTTATAGGCATACAGTCCCTAAAGGATATAATATAAGGGTAATGAATAAAATTGGGTAGGGAAAATAAATAAGAAAATGAGCTACAGTGGATATTATTACAAACATTTATTGCAATGATTATTACAAATATTTATTGCAATGATTAAGATGCTTATATTCTGAATCATAAAACAGGGCCATTAAATTTAATGGAATAATCCTACCTAAAGCTCTGTGTATCTTCTGACATTTTTCATAACCCTGTGGGGAAAAAATATCACCTAAATGAAAACTTGCAATAAGCTCATTAAATCATGTCAGGATTTCCTCTCCTTTGTCACACTTTTGTTTTAATGGGCTTTTCCTTTGAACAAGGAAAGCAATAGATATGTGACACCTGGTATATCCAAGGTAACGAATGTCATTAAAACTATCTTTTGCTTTTGTGCCTCCTTTTTTTTTTTTTTTAATAGTTTTGAATTAGATGGCTCCAACATGGGTATAATTTTTTTTTTTTTTTTTGTAATGTATCCATCATGACTCAGACTCTTTCTGAATCAGGGCCTGTGGGCCAGCCATCAACAACATTTCCTTTTCTAGAACATGAGAGGTCTGAATTTTGCCACAGAGGCCTGTCTGCCAGGCAGACAGAACCTGCCAGTGCACACAGGAAGCAGGCCTATAATTTGAATGTTTGGCTTTTCATAACTCTGGCTATAAAATAAGAATCATCAAGACAAAAAAAATTTTTTGGGGGGTTGGCTGCTGGATTTACTACCCAGCTGCTCAAGAAATTCTCAGGATTTTTTTAAATCTTTGACCATACTAGCAAGCAATATCAGTTCCCATTAACAGTCAGTCTTAAAAGCATAGTGTAACTGTCCAGTTCTACCCATGTGTCCTTTACCTGTGACACTTCTGAAAAAGTTTAGCTATGTCTAAGATCCTTCAAACACACACACACACACACACACACACAGTTAATTAAATGTATCTTGCAAATATTTTTGAACACTTCCGAAAGCAAGGAACTCCTTCCGTGTTCTCAGGTTGTTTCTGGCCCTTGCAAACGTTTGAATTACTATAATGTATTCCCAAGGGCTACTGGTGTGTTAAACATCCAGTGGACTTTATGTGTGTGTTTTTGATCATATCATCGCATTTAATTTCATATGACTTTTGTACTCTGGAGGTAAAGGCAATTTATTATTCATATTTATAAAATGATATCGTTTTGAATGCAGAAACTCTATGTAAGCATGTCTTATGCCCTTATGTTGTAAATACTAGTCTTAGATATGTTTTAACACCTTTACTGATATTCACCTTGATCAAGGAGAAAAGGCTTTTAAAATCCTGCTTGAATGAGAATAATTACCTTATGTAGGAAGTGAATTTTGATTTGGACTTAAAGAATATGCTGGATTCTCCCTGCCAGGAAAGAAAGACAACAGCATTGCTGGGTGGGGAAGTTATCCAAGCAAAGGCCCGGAAGAGCAGAGCTGCATGAACAGTTAATGGAACCCCGATTTTACAGATTAAACTACAGCTGCAGACAGATGGTCAGGGATGAATTTTAAGAGTTTGCATGCCGTGCAATGAATTTAGGGCTTGATTCTTTGAAAGTTGGAGGGCAACAGATACTTTTAAGCAAAGCAGTGGCCTGTTTCAGACAAATGATTGTTTGCTCACAGAAAGGGAGGAGAGAGAAAAAAATGACAACAAAAAAGTCCGTTTAAATTGCTATTCAAATAACAATGGTCAAGGTATTTTGGCCTTAAAAATACTTCAATTGGGGTGCCTGGGTGGCTCAGTGGGTTAAAGCCTCTGCCTTTAGCTCAGGTCATGATCTCAGGTCTTGGGATCAAGCCCCACATCTGGCTCTCTTCTCAGCGGGGAGCCTGCTTCCCCCTCTCTCTCTGCCTGCCTCTCTGCCTACTTGTGATCTCTCTCTGTCAAATAAATAAATAAATCTTAAAAAAAAATACTTCAATCTTTTTCATCTAATTTTCTTGAAGTTTTTCTTCCTGACCAGCATTTTAAAAAATTTTTATCATGCTGAATTTCCATTTAGCTCATGATATTTAAACTTAAAATTGCTAGGAATGCCAATAAATTTCCAATTCAAGGTACAGGCCCATGTGATTTCTAAATGTATATAATCTGCAAATACTAATACGAATCATCTTGCTTTAACTTTAAATCTATTAAAAGTGTTTAAAATTTTCTCTTCTTGAATAATAAAGTCACTTTCTACTTTTGCCCAATTCCTGATGCTATAAACTCTCAATCACATTTATTAAAAATATAGTTGTTTTTTTGAGTTATGTCAAAGTAAAATTTATTTCATTTTTTTTTCAAGATTTATTTATTTATTTGAGAGAGAGCAAGCACAGAGGTGGAGGGAGAAGCAGACTCCCCACTGAACAGGGAGCCCAATGTGGGACTTGATCCCACGACCCTGGGATCATGACTGAGCTGAAGGCAGATGCTTAACTAACTCAGCCACCCAGGTGCCCTGTTAAGTTTATTTCTTGGACACAAGATGATTCACTTGATTTTGTGAAAGAAATTCCAGGGAAAATTCAGAATATATCCAAGAGCTATTATGAAGCCAAGACCAGTCGGCTGGCACATCTGATTCCATGTCCAACTTTTCACTGCTTTGATTCCTACAACCTATACAGATGTCCCTCTTTCATCATCAGAGTTCAAAGGGACAATAACAATTACAGCAATATGGAGCAACAGGCTAGGGAACTGAGCTGTCAGTTTGACGAATTGTTCCAGTGGGTGGGTGGTTTTAATCAATGTCAGACTTAGGCTGGGCCAAGACTAGGGCTGGCAACTAGCTGTAAAGACTAACTGGAGTCAGGAAAGATAAGTTGCAAGGCAGGTACTAGATTAGCTTCTAAGGGCTAGAGTCTAAGCCAATAAGCCAGGGAGGACTGTGATCCAATACCCTACAGAGCTTCATGGACAGGCAGAATCTGGAAAAGGCATATATGCCTCACAATAAGAGGACATTTAACTGACAAAATACAAATAGCTAATAGACACATGAAAAAATGCTCATCATCATTAGCCATCAGGGAGACTCAAATCAAAACCACATTGAGATACCACCTTACACCAGTTAGAATGGCCAAAATCAACAGGACAGTAAACAACAACTGTTGGAGAGGATGTGGAGAAAGGGGAACCCTCTTACACTGTTGGTGGGAATGCAAGTTGGTGCAGCCACTTTGGAAAACAGTGTGGAGATTCCTCAAGAAACTAAAAATAGAGCTACCCTATGATCCTGCGATTGCACTACTGGGTATTTACCCCAAAGATGCAGATGTAGTACAAAGAAGGGCCCCCTGTACCCCAATGTTCATAGCAGCAATGTCCACAACCACCAAACTGTGGAAAGAGCCAAGATGCCCTTCAACAGATGAATGGATAAAGAAGATATGGTCCATATATACAATGGAATATTATGCCTCCATCAGAAAGGATGAATACCCAACTTTTGTATCAACATGGATGGGACTGGAAGAGATCATGCTGAGTGAAATAAGTCCAGCAGAGAGAGTCAAGCAGAGAAAGTCGGTTATCATATGGTTTCACTTACATGTGGAGCATAAGGAAATACATGGAAGACACTGGGAGAAGGAAAGGAAGGGTGAATTGGGGAATATCTGAGGGAGAGATGAACCATGAGGGACTCTGGACTCTGAGCAAGAAACTGAGGGTTTCTGAGGGGAGGGGGTGGGGTGTTGGGCGAGCCTGGTGGTGGGTATTGAGGAGTGCACGTATTGCATGGAGCACTGGGTGTGGCACATGAACAATGAATCTTGGAACACTGAAAAAATAAAAGAAAATTAATTTAAAAAAAGAACAATTTAAAAAGAGACAAAAAGGAAATGAGGGAAGAACATCATGCTTTAGTTATCTATCCTCTTTGGGAAGAGGGAATGACAGGTACAAAGGCAGGAAACAGCAAGGAGGCCAGTATGGCTGAAGCAGAGTAAACAAAGTGTAGAGTGGGAGTAGCTGGACTCAGAGAGGTAGCCAGAGAAAGATCATGTAGGGCTTTGAGGGTCAGAGAAGAGACTTTGGATTTTACTGAGTGCAGAAAGAAATGATGTAATATGACATGTTCTTTAAAATTCATACCAACTGCTGGGTGAAAAATAGGTTGTAGGTGTCTAGAGCGGAAGTAGGAGGACCAGTTAGAGACCCTTGTAGTAATTAAGGCAAGGGTTAATGATGTCTTGAATGACAGTGGTGGCAATAGAGATATTGAGATGACAGAATCAGGATATATTTTGAGGTATAGCCAACAAAATTTGCTGATGGGTTGGATGTGAGATAAAGAAAAGAAGCAAGAAAGACTGTGGAGTTTTGCCTTAAGCAACTTCAAAGATAAAGTTTCCATTAACTGTACAATGACTTATAGAGACTGCTGAAAGAGTGGATTCAAGTATTTAGGGTGAGGGATCAGGTGTGTGGTTAGGGACAAAAAGAGTCTGAGATGTTTATTTTAGCCATGTGAACATGTTAAGTAGGTAATTATATATATGAAAATGAAATTGAGGAGGAAAGTCTAGGCTGGAGTCATGAACTTTGGAATCTATCCTGTATAGATATCATTTAGCATCATAAAATTAGATTGAGATTACTTGAGAAGTGAATGTAATTAAGAAACAGTGGTGTTCCAAAAACTGAGTTTGGGAGATTCCTAGAAATAGAGACTGAGAAAATGAAGAGGAACCCACTGCAGACAGAGAAATGATGAGTGAGATAGGAGAGAGAGTGTTGTCCTAAAATCCAAGAGAAGACAGTGCTTCAAAATAAGAGTACTAATAAACTGTGCCAAATTCTGAGAGGTCAAGTAATTTTAGGACTAAAAATAGACTGTTAGATTGAGTAACAAAAGGTCACAAGTGGCCTTGACAAGAGTAATTTTAGTTGACTAGGGAAGAAGGACTTGTGAAGTGGGTTCAAGAGAGAATAACAGCTAGCAAATAGAGTATAGATAATTCTTCCTTGAGTTTTTCTACAAAGGGGTATAATATGGACTGAAGATGTTATAAAACCAGTTTTTGTTTTTGTTTTCTAGGTGAAAGATACTATAGTATATGTGTATACTGGATTAGATGATCCTGTAGAGACTGAAAATTATGATGATTCAGAAGGGCAGTACCCCTGGAAAAAATAGATGTTTGGTATGTTCTAGGAGTAGCCAGCAACCTTGTTGGGGAATAGAGTGTGACTTGTGTAATCAATCACTCACATTTAGCTCTTCTCCCTCTCAGATTCACCCTAATCCTAACCAGCCATACTTTATTCTTAGAGGGTCAAACTCAAAATTTTTGACAGCATGTTAATATTTCCTCTTTGATTTTTTATCTTTTATACATACCTTCTCTCCTTCTTAGAGCTGTTTGTTATGCCTATTAATATTATTAAAAATTAAATTTTAACTCATTTTAAATACCAACATAAAACTTTCCTCCTCTGCTCTACCTCCAAAGATGTCCCTTACTCAGAGTCTTTTTCTTTACTATGTCACCATAATGGTAAAATGTAAAGAAAAGGAAAGATATGTTCTGAGCATATTGGGTGAGAAAATAAGGACTGATCTTTTTGTTTCGTTGCAAATAGAATCGAACATTTTAGAAGGATATTGATTGCTCTGACACTTTTGTATTATCTCTCTGTGTTCTAGCTGACCCTTCTGAACATAATCTCTTGTCTTTCTGGTTTACCGTATCATCCAGTACCATTCCTACATGGCCAGCCCCAAATCCTGACTTCTAATTTACTCTATACCCTCGGCATTCAAGTCTTAGCAGGATAGTTGATTTTAGAAGAAGACTTAAAGCTCTGGCCAAGAGAGTCAGTAGATAAAAGTTAAAGGGAAAGATAGGATTTATGAGATAGTTGATAAGTTTAATCAGCTGAGAATAGCTAATAACCCTTGTTGTTCCTGTATAGTGTTCAAATTTTTAAATACTCAATGGGATAAATGCCACTGAGATGTATCTAGCAGCTATGTCAGAGAATCTGTCTGATCTTAATTACTCCAAGACAGAAATTATTGAGTGTTAAAATAGTTAAACCTCGGTAAGCCCCTAAAGGATTGGTCAGAGTCCAGCAGTTTTGGCAGATTAACCAATGAAACTTAAGTGCCGGGACACCTGGGTGGCTCAATTGGTTGGGCGTCTGAATTCAGCTTGGGTCATGATCTCAGGGATCATGGGATCCGATCTCATGGGATCGAGTCCCATGTCAGGCTCCTTGCTCAGCAGGGAGTCTGCTTCTCCCTCTGCCTACTGCTCCCCCGGCTCATTCTCTGTCTCTATCGCTCCCTTTCAGAGGTTGTAATCCACAGAGTTAAATTCCAATTTTGCCAGGCGGGCCTCTTCCATAGACCTTTAATTAAATAATGAATCAGCTACTGCTCCATTTGCCTATAAACTCCAAGATAAGCCTATGAAGCATCAAATGAAGTGATGATTTGCAAATTATCTGCCTATTTGGATATGAACCACCAAACTACCTAATCCAAGACCTTGAGTTCTATTGGCTGTAGTTCTTTTATGAAATCATCTGATTTAGCTAGCCACTTGGATCATGCTGAAGAAATAAATGCTTTATCTATTAAGGATCTATTCACGGACACCAACCCTTGCAACCATTTCTTGTTCCAAAAAATACCTGCTGCTGCTGCTGTTACTTCTATTTGTCTCCTACGTACAATCAAGTTACTGTCACATGCACAGTATCAACAATTGAATGTTTTGATCACCGAGTAGTTGGAATCCTTTCATTTGTCCAGATTAAACTTAATACTCTTACAAATGCTCCAGAAGAGGGGCACCTGGGTGGCTCAGTGGGTTAAAGCTTCTGCCTTTGGCTCAGGTCATGATCTCAGGGTCCTGGGATCGAGCCCCGCATCGGGCTCTCTGCTCAGCTGGGAGCCTGTTTCCCCCTCTCTCTCTGCCAGCCTCTCTGCCTACTTGTGATCTCTCTCTCTGTGTCAAATAAATAAATAAAATCTTTAAACAAAACAAAACAAATGCTCCAGAAGATAAGAATAAAGAAATAGGATTCTTTGTTGCTTCTGAGATCTGAGGAAGGGCTCAAATCTTCCTCTCTCCAGAATGACAGAGAACACCTGCTCTGGCCTTATACACCTAAACTTTTACCAATGAAGGAGATTTTTGTGATTCTCTTGCACAATTTACAGCACAGAATTCACAGCAGGGATCCTGTGGCATTTGGACTTGCCCAAGCCCAACATGGGCCCTGGATATTCAACTGCATTCTGCTTAGGGAGGGAGAGTACTACAAAGTTAATAATGCACGTGGCTACCTGGCCTCTTATATTCTAAAAGAGTGTTATAATTTAAATAATTTAAATGCAAAATACAGTATCATATTTTATTACCTATGTCAGGATTTCTGTGAAACTTCATGACATTCTAGGATATTTCTATTATTTCTTTTGGTCTAGGTGGAATTAGAGTTCTTTGCATATTTTGAGCTGAGCTTATTCTCAGTATAATTTGCATATTTTGTCCTAAGTAAGTTTTGATCAAATCTGAATTATGTAAGCCATTTTTCTTTTCTATCATTTATGCTCCAGAAATATATTTGAATTTTTTTAAAAAAGAGTCACATTAATAAATAGTAAATATCACAACAAAATTGACAGACTTTATTTTCTCCATTTTTATTACTACAGTATTAAATCTGCATTGGCAATAATTAAACTTCCATATCTTAGGATGAGAACATAAGCAGAATCAGGAGAGCAATTTGATAGAATTGAAAGGCTTTAGAATCAGATAAACTAAGACTGAGTCCTGGTTTTACATCCTCTCGACTGTATAACCTTTCCAGCTTTCTTACCTGTGAAATGACAATAATGTCATCTATTGTTATGATCTGAATGTTTGTATCTCCCCAAAGTTTATACATTAAAGTCATATAACCTTCAATGTGGTAATATTAGTAGGTAGGGCTTTTGGGGAGTAATTAGGTCATGAGGATGGAGCTTTCATGAATGGGATTAGGGCTTTGTAAGAAGCACACAAGAGAGAGCTTGCTTCTTTTCTCTCTCTGCTCTTCGGGGGAGGATACAATGAAAAGAGGGCCAGCTGTGAACTATGGAAAGAGTCTTCACCAGGGACCCAAACATGGTAGCACCCTGATCTTGGACTTTTGGTCCCCAGAACTGAGAAATAAATGTCTGTTGTTTAAGCTACCCAGTCTGTAGTGTATTTATGGAGCAGCCCCAGCTGACACCTCGAAAGTCTGGATTGGGTACGTACAACACCGAGTACAATGCTTACCCATAGGAAACTCTCAAGGGCTCTCACACATAACAGTAACACTGCTGAAGCAGTCTTTTAATCCACTTTAATTCTATCCAGCTCTTAATAGGTCCTAAGTTTGGTACCCAGTTGTGTGGATATGATCTACTTTGTGGTGCAGATACAAAGTAAGCCACTATTGTGGGTCAAGGAGTTCAGTATGTACTGAGAGAGACAGATACATGAATAATGACAATAAAATGCCATACAAGTCCAAAGAGCTATTTGTGTAAAGCTCTTTGGTTACAGAGGAAATGACTAACTGTGAGATGTGGAGGTTTGGAAAGAGTTCACAGAGCAGGGGACTTTTGGGCTTTGAGATTCTGTAGGAATTTTCCCAATAACTAAAATTGCTTAGTAGAGATGGCCCCTAATGGGAAGCAAAGGGCACTGAAATGCTGCTCTTTCTCCAGAAATACTAGACCCAAGATTTCCAGATATCCTTTGCTCTGAAGCCTCTGGGATGAGACTATTTCCTCACCACCACCCCACCTCCAGCTGCAGGCAAGACCAGCTACCACATGACCTTTAATCACTGTCCTGTGGCTTCTGAAACAAATCCCATCGTGCCTCAACACCAGCTCTCCTGTATCACCACAAGAAGTCTGAGGTTTGCAGATGACCCAGTTTCACACAGATTTTCCTCACCACCCTGTTCCCAGCCTCCACGAATCTGACCATATCTCTCACACTGTTGGCTATCCAAGCCCTTCCACTCAAACTTGTTCTCTGACAACAGAAAACTCCTCTCCTTCCTTAAGGTCTTCACTGAACATGTCCTTCAGATTTTTGCTGAAATTTAACTTGGCTTCTGAAAACACTGCTTACCTAGACCCTTCAAGTGAAGGACTTATTTTTATTTTTTTCCTCTCATGCTGAAGTACTACACAGGCCTGGAGCTTGAGGTAGGGTCCTTTTTGCCTCCTGTTCTTACTTCCAAACAATCACTCCTTTCTCCCTTTGAAACTCTCATGTCTTTCGAAACATGCATTCTCATACCGCACCACCCTATATCCCTCCTTATCAGGCCACATATGGACCTCTGAGTCATTGTTCTCCACTCATTAATACTTTTCCTGCCATTATGATGGCATAATGATTATCTACTTCAAAACCCAGCTATATGATCCAACTATCATCTTGGCCTCTAAATTCTTTTGTTTCATTAGCTCTGATAATCTTTTTCTCCATTCTTCCTCCATGACCCATATGTCATACCTTCAAACATCTTATTTTCATTGTCATCTCCTGTTCTTCTGGTTTATTCCCTCTAGGACTCCACTCATGCAATTCACTGGCTCGTCATGACCACCAATTCCTTGACTCTGTAATTCATCTTTATTCATCATAACCTCATGTCCAAACATGTCATATTATCCAGCTTGTTTTTCATGATTCTGCCCTATAATTATTTCTCAAATGAATGTCTCTAACTCCCTTTTCCCTTTCTCCCTCAAGCAGTCTCTCCTGGCAAAACCTAAACTCTGGTCAAGTCCACCTATCTGTTGGATGCATTAATTTATCCTGCAGTCAAGTAGCTAGATACTCCTAGAGAATATTACATAATTATGCTTATTGGAGTCACCCATGAACAACATCTTGCCCCAAAACAATAGCTAATTTAATGTCTTCATCTGTCACTTCCTTATCTGAAAATTTTTTTCTAAGTATATTTACTTATTTTGGTGTGCTACAACTTTGAGTGTGTTTGTGTTTAAAACTAGCTTATGAAAAAAAACTGGTTTATGTAAAACCAGTTTTACATAATGTTCCCTCTAGGTAATATTCCATGTGTCAGTGGCATGACCCTTCACAACTTCTTTTTCAGCTCTTCAGAGAGTACCCAAAATGCAGGATTTCTTCACGACTAGCTGGACCAAAAAACGTCAATTGCCAGAAATTTCTATACATATTGAGTACATCAGGCATTTGTTTTCTATTGTGTTTTGCCTTGTTTCATCACTTAAAACCATTAAGAACCTATGGCAAGATCAGCCTTTAAATATCTAGCCATCTAACACTATACTAACATTTTCTCTCACCCTGGTCCCCCATATAAGATTTTGGACTGTGTGCAATTTCCCAACTTCTAATTATCAGATATTTTTAAATGACATTTAGCCTCCTACAATCAGATGCTATTAAATGCACTGACCTCAGTTCTCCCAAAGCTCATGAAAGTTACATCCTCATCTGAAATCATTGCTTTGTCCTGGATATTGAATTTAATAAATTCTGAATCTAAGTCTGCTTTAGGAAAGTGGCTTTGTGTCTACTTCACCCTTTATTGAATTTTTAGGGGGGTGGGGCAAGAGACTATGGAGAAAGTCTGTTCCCTTATTTGTAGAATAATAAGAAAAATAGAACAAATATCATAAGGTTTTTGTGATGTTTCAATGAGTTAACACACATAAATATTTTAGTAGAATCCTAGCACATAGTAAAAATTCAATAAATGTTGCTTTTATAATCATGATTATTATCTAGACCCATCTCTCAATCCCAGGCTTCACATTGCTAAATGCATGCCAGTCCAAGGGAAGAATACTCAATTTTTTTTCTTCTTTTTTTGGTTACTTGACCTTGCTCCTTTGTCATCTTTTCTTTCCTTCTCTCCAGGCAATCTCTTCCAGTCTTTTATTGGCTTCTCTTCCCAGTAGGTATTCTATTGGCCTCTCCCTATCCTTACTGTTAACTCTAATACTTCACTTCAATTACATTATATTCCAATTTCATTAAGATTCTCTGGAAAATTTATAAAATAATAATTGTTTAATAACCATCCTAATAGTATAATTGTTTAGAAGTAAAGATTCCAACAAACACAAAATTAATTTTAACATTTGTTAATCATAGGAGATCCATAGTCAGTGTATCTATTTCCCTTTTCAAAATTTACCAGAAGCCTTTAATGAAATGTCTATCCAGCTTTTTTGCTCTCTACTGGCTTCCACCTGAGCACTGCTCCTGCTGCACCACACTTGGGGAGAGTTCTCAGTTCCTGCTAAACCAGCATTGCCCTTGTTTCTTTCCATGTGCCCTCATGGTCACTTGCCAGGGCCTCATCAGCCATGATGAGATGTTCTTCAACAGCCATAAGATTCGGGAGATCCCAGATCCTATGCCTGGAGGTGGAGAGGGAGATGGTCAGTAGAACAGTGGGTAACACTGATGACTAGTTCATTGGTGAAGATGCCACCCTTGAAGACCCAAAGGGTGAAGGTAGCAAAAGTTAGCAAAAGTGCAGTTGTCACTGGTGTTGATATTGTCATGAACCATCCCTGGCAGGAAACCAGATTCACAAAAGGAGCCATGAAAACCTCAAAGATGACAAGAATTTAACCAAAGGCAGACTTGAAGAAAAGAGACCCAAAAGAGCAAGACCTTTTATGACAGGGGCTGCAGAACAAATCAAGCACATTCTTGGTAATTCCAAAAACTACCAATTCTTTATTGCAAGTAACATGAATCCAGATACATGGCTGCTCTGCTGGACTAATGTGAGGATGGTGTGACCAGGTCTATGATTTTCTTTAAGGATGGTTTAGAAATGGAAAACTGTTAACCAATTTGGCTATTACTTTGGATTTATCACCTGTTGTCATAACTGGCTGTTGCTTTTCATCCATACAACACCAGGACTTAGACAAATGGGACTGATGCCATCTTGAGCTCTTCATTAATTTGGGGCTTGACTTACTTGGAACAGAGGCATTGTTTTAAGGGGAAAAAAACCGACGTCAGATAGGTTGTCTAAAAATAAAATACACTCAAACTAAAATAAACAAAAAGTATCCACCAGTACTACTACATTATTAACAAGGATTGCAAATTTCAGGCCCTCTAGTGGTCAATACCATGTTGCTCACTCTCTAAGACTTCTTCAAAGATAAAAAATTACTACAACTTCCAAAAATATTTCCACCATAAGATGACAGGCCATTATCTTTGTCCCCAAACAGTGTACCATATTCAGGTTCAAGCTGAATAATTCATTATATAAAAAAAAGAGTTGTGAATACCAGTGTTAATTCTTAAAATCATATACTTATCTTTATTCTTAATAAAAAAAAAATTGAGAAACCACGATAAATTGTCAATACTTCCTGCCTTGGGTTTGGGTCATATCTTTTATACTCAGTATATTTATTTATTTTTTTTATTTTGGCATATTATATAGGCTTTAAGAGCAGATATGACTACTTATTATATGCATGGCTTAGAGGAGTTAATAAATATTTCTAGGTATCGGGTTCTACTAGTTTGAAAACTCTAGATCATAATATCTACCTTATAGGAATTATGAAAAGGAAACAAGATTAAAATGTATACCTTAACTAGCATACTGCATGGAACAGAAAAGTGCTCATGAAATCACTAAAATAATCATGGTGGTGCTACTTTTGAGTGATAAAGGAAAACTAAGATATTTCTCCAATTTTTTTACAAAAATTGTACTCTTACTGAGATTATCTAATTAAGTCTAAAACCAAGTGCATTTTATGTCTACCTAAATAATAATCATTCCAACTTTTTAAGTTGTCTATAACTTAATAAGGTAGTTACCCTGTTGCAAAACTGTATGGATTTTATATATAACACAGTTCTGTGTGCCATTTTTTTAAAAGTAAGGCTAAATCTCAAGGACTAAGGGTAACATTAGGTGTCCTTTTTTTTTTTAAATGACTAATTATAAATAATGGCAGTGATTACATAGAGTTAATTTAGGACTATTACAAGTATTTAAAATAGGTATGAAAAGTAAAAAGAGATATGACAATTTTAATGTAGAATATCTTATTTCTTTCAACTCTAAAAAAGTAAATTAACTTTCTGATGAAATTATGTACTATTTAGGGGTTATGTTTTACTTATAAAATGTCCTTATTCCATTGTGTGATTAAGTATGTATATAATACTATGAAAATAATACAACATAGTCTTCATTCATTTACTTCTACAAAACATAGATCTTTTACTCATATAGACCAGGTGATTATGTATCATATTTCACTGTAAAATCACAAACTCAAGCTTTAACGTCCTTTATATGTAAGGATATACATCTGTTTCTATTTCCTTGATTTCATACCTCTGCCAAACTTAGATCCAGAAACATTTCAAAGTAGTTCTGCAGGGTTCAACTAATAATAAAAAGGAAGTAAGTTTGCCAAATAAAATAAAGGATGCCCAATTCAATTTGTCTCAAACAGTACAGCACTGGTGATATAGTGGTAAACATAGTTGCCTTCCAATTTGTTTCAGATAAGCAATGAATATTTAGTGTATGTCCCATGTAATAATTTTTTAAGTATATCTAAGTCCCAAATATTATATAGGTCAAACATATACTAAATAATTTTTCATTATTTATCTGTAATTCAAATTTAACTGGGTTCCCTGTATTCTTATTTGCTAAGTCTGGTAACCATAAAAGGAAGATAAAACTTATTTTGGAAGAAAATTCAAAACAAATATTTCAACAATAATCGCTTATATTTTAATTGAAAAAAAAATGGATCTCCAGTCCACTAGAAATGTAAGGCCAATACATAAAGAATTTTATGAATATGGAGAGAGAAAAAGAACTAGCTTTCTTTCCAGATCAAGATAGTTTCTGCTGGTCTTGGCACAATTTCCATTCCAATATAAATCTATTGAGTAATTGGTTCTTAGGAGATCTCCAAGAGTTAAAGGTTAGGGGATAGTCTGAAACTTAAAAATTCTAGGAATTGTGAATAACTGTCTTACCCACCTAACCAATTAACAATTTTTAAAAAACATATTCTTCCTTTCTGAGTCATAGTTAAATGAACCAGGAGTGGGAACCACTTTCAATCAAAATCTCTTCTCCAGGGATTCAGAGTTTGAACAATATTAAATTTCTTTGTGCAGCTACACCTGAAATATGCAAAACCGTGGCCATTTGATGGGGTGGGGTCTCCACTTGCCCCATATGCTGCTTTTTTAGAAACCAGAAAAAGTCCTTTCTAGGACAACTCAACCCTGAGGGTTCACAGCTTGGCTAGCAGAACCAGATTGTATTTTAACTCTCTTGGCTGGACACCCTTGTGTCCTGAGCAACCTGTATAATCTTATGGAATTGCCTTGCCATTTTATGCCCTGCAAAATAAAAAGTAGAGCACAGAAAGAAGTGTAAATGGGAGATGGTATGACTACTGCTAGCATTATGATTTTGTTTCTAAATTCTAAACCTTTTTTTTTAAAAAGATTTTATTTATTTATTTGACAGACAGCGAGAGAGGGAACACAGCAGGGGGGTGGGAAAGGAAGAAGCAGGCTCCCCGGTGAGCAGGGAGCCCAATTCAGGGCTTGATCCTAGGACCCTGAGATCATGACCTAAGCTGAAGGTAGACGCTTAACCATCTGTGCCACCCAGGCGCCCCAATTATAAACCTTATTGAGACAAAGATCTCTTCCTATCATTGTGTTTTTTAAAATATTCTCCTGAATCTTTAAAATAAATTCCTCCATTTCCCTCCATTTCGCTTAAGGTAGATCATGTTCATTCCTGATACTTGAAACAAAATATTGTAATTAGTTACATAAATACTGGCTTTAAAGTAATGTCTTAAGAATCACTGGCAGATTCTAATAAGATTCTGGCAATAATCTATATTGAATTGACATTTGAATACACCACTGTGTTTTCGTTTCACTTCTGGTTTGATCTTGGTTTCAGAGGCTGACAAATCCTTCAGTGAACAAAAAGGTTTGCCTTAACTGCATCCAGAACGAATTTAATTTTCATTCACTTTCTATGAATAATGAGCTCCTCAGGCTGGACCATAGCTGTGTTGTTTGATATAGAGGCCTTTTCTTTTTTTGGAACAATTTGTAAACATAGAATTGAAGAGGCAGTGAAAAAAAGGAATCAGAAGGTTTTATACAAAAACAGCTTAAGGACATGAAAGAAACACTGGAATAAACAGGAACAAGAATGGAACCACTTAATGTGTTACTAATACCTCTCTGGGCAGTGGCTTACATCTTACCAAAGCTTTTAATTTTGTTCTGTTTTGTTCTGTTTTTATGATTGTGGGGAAAAACCTCTGCTTTTTTCATAAACTGTGGGGTCTCAAGTCTTCACAGAGCCATTTTCATAGACATTTACTTTTCTCCAGGTAAAGATATAAGAAGTTTTTTCATTGTCTTTCTACCATTTTATATGAGAGGCGAACTCACTCTAACACACAGTTCACTATAGACATCTTGTGTAGAATCATGTGTTGAAAGCAACCATTTCACACAATATCATCCAGAGGATCCCCCTACAATTGTTTGGGGTGATAGATAGTTTTCCTTCTTGACAATCACAGTTTGGGTACAAATAAATACTTGGCCATCAGAGAAATTACCATTTCTTGAATCTGACTAGGAAATTTAGAATAGGTTAAAGTATCAATACTTTTTTTTTCTTTCTTGTACTTATACTTAATCTCATCCTACATCAAAAAAAAAAAAAAAATCCTGAGAGCAAGTTTCTTAACTTCACTGGATTAATTTTTAAATTTTTTCTGACATATAGTCACATCTAAAACAAAAATTTGTATCCAGTGATTATCTAATTTATGCGTCTTTGCAGTATCACATGTTAAATTCTTAGAAAAAGCTTTGGAATCCTTGAGACCTGGATCAAATGATAGTTCTATCTGCCTCCTAGTACATGTGAACTTACAAAAGCAAACATATTGTTAATTGAATCTTGTTTGCTCAAATGTAAACAGGTATAATAAGCCTTACTTTCCACAGTTCTTGAAAAGATTAAAAATGTAAATATATGTAAAGTGGTTAACAAAGTGGCACATAGCAGATGCTAAATAAATAATAGTTACTATGAAAGGCATACAGATGAGCCTGATAATTTAGGTTCTCCATTTTTAATTTGGTTTCATTTTTAAAATAGAGGGTGACTAATGGGCATGAGAGAACACTGGAGAAGTGGGCCGGAGATTTGGAGGAGAAGGCTCCATAGGTGAAACACTCCGTTAGGAGACCATTGCAGTCACTGAGCACCATGATAATTGACTCCCTCTATGATGATAGCATATAAGTGGGAAGGAGTAAATTCTAATGGGTAGCTTCTTTCTCCCAATAGATAGTTTCAATGCAGATATTTTTAATATAGAATCTACAGGATGTGGTAACATTGGAAATAGTGAATACAAGGAAGAGATCAAACATTACTCTAAGGACTGAATTTGAAGAAGTGGGGAAATGGTACCATTAACAGAGATTGAGAGTTTGGAAAGGAATACTGTGGATCAAAACATAAACTGCAATAGAAGAATGAGTAACTCTGGAGGGCTAAGGGGCTAGGGATCGTGATGTGGGAGTTATCTATATGGAGCCAATATGCCAGGATTTTGGCAGTGTTATCCACTCCAAAGTAATGGGAAAGGCCTAAATTTAAAAATAAAATTTAAAAAAAATTAATTTTATTTAAATTAAATAATTTTGAGTTAAATTAAGTAATTTAAATTGAATTAAAAAGGAAAGGAAGAAGAACAAGGCAGAAATATGCATACTATAGGAACAATTCTTAGCTGTAGGAAAACCAGGAGAACTGGAATTGAGGAAGTCAAAGGAGGACTCATTTCAAGAGAAGGTGGTAAATGGCTATGCAGATTTCCACAGATTCTCATGTGGATGAGCCTTGAGTCAAGTTGCCTGGATTTGGTCATTGGGAGTCCCTACCCTGGTTATTAGTAGGATTCCCAGACTGGTAGAGGGATGGAAATGAGAATGCACAGACTTAAACAGATGGCAGTGGTAGATATTGATAGAAACTATCTGAATGCGAATCCTTTTACCCTTCCTTCCTTCCTTCCTTCCTTCCTTCCTTCCTTCCTAGATTTAACAGAGAGAGACACAGCAAGAGAAGGAACACAAGTGGGGGGGGAGTGGGGGAAGGGGAAGCAGGCTTCTTTCTGAGCAGGGAGCAGACCCTTAACCACTGAGCCACCCAAGTGCCCCCTTCTTTTACATTTCCAAGGACCACTTGGAATCTGGCTTTGCCAGCCTGTTGGAAGAACCTGGTTTGAAGTTCAGGGAGTAGACCATGGAAATATGCTGAGGAAATGAGGTGAGCTGGGAATATTAAGGAAAAGGGCTTGCCTCTAGTCACTGAAATAACCAGTGAGGGCTTAGGAGTTTATTATTAACTTTCCCCCTTATCACTTAAGTCAGATTTGCAGATCCTAACCTGGATTAGCCCAGAGATGAAGTAAGAAACTAAGTCGAGGAATGGCGGTACCAGAGCCAGGGAGAAATAAAAATTGTACAAGGCCTACAAAAGAGAGAGGAAGGATGTATTCAGTTAAACCTCTGTAGCCAGAGGTGATCGTTACATAAGCAATATGTTTAGAAAATGAGTCACTTATCTCTCTGGAAAAGCAGTTGTTGATTGGCTAATATTATTCACCCACTTGGGCCTTAGTGAGCTAAATATCAAAGTAGGAAATTCACTGGTTTTCTCCTGAAGACGTGACTTCCGTAGTCCATGTGTTTATTCCGCACTGTTTCTCCCCTCAAAGAGCAGCCAAACCTACATAGCTAAATATTTTCAGAGTTACTCACTTCAAAAATATAAAGTGTATCTATGAGTATCTAGCTGTGGCATGTAAAATGAACAAAAATATGGAAGATAATATATGTAATTAAAAGTACACCTTTTGTGGCTCTGTGGTAGAAAACTATCTCAGAGGATTGTGAATCATATAGTAAACACTGAAAAAATGTTACCTGTTATTATTATCTTAGTCTAAAGCTTGAATATAAAACTCTAAGTGGCTCTAATTTCTAGTGGGAAATAAAGTTATTTAGACATGAAATGCTCCAGTTTTCTTATTCCATAAGATGAAAAGTGTCCTGTTGCTTACATGATTACTGGGAAGCTATGACATGAAAAGATAGTTACTACTATTCCTCCATCCTTTTCCCCCAACACCAAACAAGGAAATCTCTGGGACGAAACCACAGAATTGATAAATGCTAAGCTTCTTT
The DNA here is from genome assembly GCA_028533885.1 of Nasua narica. Lineage (NCBI taxonomy): Eukaryota > Metazoa > Chordata > Mammalia > Carnivora > Procyonidae > Nasua > Nasua narica. The sequence goes on along the minus strand of CM052800.1, from coordinate 84,910,009 downwards.
TTAATTCTGGAATGTACATTTTAACTCTCAAATATGTGCAAATTTAAAAGTTTTACCTCAATGTAACAATCATTGCTTTTAGTACACACATGGAAGGTATTCAGTAAAGGAAAACCCAAAAACACTGGAAAGAAATAATTCATACACCTATCCTCAAAGATAATCAAAGTTAAAATTTAGGAAATTGTTTGAAGTTTGAGAATTTTATCTATGTCTCATCTCTCATTTAGCACTCTCTCTCTATCCATCTATCCAAATAACCAAACATAATCCAAATATAAAACTGAGATTAAGCTAAATTAAATTAAATTGGAATTAAAATAGACTCTTCAGTTACTTAAATTTTTAGTTAACATATTGTGACATTTTTCCTTGCCAGATCTTTGCAGAGCACAATTTGATGCAATGATAGCTGCATATATTTTATTGTACGACATGCCAGTATTTAAAAGAACTTCTTGTGTTTCCATTGTTGAACTCCTCCAAATATCTTCAGACAACCTGTCAATGCAGTACCAACTCATCATAATAGGGAGAATACCAACTAACATTTCAGAAGAAAGAAGCCAGAGATGAGATATGCATAGGGCTTGGGGCCTAGCCTCAAGATGTTTAAAGAAGTCTTCCAAGAAGGGAAATGGAGAATTAGGTGAAGTCCATGATATAAGAGCTTAAAATTAGTGGATATTGTAAAGTAATTCTTGATAACTAAGCCGATGAGTACGTTACTCATCGTAACGTAGATTGTTGAGTAGATTACTCTAATAACTTGGTCTGAAGAAATTTCCTGAAGCAAACAGTAAAGTTATTTACTGATTTATAGTACTATATTTCCTGGGCAGAGTTTTCCTAAAAACAACAACAAAAAACCCAAAATCTAAGTCATGCTAATTTAGATAGTCTATAGTCTTATCTAATTCCTATTAACACAGATGGTCTCAATTTTCAATGTGTTTTTTAAGTCATTTTAATATTAATTTTCCAAATATATTTAAAATATTCAATTATCTCTATTTTCATCACTACTGCCTAAATCCACTCTATCACTTTCTCTTACTTTGTCTTCTAAGTTGATCACTTTAGATTGCCAGCATTCATTTTCCACAAGGCAGCCAGACTGAAATATGGGATATGTGCATTTTAAAATCCTAACAGTGTTTCTACAGTTTTTCTTTTTTTCTTTTTCTTTCTTTCTTCCTTCCTTCCTTCCTTCTTTCCTTCCTTTTTCTTTCCTTCTTTCTTCTTCTTTTTTTTTTTTTGAGTAGGTTCCAAACCCAGTGCAGAAACGAACATGGGCCTTATACTCACGACCCTGAGATCAAGACCTGAGCTAAGATCAAGAGTGGGACGCTTAACCAACTGAGAGACTCAGGCACCCCTTCACACTGTTTTTTATATAGTTTTAAGTTCACCGTGAGAGCCTCTCAGACCCATCCCCATAGCTTTATTTGGCTTACTGCATGCTATCCAAGGCAGACCTCCTTTGGTTCCTTGAATTTGCCATGTTCTATCTACTAGAATGCTTTATCTTGCACATTTTTTTTAAAGATTTTATTTATTTATCTGACAGAGAGAAAGAGATCACAAGTAGGTGGAGAGGCAGGCAGAGAGAGAGGGGGAAGCAGGCTCCCTGCTGAACAGAGAGCCCGATGTGGGACTTGATCCCAGGACCCTGAGATCATGACCTGAGCCGAAGGCAGAGGCTTTAACCCACTGAGCCACACAGGCGCCCCTGTACATTTTTTTTTTAAAGGTTTTATTTTTAAAAGTAATCTCTACACCTGTTAGGTGGCTCGAACTTACAACCGAGATCAAGAGTCGCATGCTCTTCCAATTGAGTCAGCCAGGTGCCTAGTTTTTCTCTGACTTTTTTTTTTCTCTAGTTAATTCCTATTTATTTTTCAGATCCCATTTGTTCATCCACTCTCAGAAAAACCTTCTTTGCCTACACCACCAAGACAGAGACTGTACATTCTCATAGATCCCTATATTGTTCCTTTATATTATTTAAATGTTTTTTATAAATAAGTGGTTTAATGCTTACCCTAACCTGAATAGTGGGGATACTAGTTACTTAGCTCTACATTGTGTCCTCAAAGTGCATGGCGTAATATATAAACATACAATTTATACAACAAATGTTTCAAAACTAATGGGATAATTCACTTTTGAGCTGCAGAAAGAAGTTCTTTGTTTTCCACATACTTTGATAACTTACCCAGCTTAATTGCCTCCACCTCCAAAAACACCTTGAAACTCTTAATTTGAGGGCACACTTTCTTTGTTAAATGAACCAAGTAGTTGTGAAAAAAAAGTGTTGCTTACAAATAAGCTATTAATTGAAGTTTTTTTTTTTTTTCTTGGAGTAAGAAGTGAAATAAGAAGAACATTAAAAGGGAGGCCTGGGTGGCTCAGTTGTTAAGCGTCTGCCTTCAGCTCAGTTCATGATCCCGGCATCCTGGGATCAAGCTGGCATCGGGCTCCCTGCTCATTTGGAAGCCTGCTTCTCCCTCTCCCACTCCCCCTGCTTGTGTTCCGTCTCTCGCTGTCTCTCTCTCTGTGTCAATTAAATAAAGAAATAAAATCTTTAAAAAAAAAGAACAACATTAAAAATGGGAAGGTTTTAGAGAAAAATGTGCATGGCCCTTTGCAGTGGTATTGCTATATCTTGCAGGAACTCTAAAAATCTGTTTCCCCTATTGAATGAAGTGTGTGTGTGTGTGTGTGTGTGTGTGTGTGTGTGTGTGTGTATGTGTGTAGTAGGGAGTGAAAATGGTAAACTGGTTCTTTTATTTTTTTAACTTGAACCATACAGATACTTATTCTGACTGGAGTTGGACCATTTTACAACATAGCTAAATCTCGATAACCTCACTAATAGAAACTGGCCTAATATGGAAAAGTAAAATATGGTCATAATCCAAACCACCTATTTCCATTCATTCATTCATTATACTTCATAAACTTTAAGTTATAGTGATACTTTATATTTATACAGGACTTTCAATTTTAAGAGGTTTTTAAATACATGCTTTGTTTTAGATAAGGGCAGGCTAAACTACAGAAACAGAAAGGATCCTTAAAATTCAGTTCCTTTTAGAAAAAAAGTTTATTTCTTTAGTTTAGAGCAGGGGTTCCAGGTTAGCAGCAGCTCTACTCTCTCTCTTTTGTTTTTAAAGACTTTATTTATTTGAGAGAGAGAGAAAGAGAGCACAGAGAGGGAGAAGCCGACTTCCCACTGAGCAGAGAGCCCAATGTAGGGGCTCGATCCCAAGACCCTGAGATCATGACCTGTGTTGAAGGCAGAGGCCCAACCCACTGAGCCACCCAGGTGCCCCAAGCAGCTCTGCTTTTATGAAATCTTTTAGGGACCCGGGCTGACAGCTCTGCTCTCTTCAACATGATGCTTAGAAGATTATCCTATAATTTGCTATGCCAGTCATTCAGGAAATGTGATGAACATTAAGGAGCATGCATGGGGAGTTGTTTTGGAGGGCTGGGAGCTGGTAAAAATGCAAAACCTGAAGTGGTATACATCACTTCTCTTCACATTTCCTTGCCAAGATTTTAATCTGGAGGCAGAAAAGTCTGGTGAGTGTTTTCTACCTATGTCCTTGGCTCCAACCCTTTTTTTGTAGAAAGATAGCACAGATTTTGGTGGATAGGTTTAACTACATGTATTATCTCATTGGTCAAATAAAAATTTAAGCCACTTCTCTTTCTACTTTTTAAAGGAACGAATGGGCATGTCTATAACCAATTTCTGAGAAGCAAAGAAGCAGAGAAGTAAGACATAGTAGAGGCCTTGGTGATCTGGGAAATGAATAAGTAGTATTTGAATAACAAATTATAATAGGACCAGTCATGCAAATAAGAAAGAAGTCACTATGATTATACAGGATTTGGTGATAACAAATTGAGTAAGAAAACATTTTAAAATCTGTTCTGATTCGAGTTTGTGTCGCCTAGTTGATACACCACAGCCTTGACATTGGCCTCTACATGAAGAAAAAAACAACCTTCAACTTTTGGCACAGATAATTTGAACCACTGATTTTTTTTTTAAGTTAAATTTGAAAATGAAGAAAGATGAGGGAAATACTACCCTCCTCTAAAGCCACATGAACTGAGAGGAGTTTTAGAACAGATAAGGGGATAAGGGCACCTGGGTGGCTCAGTTAGTTAAGTGTCTGCCTTTGGCTCAGGTCATGATTCCAGGGTCCTAGGATCTAGTCCCACATTGGGCTCCTTGCTCAGCAAGGAGTTTTCTGCTTCACTCTCTAGCCCTTCTCCCTGCTCATGCTCTCTCTCTAAAATAAATCGACAAAAGCTTTTAAAAAACATGAATAAACAAACAGATTAATAGAACATAGAAAGTAATGAAGCAATTCCATATACAAATAATTACATGACCTTTTAAAAGGTCTTTTAAGGAAGTGGGAAAAGATGAACTATTCAGTTAATGCATTAGCAAAACTAGCTATTTTAGGGAAATAAAGATGAAAGTAGACAACTGCCTCATATCATTCACAACAATAAATTTCAGACAGGTTAAAATACTAATCATAACTGTATTAAGAGAAAATATAAGCAAATATATAACCTTGTGAATAGGAAAGTCTTCTTAAACAAGTTGTAAGAAACAGATGAAAACAGGTCATGCAGGGCTTTCTAAAACATGTAAGATTTTGGTTCTTATTTCAAGATGACTAGAAAAGTGATTGAAATATTTTAGCAAAGGAATTGTGCGATCAATTTGTTTTCAAAAGTTCACTTAAATATATGAAGGAGATGGAAGCTAGCATAAGAATTAATGGAATTGAGAGGCTTTCTCAGCCAACTGGTTGAGAGATGACAACAGTTTGGTTTAGAATGCCAGTGATGAAAAATATGAAGTGGACAGATAATTTTAGAAATACCTGGTACTCAAGGTATGGGGTGGTGACAAGAGAGATCAATCTATAAAACTAAGTGGGGTCCAGAGCAGGAAATGCCTGATAGGGCATACTAAAGATTTTGGATTTCTTTTCTAAGGATATATGGTGACGAGCGACATAATTAGATTCCTTTAGCATGAATTCACTACAGAAAGGTGACTTAATGTCCTAATCCTAGTGAGAAAAGGTGGTGGCTTAAAGGAAGGCATTTGCAGTGGGAATGGCATGAGATAGAGGGACATGTGATTGGCTGGGGGAGTAAGGGAGAGGGACTGTTACAGGTGACCCTCAACTTTCACCGAGATACAGAAAAAGTGCAAGTGAAGAGGGAATATAGGAGATGAATTTTTGACATGTTAAATCAGACACAGAGGTGGAATATCTAAGAGGAAATTTCCAATAGGGACCTGGAAACACATCTCTAAAGCTAAGAGAGAGATTGGAGTTGGAGATGAAGATTTCAGAGTCATTAGCATTTTAATATCTATCAGACTCTTGTTTTTCTCCCTCCCCATTCGCTATGTGTCTGTGAGGAAGTGGGGCCCTACTCGACTTGTTGGGGGGTTATGTCCCTTCTTTCCCCTTCCCCTTACCTAGGGGTAAAGGAATGACTGGTGAAGAGATAGGAAAGTCCATGTGTGGAAGCGAACAAAGTCTAGATGTGATCTGTCCTCTGGAACTGCATGTAGATCAAGCTGAGGCTGGGGCTTTGCCTGAAGTCACACACTGGGTTGTTGTTTGTTGGTTGGTTGGCTTTTATCCTGCTTCCTCCACATCCTTATGCTTTTCTCTGAGAGCTCTGCCTCGATTAATCACTTGCCTAGACATTTTTGTCTAAGGGCCTACATCTGGAGAGCCAAATTTAAGACAGGTAATAATCAAAATAATGAGTTATTAAAGTAGCCTGAGAAGGGTGTGTAAGTAAGAAAAAGAGTAGCCTCAATGGAGTGCTGAAGCACACCATTTACCATAAAGGTGGAGAAAAAAGAGCTCAGAAATGAGTCCAAAAAATGGAGACAGAAATGATATGGGGGTGGGGAGGTGCTGTGAATGAAAAATGTGGTTTAGACATGGAAACCCATAGAGAACATTCTAAAACTTGTATGGAATGATACAGAGAAGTCAAGGAATGGAAGAATTGAAAATGATCTATTATATATAGACACAAAAAGGCCTCATTACACCCTATTGAAGACGGGGCATTTTTAATATTTTGGAGACAAAGACTGATGAAAATATATATTCTTTCTTTTTTAAATAAAAGGTATTTTTAAGAACCTGTTATGGTACAAGCCTTATATCAGCACTGCAGTAGGAGACTGACAGTTCCTGCCACCAAGGGGCCAATAGTCACAGTCCAGTGGAGTCAGTGTTGCAACAGTAGTAAGTGAGAGCCATTACCTATGCACAGAGGAAGACTCAACACCAGGCAATTCGTGTTTTTACTTTGTTAATGATCAACAACCTTTTATACAGTTGGTTTGGTTTGTGCATCATATTTAATATTATTTCCTGCTACAATTCTTTTTAGCAATGTGTTAGGTATCTTGGTGGAGGATCAAATATGCTAACCCATATACTTGGAAGTAATGAGAAAAAAGCTACTTCTTCATTGTGGGGCTATCCCTTATTTCCTCATTCATTTACACATTTATGTTTATTTGTAGGGAAAAATTAATTCTTTCAGGACATGATGAAACAAGGAATACCTTTTCTGTTAATGAGCTTTTGTTTTATGAATAGTTCATTTCTTCATCTGCAAATTCATCTTCCATGAATGGATAGTTTGGTGAACAGATTATCCACTCACTAGTGACTATATTTGTGTTTGGCTCTATGTGGTTAAATTATTATACCTTAAGAAGGCTAACTGGAAACAACAGCAAGTTGCTTTCTCCTCGCCTCTAAATCTTCCGTGAAAAGTGGCTACAGTACAGACCCTGCTAAAATTCTTAAAGCAATCTACTTATTATTGATAGTCTTCACTCTGGAGAGCTATAGAGATAGTATTATCTGTTCATTGTTTCTTATCTTGTAACTCTGTAGTAAGGAAAATCAATGATTATCAATATCTGTTTTGTTTACTTAAGTACAAGTAACTTATCCTTTCTTAGTGGGCCTACCGAACACTTGCAATTTTTAATTGCAAATGGCCAAAAAGAGAAAAAAGATATCTTCTATCTTTGGTTCTCCTGTTGTATTTGTATGTAGTGATCATTTTCAGTCTGTCTTTGATCTCTTTGCTACTTTTTGTTAGTTGATGCTATCTCACACACACACACACACACACACACACACACACAAGGAATGGGATATATTTAGAGCAAAATATTGTGTGGTCTTGGTACTAATGTGATTTCATCTGATCGAAGTCTAGCAATTTAGGTAGTGACAGGGCTCTGCTTACAACTAGTTTACCCCCAAGTCCCCCCTCCCCTCGTGCTTCACCCCTCCTCCTTTGCTGGCTATTACCTTTTCTAGTATTAAATAATACATTTTTGGGCACCTGGGTGGCTCAATCTGTTAGCGTCTGCCTCCAGGATCCGGTCCTGCATCAGATTCTCCCTGCTTGGTGGGGAGTCTGCTTCTCCCTCTCACCCTCCTCTCTCTGGTGCTTTCTTCTCTCTCAAATAAATAAAATGTAAGAAAAAAACATTTTAAAAGAAGATAAATTATGAATGCTTTTCTTCCACTTCAGCAAATAGAACATTAAGAACTTTAAACATTAGCTGATCTCAATTTTTTTGTGATTAATCTAAATCAATTGAGAAACCAAGTATGTGCATGTTTATAATTTTTTTCTGTTTACATCTGAACAATGCATTTTATTTTTTGTATAATCTTAAAATTTTAGAAAATGTCTTAACTTTAACCTGGTAATCCTTCATTCCCATTCTGTAACTTCTGACATTCTTTTCACATTTATGAATTCCTATTTCTTCACATCACTAGACGGATCTTCTTTCATAGTAGTGGTGGTATTTACCTAGTTTAAGAATTACAAAAACTCATTTTAAAGCCACATTTTTCATTTTCTTACATTGACTAGTATCTTCACAGTGAAATCTAATCATTTGAAACTTTGGCATCTGTCTTTTATTACAATGTAAAATTTAGTAAGGCTACAAAAATGGAAATTCCTTCTTCCTTTATGGACTTCAATGGCAAGAAAATTAGTACTAGATCCTTTTCCCTTCATGTCAATTTTTAATGTATCTTTAAAATCTATTTCTCTGGAGAAGCACTTTTAATCATGGGATACTGTGACTATGCTGACTGAAAATGATCACCCTTAGAGTGACGTTTTATTAGCATATTAATTATCAACAACTAACTTTAACAAAAACATTGTAATTGATAATTTCAACTCCAAAATAATTAATTTGGCCATTCAATAAAATTGTTCGACCAGCTATTATGTGCCAGGCACTATTCTTGTTGCTGGAAATAGAGCAGTGAACAACATAGACAATAACTCATGTCCTTGGGGAGCTTATATTTTAGTTGGGAAGTATAAACAATTAACAAGGAAAAAATAAAATTTATAGTTACACTAGATGGTAATAAATATTAAGGGGAAAAGTAAAGCAGGCAGTGCAAACAGAAATCATGTCTGAAAAATGTGCGGTAATTGATAGAGTGGCTAGGGGAAACTGCATTGATAAGGTGGTATTTGAGAAAATATTGGAAGGAGGTGAAGAAATGAAATAGGAGAAATGAATATTCCAGGAAAGAAAGAATAGCAAATGTGGAGTCCCTCTCTAATCAGGAGCATGCCAAGTCATGCTCCAGGAACAGCAGAGGCCAATGTGGCTGGAGTAGAATGAGCCAGGGCACAAACTGAAGGTAGGAAAACTAATGGAGTCGGGGTGGAGGGCAGATCCCTGAGGCCTTGTAAGTCATTTTTAGAATTTTGCTATTTAGTCTAATTGAGATGCTAAGGCTTCAGAAGTTTTTGAGCAAAGGCAAGATTTATTCTTACTGAGGTTTTAAGGGGACCATTATGCCTGTTCGTGAAGAGACTAGAAGGAAGGGGGGGCAAAAGCAGAAGTAGGAGACCAGGAAGAAGGCAAGAGATGATAATCCAAGTGGAATTTCTGTGTAACTTTAGGATTACTCTTTTAAGAAAGCCCAAAATTGGGGCGCCTGGGTGGCTCAGTGGGTTGAGGCCTCTGCCTTCGGCTCAGGTCCTGATCTCGGCGTCCTGGGATCGGGCTCTCCGCGTCGGGCTCTCCGCTCGGCCGGGAGCCTGCTTCCCTCTCTCTCTCTCTGCCTGCCTCTCTGCCTACATGTGATCTCTCTATCAAATAAATAAATAAATAAAATCTTAAAAAAAAAGCCCAAAATTCAGAAATAACTGTCAATATTTGTTTAAATAAGATAAATATTTTAATCAGTCTAAGATATAAGAAACAGCACAAATATTGAGTAAACACTGTTAAAAATACACATTTATTTTTTAATAATATATCAATATTAAAACTGTTCTGTTTCCTTCATTGTATCATACAATCATGATAACAATTCACAATTATTGGTATTTAAATAACTGAGATAAATACCATAATTATGTAGGCCTCATTACTTGAATATTTAAGAAAACTTCTTCTTCCCTGAGTTGTAAAATTTAATATTATCTTTATTTATTGTTTTAATTTTACTTTTTGTTTCATTTTTAGATTCAGAGAATATTAAATTATTGTATTATAACTTGGAACCATATTGCTAAATATTTAGGATATAAGTTAAAAATCTTTAGCATAGACCAAATCTACTTTTTTAAATTTTATAGCTCAATTATTAATATTTAGACACCTTTTTTCTTTATATAACTTTTGGTATCATCTTGTATTATTACATTTTACACAATGTTCTAATTGCTTTTTTATGGCTGGGAATAAAAATATGTATAAAGTTCAAGGTTGTTAAAATAACTGTTAAAATTCGTAAATAGTTTGAAAACTTCAGTGAAAGCTGTACTATTGGCAGAATGGCATTCCCCAGATAAGGAAGAGGGAATTACGATTACGGGTGACCCTGGACAAGGTAATTTACTAATCAATAGCAGCCCCTGCGAGTGAGCAACAATTCCTCTAAACGTATATCCAAGTTATCTTTTATCTTCCATCTGTGTAATTTTGAGTCCATGATGTAATGCTAGTGAACAAGTTAGAACTGCAAGGTTCTTGGAGTCCCATGTTGTAAAACAAAGGACAGTAATTTGGAAATACTGTTCATAACCCTTTTGTTCTGCCTTTAAATTTGTAGTTGCATAGTTTAAAAAGACAGAAGACAGTAAGAAAGGCCCAGGGGTTGTTTTAGCAATGAGTAATTTGTTTTAAATGTAATGCATAATTATTTTTCCCCCTATCTACTGTATGCTAATAGGACGTATTCTCGAACTGTTAAGTGGCTTTTCAGTCATTTACAGAGTATACGTTTGTGTCACTATCTAGCCAGATGTATGATCATACAAGCGGAGCACACGCGGCCTCTCCTTTTCCTTTACAAAACGAAACGGGCTAGAACGTGTTCCTGTGATGCTAGTGACGTCAGTCCCAACCGGGTCGCGTGACCTACACTCAACTTCCCAGCACCCCGCTCCCGCCGTCAGAACAGGAAATCTCGCGAGAAACCGCCTTACTATCAGAACTTACTGAGGTTACAGGGGAGTTACTCCGAAGGGAAGGTGTGGCTCAGTGGGGGAGTTTTTGCTTTCATTCTAGCATTCATGGCCGAAGCAAAGGCCTTTGGGGGTTGCCGGAGCTGAGACCCAACCTAGAAAACGGCGGGGGGGAAGTGGAAAGTGAGGTGGCACTCATATCAGAAGTGAAACGTGGCGCACGGCGGGCGTCGCCCCTCGCTAAACGGGCTGGGAGCCGGCTGCACGGCTTCTGCTGGGGGGTGGGAGTCACTGGGAGGCTAGGACCCTTCTAAGGAAGCAGTCAATTGCCCACATCCGGCCCCCGCCGTGTCAACACCTAGCGGCGCCGAGAAGATCTGATTGCGCACGTCGCCCTCCCACCCCGGGCACCACGGTTCGCGGGTCGGCTTGGAGGGGTTTCTAGTGCCCCGCGTCCACAACAGGGGCAGGAGCCTCCACGGGCCCCGGCAGCATCCCCAGGCAGCTCACGACTTACCCGCATCTTTCCGCTAAATCAACCCCAGATTTAGGCGGCAGCTTAATAACGAGTTTAACTGGGTAATTTTGACGTCTCGCTTCATTCACCTAAACCCTCTCCAGGCTTCTCCCTCGTACATCCTCTTCCACCCACCTGGTCTCTCCCTAGACAGGTTTGCGCGAGTGTGAGACCTAGGGCGGGAGAGCGAGATCAGCGAACGCACAGGGTTGGGAATCGCTAGAGGGAGGTGTGGGACCGGCGAGGAGGGGGCTTCGGAAGGGAAGGGGGCTGGCAGTCGGAGGGAGTGGTGGGAGGAGGCGGCCGGGGGGGGGGTGAGGGGGTAGGAGGCGGAGGCCTGTGGACGGCGGACTAGGCTTCGCCCCATCCGAGCGCTCTTTCTCTCGCCGCGCAGTCTCGAAGCGGCGCGGGCTAGTCGGGGAGCGTCAGGCAGCGGAGGTGCCCGCGGGAGGCAGGCCGGCCCTGGGCGCGCACGCTCGGCCGAGCCCCGGCGCGCCCTGCGCCCGCGCCTGCTGACAGCTGCAGCTGGGCTCGAGCTGTCCGCTCCCAGCTCTGCGGCCTCCGCCCCCTCGGGCTCCCTCCTCTCCGCCCCTACCCCTCCAGCCCCGGTGCGCTAGTTTCGCAACTGCTAGCCTCTCGCCCCGTGCCCGGCTGTTTTCCATTTCCCGGCCCCTTCTTCCTGAGTAGTTTGCCCCCCGCATTTCAGGAGAGGGGCTGGAGAGGGGACGGGGGGAACGTCCAGAGGAGAAGGAAGCAAGGGCCGCAGGAGGAGGAAGAGAATCTGCGGACCGCGGGGAGGAGACCCCACACCACCCTTTCTGGTCATCTCCCCTCCCGCCCCGCCCCTGCGCACACTCCCTCCCGGGCGAGCTACTTTCGGACGAGGAAAGTGAGGGCGGCCCTGGGTGACAGCGCCGCGGGGCCAGTCCCGGGGAAGCCGCGCGTCTGTTCGAGCCTTGTCTGCCACGCTCCCAGCCAGGGACCGAGGATGGCTTCGACCACAACCTGCACCAGGTTCACGGACGAGTATCAGCTTTTCGAGGAGCTCGGAAAGTAAGCCCGCATCCGCACGTCCCCTTTCCAGCAGAGGGCGGGTCGCGTTACCCTCGACCCACCGGCCTCCCGCGTGGGGCGAGGGAGTTTGGGAGACCAGAGGACTGGGAGGAGGGCCAGTGGTGTGGCACCTCTGAGAAAGGTGCTGCCTTAGCAAGAGGAGGGAACAGAGACGGGAAAAGACCACCCCGGCTGTGGCCGATTCCGATAATCCTAAACCCACCTTCTCCCGCTCCCCCACCCTCTTGCACTAGAGACTTAGTGGATTTACGATCCCTGCAGTTGTATCTGTCATCCTGAGAAGTGTGCGAGCGTGTGTGTGTGTGTGTGTGTGTGTGTAGAGGAAACAAGAACCCATGTAAAATGCAACATAGATCATGTTTTCTGTAAATAGAGATGCCTCTTGGTTAGCCGGCGTGTCGGCCGTACTACCCACGTACGGATGAGAACTCCCTGCTACAGACGGTGCCATATTTATTGATGCCGAAAGTTCAACTTGGCGTAGAGTCTGTTTCGCATCCAGTAGTTGTTCTGTCCAGGAAAAGGGTCACCCAAAAGAACTCGACCCCCTTGCCCCATATCCACAATTCTTTGCACCAGATTATTTGCTCATCATCATCCCTATGATTTACATGTACCTCTTCGCATTCTCTGGGAGGATTTATTTGTACAGGCAACGGAAAAGACCTGGAGACCGAGAGAAAGCTTCCCAAGGGTAGCCTAGCGTTGTATAAAACGACCTTCTACGCCCGACTGGCAGAACTCGGAGAATTTAAGGAAGGGGACCGGAGACCTCCTGAGGACCTTGTGCTTAGGGACCTAGGAGCCAAATTGTGAATGTTGATTTATGTAGCATCCAACCCAAACCCAATTCCTCTATCGCTAGTGCCGACTATTACTTATGAAAGGGGTGCGTTTATATATATGTGTTTGTTTTATATTATAGTATTGAATTCAAGAAAATGTAATTATCCTTTAAATGTAGTGAAAATTATATCCTTATATAGTTATATGTTGTCTGCTGTTAAAACATGGAGAATATGTCGGAAGAGCAGCTTAATTCAAATCTCTCCCTTCCTCCAGCTCAAAACAGGGCACAGAGAAATCACCATATCAGGATTTGTTAAACCACACAAATATTTGCAAGATTTATATTTTAATGAAAACAATCACCATATTTACTTAGAACCACATTAATTTTTTCTCATTTTTTGGTGACAAAATAAATAGGCAGCAGATTTTTGCTGCTCCTCCTCAGCCATGCTCTTTGCAGGGTTTCTTTTTTTTCCCTGAGAGCATTTGGTGCTGTGTTAGTGTGAATTGTAAAATGTTTTCAAATTTCATGTGCAAACAAGAGCCGTCATAATTGGCAGTTCCTTTGATTTTGTTGATTAATAATGTGAACTCCCAGTTCAATAAAATTTACTTTTATTCTTCAACATTAAAGAAGGTTTGGGTTTCCAGGAAGAGTTGTTCATTTTCTGGATATTACTGTAGTGCACTGATATTTTACAAATGACTATATGCAATAAAAATGCTCAGATTGCTGTAATTTTTTAAAAGGGTATCAGAGCTGATTATATTGATGACATGCTAATTATTGGTTTTCAGGGGGGCTTTCTCAGTGGTGAGAAGATGTATGAAAATCCCTACTGGACAAGAATATGCTGCCAAAATTATCAACACCAAAAAGCTTTCTGCTAGGGGTGGGTATTTTCAACCACATATAAAGTATATGTTAATTTTGTATTTGTCATGTTGATGTTGGTTCTGTTGTCTGTAGATATATAGTTATAATTGAACTGTAGATTTAGGTGTCCTATTACATTTTGAGATTATTTCCTTCCTGAATGCCTCTTGGTATGTATAGCTTAAAAGTAAGTGAACCCATAGAATTTTACCAACAAATTATTAAATAATTACAACTGTCCTATGAGCAGTAGCATACATAACTCTATTTTAAAGCAAATAAGTGTCACTCAGTGCATTTTGCCTTTAGCTCTGCTGTGAAATAACTTTCAGAAATACCCTGGAATGGAAAAATGTAAGTCTCACAACTGTCATTATTCTCTTTTGCTTTTGAGAGGAAAAATAGGTCATAGCTCAGTTGAATCATATTTCAGTTGTAGTTACACTTGAACTTAATTCATCAAGGTATATTTAACAGTAATAGCTTTGGGAGAAAAATTTATCATTGCTATGTTCTAGGAAGTTCAGCTTGATTTTGATGTTTCTGTGTGCAATCCAGACCTTTACGGGGTCTTCCACCTTAAGGCTTCTCACGGACTCCTGTAATGTATTTTACACAGGCTTTATAGCCACAGAGATAATTCTTATCATAAAATAGCTGTTGACATATGCAAAAAACTTGAAGGGACCTCACTGCATTCTTTCTATTTTGTTGAACTCATACAGAAGTACTTACACTGAAATGTCAGGCATTCTAATTATTGTGAGCACGTGTCTGAGGTATTTCCATGGGAATTTATGGTTTAATGAAATTTAAACGAAATTAAAATGAACAAAATGCCACAGTATAAGCCCATTTCGGTGACCTGGTTTATTTTAAGTAATGAGACAAGAAATTCTATTAGGGTTAGATTGCTTCATTTAATTTGTCTTCTAAAAAGTCCTGCTTCCTAGTATCTTGGTATTCTTATATTTGATCTATGCCATGATTTACCCCCCCCCATATGTTACGAATTCTACTTTTAACAAATACTTGAGGTTTAGATTGGCATTTCAGTTTATTCATTTGAGCGAGATTTTGTTGTGATTTCCTTCATCCAATTTTAACAGTTTTCTGAGGAAAATCTATGTGCTGAAGTAACCAGTACCATAGCTTCACAGCTTGAGAACTAATGAGAAGCACGTTATGCTCGATTATGTTCCCCTTTCCCTGTTCTCTCCACAGGAAGGTTTTTAACAGTCAAAAGGAGTTGCTAAACTGTAAATGACATTTTAGTTTTTAAAAAGAAAAAAATGAACATGCGTAGTTCTTTCAGTGCTTATATGTTTTCTTCCTTGTGCCACGTACTTTTGGCAAGAGTAGGGGTATCAGTTCTTTTGGAGGCATTACGACCCCTATCTGAAATCTCTCAGTGGTTTTAGATTTTCTCTCAAAACAGATCAGTCTTGTGCTTCACTTTTACTGATTTCCTTAATTAGAGTCATCCCTCTTCTACCCTAATTCATACTCCCAACATCAGGAAGGCAAATACACGTGTCTCTGCTCACATACATTCTATTTTCCTTTCTTCTGCCTCCAGTCTATGGAAGATAAGTCTTCTCTAATCTGATGGGATTTCTTCTTCCTACCAATGTTCCTCACCTGCTTATACTCTGCTTTAAAGAACATCTACACCCAAAGCCACCTTGCCTCATCTGGATTCAATCATTCCAATTATACTTAGGAAAAGTAATTAGGGTGAAGTACTAGAACACATGCTTTTCTCCTTCTCCAGTTTTCTTTCCTTGTGACTGATTTTGGGCAAGTTTCTTAACCTGTATATATTAACCCTGCTGAGGAGTGAGGTGGTTAAGAAGCAAGTGTTGGAACTAAATGCCCTGGGTTTAAATTCTGATTCTCCTACCTATTAGCTGTGTAATCTTGGGCAATTTACAAATTTTTGATGAGCCTTCATTTTCTCATCTGTAAAATGGAGTAATAATGTAACCCTTCATTTTATAGGGTTTGTGAGGAGTGAATTAATATGGTATAGAAGAGCATCTGATACATAATTTGTATTCAATGAATATTAGCTATTATTATTATCTCTTGGGTTGTTGTAAAGATCAGATGAGATTCCTTGCATGAAAGAATGTGAAAATTATAAATCCAGGGAAAGCCTTGATTTAGTTGTGAGAACAAATTTGAATCTTGGCTTTACTACTTAGTGTGGAAATTTGGTTTAGTCACTTATCTTTTCTTGATTTCAGGTTCTTCATCAATAAAATGGGACAAAAATACTCAGGGTATCATGTGTTGTTTTTATGATTCAGCAAATTTTATGAGAATCACTTCTTAATTGCAAAGTACTGAGTCAGTTTTACCTATTACTGCTCACTTGTAAAATATTACAGTACTTTCCTGCAAGATGTTCAATTTATTTTATCACCACAACAATTAGAGCTGCTTATAGCATATTTATACCTTTAAATGTGTACACTTGTTTAAACTATACCCATATTAAGGTACAAACTCATAGACCATGCTTTCATTTTTTAGTATAAAATTTCACAGCATTGACTACATAGGAGGGGCTCAGTACAGAGTGGCTAGGATCAAATGTGCCTATTAAATGGTTTGTGAAGAAGTTAAATACTCAGTTTATGCCTAAGAACAAGCAAATATTAGATGTAATTTATAAAGAGTATATTAAGAACATATGCTTTAAAATATGTGCATTCCTTTAAAAACACTCCCTTCTCAGAATATAATAATCGTTAAAATGACCTTTGCTGAAAAATTTTAAGATAATATATTTAAAGGGAAATTAGAATGATATGTAAATTAGCATACTTTATTTTCCTTAAGGTACTGATTTTTTTTTTCCTTTTGACTGCACATAACAGTTTTTGTGGAGCATGTAATTTTTTGTACAAATTTTTGTTTGTGTTATTTAAAATGCCATGCCTTTGTAAATCTAAGCTTTAAGCCTGTTTGTTTTAAAGACCAGGCAGGTCTTCCAACTCAAATAATGTTCTTTAAATATAGCATTACAACTGAAAAAGAAAGACCATTGTCAATACATTTAAGACCATGAGGGATTGCCAAAAATTTGGCTATATTCCTGCACAAATTTGCACATCCAACTATACTGTCACCCAGGCATTTTTCTATGCCTAGATGTTAATGGATTTCCAGCAGACAGTTTCAGTTGCATTTCCTCTCAGCTGTTAGTCACACAAACCATATTTGGGAGACTCAGAGTCTGTTGAAGAATTTCTTCCCTTTTACGTTAACACGTGCATGCACAGAGCATTCATTATATGATACTGATCAGATCAAGTACACTGACATAATTTGGCTTGTTTTAAAAATAATGTAGAAAAGTTTCAAATATTTTATATGAAATTTCTGTCTTAAGTTTTTCATTAGATGGGATTAGAAAGCATGCTTAATAAATGGTGGTTAGTGATGATAGAATTTTATCTCCTATTTTTACCATGGGAAGTAGAAATTGTATTATATATGGTTTCAGATAATTAGGTTGGTACTTAACAAATGCTAATTTGCTCTGTGGTTTTGATCTTTTGTTGATTTTGACATGTTTATAACTGTAATGCATTGTCAGGTTATGTGGAATCCATGAAGGGTTGTGATTGCAGTTCAGAATCCAGTGGACTGATGGTTCTGATGTAAGATGTCTTTAGAAATAGTATTTGTGATTTATTTCACATTTTAAAGGCTCCCTGTGTTAAAAGAGTTTTTATGGTAGTAATGACTTCTTGATGTTCATTTTCCAATGTAATATTTGATCATTAGAAACCACTTATTATTATATGGGGTCTGATATGCCACAAGTCATTGTATTTGTAAAATGTAAACTACAGTAGAAGCTTTGACATAGTTTATGCTATTACAAAGGTATTTTTACTCTCTTGGTAAAGTTTAAAAAAATTCATTTTATATTTCTGTAATACTTCACAGATACAACGCAGTTAAATCATTTGGCATTCTTTGATTTTGCTAGTTAATTCCCAAATTGATGATCTTAGTAGACTATGAATCAGGACTTTATAAAACTACTTGACCATATACTCTAAATTAGGTCTCCTCTATGAAATCTGAATGTTGCATATATGTCCTCAAATAGTCTTTTTTTATGCCATAATAGAGATGTCAATAACTAACTCTTGTTACTTTTTTTCTTCCTTGGCATCAAGGCAGTCAAGAAATTACTGTAGATTTTCAACCTCATGGCTGCTTGTTTTAAATTGGAAGCAAAACTGAGATGGTATAGATGAATCAGATTGTTCTGATTATACATTATTGATTTGGCAGTTTGGAGCTAATTGGGCAAATTGATATTTTTGAAAGTTTCTTGGTTTGAGCAGTGTTTTAAGAAAAAACTAGTAAATTATTATTATTATTATTTTTTGCATATGGAATTTCTATAGCTCTTTAATTATTGGGCCCAAAAGTGACAGGTATCATCTTTAGCATTTAGTGTCCTTTAGTTATGTTTAGTCGTATTTGCATTCTTATATTCATGTTGATATTAGATATCTATGTTCCTCTTTTGGTGAATGAGATTATTATTGATATTCCAACTGGTTAGGAGATAAAAATGTATATCTGCATTTCTAGGAAATAATCTTCTTTGTATTCCAGCATTATTACAATAGGCAAACTTAATAAAGAATGTGGTTGTCAGATACCTTACTGTGATATTATTAACTAGTGTCAACTGATCATGCAGTAGGAATTGAACACCTGACTGATCATGCAGTAGGAATTGAACAGCTGGAGAACCTTCATTGTTTTTACAATTAGAGTAATACTTTTCATTTCCCTTAAAATATTGAATCAATTCGATATAAAAGTTAAAATTTAGTAGTAAATTTTTATGAGCCCTTTTAAGGTTAATAATCATGAATTGTTATAAAGCACATACTGGGATTGTCTTGGGCATTTAACTTCATTTGTTAACTAGAATTTAATTTTTAAAAGTCTGTCTTGGGCTGATACTGAGGCAGACCAACTCTTAGTGTCTCTAGGGCTGAGTTGGTTTTTTTCTTTTTCCTTTTCTTTTTCTTAACATCTGTCCGTATGCATTTATTAGCATATAGTGTTTTTTATTATTGACAATTAGTTAATAATTGTTTAGTAAATTGCACTGCTATACATTAAGTAGAGTCTTAGCAATATTTTTACTCTAAACACAAAACCTTTGTAATAATTTACATTTCATACTACTTTATAGATTATTAAGCCCATTCACTTATGTATAAGGCCTTATTTTATATATTTTTATTTAATAAATATTGAATGAGTACAGTGGGCAGAGGGTTAGGAAAAGTAAGTCTGTCTACACAAATAGACATCATAGATGACATAAATGCATGAATAAAGTGCTATTGATTTTCAAAGGAGGGAAAGACTTTCTGCATGGAGAGATGAAAAAGACTTTTCTATAATAGAGATTTAAATAAAATTTTAAAACTATAATGCAGATAGGGTTCAAGTACTGAAGTCTAAATAAACAATTTGGAGAGATTATTCAAGGTCTTTCATAAAAAGGACTATCTCTTACACATCTTTTATTTTCTCAGTACAACATATAGAATTGAGTATTTCTTTGGATAAATATATTTAGAGTTCCAACTTGTGAGAGAAGATAGTGTTTTAATTGCTGCAGTAACATAAAATCTAATTGAAATTTGACAGTCCCTCTGTGCTGTTTTCTGGAAGGAAAACAGTATAGTGAAAGATCTTATTAAAACATTGAGAAAATGATTACAGAAGAATTAAGTGTTTTGGTAAACTTAATTGATTAACTGATTGAAAATATCTCAATATACAATAAGTTCCTAGGATTACTTCTTCTAAATGATTCAGTTGTTGTTAAAAAGAAAAACTCAGTCCTTAACCTAAAGGCACAGAGGTACTCAGAAAGGCATTCTGTTTCTCTGGCTCATCCTGTTTAACCAATGAAAAATGGAAGACAAATGTTTGTTGTTCTGTTGTTTCTTCTTAGAGAACACTGTTGTATGTGTCAAATTCACACAAAAATGTGGCAATTGAGAAAAAAATATAAAACTGTCAGCTTTTATAAATATTTTATAAATTTATAAATTATAAAACTTGATAGTTTTATATTTGTTGGAAAAATAACTTAAGTGCTGAAAGTCATATAAAGGTGTGTAGATAATGTCATTCAATATTTATATACTGTTAATTATTCTAAGAGTCTTCTCTTTTTTTAGTTAGATTACTTTAGGGCTTAAAAAATTTTATTACATAAAATCTTAAAAATGAAATTATATTTTATATATTATCAAATAGCAAGTACCCAATAAACCTCCACTCAATAGCTAGAGTATTCCCTCTGCTTTTAAGGCTACTTGTGTGAACCTTTCTAATCCCCATCTTTTGCCTTGCTTCAAGAGTTAATCACTATCTCTTACTTTTTAAGGTGAGAAATCTCTTTTTATTTGTCCATGCCCTGGAACTTTTTAACTAATTGGTTTATTTCAGTTGACCAGTCAGTTACCAATGGAAAATCTATGCTCTCATTTTCTATGTATATTTAATTGTCTTGTATATGTGTATGTATTATATTGTACATGCATAAATTTATGGAATAAACTGCATTAATTCTCATATAAGTATATAATTTTATCCTATTCCCTAAGGCTAGGGAAGGCTTAAATTATGTGGTATTTATTTAGTAATAGGAAATTATTTTCTTCCTAAGTCTTTTTGAAGCAATTTCATTAACAATGATCCCTACACATTGAAATAAAGCAAGAGCAAGTTATATAAAACTATCTTATTAAAGGTAAATATAGCTAGTGAAAATCAGATTTTTATCTTATAGAGAAGTTGTAAAGCTGAGATATGCCACATCTTGGCATTAGTGTTTAAATTAAAATTTGATATCTTGGTAAAGAAATACTTCTGTGATTTTTGGAGACTGTGTTCTGACAACTTGAATTTCTGCTGTGAAGTGTATTCATTAGTAATCCAGGCCCAAACTCTACTTCTCCCTGATGGACTCAGTAATTTCCTCCTTCTATGAATGGTGCCATAATTTTCCTGGACTTTCAAGCGTGCTTGATTTTCTTTCTTTTCCTTAACCCATCTCAACATTTTCCATCTTGTCCTTTTTCACCAGTCTAACTTGAGCTTTTTTTTTCTTGCTTCAACTCTTCTAAACAGCTTCCTAAACAGGTTTTCCAGCTGATGGTACCATGGTTTTTTATTCATTTATTCAGTTCATCATTAGACCTTTCAGTATGCACTGTACTGGGCATCTTGATAAATTGTAAGGATACAGAGGTGAAAGATAGCGATCTGCCCTCAAGTATTTTGTGGTTTATTAGTGTAGATGATAACCTGGTAAGTACAGTATAGTTTTTGAAGACTATAATAGAATTATGCACAAGGCTTTCATGGAGATACAGGCTGGAGGAGATTGTTATTACAGATTTCTTGAAAAGATGTGTGAGGTTGTGTTTTTGAATGACAATTGAGCCTGGTATAGGAGGGAGAAATGATTGTCCAGGCAAAGTAAGCAGGCTGTTCAAAGGAAAGGAGAAAGTTCTGGCTCCCCGCTCCAGAAAGAGTGAGTACAACTAGTGCTATTGAAATTCTTCTTTAAGACTCCATTTAGGTGCTGCCACCTCCATGATGCTGTCTCTAACTTATTCTCCACCCTTCCTTTCCTTCTCTAGGCTGAAGTGATTCTTTTCCTCCTCCTTTGAATAGCTTTCTCATGTTTCTTAAACAGCTGATCACATTTCTCCTTTTGTATTTTAGTTATATGGGTTGTAGATTTCAAACATCTTGTTGACATTTTTAAGCTTATCTTTGAATCTGTGTGCCTGGTACAGTAATGACAATATTGAAGATACTTGTAAATGTTTGCTGAATGAGTGGACAAATGAATGAGTAAGCAAATAAGATTCTTTCTCTGGAACTAGACATATGCCTAACACAGAGGCCTGTGGCAGAGAAAGTAATTGAAAATTGAGTTAAGGTTTCATGTCAAATGGAATATACTAACTCTATGAAATAATTTTTAATTCATAAATTATTTCATTAGTTCCTTGATGACAAATTATGCTTTGTTGGAAAGAGTGTATAATTTAATAAGTTTTCGAGCAGCTATGTGTAAATTCTTATTGTTGTTTTTTTTGTTCGTTTTTTGTTTTTTGTTTTTTTGTTTTAACCATGTAATGTAAAGTGGCTCAATTATAAGGGGTTAACATTTTCATGGTCTGTGTGTCCATTAGTAGCACTTCAGTAATGTCAGACTCATGCTATCATTACATTATTTTAATTGTTTGGATTTTTAAGTTTCTATCCATTCTCCAGAGGTGACTTTTGACTTTTTTTTTTTAACTTTATTTATTTATGAGAGAGAGAGAGAGCACGAGCAGGAATTAGGGGCAGAGGGAGACACAGACTCCCCACTGAGCAGGGAACTGGACTCAGTGCTCGATCCCAGGACTCCAGGATCATGACCTGAGCCAAAGGCAGATGCTTAACCAACTGAGCCACCCAGGCTCTCCTGACTTATTTTTTAATGAAGCTCATTTAAAAAATAATTTTGGTGATACTTTATATAGTTTTGTATACACAAATCATAGATACATTTGCTTACAGAGAGCATTTGATTTTTTTAGTAAAGGCAGTTGGAGGCCAGCTGTTACAACTGCTGTGTCTGTCAATTCAGAAACTTGGTAAAAGGACTAGAAAGTGTGCTTTTCAGTGCTGGAACTCCCTTAGAACAATTAATGTTTTAAAGCACTTATTTCTTTATTAGGGGTTTCACAATTCTATAATTTTATGGTGCATCATATATGTATATATACATATATACACATATATTCACACACATATTTTAATAAGATATGCCATTATTTTCATAAAAATATGCAAAATATTTGTGTGTAATCATGGTGGAAAAAGTAATTTGTGATTTGTAAAATTAGTTGAGCTGAACATTTTGGCCATTTTATAGAAATTTTATCCATGGTGAATTTTTTAGTAAAGCAAGTTATATGTGCTTTTATATTAAAGATTACATATACATTAATATTTCCTAGGTACAGAGAGAATTGTAAGACAACATATTCATTGTTCAGTTTTCCCAGTTATTGTTGAGGTTTGTCTTTTTTTTTTTTAATTGGTCAGAATACTGGACTAAAATATACAGTTTTATGTCCTGATTTTTTGCACAATATTTTACATTTTCTCTGCTACTACAAATCCTTTGAATTCTTAAAACTGAATTATACTTCACTGAGTAAAATATTAGTGTATTTAGTATTAACTTTTAAGAAAAATTTTGACTTTTGTAAATGATAACTGACAAAAGAGTTAAACATTGGTAAAACTTTTTCATATTTCTGAATGTTAGGAGATATTCACAAGGAGAGTTAATGGGTTAGAAGATGTAATATCAAAATTTTTGATGCATTATTGTCAGGTTGCATTTACAGGTTTAGTACATTTCTACTAATGACATTTAATTATGCTAGTGAAAGTGAATTTTGGGGAGCATGATTTTTTTCTTTTTGGGGGGGAGCATGATTTTAAATTTCAGTTTACTCACCTTCTTCCAGACCCTCTGATAGGTGTGGATAAACAAAGGTATAAAGATAAGGTCCTTCATCTCAAGGTGAAGTAGATGTGGAATCAAGTAAATTACCATACAGATTGTTGAGTGTCACAGTGGAAATGTTTATTCATTCTGAGGTGTAAGGACAAAACTGTTGGGTTGGTGAAGATAAGGGAAGACTTCCTAGAGCAGTTGATGTTGAAATGGGTTTTGAAAACAACCAGTTTTTGTATTTAAAGATGGACAGAAGAGATAAATTAATAGAAAATTATTTAAAAAATTCACGAGAGGGGCACCTAAGTGGGTCAGTCAGTTAAGCATCTGACTCTTGATTTTGGTCTGGTCACGTTGTGATCTCAGGGTCCTGGGACTGAGCACCAAGTTAGGCTCCATGCTCAGCTCAGAGTCTGCTCGAGATGCTCTCTTTCTGCTCCTCCCTCCACTTATCTCTTTCTCTCTAAAGTAAATAAAATCTTTAAAAAATAAAAAATTTCACGAGGAGCGAGGTACTCAGGAAGTGTCAGTAAAGAGTGAACTTAAAAGAAGATAGATGCATACTTTTTTACCCAGAGTGACTGACTTATCATGTACAGATTTTCACAAAAGGATGCAAAAATCTGATGAAAAGAGATGGAAAGGGGTTTTTTTGCAGCGAATTATCAAGTACAGTAAGATCTTGTTGGAAGGTATTAAATAAGGTGGGTTGTGGGATTTTGTAGTCCTGAGTCATTAGGGATGAACAGCTAATAAGAGAGGAATAGCAACTTCTTATCAACCTCACATTTTGTTTTATTTAGCTCTGGGGCAATACAAAAAAAAATTAGTGTTCAGTGACTAAGTGAAAGATAAAGGAAAGGAGAATAATTAGTTTTTTTTTAATTTTTTTTATTATCAGCTAGTATCATAAAAGTGCCCTAGGGAATCCCATTGGTGTTTATAAACAAGGAAAGTTAGTCTCTGCAGTTGTGTTATTAGATTAATGACTGTTGCAAAAAATGTTTGTAGGTTTCTGTTCAAAACCAAAACTAAAATGTGTAATATTCTCTGCCTGAATTCCCAATGTCTGGATTAGTACCTGGTACCCTTCATAGATATCTGTTGAATAAAATGAACGATTCCATGACTCCCAAACTGCATCATTTTATGGTTAATGAATATGCATTTAGGGACCCAGAACTTTTAGCAGTAAGATTTGTATACATTATTTCCAACTATTGCCTTTTCAAAAAAAATTTTTAAGGAAAGCTCACAATTGCATAGGCAGATTAATTATGATATAATTTAGCACAACTTGGTGTTTGGAAAATAGTCATTTATTCCTGTCATTAAATGAGAATTTACTCATTTACTCATTTACTACTTAGAAGGTAACTTCAATTTAGATATTTAACCTCCCTAGCTAAGTTCAGCCATGCAGTATTATTCTCTCTGTTTTTAAAAGTATCTTACAGCTGTATAAATAAATAAATAAATGCAAGATTTCCCCAGTTTATTAATATTAAAAACTGTATAAGTCAAAGGAGGAAATATTGTTTTACTTTCTCTAATATATAAAATTCTTGGTAGAGTATTTTGGAGTTGAGGTAGGAACTTTGTTGAGCAGAGAATCTATTGACTTCAAAAGCAGTGATTCAAGGTTGATACAGTCATTAGAATGTAGGTTGGAAAAAATTGTAATTCCAGATTGCAAGCAGAAATTTCAGGGTCAAAGTCGGCTTCTGTTCTCCTGAGTGTAGATCAATCTCCTGACTTCAGGCCATCTTTTCATTCTAGTAGAATTGGAGAGGGCAAAGAAAAAACCGTCAAAGAGAAGTTTGACTCTGTAAATAGGATTGAGGCTTACTTTTCTCTAATATTTACGTGATCTGGATATCATTTTTGGAAAAAACCTTTGGGTTGACAGCTTTCTATGCATCTTTATGTTCAGGAAAAGGGCAAACAAAATTATTAACCTTAGGTTGGTTAGGTTTGAAAGAAGAAATGATATTTTATATTGACAACCAATTACTGGATTGCTCATAGCTTTGTATCCTTCATTTAGTTCTGATAATCATAGTGTCTGTATTCTGCCAATGACATAATAAAGAGAGGGTCCTAAGGCATGAACAGGGATGGCTGAAGGGTCACTGGGATAGTTTATCTTTTAAAATAGTACTGATTCTTAAAATTCGAGTTCATATTTGTTGAACTTTTGCAAACTTTATTAGGTAGAGACTTTAAGGTATATGTTTGAATGATTCAAATGGAATAAATCCAAATTTAGAAAGACCAGATTAGAAATATTATGTGAACACACACAGGTCAGCTTTAAAAATAGTGCTTAGCTTTGAAAGGATATAATTTCTCCCCACCCTGCATGAAAATGTTTTATTCAGACCTTCAATAACAAGCTTTGAAAAAAAAAGAAGTGTTGGGGAGGGGGGTGTGAAATGAGTCTTTTGAAAAATTCTTGTGTTTAGCATCTTTCATGCAAGGATTTTAAGAGATTCTCTAATGAGCCTCCTAGTACTTCTGGGGTGTGGGTAGGGGACGTTCAGGGATTCTTGTGCCCAGTGCTGTAAGGCCTGCCATCCCCAAGTGGCATGTTGCACCTGTTTCATGGTGCACATCACATTCCCTCCAGAGCCAGAGCCGGAGAATGGAGGAGGAAGTATTACCCAGCTGAAGGAGCATGGGGGCAGAGAGATTTAGGTAATAAGGAGTTAATTACCTAATTTGGAGTTTGGTTAAGTGATTTATTACTTATAATAAATAAACAAACATAATAAATAAATAATTTATTACTTATTAAGGAATAAGTAGCCTTATTCCTACAAAAATGTTCTATCTTTAAAACATTTGATATTCTGCTTTGTCCCCAAGAAAATAAACTACGTCACTTTTCCTCTTTGTGACTATGTACCTTTGGAGGTTTAACATTTAATAGTGAGGAATATGATGGTTAATAGGTACTTTTGTTGAGGGAAGAAAGTAAGGTTAGAATTTTCTTTAAAGGACATTAGAAGAGAACCATTTTTGTTATTCTTGGGCAAAGCAAGCTGTAAGGGACATGGAAATAATGAAACATGGTCAGTTCCCACAAAGAATTCACAGCCTGGTTTGGAGAATAGGAGACACATAGAAGAGATAAAGATGAGTAGCAAAAGATGAGTAGCAGAAGAATATAATATGATGATTCAGTGTACTGAAATGACATTTAGTTGTGGAAACTAATATTGAGGAAGTAGAAATTAAGGTGGATGGATAGAAGGAAGGAAGAAGAATGAAGACCCTGGGGTGCAGGAAGTCACATAACATTCAGGGAAGAACCAAAAATACCCGTGTAGGCAAAAGATAGATAATCTGGGGGCATCTGGGTGGCTCAGTTGGTTAAGTGTCTGGCTTCCGCTCAGGTCATGATCTCAGCGTCCTGGGATTGAGCCCTGTGTAGGGCTCCCTGCTCAGCAGGGAGTCTGTGCCTCCCTCTCCCTCCCCCACTCCACTTGTGCTCTCTCTCATTCTCAAATAAATAAATCTTAAAAAAAATAATCTGTGGGAAATCAGGAAAAAAAGCTTAGGGGCGCCTGTGTGGCACAGTTGGTTAAACACCGGACTCCTGGTTTTAGCTCAGGTCATGAATTCAGGGTCAAAATCTCAGAGCTGTGAACTAGAGCGCTGTGTAGTGACAGGTTCTGCATTCAGTGGGAAGGCTGCTTAAGACTCTTTCTCCCTCTGTCTCTGCCCCTCCCCCTGGCATGCATGGATACTTCCCTCCTCAAATAAATCTTTTAAAAAAACAAAAGCTTAAAACCATGTAAAGTGCTTGATTGCCCAGCTGAGACTATTGTCTTAAATATAGTGTGAAGATACATTAAGGAAGGGATCTAGGACATTACTTGGCAGCAGTGAATAAGCAGGATGGGTTGGCAAAGCGTGTGAGATACTGAGTTCTGAAAATGTAAGATACGAAAGGATAAGGAAGAGAGGATACAAGGATAGCTGAGGTTTGTAGTTTGAATAATGGGGAACGTTTGTTCATGTAACAAATTAAGAAGTCAAAATCAACTGATCTTGATAAAGATGATGAATTGACATGTGTTTGATGTACAAGCAGTATATTCAGATTGAAAGATCTAAAAGACCATTGAAAATTGGGTGTGATCTTTGAGAAAGAGCCTCAGGAAGCAGGGTAATATATTGTATTGGTTAAGAGCATTGGCTCTGATATCAGATTGCTAGGGTTCAAGACCTGGCTCTACTACTTCCTAGTCCTTGTGATCTTGGGAAAACTTCCTGATTTCACCAAGCCTTGGTTTCCTTACCTATAAAACAGCAATAATCGATTTAGCTACAATTTGTGATTTGTCTGCCCAGAGTTGATGGTAAAACCCATATTGATGGAAAAGGTCGAAAAGGGGAAAATATAGAAAGAAAGGAATGGAGAGTCTAGGACAGTGGTATGGAGGCATACATCCATTTTAATGGGTGAAAGGAGGAAGTAGGACTAGTGTAAGAGAAATGGAAAGATTTGTCAAAAAAGGAGGAGGAAGCTGGGAGAGTTCAGTGCTTTGACTCTGAGGGAGAGAAGTTTTACAAAGGAGGGGATGGTAATAAAACACATGCAGTGTAACTGAGAAGTAGAGAGAAATGAAGACTGCGAAAAGGCCTTGTGTTTTCATTTGGCAGAATTTCAGTAGTGTTCAGGAAGAGATCATGAGGATTGGGCCAATCTGTTATTCATCTCTACATTCTTATAACTGTGCATATAGCATGAAATATAATAGGTTTTTAATAAGTATTTGCTGAATGGATAAAGAAAAATTATTTCTTGGGATTAAAGAATTAATGGAGATAATATGAAAAATCTCGCTTGTTTAATAAAACAGGAAAAAAGAGACAGGCATACTCCTGGAGTAATTCCAGGGATTAGCCAGGTCAAGGGAATTAACTTTGGTGATAAATAAAGCTGAAGCTTATTTGTAGGAAGAGAACCAAAATCAGTAAGGAATAGAAAGACTGAGAATGCAAGGCAAAAGTGTGAAATATATTGGGCCATCATGGAGACTGTTGGGTGTTAGTGGGAACAGATTTGTTTAGGAAAAAACACATTCTTCCTAGAGAGAACGGGATAGCAGGAGAACAAGAAGGTAGCACACATGCTGAGATGTTTTGAGATGGAGACAAAGACTTACAGTTCAGCCGAGATTAATAGAAATAGAAGTAGGATTGAGAGCTTGGAGAGAGCATATTTGTTATGATCTTTGGGGTTTGTAAAGAAGAGTCCACCAAAAGCATTATGTAGTGAATCGTTAACAAGTAGAGCTAACATGAATCTCACCCCACGTTACCAGGGAGGTGTCTAGGAACCCATTAGGGCTTGACAAGGTGAGACAGTAGGGATCTTGGGGCTTTTTGAACGTTTAAGGTGAAAAAGCCTTTTTTCCCCCCCTAAACACATTAATTTTCCTTAGTTGGTATAGCTAGTAAGAATAAAACAGCTAGAATTTAAAACCCAACCCTAGGTAATAGCAAAAACCCTTGCCATTGTCATTCTATTTTGTTCTCTATGGGTTCATCCAGCAGGAGAGATGAGGTAGGGAGGCAGTTAGAAAGCAGAAGCTTGGGAAGAAAATTTTATTCTACAAGAATGACAGTCAGAATAATTCCATTTAGGAATATTTGGTAGCAGATTTCTTTTTTTATCTGAAAGAGAAGCCTGGGGGATCTTCAGTTCAGAATCTAAATTTCCCTTATATCTATTCAATTTCATTCAATTTCTCTGCATAAACAAAAGCCTCTGCAGGCAGCTTTTAATGGTTCAGAGTTGTACATAATTTCATCAGTAGGAAGGCACTATTTATGTAGAAAAATTACTGCAGACCAGAAATATGAACTAAAACTGTAAAGACATAAGCTAGTTCATTTTAGATGTTTTATTACCTAAGTTTGTAAGGTTTATCATTGTGAATATTTTATTTCTTGTGTGCCTTGCTTACTTTCTTATCTCCATATCTCTGGTTCTTTGACTATGATGATAAGGACTTTGGTTTGACAATTTTCTCCAAAGCATTGGTATCCTTAATAATTTCCTTAAAAGTCTGTCATTTTTCATTTGGTTTTTCTAAGTTCACTGAGAAAACAAAGCTTTCTTTGGTCCCTGAGAAAAGCAATGAACCCAACAATTGTTATCAAGGTAGATGTGATCAGAATGTGTGTCATTTTTTTCTTTTTGCATAAAATGTTTTTCTGCTCCCTTACTCATTTTCTCATGTTCCCTTTGCTATTACTATTGATGTTTAATATACATAATTACTCCTACTTTTCTGTCCCTCTACCATCCAGTTTCTCATATAGAAAATTGAGTTCAGACTTTTAGGTTCTAGAAAAGAAAGCATCTCTACAACTTTCTCAGTTATTAGCTTTTGTGTAATAATTGGAAATTTTATGTTTTTTATGCTGATGCTTTTGTAGGTTTGGACTTTGTTTCTCTAGTTCCCGTAGTATCTTGTGTCTTATCTTACCCTCATTATATTAGTCATCGTTAATTCACTCATTCGCTTATTTAACAAATACTTAGCAGCTGCTAAGTGCAGACAAATTTCTTGATTTTGGAAGATATAGAGGTGAGCAAATTTGGTATGGGAGAGGCTGGAAGAATCATCTGGATATATAAGTGCTATGAAGTAAATAAAAAGGGCTACAAGTTAGTGACCTAAAGTGAGGTTACTTTAGGTAGGCCTCTCTGAGGATATGACATTTGAGCTGAGGCATTAATGATGAGAAGAAGCAAACCATGAGAAAATATGAGGGAAGAAAATTCCCGGCCAAAGGACCAAGTGACAATGAGCTTGCATGGGGTTAGAAAGAAAGTAATCATAGCTGGAGTGTAATTAGCAAAGAGGAAAGAAAAGCACACAGTGATCTTGGGAGGCAGGCAGAGGACAGATTGGGTAGAGCCCTTTGGCCAATGTTAGGGAATTTGGAACTTATTTTAAAAGCAGCCATAAGCCATTTTGAGAATGTGAGCAGGGAAGTGAAGTGACCAGCTTTTGGCTTAAAAAATCTCTCTGGCTTCCAGGTGGAAGATAAATTGTAAGGATGTATGAATGAGAACAAGACCAGGAGAGTTTTGCAGTCTTTGGGAAATGTGACGATAGGGGAGAAGATACTTTTTGGAAGGAGAAAATATAGGACTTGCTATTGGAAAGATTGTGAGATATGAAGGAAAATGAAGAGGCATGACTACTGGACTTATGGCTGACTCAGCTATCTAATGGTGGTCCAGTTAACTGGAGATGGAGAATAGTGGAGTAGAATTAGATTGTGGTGAGAAATGAGGAGTTAAGATTTTGACATTAAATGTGACTCATCAACCCCCAAAAGAAACCTCTTACTTTTGGGTGCCTGGGTGGCTCAGTGGGTTAAAGCCTCTGCCTTCAGCTCAGGTCATGATCTCCTGGGATCTAGCCCCTCATCGGGGCTCTCTGCTTAGCAGGGAGCCTGCTTCCCCCTCTCTCTGCCTGCCTCTCTGCCTACTTGTGATTTCTCTCTCTCTGTCAAGTAAATAAAAATCTTTTTTTTTAAATAAAAATCTTTAAAAAGAAAAAAGAAACCTCTTACTTTTTAGTAGTTATTCCCCATTCTTGCTTCTCCTCCTCACCCTCAACTTCAGGCAATCACTAATCTTTTTTCTCTATAGATTTTTTTTTTTCTGGGAATTTCAGATTAAATAGAATCATACATGATATAGCCTTCTGTGATTGGCTTCTTTCATTTAGCGTAATGTTTTCAAAGTTCATTCATATTGTAGCACATTTTATTATTGAGTAATGTTCCATCTTATGGATATAGCACATTTTGTTTATCCATCTATCAGCTGATGAACATTTGGTTTTTTCCACTTTTCAGCCACTATGAATAATGCTACTATGAGCATTTGTGTCCCAAGGTTTTTATATAGACTTAGGTTTTTATTTCTCTTGTATATATACCTAGGAGTGGAGGAAATACTATACACATGCAAACATACACACACACACACACACACACACACACACACACGCATATTGAAGAAATGCAAAGTGAAGAGTTTGACGCAGGTAGTACCTTATAGTGTAAGAATTATTATTAACCTGATTCATTTGCGTTATGACACATGCGTGTGTAACAAATAGGTAACAAAGTATTGTAATTTAGATATTTTGATGTGAGATAAAAATGGAAATAGAAGTTCAGTGTAAGAAAGTGAATTATGACCATTTTCCCTTCATGGGTAGGAATAGAGCTATCACACCAAGTAAAAAGGTCTTTGTTTAATCATTATTTTAAAATAGCTATGCCCAGAGTTGAAAGGAACATCTGTTTCATGTCAAATAATCATCAATCCAATCTGTCTATTCCTGTGTGATCTCTTTACTCATGTTCGCTGTTACTAGAAAGAATTTGGCATGGGGATCATTATTTGTACCCTGGGTTTTTGTTAGAATATTGATGCAAATGGGTATTTTTCTGTTTATTGAGTAGAAAGTGTGGTTAAATTCTTATCCTAGACCTATGCCTTCTGTTCCCCCTTTGTCAGAGAGGTGCCTTTTTCTGCACGTTACTTTCCAGGCTGTGGTATATACTCATAGTCTGTTGACATTGGTGTAAAATTTGCTAGGATTTTTGTTTTGGAGGTGGGGACTGTTTTGGGGAGTGTTGGGGGCAAAAGGGCCGTGAAGGCTGAGATAAGCAGGCTAAAGTTGTCTTTCACTAAAACCCCAGATTAGCTGATAATCAGTGAGAAGTTTCATTTTCATCTTCTACATTGAAAAGTGAATTTAGGATTCAGTGAAGGCCTAAGAATGCAGCACCCTGCCTTTCTTTCCCATGAAATTTGGATGACAAATTATTTTTTGCAGCATTGTATTTTCTTGACCTGCTTGACAATACAAGATTAACCCATCTATGAGTATTTCCACGCACTGTACTTCTAAATGCTGTAAACATTTTAGGAATGGAAAGGAACTAAGGAAGTTGGTTTTTAGAAGGGATATTCTGATCTACAATTAGTATTTATTTTTCATAACATTAAAACCCTGCTTTGAACTGTGGCAGGAGATTTTGGGTGGGTTCTATATTGTATATATTAATAATTTGATGTATATTTCAAGTGAGTTAATAACTATTGTTCCCCACATTATAAAATGCTATAATTAATTTTAAAGACTAGGTTAGATTATTAGCTAGATTAATAGCTAGAAAGATATGTCTTTCACAGTCGACTTTCTTCAAGAAATTTTTGGTGACACAGAGAAATCCGTACTGGAAACGTTTGCCTTAGTATTTGAAATAGTGAATATCTGGTAATGTTATCTCGTTCCATTTTTTACTATCATATTTTTCATTCAGACCATGTGTATATGAAAGGAAGCATAATAGAGGCATGTATTATGTAGCCTTTTTCACACACACACACACATGGTTCCTAAGAAAGACATGTAGAAATTATGAAAAGTACTACTTAATTTTCCAGAATCCAAGTAGGACAACAACACACTAAAAATATTTTGTGTGTTCACTCATTATGCAATATCCTATTTTCATTTTAAAAAATCAGGTTGGCAAGTCAGCTGGAAATATGAGACTGGCTAACTTTCCCACACCTTCTTTCTCCCTTGTAGGTTTTTATATGAGTATATTTAAACAGCCTCATGAAACCATTATTTGTGGAGGATGGGTTGGAAGGGAACATGGACAGACCATCTTGTATAATATTCAGAGCTGATTTGGGGAGAGTTATCAGAAAACAGTACAATGATTTCATAAATAGGCATTTAATTTGTTTTATCTAGCTTAGTTTTTCCTTCTCACAAAGTGATTTTCAAAGAAATCCATTGATTCTTTGCGCATTCTGTGCGTGTGCAATATATAAAAGCTGTAATTTACCATTTCTTTCATACAGAGTTGTAAACTTTAATTTCTAACATCAGTGAGATGACCTTAAGCAATTTGCTTAATGTTTTGTTATTTGAAAGCCTAATTTGGATTTGTGAGAAATAGTGAGAGAACCTGCAAGGGACATTGCCTTGAAATCTACCATTTTAGTCATTTTTAAGTATATAGTTCAGTGGTGCTAAGTACATTCACATTGTTGTGCAACCATCATCAGTATCCACCTCTAGAATCTTTTTATCTTTCTCTTACTGAAAACTCCTTACCCATTAAACAATAGCCCTCAATTCTGTCCTCCCCTGGGCCCAGTTCTCTCCTCTCACTTGCCCCTGGCAACCACTATTCTTCCTTCCTTCCGCCTCTGAATTTGACTACTCCAGGGACCTCATATAAGTGGATGCCTGCATTGTTTGTCCCTTTGTGACTGGCTTATTTCACCAAGTGTAATATCCTCATGGTTCATCCATGTTGCATGTGTCAGAATTTTCTTCCTTTTTAAGGCTGAATAATACTGTTGTTTATCAATATACCACATTTTGTATATCCATTCATCTATTGGTGAACACTTAGGTTGCTTCCATCTTTTGGCAATCGTGAACAGTAGGGATTTTTAAAAGTGCTATCTAAAAAGCTGTTTATCATCATTAATTTGAATTCTAATTGGGTGAAATAAAGGAGGGCAAGGAGGAAGGAATATATATTATATACCTTATAATTTTGATTTCTTGATTATACGCAGGAATGTGTGGGGTTGTTTTACCCCAAGATACTTTTTTCATTTTGTAAACTGCTTATGTTGAATATTCAACTACATGAATAGAGGTATTACAGTAAAAATCATGATGCATATTTATTTACCTGAAAAGAAAAGTGGAATCCTTTATACTATACATATTTAATATTCTGATGCAGTTTGTCAGTTCTAAACTCTGATTTGTATTTTGACTTTTTAGTGTAGTAATGTGATTTAATAAGTCAAGAGGATCAGAGAGATATTTCTGCTTTTTCTAAGACTTAGCTTTGTAGTATATATGTATTTCTTGCCCTTGCTCTGGCTTTCATAATTACTTTTAATTTAACTAGTTTTGTCATATTAATGTTAATGTGAATGAAAGACCATAGTGTTTATGTTTTCAAGTCTAAAATGTCATTGTACTGTTGTTGAAGAAATGTTGGTTTGTTGAGTACCTAATTGCAGTGATATAGAGTATTGTCTGTGCCCTAGACTTGAAAGGTATCTGCAAACTTTTACTAAACTTTTGCAGGTACTAATTTAGGGAGTATATGCCATTGAAAGGGAGTATGTGCCACTCATTACATTACCTGCTTTTTCCTGTTTCTCTTGTTTTAAAGCAATACAATAAAACTGAAACAAACTTTAATTAAATTGAGCTGATTAACTTTTGTAGTGAATTACTTTTCTAAATCAGTATCTTTTACTTCTTAAAGATTTATTTCTTTGAGAGAGAGAGTAAGCACGAGCTGGCGGAGCAGAGGGAGAGGGAGAAAGAATCTTAAGCAGACTTTGCCCTGAGTGTAGAGCCCGCCTGCCTCAGGGCTTGATCTTATGACCCTGAGATCCTAACCTGAGCTGAAACCAAGAGTCAGACACCTAACTGACTGTACCACCCAGGCACCTCTAAATCAATATCTTTTAAATGCTAGAAGATATTGAAGTATGGCGTGTTGTTTTGGTTTCTGGGAATAATCTAAGTGAAGAGTTTAGGGTTTAATATGTTTCTTTGTGCCTTTAACACCTAACAGTAGATAGAATAAAACTATATTCAAAATACATTAGCATTGAGCAACAGCATCATAAAAAGCCTTCAGAATAAGTTGGATGACTTGGCAGATCTGGTCATATATGAATATTTGAAAGTAAAAGTACAGTTGTAATTTTTTCTTTTCTTTCTAATTGTTTTATATTAAGTGTAAACATTTCTCAGCCACCTTATTGTTTCTTAGGAAAATGCTATTTATTAAGTTACTACAGCTTTATTTTAATCCTTCTGAGATTTATATCTTCATTATTAGAATAGGAATAACCTTTGTTTTGTGTATTTGTTTTGTGTATTGTGTATTGTTTTGTGTAGGGTTATTGGCCAATGAAAATCAAATGATTTGATATGAAAGCACTCTGCAAATTATAAAATACCATATACATTTTATTTATCTCTATAAAATATATATAGTTGCATATTATTCAGGTTTTTTAAAGGCAGGATTTCACATATACTATTCCCTGTATGTTATTCTGACTAGGCTCCTTTATACTATTGGTGTTGCAGTTTCTCTGATAGGCAAATTGTGTTGTTTTGTGTATGTGTGTGTTTATTTCTTATGTTTCTTGAATTATTTTCAGAATCCATTTTATTAATTTGGTGATTTTACACTATAACCTAGAAGTTTACAATATAAAATAATTAAAAAATCCTGACTCACTTGATTTTTTTTTCTTCCTTTTTCCCCCCTATCTTCCTAAAGCTGTTAGGAGTAAAGTTGGTTTGAAAAACATCTTGAAGCATTTAAAAAGATTAAGTGTTTGCATTTTAGTCTTGTTTTCCCTTTGTATTAACATGAGTGAATATATTGTATTTAGAGAAATATGTGTTTACAGTAAAATGTGTTTTCCCATCAGTTTTCAAGTCACTGTCTTGTTGATTATGAAAGCCTTGTCATTTTAATAACCAGTCTTTCTGGGCTGTCGGCTAGTTCTTGAAATGGTAAACTGCTTTGGCATTAATGGTGAAACCTCCTACTCTCTTATTGTCAATAGATAATACTGAACAATTTGAACTATTTGATTTGCATACTCATTAAGTGATTTGCATATATGCCATCTATTTGGAAAAATTATTTTGAAAAGGCTAAATCCAGGAGATTACTACAGGAATGAAAAAGAACAGCAAAATACTCTGCTCTGTTAGAATATAGTAGAATATTATTCAGAAAATTTGTTGCTTGATGATTCAATAAGTGGTTCTGTGAGCTTTCCTTCCAGTTACCAACTCTGAAGTAGATCAAGTGAAAATCACAAGGTTCTCCGAGCCAATGTAATGTTGTATTTTAGAAACAACTAAAAAAAAAAAAATTTAAACAACTGAACTAACCTCTAGTAATCAACAGCAAGAATAAAGCTTTTGTATTACTCTTGAATTTCTTGTGTTTTTTAGGGATTTTGTGTATAAAGATTTTATTTTATATCCTCAGATGAAAGCTAAAACACATCAAATTACCCTTATTAAAAAAAAACTGTTAAACATCAGAATTTCAAACAAAATTCTTGTTCTTTTGTTCTATTATAGAAGTTAGGTGAGAATCTTTTTGATATTTGAAAATTGAAGTTATTTTTTTCCTAAAAAACATTTTTCTTCTTAATTCTGTTTAAACCAGAATGGAAACTTATTCTCATTTGTACATATTTGGCCTGTCCTTTGGCTTACCAGTGGCTGAGTCATGAACAAAGTTACTTTATGTATGTATTTTAAAAGGCAGATGTCAGGTAATCACCTTATAAAGAGGCTCATTATAATTAGATACGTGCATCACAGTTTAGTCATGAAGAAAATGCCATTTATATAATTTCATACTTTAAAAGTTACATGCTTGAGCAGAGCCTGTATTTCTATATTTAAAAATGAAATGTCCTTTTACCTTTATGTAAAAACATGTTTAGCAACTCTCTTTTTTTTTTGCCATTGCTCTGCTTTTAGAATGATAGCCAAACTTTAAATAGAGTGGCAAATTGATTTTGAGAATTTTAATATTATTAGTGTTTTATTTTAATTTCTGATTGTAGTTGTCCACTTTTCTTCTCTTTGGAGATTTTTTAATTCACTTAAATTTAATGTCTGAAAAAAATAGGAATAAACAGATGTTCAATTAAGCAATTATAAAAGGATTTGTACTTGCTGAGAATAGTTTTTAAAATCAGACCACCATTTAATTAGTCTTTGATCTTTTCATTTGTGGTGTTTATGCCTCAACGTTTTAAAACTGACTAAAGACAAAATGCTTACACAGGAAAAAAAGACGTTGAGGTTGAAAACTCATTCCATAAACACAAAGCAACTGCTATTACCGATGCATGGAAGAGTCACAAAGATTTTTTTTTGAAATTGCTCAGGAGCATCACAAAATGGTATTTTTCTGGATTCTGGCTTGTGGGACACGGTAAGTAGTCATTAGCACATTTTAGCTTCACCATTTCAGTCTCTGCCTTTTTGTAAATACAGCTCTCATGACCCAAATTGCTTTGTCCCTCTTTTCCACTAGTTCCCCCTCACCTCCTTCCAAAACTGCTCAGATTCTTCAGTGGAAAACTTCTTGATCAATTTGTCCTACATGGCTTCTTTTACTTTATATTCACTGCATACTTAGTTTTTATCCTATGTTAATTTGAAATTATTTGGAAGTTATGGGATAGCTACTCCTGTGTCTTCATTTGTATTGTGTAGCACTTCTTGTAGAGAATGATTTCCTAACACATATTTTTTTTGATATGATGCACTGGATTGACGAGATACTCTGTACGTTCTAAATCAATAAGTATGAATTATTCATGTCACTCAGTAGCTAATGAAAACTCAAATTTAGCTCCTTTTAAAAAAAATAATGTGTGAAAAGTCACACTTTAAAGAGGACTAAAGAAAGGTTACTACAGAATGAAAAAATTTCAGTCTTTTAAGGGATTTATTAAATGGAAGCTTTAGAAAAATTAGCATTTGCTTTGAATTACTAACCTACCCTTTGGGTGTTGCTGATATTTCTACTGTGAATATTGATATTGTGTCTTTTAACTTATACTCTCCCCTTTTATAGGATCATGTCTTACAATAAGTGGGTACAGAGCAGGATAGGGAGATTCGGAAAGCTTCAGTTTAAAAGTTCCCAAACCTTGGGCCCAGGTCTTTGTATTCATGTACACCGATTAACATATGTGAAAGCATGTCAACTACCATGTAACTGATACCATTGTGAATTAATGCCATTTTTAATAAAGGCAAATTTGTTTTAAAGTTTTATTGAATTCGTAAAAGCTTAACCACTAATACTAGAAACACTATCACTGTCCTGT
This sequence comes from Nasua narica, assembly GCA_028533885.1. Taxonomy (NCBI): domain Eukaryota; kingdom Metazoa; phylum Chordata; class Mammalia; order Carnivora; family Procyonidae; genus Nasua; species Nasua narica. The sequence goes on along the minus strand of CM052800.1, from coordinate 84,871,596 downwards.
GGCAGTCAATGTTTCAACATTGAAAGAGGATACCAATGTCCCAAGAGTCGAGGCACTACTGCTGGATTCCAGTTGCCTAATTTTAAAGATGAGGAAACTGGGCCCAGGGAAGTGAAATGACCCATCTGGCCTCATGCAGAGAGTGTTAGAGTTAAAACTAGAGCAGAACTGAGGTGTCCAGTGGCTCTAAAATCATAATACTTCTCATTAGAGCTATGGTCTTCATAAAGGGGAATGGGATTTGTGAGTGAGTGGGATAAAGAGCAATAACCCTTTCTTAGATTACTTTTAATTTGAAGTGACTTTTTTCTCCATCAGGGAATAAGAAGCTTGATGACTGGAGATAATGTTACATAGTGCTTATGAAAATGGTTACATTTATTACACTATTAATTTTTTACTTTTTGGGTCCTCAGTAATAGTGCAATCATCATTTTCATAGTACTCTTAAACTTTTTGAAATCATTTTTACAATTATAATTTTAGTATCTTTATAAAGCCTGAGAAACAATTAGGAAAGATTTGGTGAGCCTCCCTTAAAGACCTGGGAACATTGATACACAGAGAAGTTCAACGAATGGCCTGTAGTCATGGACATCTTTGTCTTTGAATATGTGTCTCTTAAGCATCAGTTCTATTTTATGCCCATTACCTATGTTTTCATTTTGTGGTGTGTCTTTGCTTTTCTATATTCTTTAACAAGGAGGCAGATTTACCAGAGAGGTTGAAATGCTAGGCAGTTGATTTGGCTTTTTGCTAGTACTTATGAAGAAAATAAGTTTACGAATATATTGAAATCGATGACTTAAATAACATCTAAGGGTTATATGTGTTGCATTTTTTAAGTCAGTGATTTGAAATATGTGGTACTATGGTAACTGCAAAATAAGTGACTTCCTGTTTGTGGTGTTTCTGTTCAGTGGTAAGTCTTATAACTGTCATGTAAGTTGGCAAAGAAGATGTAAAATGTGATACTTTGAATGTATGATACATATAATACAAGGGTTATAAGAATTAACAAGGGTAGAAAAAGCTCAGTTATGTATTCACCCTACAGAAGGAGGGTTAAGACAGTGAATTGAACTAGAGAGTAGTAGAAGAAAGTTGGTATGAGGAAAGTGATTAAAAGCAATACTTTAAATTCTTTCTATAGCCAGGTGAAGGAATTATGTTAAAGTCCAGAATTTCATGAATTGGAGTAAGAAATGTCATATAATGGAAAATAGACCTTAACTGTAGGATTGATTCTGTTAATGTTATATTCAAGGTCAATGTTCTTTTGCAATATGTGTTCATAGTTTGGTGGAAAAGGTCTTTATAGCAAATAAAATATAATATATATGACTAATATTATTCGTGAGTACCTTAGTAAAACATCTCTAAGAAATAGGAAAACCTTTATTTCCATCTGTATGAAATTCTTTCATATGATAAGGGGGGGCTTTGTTTCATTACTGTCCTCATAATTTAATTCATCATGTCACTTAGAAGTATGAGACAAAATAAAAGTCATGATTATAAGAACAAAACAAACAAAAGTCATGAGAATAAGAAGTGAATAGAATAAAATGAAGAGCTTAGAAAAAAAAGTTGACAGTATGTTGCTGAAATGAAATGAATTTGCTGTTAATACTGAGAATTTAAGAAATTATAGTCACCTTTGTGGGTTCATTAATTAATATAACAGATCTGTATAGGCACTTACGATCTTTTAGGAACTGAGGATGCTGAGTGAACAGAGACAGTTTCTGTCTTCATGAAGCTTACAGGGTAGTGATGGGAGATGGAGCAAACGTACACATAAGGTGTATGCAGGAGTTACTAAGAGCTCTCAAGGTGATGTGTAATAAAAACTGGCTTTAGAAAGGATGGCCAGGAAAGGTTTCTGAGGATAAGACATTTGAATTGAGGCTTAAGGGAAGAGAAGTGGGCAAGGGCATATGAGGCAGAAGACATGACAAGTGTGAATATAGGACAGATATGACATGCTGGAACAACAGAAAAGGCAGCTGTACTTCAAATGCCGTTAGGATGGGGGGGCTGATTGAAACTGGACAGGTAAGAAGTTGGGTCATTCAGGGTCTTGTGGGCCATGGTAAGAAATGTGGACTTTGTCTTGAGAATATTGCTTAGCCCTTGAAATAATTTAAGCAGGAACACAACATGATCTAAATTGTGTTTATAAAATAATCACCCTGGTTTCCCTAAGATAACAGATCGAGGAAAAGTGCAAAAGTGGAAGCTATAAGAGTAGTTAAGAGACTGCTGAAAATAGTGGTGGTTATGATGCTGATTTGGATGTATGTTTGAGTTTTGTGGGGTTCCCTCCCCATAATCTACATTTATTATTGATGCAAATTCAATCCTGTGTTTTTACATTGTCCATTGGAAAGCAGTTTTACAATAATCACTGTTTTTTGATTAGAACAATGCCATAAGAGGCTTTTTGTTGTAACCTACCGTGGCAAGAAATTAGTTTTAGGTGGAGAATTGTGTATGTGCTTACATATGATTGAATTAGGCATGTTCTTTATAAAGTTTTGATTAATAATGAAATAATAATAGTGAAGGTTTTTTGAACTGACTCTTATTTTGTGCACTACAAACCCATTTTCTCATTTAATCTTTACAATAATCCTGTGATGGAGACACTGGTATTATCGACAATTTGAAAATAATGAAATCAGGGGATTGAGAAGTTAAGGAACTTTCCAAGGGCACACAAAAAGAAGTGATGCAGTCAGAATGTGAATCTAGTTCTCTATGATACCACAGCTAAAATGCTTAAAAAACAACAACAAACTGTCTTATCTCTTACTGAGATAACAATTTACATGTAATAAAATGTTCATATCTTAAGTGTATAATTGTATAAATGTTGGCAGTTGTAACCATCTATGTAGCCATCTCTCCAAACAAAATATAGAACATTTCTGTAACTGCAGAAAGTTCCTTCCAGTCAGTTCTCCCCCGACATCCTCCCACCCTACAGACAAGTACTTTCTAGCTTCCATTACCATATGTTGGTTTTATCTTTTCTTGGATTTCATATGAATGAAAACAAACAATATATTCTTTTGTGTCTGGCTTCTTTCACCTAACATGATATTTTGGGAGACTCATCTATTCTGTTGTTTATTTCTTATTCTTTCTTATCCCCAAAGAGCAGTGTTCTATTATATGAATATAGCATAATATATCAATCCATTTACCTGTTTACCTGACACCTAGATTGTCTCCAGTTCTTTGCTATTTTATGAATAAAACTGCTATGAGCCTTTTTGTGCAAGATTATGTTTTCATTTCTATTAGGTAAATACTTAGGAGTACTGTTTCTGGATTAGAAGGTAAGCCATGTGTTTACCTTTTTAAGAAGCTGCGAGACAGTTCCTGGAGTGGTTGTACCATTATACTTTGCTACCCGCAGTGTATGGAAATTTCAGTTGCTGGACATACAACTGACATTTGGTATTGTCAATGTTTTTATTTTAGCTATGCTAGTGGGGATACAATATGGTATCTTATTGTGATTTTAATGTACGTTTCCCTAGTCACTAATGATGTCGGGCACTTTTTAATGTGTTAATATTTGGTCCGCCAATACTTTTTTAAAGATCTTTGCCTTTTCAGGTATTCTTAGGTTATTTGCATTTTTCTTATAGATTTTTAAGGTTTCTTGATATATATATATATATATATATCAATATATATTTATATATATTGATATACATATATACATATATACATGTATATCAATATATATAAATATATATATTATTTATATATATATAATTATTTATTTTTAAGGTTTAAGTTTTCTTGATATAATCCAGGTACATTTATTTTTTTCAGATATATATTTGTCAGACATATATATATTCTCTGTCACATATATATTTATTACATATATTTATATATCTTATATATATATTATATTTTATATATATAATATTTGTCATATATATGTCAGAGAATATTTTCTCCCAAACTGTATTTGCTTATTCATTTCCCTATTAGTATTGTTCGATGAGCAGAAATTACAATATTTATGGAAGTCCAAATTATGAGTTTTGTCTTTCGTAGTTACTATATCCTGTGTCCTAAGAAATCTTTTTTTTTTTTTAAAGATTTTATTTATTTATTAGAGAGAGAGATTGAGAATGAGAGGGGAGAAGGTCAGAGGGAGAAGCAGACTTCCTGCAGAGCCGGGAGTCCGATATGGGACCCGATCCCGGGACTCCGGGATCATGACCCGAGCCGAAGGCAGTCGCCTAACCAACTGAGCCACCCAGGCGCCCTGTCCTAAGAAATCTTTGCCTGCTTCATAGCCACATAGGTCATGTGTTTTCTTCTGGAAGATATATTTTAGTTTTAGAGCTCAGTCTTTGATCCATTTAGAATTTATTTTTGTATGTGGTATCAGGTAAAGGGCAAGGTTCATTTTTTTCCCATGTTTTCTTGTTCCAGCACTTTTATTGAAAAGACTTTGGTTTCCCTTTGAATTGCTTTGGTGCCTTTGTCAAGTTGATTGACCATATATATGTGGGTCAGTTTCTGGACACCATCTTGATTCATTTGTCTTTAGTGCCAGTACGACAATGTCTTGTTTATTATAGTTTAATCAGGTAGCATATGTTTATTTTTTTTCAAACTAGTTATCTATTCTAGGTTCTTTTATTTTTATCTAAGTTTTAGAAATGGCGTGGCAATGTCTTATAAAAAAATTGCTAGGAATTTTTTTGAATATCATTGAACCTGTAGACCAATTTTGCAAGAATGGGCCTATTAATATTGAGTCTTTTGATCAACATATATGGTATTATCTCTACATTGATTTTTAGTCCAGAATATATGCTCACTTAGCAAACACAGGAAATTTTCTCTTTTAAGTTTGTTAAAACACTAATTCTCAAAAAAGCATACATTTGGTGTTGAGGGGTTATTCCGTGAAAGTGGAATAGGTATGCTTCATTACCTTATGAGGAGTAGTTAAAACTTCACCATTGTATATGCTTCTTTTTTTTTTTTAAGATTTTATTTATTTGACAGAGAGAGAGATCACAAGTAGACAGAAAGGAAGGCAGAAAAAGAGAGAGAGGGGGAAGCAGGCTCTTTGCTGAGCAGAGAGCCTGACGCAGGGCTTCATCCCAGGAACCTGAGATCATGACCCGGGCCAAAGGCAGAGGCTTTAACCCACTAAGCCACCCAGGCGCCCCCATTGTATATGGTTTTTAAGAAGCATTGTTTTCCAAAAAATATGTAGTCTTTTGACTACTGATGTATTTTTTGTACTGATGAAAGTATGATCTGTCATAGTTTAATTAATTTACCTAATAAGCTGGTCTGTGGTGACTAGTATTCTCATAAAATACTGCACGTGAATGTGGAGGCAAAAAATCTCTTAAAGTAACTGAGTGTGGCTGCATTTTCTAAGTCTAGGGGAAACGTGTTTGCCTTATAAATACAACAGAACTAATAAAAATAACAGCTTTTGGGATTTGAGTTTGCCAGTAGTAATAAAATAGTGATTCAGAGCATTCATCTTTCAATACGTAACACTGGAGGAGGAACAGAATATGTAGCTCACGGGGTTATTGTGATGATTACAGCAGAAAATCTATGTCAGGTGCCAAGCACAGTATTTAGAGTCGGTAATCTGTCCATAAACTTCTATCTCTTTATCTTTATCTAGATCCAGGACAAGTTCTGGGTACAGGTGTTCAACTTGTGTAATCTCATGTGCTTTTACTTTAGAATGCTATTCTCTCTCAATATTGTGTTGACTCTCCTGGTTCTTTGTCTTTCCATATAAATATTAGAATCAGTTTGTTGATATTCACAAAATGACTTGCCAGGATTTTTATTAGGCATTTATTTATTTTTAATTTTATTTTTTCTTTATTTTAATTCTGATATAATTAACATACAGTGTTATATTAGGTTTAGGTGTACAATGTAGTGATTCAGCAATTCTATACATTTCTCAGTGCCCATTTTGGTAAGTATACTCTTAATCCCACTCACCTATTTCACTCTTTGGTTATCCACCTCCCCTCTGATAACCATTAGTTTATTTTCCATAGTTAAAGAGTCTAGTTTTTTGTTTGTATCTCTCTCTTTTTCCTTTGTTTGTTTTGTTTCTTAAATTCCACATATAAGTGAAATTATATGGTATCTTTCTCTGATTGAATTATTTCACTTGGCATTATACCCTTTAGATCCATTCATGGATGGCAAGATTTCATTCCTTTATGGCTAAGTAATATTCAAGTTTGTGCGTGTATGTGTGCGTGTGTGTGTGTACATTTATTTTCTTTATCCACTCATCTGTCAATGGACATGGGTCGCTTCCATAATATGACTGTTGGAAATAATGCTGCAATAAATACAGGGGTGCATATATCTTTTCAAATTAGTGCTCTTGTATTCTTTGTGTAAATATCTAGTAGTGGAATTACTGGATCATAGAATAATTCTATTTTTAACTTTTTGAGGAAAGGCCATACTGTTTTCTAAAGTAGCCACACCAGTTTACATTCCCAACAACAGTGCACAAGGGTTCCTGTCTCTCTGCATCCTTGCCAACACTTGTTTCTTGTGTTTTTTATTTTAGTGATTAGACATTTATTTTTAATTAAATTTTTTTGTTTTCTCATTTAAAAATTTTAATTAACTTTTTATTGGAGCTTAATTTAAGCTTTTCAGTGAAATGGACAGATCATAAATACATAGTTTAATGAGGGATGGCAAATGCATTCACCTGTATAACTCAGATCTCAGATTATTTTCATCACCACAGAAAATTCTCTAGGGCCATTTTCCAGGCCTCCTGTGCCCTACTTCCCACCGACCAACCACTGTTTTGATTTCTATCACCATAGAAATGTTACTTCTATTTCTTTTGGGATTCTATAAAAATGGAGTCACAGGTTATTTTATACTATTCTAGAACTTCATGTCAGGGGATCATTCAGTACTCTTTTGTGTCTGTCTTCTTTCATTCAACATAGTGTTTCTGATATTCTTTGTTTTTGCATTTACCATTAATTTGTTCCTTTTTATTGAAAAGTAGTATTTCATTATATGAATAGTACCACTTCTCTTGATATATATACTTTATAATGTATATAATACATAATATATGTGTATATATATATGTATGTGTGTATACATGTTTGTATGTATGTATATATATAGTTTCCAGTTTAGGGCCATGATGAATGTAACTGTAAGAAACATTCTTATACGAGGCTTTTGTGGATTTGTATTTTTTGGATAACTTATTTTGGATAAATTTCAAGGAGTAGAATTACTGAATTCTAGGTTATATATCTTTGTTGAGAAACTTCAAAGTAGTGGGCACCTGGGTGGCACAGTTAAGCATTCAACTCTTGATTTTGGCTTAGGTCATGATCTTAGGGTTGTGAGGTCGAGCCCTGCATTGGGCTCCACGCTGGGGGTGGAGCCTGCTTAAAATCCTCTCTCTTTCTCTCTCTCTCTCTTCTGCCTTGCCTAGAAAAAATGAACAAAACTTCGAAGTAGTTCTCCAAAGTTGTCAGACCATTTTATATTCTTACCATCAATGTATCGGAGTCCCTGTTGCTCTATAATCTTAAATACCGTTTGATGTTACCGGTTATATTATGTTAGTTTTTTTTTTAAGATTTTATTTATTTATTTGACAGAGAGAAAGAAATCACAAGTAGGCAGAGAGGCAGGCAGAGGGAAGCAGGCTCACTGCTGAGCAAGGAGCCCAATTTGAGGCTCGATCCCAGGACCCTGAGATCATGACCTGAGCCAAAGGCAGAGGCTTTAACCCACTGAGCCACCAAGGCGCCCCTATGTTAGTCATTTTAGCATGTGTGTAATAGTATCTCATTGTAGTTTTGATTTTCATTTCTCTAATGCCTAATGATGTTAAACATCTCTTGTGCTAATATATTGCTCTTTTTATATTCTTTTTTTTTTTGGTGAAATACTTTTTCTAAGTTTATTTTAAATAGGGTAGTTCTTTTTGTTCTTGACTTAAAGGAGTTCTTTATATATTCTGGATACAAATCCTTTATCAGATAAATGTACTGAGAATATTTTTCCCCAGTCTGTGCATTACTTTTTCATTTTCTTAATAATGTGTTTTAATGAGCTGAAGGGTTAAATTTTGATAAAGTCTAATTCAGCAAATTTTTTTTCATGGTTGGTACTTTGTGTCCTGAGAATCTTTGCTTGCTTGAAGAGCACAGATTTTCTCCTGGTTTTCTCTAGAAAGTTGATAGTTTCAGCTTTTATGTTTAGGTCTACATCTCTTTTTAGATGTAATTTTTATGGTGTGAAGTAAAGTTAAAGACACATTTTGTACTGTATATGTATTCAGTTATTCTGCCACTGATTTTGAAAATGCTTCTTTTATGTCATTGAATTACTTTGTTGAAAATTAATCACCTATGTGTAGGACAAATACTGGGCCCTGACATGGATTTTTTCTTTTTTTTTCTCCCCAAATACTTCTATTTTTTCAGTGTTACAAGATTCATTGTTCATGTACCATACCCAGTGCTCCATGCAATACATGCCCTCCTCAATACCCACCACCAGACTCACCCAACCCCCCACCTCCTCCCCTCCAAAATCCTCAGTCTGTTGCTCAGAGTCCACAGTCTCTCATGGTTCATCGCCCCTCAGATTTCATCAAATTCACCCTTCCCTTCCCTCTCACCATGTCCTCCATGCTTTTCCTTATGCTTGACATGGATTTTCTTAATCTATATATCCTTCTGCTAATACCATACTGCTTTATTACTGTAGCTATATCGTAAATCTTGAAATCAGTTTGTTCAGTAAATCTTGAAATCAAGTTTGTTCTTTCTTTTCAAGATTGTTTAAACTTGTCCCTCTCCCCCTGCCATATATATTTTAGAGACCACATGCATGCATGAGCTGGAAAGGAGGGACAGAGGGAGAGAATCTTAAGTAGGCTCCATGCCCAGTATGGGTTCAATCTCATAACCTCGAGGTCATGACTTGCGTTGAAATCAGGAGTCCAATGTTTAACCAATTGAGCCACCAGGCAGGCGCCCCTTGTCTAGGTATTTTGTACTTCACTGTAGATTTCAGAATTTGCTTGTAAATATCTACCACATTCTGCTGGGATTTTGTATGGCATAACAATATTCTATATAGCAATATGGAGAAAATCAGCTTCTTAACGATATTGTGTTTTCTAATCGATGAACATGACATATAAAATATAAAACATAACTTTTAAAAAGGTCTTCTTTAAATCAGTGATTTGTAGTTTTCATTATAGAGGTTCTGCTCATTTTTGTGACTGTATCCCAAGATACTTTATTTTAATGTAAATAATGCTGTGTTTTGAATTTCATTTTCTAATTATTCATTTTTCGTATATAAAATAGAAATTCATTTGAGTTTTATATACTGTCTTGCAACCTTGTCAAATTCACTTCTTTCATTTTTTGGTAGATATTTAAATAGTTTCTATGCACAGAATCAAGTTGTTTATGAATAAAAATCCTCTTACTTTTTCCTTTTCCAACTTTATGCCCTTTATTTCTTTTTCTTGTGTATTACAGTAGCTAGGACCTCCAGTTCAGTATTAAATAAAAGGGATATGAATGAAGACAGTAGATATTCTTGATTTCTTTCTGATGCTAGAGGAAAAGCATTCAGCCTTTCACCATTCAATATGATATTAGCTATAGTCTTTCTTAAATATCCTTTGTCAGATTAAAGTTTTTTCTATGCCTAGTTTGCTGGAGTCCTCCTCCTCCCCCCCTCTCGCCCCCACGCATCCCCCATCTCTCCCTCTCTTCCTATCCTTCATGTCACTTTTTTTTTTTTGTCAGTATTTGATATAATTCCCCAGTGAAACCATCTGGGCCTGAAATATTACACATGTGAAGATTTTGATTATGAATTAGATTTCTTAACAGATGATGGGATATTCATATTTTCTGACCTTTTTGTGTTACTTTTTTGTGATTTTTTTCTTTCGAGGAATGTCTATTTTATTTATGTTATTGAATTTATTGGAATAATATTCCCTTATATATCCTTTAAATATTTTTATGATATAGAATTAAGTCATTTTCAATACCTGATATTGGTACTTTATGTTATGTTATTTTCTTAGTCTAGCAAGCAGGTTTATCAATTTTATTAATCTTATAAAAGAACAGATTTTTAGTTTCATTGATTTTGGTTTTCACTTTTCTATTTCATTGGCTTTTGCTCTTTCTATTTACTTTTGGATTAATGTGCTTATACTTTTTCTAGCTTCTTTCTTTTTTGTGTGTGTGTTACAGTCAAGTATTTTATTTTATTTTATTTTTTCCCCAAATACATTTATTTTATTTTTTCAGTGTTACAAGATTAATTGTTTATGCACCACACCCAGTGCTTCATGCAATAAGTGCCCTTCTCAGTAGCCACCACCAGCTCGGCAGAAGGATATATTGTTGATTTTTAAGACTTTTCTTATATTGGCATTTAAAGATAGAAATTTCTCTCTAAAATTGAGTTTTTAAACTCACATTTTTTAAAAGTATACTGTATTTCAAGATAATTATAGATTCACATGCTGTGGTAAGAAGTGCTATTGAGAGAGCCCATGTACCCTTTACCCGTTTTCTTCCAATGGCAACATCTAGCAAAACTTTAGAATAACTCCACAACCACAAAATGAACACCAATACAATCTACTAATCTTATTTCACTGGTTTTACAATTCACACACATGCTTAGTTCTGTGTAATTTTATCAACTGTGTAGGTTCTTGTATCTACCACCACAGTTAATGTACTGAATAGGCAATATTTTTTCCATTGTCCTTTTATGATCCACCTCCCATCCTGCAAAATTCCCATATCCCATGCCTAATCCTGGTACCACTAATTTTTTTTTCATTTTTATAATTTTGTTATTTGAGGAATATTATGTAAATGGAATTGTATAGTATATAGCCTTTGAGATTAGCTTTTTAATTTTTTAAAAAAATTTAAATATTGACTTATTTGAGAGAAAGAGAGAGAAAGAAGATAAATAAGGGGAGGATCAGAGGGAGAGAATCTCAAGCAGACTCCCAGCTGAGCACAGAGCCTCATGTGGGGCTTGATCTCATGACCCATGAGATCATGACCTGAGCTGAAACTAAGAGTTGGACACTTAACTGACTGAGACACCCGGGCACCCTGAGATTAATTTTTTAAAAACTCAGCATAATTTCTTGAAGATTTATCCAGTTGTTGCATGTATTGATATTTTGTTCTTTTTCTTTCTTCGGTATAGATCAGCCAGTTTGTTTTAACCACTTATCTGTTGAAGAACTTCCCTGTTGTCTTCAGTTTTGGGCTAGTAGTAATAAAGCTGCTGCGAGAATTTGTGTATAGGTTTGTGTGTGGGCATAAATTTTCATTTCTCTGGCTAAGTGCCCAAGAGTGCAATTGCTGGGTATATGGTAATTGCATGTTTAGTTTATAAGAAACTGCCAGACTGTTTTCCAGACTGGCTGAGCCATTTTAAATTCCCACTAGCCACAAGTGAGTGATCCAATTTTTCTGCATTTCACCAGCATTTGTCACTGTATTTTATTTTAGCCATTCTGATAAGTGTAGTGATAATCTCATTGTGGTTTTAATTTGAACTTCCTTGATGGCTACTAATGTTAAAATCTTTTCATGTGCTTATTTGCCATCTGTATTTCCTCTTTAGTGAAATGTTTGTTTTTTTGTTCGTTTTCTAATTGAATTGTTTCATTTTTACTCTTAAATTTGGGGAGTTCATTATATATTATAGTTACTAGTCTTTTGTTGTATATGTGGTTTGCAGAAGTATCCTCCCCATCTTTATAGCTTGTTTTTTCATCCAGTTAATGTGGTCTTTTACAGAGCAAAAAGTTTTTAATCCCAATGAGGTCCACTTTAGCAGCTTTTCCTTTTATGATTTGTACTTTGGGTGTTGAGTTTAAAATTATTTGTCTAGGGCACCTGGGTGACTCAGTTGGTTAAGCAACTGCCTTCGGCTCAGGTCATGATCCCGGAGTCCCGAGATCGAGTCCCACATCAGGCTCCCAGCTCCATGGGGAGTCCGCTTCTCACTCGGACCTTCTCCCTTCTGATGCTCTCTCTCACTCTCTCTCTTCCCAAATAAATAAATAAATAAAATCTTAAAATTATTTGTCTAGCCCAATATCCTGACAGTTTTCTCTCATTTATTTTTAAAATTTTACATTCTGAGTTAATTTTTTGTATACCAAGATGTATTTCGGTTGGGGTTCACTTTTTTGGGCTATGTATAACTAAATTGCTCAAGCACCATTTGTTGAGGAGGCTGTCCTTTTTCTATTGAATTGCTTTTCTACCTTTGTCAAAATCACTTGAGCATATAATGTGGATCTTTTTCTAGGCTCTCTGTCCTTTTCCACTGATTTACATGTCTACCTCTCCTATGGTACCACATTGACTGGATTAATCTAACTAGTAAGATTATCCTGTAGAGTGATTTTTCCTCCTTTATTTCTTCTGTTTCAAAGTTGTTTCAGCTATTCTACTTCCTTTGCTTTTCCATATAAATTTTAGAATCATCTTGTCAGTATCTACGAAAAGTACTGCTGAGATTTTGATAGGAATTATATTAAATCATAGATTAATTTAGGGAGAATTAACGTCTCTATTGAGTTTTCTGTCCTATGAATATAGTATGTCTCTTATTTGGATTTTTTATTTCTGTCATCATTATTTTGTAATTTCAGTATACAGATCCTATACAATTCCATATTATGGAATTCCCTTTTTTGTTTGTTTAGCAGTTGTAAAAGGTATTGTTTTTAATTTTGGTTTCCACATCTTCATTGCTAGCATATGGAAATATTACTGATATTTGTGCATTGATTTTGTATCCTGTGACCTTGCTTTTTTTTTATAGATTACTTGAGAATTTTCTTTGATCTGACATTTTATTTAAGATTTTTATTTATTTGAGAGAGAGAGAGAGAGAGTGCATGAGCAGGGGGAGGGGCAGAGAGAGAGAGAGAGAGAGAAGCAGACTTCCCACTGAGCAAGTGGGAGCCCAAGGGGGGGTGTATGTGCTCCATCCTAGGATGCTGGAATCATGTCATAAGCTGCAGGTAGACATTGAACCAACTCAGCCATCCAGGTGCCCCATGATCTGACATATTTTTAAAAGTTTACTCTGGCTGTCCTGTGGAAGATAAATTGTATCAAGACAAAGGTATAATGAACCAGTACAATTAGGAAGCTATTAATCCTAACAAGAGTTATGGTGATTTCCTATAGGGTAGTCATTCAGTAAAGAAAAATGGTTGGATTTTTATATATTTTGAGGATAGAACTCATGGAACCTTTTTGAGAGGAAGAGAGAAGTTAATTCTTCTCCAACCAGTCAATTTAAACTATACTGTTACTGTTGTGTCATTATTATTTTAAAATAACTTCTCTAGAAATGGGTATATATTATTTTTATATATATTTTTATCTATCTATCTATCATTGTTATAGGATACAAAGAGATCATCCTCAGTTTTTAAAGAGTCTTTAAGAACATTATAAAAGACTTAAGTTATTGGTAATACAAGTGTCCAAGTTGTTTCTAGTATTTCCTAGCTACTCTAGAAATGTTTGTTGAGATAAATTTTAAAGTGATTTGTTATAAGCAGATTAAAACTATTAGTAGCTACTAGAAGCTGCTTGTGAACTATGTAGGGCAAGAAAGCTTTACCTCACATTAATGGCTTAAAAGACAGAAGGACTTAAGAAAAAAAAAAAGGACTTGCTCCTTCTAGGCAAAGTAAATTTGATGCAGAGAGTTGGCATACACATATTTTAAAATATATTTTATTTTGTTAAGGGTAATTCTTCTTTGTGAGTAAAATTTAATAGGCCATAGTTACAAAGTGTAAACTTTAAAGGTTCTTCATCAAAACTGCTTTCTACTTTGCAAAAATAATCACAGTTTATCTATTAGTTACTTGTGTATAAGATTAGTAGGTGTAGTTATTTAACTGGGACTACTAATTTCAGAAGGAAATAAAAGACAATTAAGTATAATAGTTCGCTATTCAAAAATCAAAGATTTTAGGAATGCAAATTCAGTCTTCCCAACCTCTGCCTTCGTAATTTAAAACTAGAACATAGAGATTTAGTAGATCATTTAAAAGTTGTATTTACAGAAAGGTATTTGGTTTACCTCAACACTCACTTTTGGAAGTAAAGACTTTGTTTTACTATTGCTCATGCACATGATAAAAGATTTGAGAGATATTTGAGAGATATATTTATTGTACAAGTTTCAGGTAGTTTCAAGCCCCTGCATTTTTTGAAAATTTAATTATGAGCATGCTCTAAAAATTCATTACATTGGATTCTCCTAGAGGTTTCCATAAAATTTAAAAACCATTTATCATCCATATATTTTTAAACTCATATTAAGTGAAAACCATCAAAGACAGGTTTTCTGCCAGCACGGTGAGATTTATATTGCTTTCTTATGTTTTACAATATTTTTACAAGCATTTTCTTTAGGTAGTCATACTATTTCTTGTTGATCTTGAAAATGAATAAAAAGGATAGAGAATTCTGGAAAATATAAACTACCCACAAATTAGAATATATTGCTTTCTGAGACATCTACCTTTCTGTCTTAATTTGTAACAGTAGTTGCATTCTGAGAGAGAGAAAAGATGTATCTCAGTGGTTTATTCAGCAAAATATAGATTTATTTGGACCTGATCATTTTTTGAAAGTTAGGGAAGAGCAAAATAGGTTGGAAAAAGTTATATCTTTTATAGGAGTAATTAGACTATTAAGAGTTTTTGTCTGTTCAGTTTTATGTGTTCATAACAGTATCATTGATTGTTCTTCTTTTGTTTTGCAAAATACCACGTATAGTACCACGTATGAATTTGTGGGGATTCATTTTTAGAAACACATAAAACTAAACATTCTGCTCTAATATTAATAAGTGTCCTTCCTTATGTTACTAGTACACTTTTGCTGGATGTCATTACTTTTATGTAGTTTTTTATTATAAGGAAAGATTTTGGCTTAGAGGTGAGTTTTACAGGCTTGTGATTTGTTCAAGATTCGTCAAATGACAAGACTTTGTCATTTAAGCAACAAACCCTTCCTTGTGGCATGTAATAGAACAGTACTCAGCTCTTCAAATTTGCGTTTTCTTTGATAAAAGCTGAGCACTTGAGCAAAAATATAGACTAAGTTTAACTAGTCTAACAGTTGTGATCCATATTTTTTATTACTGTCAGAGCAAATGACTGAGATGAATAATCACAGTGTGGGTGGTGTGGGTACATACTTAGCGGCCTTGTACCTTGAGGCAATCCAGGGAACAAACTCTTTAGAGCCTTAGTCTTCTGTGATGTGGCAGGAATATGGCCTTTTCTCTGTTTCAGAGTGTTGAGTATTTCAAAGAAAGTAATGGGAGAAATGTCTCTTAATGTGTATGATAAAGCTTAATGACTTTTGAAATTACTCCAAAGCAAAGTTTGTTCTCCCAGTCAGTATTTTGCTATATACTAATACTCTGGAAATGCCAGTAGGTTTTTCTGAGAAGAGATAATTATTTGATCAAGTCAATTTGAGAAACTTTTGTTAAATAATCCAAAATATATGTATATGTATTTACTGTAGGATGTCTCAGAGCCAATGTGTAGGTAGTGACATATGTTGTGAATTTCTAAGAAGGAGATGTATAGTTTTTGGTATTGCCAAAACCCACTTGATCATCTAAACCACCTATGATATCGGGAAGTATGATAGTGCTGCATAGAAATTGAGAAATATGTCCTAAAGCTGACTTTCTTTTCTTGTAAGAAAAGAGATTGGAAACAAATGTGGTAAAATGTTAATATTGGCTTAAACATGGTGATGGGTAAATTTTTTTTATTGCATTATATGCTATGTAATTATACTACCACAGAAAAAATACATTCCCAGAGATTTGAGTTTTTGCAGTTTTGGTGTTAGGGAAGCGTGGAAGCGGAGACTTTTGCAAGTACCATAAAGATAGCTTGTGCCTTGATGTTTGAATGTACGGTGAAACTTCCAAAATGTCTAATTTGAGATGAAAGAACTAATGGCGTATAGCTTTTCCTGGTAGTTACATTTAAGTGAGCCAGGAGTAAAGTCTTTAAATAGGGGCGCCTGGGTGGCTTTAAGTCCTGGGATCGAGCCCCGCATCGGGCTCTCTGCTCACCAGGGAGCCTGCTTCCCCCTCGCTCTGCCTACTCATGATCTCTTTCTCTCTGTCAAATAAATAAATAAAATCTTTAAAAAAAAAGTCTTTAAATGGCAGTATACTGGTACAACATCTAGGCATCCAGCTTGGGAAACACCATTTCCCATCAGCTTTAAATTACAACTCTTAAAAGTCTATGAACTTAACCTAACTCTAAAGATAATGAGTAATTTAAAATAACTACAAACAACCATAGTCCTCCTGGGTCATTCTTGAACCCATTTTCAAGTAGGTCAAAGTTAATTGTTGTCTACCCCAGGCTTCTATCACGCTTGACTCTGTCCCTCAGGAATTGGTGACTACAGCCTTTCCTACAAAAATATGTCATGAGCTGATAAATTCACATGCAATAAAATATTAGTGTTTGAGGAGGAATAATGAGTTTCAATTTCTAATGGAATGAAACTACTACATTTTAAGTAGTTTGAAAGACTTACACCAAAACAATGAATTTCTAAAAGTGGAAGGCTTTCTTCTGTAGATTGGGAGTAGATGTTTTGATAAGTGCCTTTCTGTGACTTTTCAAATCCATCAGAATGGATGTTATACTTAGAGACTGTATGCTGTACTTAGGAGACAAATGAACACTTGTTTTTAACAAGGAAAATAAAATGAGGGAAAAGTTTATTTAGTGGGAAGGATAATGTTGTTTTTAAAATTGCAAATTAGAGACTAATTACAAATCATACATTTTCTTTACCCTGAAAAATATTCAGTATTCATATATTCTTTATATTCATAGAATGAAGTATAGGCTAAGATGAGCAGAGTTAGTGAAGGCCCAGTGATAAGCTTCCAATAACTTGACTTTAGGGTCAGTTTTACCCCATAGCAATTATAATAAATAAATTTCCTATATCATTATTTTCATAGGTCAACATAAGGTTAGTTCCGTGCTGATATGAATCTTTGGGGAATAACTATTTCATTGCAAACCAATATCATATTATTTCAATTTAGCTTAGCAGTGCGTTGAAGCCAGATTTCATCAACTCATTTAAATTTGTCTTTTAGTTTAAACAGGCAGAAATCACTAAGTAGAAATATGTTCACACCTATGCAAGTAGATATCTATAATAAAGCTAATAGGTTTAATATAATATTTAATAATAATTTAAAGCTAATAGCTTTTAGCTTTAGTATAGATTTTAAATTCCTCAGTATTAAATATTTTCTTTTTGAGGTTTGTTACAGTTTCTATTGAGATAGTTTGTGTAAAAATGGGAGATCCGATGGCATTATCCATGGCTACGTTAGTATTTTGAAAATGTATTGCAAAGAACAAGGTGGGAAATTCTAATTTGTATATATATTTTTTATGTATATATATATTCAAGTTTGTATGTGATAATAAAATAGATAATACAGCACAATTGATATATGTTTTACATATTCACAAATATGTTTAGATACAGAAATATTTTATATATTTACATTTAATAAAATTAAATTATATTTTTTGGTAAATTCATAAGCATCAGAAATTCAAACTACCATAAACAAAACTTTCTGACAATTCCACAGGATTCCGATTTTAGAGTGTGAGTTAGATGGTATTTATTATGTAGAACACATTTCAGAATTAATCCAAGGAAGACATGCATTAGAGAAACATTTGATCTCTTACTGTAGGAGTTGTGCACTTGATCAATATCCAAGTGCTTATTTAGGGCCGTTTCCCACTCCTCAGTATGAATTTAGGATATCTTCAGCCCGCGATCTTTGATTCTGTATTTCCTCTGAAAATATCACAGACTTGCCTTCCACTTCTGGCATTGCCTCACCTGGCTGCCAAAGTTGTGGTGGCAGCAAGAGCTGAGACAGCAGCACGGTGTCGGGAGTAGTCCGTGGGGATGGGACTGCAGCCACATGCAAGATTATAAGGTGTGTTTCAGGTTTGGTTAATACAGGTACCTTCTACCAATCAAAATATTGATCCCTTTATTATAATCCCTCTATTTTCATCTTTGAATAAATAAGGAAAAGGAATAATTGATTGATACTTGGGACTGATTGTATGTGTGTGTGTGTGTGTGTGTGTGTGTGTGTGTGTGTGTGTGTTGAATAGTAATTTCAGTTAGGTGTCAAAGAGCAAGGTGTTTATTGTCTTCTTCGTGGGTAGAAACACATGGCCTCAAATAGTCCTGGGAGCTCAGAATGGGTCTGTATTTATAGCTTTATTTCCTTGGCTTTTACTCCTCCCACCTCCTACCTTAAAGACCCGTTTGCATGTCTTGAGTTGGTGCCAGGTGGGAATCAAAAACCAGACAAGGATTTATTAATTACTATGTCCTATATGTTATAGACTTGTCCACTTTCATTGGCCTCTAGGTAGTGATGAGTTTCTAGTTTATGTATTATGTAGCCTAGAAAATACATATAGTTTAACTTGCTGCAACATATATGTCATTGAAATCTTGTGACTTTTTCACAAATATGTAAATAAGTCTTGTCAAAGTATCTTTGTCTTAAATATCCTGAAATATAAGTGTCTTTGAAAATCTGTAGTTCTGAGATCTGGTGTATTCAGAAAGGTTGGAGCTTTAGACAACTGACTTCCAAATATCTTGATTTCTTTCTATATTTTACTTCTCATATCAACATCAGACAATGGAGATAGAATTAAAGATAAAAGTACAGGTTTGCCCCTCTCCTCACACGGCATTAAAGTAAAAATAAGTGCTATCCCCAAACCCCAGGTTGCTTTTGCTCACAACAAAAATGGAGTTCTTCCTAGTTAATTCTTGTTTATTTTCTGAGACATTTATATTCAATTCTGAAAGCTCTTTTATGTAAGCCTATATCTCTTGTGGTAATTAGCTTTTTTACTTCTACTGTATATGCAAAGGCCTCCTTGAAACCAGAACAGATTGGACTGTTTATTGATGGCATTTGGGTTTTTTGGACACTTTGGGTACAAGGATATATGACATTTGGAAGGCTGTCAGACTATAGTAATTATCTGGTACACTCTTGTTTGATTTAGATAATCAGTTCCCAAATAGTTAAATCATTCCACCCTATTCCTTTTACCTTTTAGGTGCACATTCCCCTATTTAAAATTAATCTCTTCTCTGCTAGCTTTTCTGCTTGTCCTATGTTCTAACTGAATAGAAGGATAATAGACCAGTGTTTTAACCACTTGTTTCAGTTCGGAACCTAATATTATTTAGTGAATATCAGTGCATTTAAAATAAAAATACATAGAGTCTCCTGCATGGCTCAGTCAGTTAAGCTTCTGCCTTTGACTTAGGTCATGATCTTGGGGTCCTGGGATAGAGCCCCACATCAGCCTCCCTGCTCAGTAGGGAGTTTGCTTCTCCTTCTCCCTCTGCCCCTCCCCACTGTTTGTGCCTTCTTCCTCTCTTTCTCTCAAATAAATAAAATCTTTAAAAAATTTTTTTCATGTAGTTTGGTTCCAGTAAAACTCATGTGCACGCGCGCACCCCCCACCCCCCCCCCATACACACACACGCACCCTTTTATTTTGAAGGGAATAAAACATGCCTTAGTTTGGTAACATGTTTTATGGGTAGGTTATAGACTATTAGGAAGGTTTAGCTTTTAAAAAGATTATCTGTAAAGCTGAGAAGAAAACATTCCGCACTCTTGATGTAAAAATTACTAGGTGATTTGCATGCTAGAATAATTTTACTGTAGTGCCTGTGAAGTGGTCAGAGTGCAGAAGTACTACCAGTTACCTGGCAACAAATAGCAGGCTAGATGTGAGCTGCAATTCTTGAATTTAATTGTCAGTAAAGAGATTCTCCAGTCATGCAGCCCGATTCCTGGCAGTTGTTTATAGACTTAGTTGCTCATGGATAATCTGTCCCTAGATTTTGTTTTCTAAATGTGAAACACCTCGGAAGCCTTTAGATTATACCAGCATTGACCTTGCTGTAGACCACTTAAAAAGTGAGCTGTGACAACCTGTAAGGGAGAATGTGGAGTCTTTTTGATTTACCCCAATTTGCCTATGTTACAGTAACACGGTGCTCCAAGAAGAGAGAGACAGGAAAAGGAGAAAAAAATTAGAGGATGGGAAATTATAGACTGGAGAGAGGTCTTTTTTTGATGGTTGGTACTATTGCTTTCCTACTTTATAGTTCTGTGAATAATAAGAGCAACAATTCAGGAAAGTTTCAATGTATTATATCTCTATTCCTTTTGGAAAATTGAAAACCTCATGTGTTGTGTCTGTCAGGGAATGGAAGGGAACTAACATTTCCTGAGCATCTAATATGTCTAAGAAATTATACCAGTTTCTTCACATAGATGATCTCACTTTTTATCATCACTTTTACAAGATGAATATTGCTATCTATAATCCCCTTCTAGTGATGAATGCTTCCACAAAGTTGAAGCATTTTGAGGTTAAAAGTCTTGCCCAATGTCACATTATGGCTTGATCCAAAGCAATTTTCCTTGCATTGCTTCGTATAATTCAGAGTATTTGATGGTTTTCAGTAACAGCAAATAGTTCTTTATGCAATTTAATAGGTCTTGATAAAGAATATGTAAAAAATAGAGTTTAAAAGGATCTTGTAAATCAGATTTAGTTCTCACTCCTGTACCCTAATCACTCTAGGTAAATTAAATATCTGTGTAGTTTTAAATAATTCTGGAAAAGATTCCATCATTTCCCTTAATAACCTAAATATGTCATTGCTTGGATTTAAGCCGTTTTCTTCTGGTTTGTCCTATATAGAGATAGAGAACAGCTGGTTACCATTCTCAATATAATAGTCCAAATATTTCAAGGACATTAAAAAGTATCCCCTCAACTCTTTCTTTAAAGCCAGAATACTTGTATCCTTTTGATCTTTCTTCTTTTTCCAACCCTTTCATCATCAGTGTGGGCTTCCTTCCTTTTTATTTCTCTGCATTCCCTTTCAGATGTGGAGATCATAACTGGGCATGGATATCCAGTGTGAGTCAAGCAGTGAAGAGTAAAATAAGAAGCTTACCTCAGAGTTTCTAAACTAATTTTCTATTTATGAACCCCAGTAATGTGCTTGCTTAAAACACAACAAGAATGGTGGCTTGCTCTCACATGTCACTTAGAGGTCTGCTATGGTGCAAGATTTTTTTTCCCCTGTTGTATTTCACTTTTTTACATAGCAGATTATGTAAAAGCTATGTATTTCATATTCCAAAGCACGCTATTTTGAAAAATGACAAATAAGAACTGCATAAGTATAAAGAATATTTTGATGGCAAAGAAACTTTTAGAAGATTTTAACAATGTAATCACTTGAAACACATTAAAAATGCTTTGTTCTTTATATATGGTGGGATCTTGAAATATTTTTTATATACCTAAAGAGCTGGTAATGCAGCTTTGCCTCAACGATTTACTTACTTACATAGGGGTTTTCTAATATACCAACTCCATTTTGAATACTATTTGAATCCATCAAAATTCTTTGTTTCTAGCTTATTTACTAAGGGGAACTGAAGCTTGTTATCTATTATAATGATCAATTTTCCTGAGGAAATATTAAATAGAATGAGATATCAGGCCAAGTTTTAGCCATACCATCCTTTAAAACTTACTCCAAAATGCACATTCTTTATTAAAATACCCAGCATTTTTTTCCTTCCCACTTCAGAACATTTTTAGTTTATAAAATCACTGTTTCCTAGAAAGTGTTGTTACAGTATTAGTTTTTTTTCAATTTTTGATTTGCTTACTTTGTTACTCAATTTAATGCCAATGCATTATCTTTTCTGTTAAGGGTAAGGAGATTAAAGTTATTTTTACTTAGCTAGGGAATATCTTGTTTTTATTCAACTTAAATGGGATAGCTTTTATTAGTGGATTTGCCATTTTCGTTCTGTTACAGTGTTGTAAATTTGCCAACTCAGAATTGGAGTTTTTCGCACATGCTTTCCAGTTTAATTAAAAGTTTGTCCTCTCTCAGTAAGTGCTGCATAAAGTTCTTGAAAGCCTGTTTATCACCGGGTTTAATAACATCAAATCAATCCTTGATAAAAAGTAGCTTCTATCTATAAAATGTATCCCTAAAATTAGCCATTTTATGTAGAAAAAAATTATGACTGAGTACAACTATTGGAGAAGCATTTTGAAGTCTCTTCTTGCCAGTTGGTTAGCATCTTCTTTGCATAAGAATGACCCATTAAATTGGACAATTTTTAGAGAGTAGCAATATTCTCTCTATAGCCTTGATCTTGGCATGAGACATACTGCCTGGGTCAAGTCACTTCTTGACCCAGTGGTGGGAGGGTGTCTTCCCTCCCACCACTTTCAGCAGTGGGTGGTATTTTGTGACATAGGGGTATATACCTCTTCCTGACAACTATTCCAGTGCTCCTTTTCTCTGGAGCCTTGCAGGGTCTAATAGAATGGGTTTCTTCTTTAAATTCTAGACATAATTCTTTACTTTCTTTTAATTGTTGGGGAGGCTTACTAACAAGATGAATGTAACAGTCCCTTTAAATTCCATTCATCATCAGTTTTCAAGAAAATTCAATCTCCAGTCTAAACAGGTCTGCGGAGAAAATAAAAACCACTACTAATAGTCTCTCATAAGCTTGCTTTTGTTAGAACTTTTTATTTTGAAATAATTTATGTTTATGAGACAGTTGCAAAGATAGTATAAAAGTTTCTCAGATATACATCACTTAGTTCAGAGCTAAAAGTTTTAAAGGCAGAATAGCTTGCCGTGTTTCCTGTTTAAAAACCAGGTGCTGGCTCCCTTTTAAAGGCATTTGCAAAGGCCTTTGGATGGTTGAGTATCTGTAGATGATGGTGTTGTGGAGCACATAGCTGCTGAAGTGTCTAAACAAGCTTTTTTTTTTTTTTTAAATTTTATTCATTTATGTGAGAAAGAGAGACCAGGAGCAAAGCAGGTTCCCTGCTGGGCAGGGAGCCGGACATGGGGCTGGATCCCAGGACCCCTGACCGTGGGATCATGACTTGAGCCAGGTGCCCCTGGACAAGCTATTTGAAGTAAGGAGTGCTAAGCTACATCTACCACTTTTAAGAAGGAAGGGGTATTTCTGGAGCCTCTCCTGTCTCTAATCAACGTAGAGTGGTGGCAGCAACTGAATGTCAAAGGAATTGCTGTCATCTTTTGTTTTTCCCACTGTGGTTTGGCCCCTGCTCTAACTTTAGACACTTTTATTTTATTGAAGCAACTTATTCTCATGTGACTTGCACTACTATAAAAGCCTTATTGATAATACTTTTTTGGTCATTTAATTTCACTGCTTTGTTCTTCACTTATTGATGTACTTTTTAGTCGAAAGGTTCTTAACCTGATGTTAATGCACTTCAGTTGATTCATTGTGGGCTTGATAGTGTGTATGGGAATTTGGATTTTTTTAAAGGGAGATCTATAGATTTTATGAGTTTTTTCAGAAGTGTGTGTAATCACTCCCTGCTTTCTTCCTTATCTCCAAATTAGTAATCATTCTGCTCTGGTGTGAGAAAGATAGCATAGAAAATGTCAGATAAATTAGATTGACATTCCACATTGCTAGTGGGATTTTAAATGTATATTCTCTATTAATATATATTAAAAGATAGGTGTTTTTGGATGGTTCAGTTGGGTAAGCATCTGATTCTTGATTCTGACTCAGGTCATGATCTTTGGGTTCTGAGATCAAGCCCCACATTGGGTTCCATGTTAGGCCTGGAGCCTGCTTTACTTAAGATTCTCTCTCTCTCCCTGTCTTGGCTTCTCTCCCTCCACCTTGCACATATGTGTTCTCTCTGTCTTTCTCTGTTTCTCTCCCTCTCTCAAAAAAAGATACATGTTTCTATCCAGAATGAAATTTAGTTTTGGACTTACTTAAAATTACTTTAGATAATAAAATTTAAGTTGCTAGTCAGGAAAATTAATTTTCCCTTTTTCTTACAACATAAAAAATGTTAAAACATTATAACACTTTTCTTCTTTTTTTAAAGTTTTGCCCATGAGAACATTATTTTTTTTTAAGATTTTATTTTTTATTTGAGAGAGAGAGAGATAGTAAGAGAACACCAGCAGTGGGGAGAGGGAGAAGCAGATTGCCTGCTGAGCAGGAAGCCCAATGTGGGACCCAGTCCCAGAACACTGGGATCATAAACGAAGCTGAAGGCAGACGCTTGACCAACTGAACCACCCAGGTGCCCTATAACATTTTCCTTACAACATTAAAATTTATTTTTTACAATTTGTAAAATATACCAGAAAGTCCCAGTGTAGTCAAATAGCTTATAACCATGAAATTTTAGTAGGGACAAAGAAAAAAAATATAGATTATGTTAACTTTTATACTAGAGATGTTAAGGAAAAAAGTATGGGAAGCTTGTTATGTTAGTGTGGGAAAACTAATGGAAATACTAATCTTATATATTTATAGAAGACATTCAAATTTCAGTTTAGTATCTCTTCTAACTCCCAGATAAGCACCTCTTATATCTTTAAGAACAATACTGTGTTTCTAAGCCTATTTTATATCAATTGTATTTTCTGGGGAATCATAAGATTTGCACAAAATCAAGATAAAAACTTATAAATTATTGAGATTTTCAGAAAGCATGATTTTGCCACATGAACCGTCTGGTCTTTTAAAAAAAATATTATAAGAAATAGAAAGCTGTAGCTGTGGCAGAAGTTTGAAATATATTTTGAAGAAATATACTTTCCATTTTATGCCTTCTATAAAGTAGAAAATCAATTCATTATGAGAGATTATGCAATTCTTACCTAGTTGTCATTTCATTGTTGTTAATAAGTTGTCATCTTACCTGGTTGTTATTGCATCTCAAATTTATTTTTCTCATTCAGAGGGTATTTAAAAAAAGAAAAACATTTTTTTAAATATTTATTTATTTGGCAGAGAGAAAGAGATCATAAGTAGGCAGAGAGGCAGGCAAAGGGAAAGGGGATAGCAGGCTCCCTGCTGAGCAGAGAGCCCGATGCGGGGCTCGATCCCAGGACCCTGAGATCATGACCTGAGCTGAAGGCAGAGCCTTTAACCCACTAAGCCACCCAGGCGCCCCTAAGAAAAACATTTTTAAAAGTCTGGATCATTTTAACTTTTAAAAAATTGTGATTTGAGGGATCTATACTGCATTGAAGAAATTCTCACAGATTTGGTGATTAAGACTTAACTCCTTTTTATTTTTTATTCTACTGTAGTTCTTTTTCCAGACCACTAAGTATTGTTATATCACCTATCTGTGTTCCCCCACTCAACTCTGGACTGCTGAAGGGTAAAAATTGAACCCTATTAAATCTATATTCTCACATTTAGCACAAATCAATATGTATTTTCAATATCTAGAACTCAGTAAATGCCATTTAAATGAACAAATTCACATGTCGAAACACCATCCTCTGTATTCTTTAGCTGTGCTGTCCAGTATGGTAGCCACTAGCTATATGTGACTAACGAGCACTTGAAGTGTACCTAGTCTGAATTGAAATTTGATATAAATATAAAATACACACTAGATTTCAAAGACTTTGAATGTAAAATAATAATAACTAATTAATATTTGTTTTGATTCCATGTTGA
Source organism: Nasua narica (assembly GCA_028533885.1). Lineage (NCBI taxonomy): Eukaryota > Metazoa > Chordata > Mammalia > Carnivora > Procyonidae > Nasua > Nasua narica. The sequence goes on along the minus strand of CM052800.1, from coordinate 84,845,778 downwards.
AATGAGTGTCTTTTATATTTTTGATTAAATAAAACCTATTAGAATTGAGTGCACATTTTTTGCTTTTTTAAAAAAAAAACTGCTAGACAATTTAAAATTACATATATGATTTGCATTAAATTTCCATTGCATTAAATTTCCATTTACATATATGATTTGCATTAAATTTCCATTTGACAATACTGTTCTGAAGCAAAAGCTGGTAAATGATGGCCCATGGGCCATATCTGGCCTATTTTTTATATGGCCAATGAGCTAAGAATGGTTTTTGCATTTTTAAAGGGTTTTTTCTTTTTTTAAAAAATGTATACAACAGAGACCATATGAGATACACAAAGCCTAGAATATTTATTATCTGGCCTTTAATAGAAAAAATTTATCCCTGTTCTAAAGAAGTTAGGAGGATATAAGTCATGGTTCTTACCCTCCAGCACCTTGTAGTTTAGTAGAAATAACATTTTTGAAATGTACATAGCACAGTTGAAGTTTTATTAAGTGAGAGTGCTCAGTCTTCAGGCTTATAAGATGTACAGGTGGACAAGAGGTAGAACATGAGGGTGACATGGCTTGGGCAGGCAGAGTAGTAGATGTGGTGCTGTGCTCCCCAGATTCTCCTTCAGTATGTTCTTGCTATCTCAGCTGGCTGCGACCGTTATCAACCCCTTTAGGGGATTGCCTTTTTAGAGCACCACCCTACCCGAGGTCACACCCATCCCAGGGTCCCTGGTGTCCAGTGAATGGTCAGGTTGAGTATACAGGCCTCACCCATTTCAGCAAACCTTAGACAATTCTGAATGGCCGTTGTAGCTACAGAGCTCCTGGCAAGCGCTGGTTGAGGCTGTCATAGCTCAGCTTTTCCTTCTACCCAGTTCTGCATCCTACCTCCCCTTTCCTCAGGTTTTGATCCCCAGGACATTCTCTAATTAATATTCTGCATATTAAATTCCATCTCAGTCTGCTACCTAGAGGATCAAACTTGCATTGGGCAAAAGGGTAAATAGTATTCACATGTTGAGAGCTGAGGTGACAAAGGGACAGAGACAAAAACAAACAAAAGCTCTCTCGGGGCTAGTGAAATTAATTATCTGGGTAATGTAGAGTGTTTATGTTTGAAAGGATAGGCTAGACAGTTGCCAAAAGGGCTTTCTCCTGGGGAGAACAGGAAGCTTTTTGAACAGGGGTGTGACATGAAGAAAACAGTGCTTTAGGGAAGTTGCTCTAGGAAAGAGAAGTACAGAGTATAAGAGCAAAATTATTAAAAATATATCCATTTCTATGCTAATTTTTCATCAGTGTCTGATTTTATGGGTTGTCAGTAGGTGATGATTGAATGCATTGTTTAACTAAAATCTTACTAGTTGAGATTTGAGAACTTGAAATTATTCCAAAGGCTGGATCAGGTTCCCTCTCTTGAGTCTCGTCCCAAAGAGGGTAGGAAGAGTGCCCTTCTAGAGTGTCCTGGGCTCATCCAAAGAGTTGCCTGGCATTTTACCCACTCCAGTTTTTCCAAATGCCAGCTGACACAGCTGAGCCTACTCTTGCCAGTTGGGTTTGCTGTGACCACTTTCTTCTCTTCTACAGAGAAAACAGAGTTGCCCACAGCTAGAATCGGAGAGGCGGGGGGGGGGACTGAATTGAGTGGTCATCCTAGATAGGTAGATGGCACATTTTATCCGTGGCCCCTTGTGTTTCCTTCAGAGTTTTACACTGTTCTAATTTGGAGGGAAGTGTTTTTATTTTTGTTGTTTCTTGATCTGAAGGAGTTGGTTATTTGATACTGCTATTTAGAGCTAAGGAGGAGAAGCCTTTGTTACCAGGGCTGGGCAGTGTGGCACAGAATAGGGTTTAGAATATGCAAACGGAGCCGGTATCAGTGACTCTTCTGGAGTTCAAGTAGTCTATTGTTTTACCAGTGTTGCAGCTCCAAGAACCAGCAGGAAAAAGAAATATTATTTATATATACACGTGCATATATATACTATGTATAAAATACATGGTAATTTTTTCAACCCGAAAGGATTACTCCTCCCTTGGCTTTTATTATAAATTGGTGGAATTTACTTTACTTAAATTTCATTGACAGAAGCAAAGATGGGCAACATGCAACGATGAGCTTATTTAAAATAATGCTTTGAGGGGCGCCTGGGTGGCTCAGTGGGTTAAAGCCTGTGCCTTCGGCTCGGGTCATGATCTCAGGGTCCTGGGATCGAGCCCCACATCTGGCTCTCTGCTCGGTGGGGAGCCTGCTTCCCCCTTTCTCTCTACTTGCCTCTCTGCCTGCTTGTGATCTCTCTCTCTCTCTCTCTGTCAGGTAAATGAATAAGATCTTAAAAAAAAAATAACGCTTTGACAAGGCAGTGAAATGGTTGCCTGTTTGAAGTTGGTAGATTTTCTTAGGGTGTTTTATTAAAAATAGCCTCAATCTTTGCTGGCTTTGGTCACAGCCTCTGAAGTAAATTCAATTTCAGTTGGCCATTCAATATTATATGCTTGTCTTTCCATGAAATAATTTTGCAAGATCCGATATGCAAAAAGTACCAGATGGAGAGATTATGGACAAGTAGGAATGTAGGATGCTTAAGTACATAGTCCTTTGAAATGAAATAAATAGTAGAATTAGCTTCTTAACATGATTCATAGTTGCAACATTTGCATTATAAAAGTGTCTAGTGTTTTCTTAAAAGAATGACTGTCTCTTGCTCATAAATCTTTTCTTAAAACTTAGTGTCACTGATTCAAAACACAAGTTAAGACAGGAAATATTTTTAATGAATGCAGATCCATAAGAATGAGTTTCTTAATTTAACTTTGCATCATAACAATTTAGTCTTTACATTAAAAATATTTTGTGTATGCTCTCTGTAACACTATATCAGAATTCCCAAAGTGTCCCCCCGCTTTTTTTTTTTAACATATAATGTATTATTTGCCCCAGGGTACATGTCTGTGAATCATCAGACTTACACATCTCACAGCACTTACCATAGCATATACCGTCCCCAATTTCCATAACCCAGCCACCCTATCCCTAACCCCCCAAAGTGTGTTTTGTTTTTATTTTATATATAGGGCTAATTTTTTATTTCCCACAAATCTTACTATCTTTGTTAGGGATGGGAACAAGATGATTATGAGTTCAATCACTTTTTAGGTATGAAGATTGGAAAATGGGACAGAATGGGAGGGAGAAGAATGTGGCAGTGTCACTTGTCTTCTAGAGCTTTTAGACTGATCAGAGTTAACCTTTTGATAAACCTTTTAGATTGCATGCTTGAGCATTTATGACATAATATTAAAAGGAATCTATAGTACTTAAATATGTCAGTATATTTCTGAGAGAATATGGTTGTCTGGAAAGTAATATCTTGGTAATACAAGTGTGTGAGTGGTGTTAAGGAAAATAAAATAAGGAAAGGATATCAGATAAGCAGAATAAAAGTAGCATTTTACATGAGGGCTTTTACTTTAATTTCATGGCATATTAGAGATATAGCTCTACCTCTACTGTTTGCCAAAAAACATCCTCTGTGCCTTTAATCTGTTCAAGCTGGTTCCTTAATCTCCTTTAACTCCCTGTACTGGTAGATAAGCCCAGGGATCATATCATATTTCTTTAGTTGGTAGAATCCCTATATTTCTATTCCTACTATATTAGTGTAACCTTTAAGACTTTAAAAATATATCACTGAGGTAGGTATATCCTTTCCTAGAGGCACTTTGGCAATATCTTATATAATTGAAATACAGATAATGCCACTGATCTAATAGACATACTTCTAGAATGACATAATCCCAAAAGTGTGTGTGTACACATATAAAATATTTCTTAAAGCATTGTTTAGTAGTAGTAAAAACTGGATCTGGATACAACATCCATGTCTATCATTTGGTGACTAAATAAACCAGATTATTGAGTGCCATGGTAAAAAGTTGATATAAATATAAATAGGAAGGTGTATAAGATATCATTAGATGAAAGAAAAACAAACTGCAGAATAGTTTATGTAGTGTGATCTAATGTATTTAAATAAAAGAGAAAATGTCTGGATATATAATTGTTTCCTGTCACCAGATATGTTTGGAAGGACATGTAGGCAGTGAAATTTTGGGAGAGTGGGAGCCAGAGGTGAAGAAGATAGGATTTTCATGTTTACATTTTCCTTTTTGTACTGTTTAAATTATTTTGGCAGTAAACATATTTGTAATATATTTTAAATTTAAATGTTAAGCACTGATAGAAAAATTTAAAAAATATATATATATATAAAATAATGATGATGATAGCTAATATTTGTTGAATGCTTATAGTGGACCAAGCACTATTGTATACATGTGGCATATATTTTTTGACTAAATTATCACAGACATATATAAAAAGATCCCTTTTATATAATTGATGAGTCTGAGGCACAAAGAAATATGTAGTTTTATGTCAAGTGAGTATATGAGAAAAAAGTCAAATAAAGGCATTGGTATAGAAAAAAATGTTACCATTTATAAATGATCTCTCTTTTTGTGACCTACAAGGCTGAACACTGTGGCTTCCTAGTTTTGTGACCGGGAAGGAAAGAAAAGGTTCTTCTACCTATGACTTCTGCAGTAGTTCTTAGGAGTTTAATTCAAGGAGAAAAATGTCTATTTGATAAATTCCAAAGACTTCTTTGAGGGAGTTGTTTCCAGGGGAGAGCTCAACTATGCTTGGGAATTTTTGTAGGTATTTCAAAACAGAGAGGTATTATGAGTCATTTCTCATAACTGGCCTCGTATAGTAAGAAAAAATCCTTTTCATATTTTCCAAGATTATTTAGAGATGCTAACAAATGATTTTTTTTTTCTTGCGATAGTTATCCAACTACAGAAAGGAGATAAATAGCTTTTAGATCAGGGCTTTGAATGCATTTTAGGATAGTGCTCTTTCATTCAATAGATATTTATTGTGTATCTGAGAAACCTGTAATTTTATATATTTTAACAATCAAATTCAAATTCCTGTGGCTCCCAAAATCTTCCACAATCACTTCCCTTTGTGTTAATTAGCTTCTTTCTTCACTGTTCTGCAGGAAACTCCCTCAGCATCAATTGGCCTGTTCAGTCTGGTGTTTTCATCATTCCCCTGGAGCTACTTTTGCCAGGAGATGAGCTTAAGCACAGGGTATTTAGTGTGCTTGACATCTATAACAGGGCCTGTACCATAGAAGACTTACAGCTTTTGAACAAATGAATGAAAGAATGTATTCATTTTGGTTTTCATTCTCTTGTACATACACATTTCCATATGTAGATCGTTCCCTCCCTTTTTCTCCTCAACCTTTTCAAAACCTTTAGATCAGAGTCATTGTAGTTATGGAGAGACCTTTAGTCAGTATCACTGACTGCCTGGCTCAAACCTACTGCCTCCTGTACCAAATCCAGACTCCTTTGAAGTTTAGGGACATTGTGCTACTCACACATCCAAGTGTATTTCTTAGACTGTTTTTCAGACTATTTCAAAACATAATTACACATTACTTTTCCTGTGCCTCATGATGGAACCATCTTTCTTTTAGATACAAGAGTTAAAAACATGGCCTCTGAACAGATGACCTGAATTCAAATGGTGATTCTTTTACTTCCTAGCCCTGTTAAAATTTCTTAAAGTCTCTGAGTCCTAATCTCCTTTTAAAAAGAAAGAAAGTGCTAAGGACTCACTAATCTATTAAAGCGTTTAGCACAGTGCCTGGCATATTGTAAACATTCATTAAATGTTAGCTATTATAAATGAATTGCTTCTCTGTATATTTTGTCTTATCTCTGAAGTTGAAGTACGGATTACTTTTGGACTGCTCAAACACCGCTACTTAATAGCTTTTGTTAATAGGTTATTAGAAAGGTGGATGAGAACCCTTAAGAGGACAAGGGAGTTGACAGAAATCTGTTATAAGTGATTGTGTAGAGATTTTAATCCCTCTTGCTTGTTTCTTATGGGTCTACTAATTTATTAAACGCATGGTGATTGGTTACTTACTATATGCCAGGCACCATTCTAGGTTCTGGTGATATAGTAGGAATCAAAATAGAAGAAAATGCCTGTCTCCATGGAACTTATATTTTTAGTCATAGGTAGAATATAAGTATGTGAGATGGTAATAAGGGCTATGGAAAAAATGAAGCAACAGAAGGGGGCTAAGTTGTAGATATACAGAAGCATATGTGTGTATGTCTGTCAAGGGGTGTGGATTACAATTTTAAATATGATGGTTAGAAAAGACTTCACTTTGTATGGCATATTTAAGAAAAGTTCTGAAGAAGGTAAAGAAATAACTATGTATGTACCTGTGGGAAGCTTTCTAAGCAGAGGGATCAAGAAGTATAAAGGTCCTGAGTTCATAACATACAGTCTCTGTTCAAGGAACAACAAGGGGGTAAGTGTGTTTGGAGCAGGATGAGTCAGAGAAAAGGTAATAGGAAATGAGGTAAAGTGTGTGTTGGGCTGGGGCAAGTACAGATCACGTATGATACTGTAGACCATGGAAATACCTGCATCTTTTATGCTATGTGAGGTGGAGAGCCTTGGGAAGGATTTGTTTGCAGGAATAATATTATCTGATTCAATTGCAGTGAGATTACTCTGGCTGCTGTGCTGAACAAAGATGAAAGTGAGCAAGGGCAGAAGCAGGGAGACAAATTGGAAGCTATTGCACTGATGGAGGAGAGACATAATGTTGGCTGGGACCTGGATGATTGTAGGGCAGATGGTGAGAAGTGGCTGGATTCTGGTTATAATTTGAAAGTAGAGCCCATAGGAGCTGCTGACAATTGGATATGAGGTATGAGGGAAAGAGAACAATCAGGGATGAGATGTGACCTGAGCAACTTGGAAGGATGGGGTTATTTATTGAGATAGGAAACACTGAAGAATCATAGGTTTGGAGGGAAAGAACAAGAGCTAAGTTTGGACATGTTAAATTGGCAAGCCTTTTAGACATTCATGTAGAGATAGAGAGCTGACCCTTGGATATAGTTTGGAATTCAGGGGACAGGTCAGGGTTGGAGATCTAGGGCTTATCTATATACAGATAGTATTTGAAAGGTAGAGATTGGATAGTGAATAATTTGCAGGTTCCTCCTGGCCCTCTCATACCTTTTTTCCATTTAGTTTCTCTACCTTTATTTTATCATTCTTCTTATTTATGTTCTCATCCCACAAAATCCAAAATGACAGTATTGTCAGTTATCATTCAGCTTGGTTGATGTGGAGGAGCATTCTATTTTTCTCTTTTGAGATATTCAGAAGTAAGTATTCATTTTAGTGAGAGGAAGGATTATTCTTGATGACGCTAGTTGTGATAGATCCTGTTCTAAATAGAAAGTTGGAAATTTATTTTTATGTTTGTTTTAACAGTATTTTTGTATCAACTGTGTGCTATCCAAGGTCTACCCATCCTTGAATCAGTCTATAAATACGTGTAGAACACTATGTACCTGTGCTGTGGATGATATTAGAGAAGTGTTTTTCTGAAAGTTTCTGGACTCGGGAAACTTACTAATTAGTTGAGAGCCTGGACACACACAGACAAACCAATTAAACACATGTAAGACAACGTGTAATTGTGCCTTAGGTTGTATAGTTTAGCAGTATAAAGATGAGCTTATTAAAACTAACATTTTGATATTTTTGGTAACTTCCTGGTAAATTACTTTATTTTCATCATATGTGGGTGAGATGTGCTGTCCCTGCTGTGTGCCCAATACCCCATAGATCTTGATGATTCCCTCAAGAGGTATTAGAATCAATACCACTAGCTCCTTCTCACTGAGGATAATGAGCATGTGACCCACATTCCCAAAGTAAGATCGTCTTGTAAATCCAGATGTTGATGTTTTCATTCATAGAAATGCCTGCTTTTTGAAAAATAAAGTATTTCTTTATTGGGTTGCAGGTTGCCTCTTATTCTGGATTTTTAACTTTTCAAAATATAAACATATTGGTGCCAATTGAAGAGCAGCTTCATTACAAGAGCTGAAAGCGTTAATGAAAGCTTATATTAATGCTTCATTAATAAATCAACAGTGGGTAAGAAACTAGATCTTCCTTTTCCTGAAGACCTTAATGTATCTCCATGCTCCATTGGTTTAGAGGTCAGGAATCTCCTAAAGTTTGAGGTCGGCTGATATCATATGGCTTTGCCATTCTTTGGACAGATTGGCTGATTCTTACACCCCTAGATTAATCCACTAACCCAGGTAAACTACTTGATGTGGATAATGAATGCATCTTTTACTTGCATGTAAGATTTTTAAAATCTGAAAAACTTGAGAGGTTTGTACATAGAGGGAGAGAATTTTGGTTTTTGCTTGGTAAGAAAAAGTGAGGGAGAGTGGATACAGTAAAACTCAATTTCATTTAGCTTTGGGATACTTAATAGAATGGTTTTGTAGTAGATAATTTCTTCCTAATTGGGTTCATTTTAGTAGATATTAAAATATTACTTAGTACAGGAAAGTCTGAAACATTTCTTTTGAATAATTCCTAAAGAGTTTTCATCTAGACAGGTGAAAACATTTTTACCTGAAATAATAAGATATTTCATTTTTGTACTTACATTTTGTAATAACCATATCCAACCTTAAAATTCATAGGAGAAACTTTTAAATTCTTAGGTCCTGAGCAAAAATTTCCAGGAGAACTCCGTTAACTTTCAAAAACCAGCCCATTTGGAGTGTAGGGATTATGAGTAACAATTAGACTCAAGGAGAAAGGAAATAAGGCATTAATTCTTTCTCCTCTGCTACTTTCTGCCCTTGTTTGATGTTTCCATTTTTCTCTATAAGGATCAGAAACAGAGGAGTATTTGAATGTCAGGAAGTGAATTAGTTGATCTTTAGTAAGGGCTTGACTGACGCTACCAATAAAAGGCAGTGTTTTATTGGGTCATCTCCAAATACCTCACATCAGTGAAGTCTCAGGAAAAAATCTGTTAACATTTTGGAATTTAGCCAAACTAGCTAAGTTAGTTAGAGCTTTTGGCTCTCTTGACTTCCAGGCTGGTCTCCTAGGAATTTTTTTATGGGAGCTTTGGAGTCTGTAAACTTTATAAATGTTGCTTCTCACAACACAATGGAACCACACTGGGAAGGACTGCAATCCAAGGAGATTGTTTAGGTTTGGCTTTCTTATCCTGACCCCTTTCTCAGAATCTTCCTTGCCCATTCTATTTTGTAGATGATATTGGTAGGAAGGTTAGCTCAAGAACCAGTTTATAGCCAGCTGCTGCAGATTTGTTTTATTTATTTTTTCAACATCTCCTGTGGGTCGGAGGGAATTTAAATGATTTCCCATGGGCTTCTGCCTAAATAAGGAAGTAAGTATAAGGTTTCCTTTACCCTGTGATGTGATGAAAATCATTATATGCAAGTCTGAAAGTTGTACTGATATGTCAATAATAGCTTTGTTTTAAATGATAGTCAATGAAGATAATATTCCTACAAATAACATAAAATTTAGACGCTTGTGTTCAAGGGATATATTAGGTATATACATTGATGTTTTGTGGCATGCATGTTTTCTATAAATATTTAGTGCAATAGGAATTTACACTGTGTAAATGTAAATTATCAAAATTTAGTATTACTCAGTTGACCCACTGAAGATTATAGACATTTTTATTTAGTGGATATCATCAAATTGATATTACTTGATTTTATTTTTATTTTTATTCCAGTGTAGTTAATATACAGTGTTACATTACTTTCAGGTGTACAATATAGTAATTTGATACATCATGCTGTGGTCATCCCAACAAGTGCACTCCTTAATCCCTATTACCTATTTCACCCATTCACCACCCTTCTCCCCTTTGGTAACTTGTCAGTTTGTTCTCTGTAGTTAAGAGTCTCATTCTTAAAATTAAAATAAATTTGGGGAAAAAAAAAAAAGAGTCTCATTCTTGTTTGTCTCTCTCTTTTTTTTTTCCTTTGCTTATTTGTTTCTTAAATTATGCATATGAGTGAGATCATATGGTATTTATCTTTCTCTGATTATTTCACTTAGCGTTAAACTCTAGCTCCATCCATGTTGTTGCAAATGGCAAGATTTTATTCATTTTATGGCTAAATAATACTCCATGGTGTGTGTGTGTGTGTGTGTGTGTGTATAATCTTCCTTATCCATTCTTCTATCCATGGACACTTGGGTTACTTCCATATCTTGGCTATTGTAAATAATGTTACAGTAAACACATAGGTGCATATATCCCTTTGAGTTAGTGGTTTTTGTACTTTTGGGGTAAATACCCTGTACTGTAATTACTGGATCTTAAGATAGTTCTATTTTTAACTTTTTGTGGAATCTCCATACTGTTTTCCACAGTGGCAGCACCAGTTTGCATTCCTATGTACCGGGCTAAAAGGTTCCTATTTTTCCATATCCTCACCAGTACTTGTTTCTTGTGTTTTTGATTTTAGCCATTCTAACAGTTATGTCGTGATCTCTCATTGTAGTTTTGATTTGCATTTCCCTGATGGTGAGTGTTGTTGAACATCTTTTCATGTGTCTGTTGGCCATCTGGATGTCTTTGGAGAAATGTCTGCTCACGTCTTCTGCCCATTTTTAATCAGATTATTGTTTCTTGGGTGTTGATTTGTGTAAGTTCTCTATATATTTTGGATACTAACCCTTTGTCAGATATGTCATTTGCAAATATCTTCTCTCGTTCAGTAGGTTTCCTTTTTGTTTTGTTGGTTGTTTCCTTCGCTGTGCAGAAGCTTTTTATTTTGATGGAGTCTGATATTATTTATTTTAAATATATTTTGTTAGAAGGGCTAAGTGTATTTATTTTCATCCTTTTCTAATAGGGTTGAATTGGTATTTTGGTGTACAAATGGAAGAAATATGGTCAACAGAGAAATTCTTATGCAGAGACAAGGCATATGGAATGAATGATGGATTTTGTGTAGAAATAATCTTTTCTTAGATAACAAGAGGTTGAAGATTGAGACACTTAGCAAGGACTCTTAAATTATTCAGTGATTTCCTCAGAAGCATTTTAAGTTGTGCTTATGTAATTGTTTCATGGTTGACTTTATTTTTCTCATGTATTGCTATTTTTCTTTGTCCTTTTCTCAGGAGTAGGAAGAAAATTTCATTAAAATACAAAACAGAATTATATTTATTGGCCACATTTCACAGAAGAGTCATTGTGTAATTTGGCCAGTTTCCTTCACCACCCATTTAAGTAGTGTGGCAAATGTAATTGGGATTTCCCCAGCCATTTAGGAACATCTATAAATCTTTTTAAATGTAGATGTAGCCTCAGAATGGCTTCCAGGGAAAGTCTATTCAGCCTGATGGCATTACCTTTACTCTCACCATCAGATTTCTTTCCACCCAATTTTCTAATTTAAAAGGTATAATTAGCTTTAGTCTTATAAGAAAGTATGTATCTTCATATCTTAAACTATTGGTAGAGCACGTATGGTACTTAAGCCTACGAAATTATGCAGAACATGTAGGTTATCAGTCTTCAAGTTTAGGAAGAGAGTGTTGTGATGGATAATCTATATCTTTTTAATTTCAATGGAGAGTGTTCCATTTGTTAGAAGAATCTTTTTTTGCGACACATGATGGTGAATTGCCTTGATGCATTTGTGTTCTTGTGCATACATAGCACTCTATTAAAAAATACTTTGTGTTGTAAATCCCAAGACAATCCTGTATCTTAATTATTCTGTGCTTGTAATAATAATTTCTTAACTGCAGTAAAATAATCTCATTTTATGTCTAAGGGTTTTGAGTCTCAGGGCATTCACAAACAGTCCCTTTCTTATTTCCTGTGTGATCTACTACCAGTATCAAAAGAGAATTCAGAGAGGGGAAGACTCTCTCTCACAAGACTATGGGGAAACTAATATATACAGAACTACAGTTCTTGAATTTTGGTTTCATAGTAGTTTATACATTTAGCACAATACATGGTGCATGGTAAAGACAATGAATAATATGTCAAATATAATCAAATTAAAGCTGCCTAGGATTGATCTGGAAATAGTTCAACATTAGTAAGAAAAAACTATTTTAAGATAGGAGAGAGGTCTAATTATCCTCATAAATGGTCAAAGGATAAGGTGGTTGCCTGGGGAAACCATTCAGACACTTTGAAAATGTAACTCTGGTTAATTCAATAATAATAATGTTTCCAGTTACTCTTCTGATTCAGTGTTTCCAAGGTGTAATAACTGGAGACACAGGACTAGAGTTTAGCATAGGCACAGATCTGCTTTGGAGGACCTTCTCACAACTGGGAGTTCACTTTCCATTATTTCACAAATCACTTCCTTAAATGTCCTGGAACCCTCCCCCAATCATTCCTTTGCCAGATGCTGTAGGAATTCAAACAAGATATTTTATTGGCTGAGGTGGTTAGACCTGTGACTTCTTGTTCTTCTCTCAAATTTTATCAGCACATTTAGCAGTATAAATTCAAGAATGGGGATGAGGTTGCATGGGAGATGAGTTATAAATTATGCTGAATTGTGCCAGGACCTGCTGTTGCTTTCTTTGGTCATCACATTTTGAACATTCTTTTCTTTGGTTTAACTACATTTGGTTCATCTTATCATTCTTGATCTGATTTCATGTGTCATTTTTACAATGGATGTTCTCCCATGCTACCCCTTTCCTCAGTGGTACTTTGGGTATTCAAACCAAGTAAATGTTAATTCCTATTCAGTAGCTTTGCCATTCAACTAATAATTATTGAGCACCCATTATATGCTTGGCACATAGTCTTTGGAGAAACAGTGTTAAACACGACAAGTTCTCTGCCTTTAAGAAATTAGTATTTTAGTGGTAAAGAATGGTAGGAGATGGGAACAGATTTCTCTTAAGTAAGTAATCAAATAAACACATGTTAATTTCAGATTGTGTTAAGTTCTATGAAGGCAATAGGCAGGGTAGGATGATGTGATTCAGATTAATGAGATGATAGTGGGGCTGCTTGAGAAAGAGTAGTAAGAAGAAGAGGTATGTTGGTAACATTTGAGCAGAGCCCTGAATAATGAGAAGGAGCTACCCATTAGCTTTCTAAGCTTTCTTAGTCTTTCTAAGCTACCATAGAAAAAACTAAGGGAATATTGTCATATGAAAGGGTCCCTGAGACAAGAATAAGAAGTGCATGATAGAGGAAAAGAAAAGGCAGTAGTGTGTGTGGAATAAAACAAAAGGGAGAGTGGAATGAAATGAGGCTTGAGAGTTAGGGAGTGACTGGTTTATAAAGGTTATTATAGGCCTTGAGTCTTAAGTTGGGTTCTCCATGAAACACTCGGAGGTGGAGATCTGCATGAAGGAAAGTTATTGGGGAATTATCTCTGGATCAACATCTGTGAGGGAGTGAAAATGGATTGGGCAGTCAGGAGTTGGAACTGAAATACCTCCCAAGAAAGGTCTCAGTCTGTCTTTTGGTAGACTACGAATGGGGTTGGCCCTTCAACATTGTCCCATCTTTAGGCAAGGAGTTGGGTCTTTAAATCTTTGCATAGGTCCTTAATAAATGCAGATATGACCTTCACTGAGAGGACTCAGCTGATCCAGCTCACAACTCCTGGATAAGGCCTCCGTTGAGAGCTAGCCACCTCCAACAATCTCAGTAGCTAAGGAAAGAGTGCCTTGGTCCTGAACAAGGGGACCACGGCATTTATCACACTACCAGAAGCATTCAGTTTTGAAGGTTCAACTTGTTTTTCACACTGTTTATACATTTATATTTTTAAATAGTTGGTAAATGAATGAGGTGACAGCAGACCCAATTATACACACACACACATTTCAAACAGTTTTGTTTTCATTCAGGGTAAGGCTGAAGGAGGTCAGGAAAAGGTGTAGGGATTAGGGAAGAATATTCTTTCATTTTTTCCCACCTTCATCTTCTATTTTGTTCTAATTTATCCGTTTAACTATTGTGTTTTTTTTTTTCAAATGTGTTCATAGTTCTCTTTATGTTAACCTCTTTTGCTTTTTTTTCTTCTATGGTCACTTTTTAGTAGAGGACCAATTTTGAAAGAGACTGAAGACAGTGTTATAAATCCATCTTAACTGTTTAGACAGGCAGCAATGATGATGTGGCTTGGGGCAGTGAAAGTTGGAAGGCAAAGGTAAGGTGGGTTTGAGACATTTCAGGTTTGAAGAGTTGTTATTCTGTGTCAGAATATATGAATGAAGGAAAGAAAGAAGTGAAAGGGGGAGGAGCATGGTTAGGCAGCAACAGAACTAGAAGAGGATAAGTTCTCTGCAATGGAGGATGTTTCTGAAATGCCTCATAGGACAACCATATGAAGATGGACCTCTGGCAGCCTAAGACGTTTAGAAATCAGAGTAGAGGTCAGGCTAGAGACATGGATTTTAGAAACAGTTATGTGGAGAGGATAATTGTGAATAGATGGTTTACTATGCTATTTCTAAAGTCAAATACATGTAATAGAAACCATGTCATTTAACTGGAAAATGGTGGAAAGTTGTTTTATTCTCACATAATTAAAGCCTGGGGCATGGTTAGAAAGGAGAATGACCCCCTCTCCACCCAGGGCTTTCAATATCTTTTGAATAAGGTTGCTTTCCAGATGAAATTCTGAGAAGATAAAGATCTTGTGAAGGGCACACGTTTGGCAGATACATAATGTAAAGGAGAGATCCACCTGGTCGGCCTCATGCTGCTTTTGGATGGCAAGAGTTTCAGAGTACTTTGGAATAGATTTAGTTTTGATAGTTGATGTTGGAGTTCGGAATTTTCTGGAAGACTTATTCAAATTTAGCAACTATAGAATCAGTTGTTATTTAACAATTAAGAGACTTAAGTGTTTTTCCTTTGCTGGGTCTGTTCTATCTAATCATTGTGTTATTTGGTAAGGTACAACTGTCTATTTAATTGAATGAAGTTTTTTTTGTGTGTTTTTCATTTTGTAAATGTAGGTGCTACTCTGTCATATTGCCTTAGAAGTTTTAATTCATGTATTACTTTGTAACAGAAAATCACCTGAAAATTACAGTGTTTGTGGGAGATTTTCTGTAATGATTAAGCCAAGAAGAGATGTAGGAAACAGGTAAAGTGCCTAAAGATGTAATATTTCATTAAGAGTAAAAGGAAAATAAAAATATCCCATTTGTATTTGGCTGCTTTTATTTTATTGACCAGATCTGTCAGAAGCTACCCATTTCCAGCTGGTGGGTAGGTAGTCAAGAAATTCTTGAGTTTCTTATTTCTTATAAAGCATTCATCAGATAAAAGGCTTTAGAAACAAGATTTCCTTGTTTATTATTTTTAAACATTTTATTTATTTGATAGAGGGAGAACACAAGTGGGGGTGGAGGGTGGCAAAAGGAATGGGAGAAGCACACTCTCCCACTGGGCAGGGAGCCCGATGTAGGGCTTGATCCCAGGACCTTGGAATCATGACCCGAGCCTGATGCAGATGCTTAACTGACTGAGCCACTCAGGCGCCCCAAGATTTTCTTGTGTAAGCACAGGACAGACTTGGTCTTACCATGGCAGCCTGTTTTATTACCCCTTGTAGGACTATTGTTAATTCTGGGTTGGAGGGCAATGTCCATCAGTCCATTCCAGTCATTAGGGGTCCTATTAATGGGACTGACAATTTTTTAGGCTATCAGTTCTTTTCATCCTAGTTGTTTAAACCATTTGAATTGGATTTGATTGATGATGACCTGTCTTACCCTTAAGAAGATGGTTTATATGTGCCTGCATGGCTCAGTTGGTTAAGAGTCTGCCTTTGGCTCAGGTCATGATCCCAGGGTCCTGGGATCAAGTCCTGCATTGGGCTCCTTGCTCAGCAGGGAGTCTGCTTCTCCCTCTACCCCTTCCCCCCTCCCCATACTCTCCCTCTCTCTCTCTCTTACATAAATAAAATCTTTAAAAAAAAAAAGATGGTTTATGACCACAGGACAGTTGATGTTTATTTAGTCAATAGACATTTATATATCACCCATTTGTATAAACATTGTACTGTTAGAGGTTTTATTACTGTTATTGATCATGGCTAAGCAATGATTTGTAATCAGTTAGCTGGAAACATAAAAAATTATTACTGGCTCAGAGATAAATTTTCCTCCCCTTTGAGAACACATGGCTGAAGGCCACCTGGGTGGCTCATTTGGTTAAGCGTCTGCATTTGCTCATGTCATGATGGTCTTGGAATAGAGCCCCTTCTCCTCCCTGCTCAGAGGGGAGTCTGCTTCTCCCTCTGCCTGCCGCTCCCCCTGCTTGTTCTCTCTCTCCCTTCCTCTCTCTGACAAATTATAAATAAAATCTTTAAAAAAAAAAGGCTGAAAATCTAATATGAGGACTGATGAACTTATTTCCTTCAAGTGAGGGAAAGCCAGAAACAGGGAAGAACTGTTAATAATTTCTTGTGCTCAGTTTAGGAAAGGTTGCAATAGAAACAAATTCATGGAGAACACTGATGCTCCTGGCTAGATCCCAGGTGAATTTTTATATTGTCACTCTCTTCTTTTTTTTTTCCTTCTACTTACGTTATTTTCTTAAGGGAAATTTATTTTAAGGGAAAATCATTTGAGCAATTCAGTGTGTGTGTATATGCACACATATTAAAAACAAGAAAGAAACTTAATATGTTTGCGTTAAAACTTGTGGCATAAAATTTCACACTGATCAGGATGGATGAGAATCATTCTTTTAGTGATAAATCGGGGTTGAAAGCTTTTTTCTCAATGATCATATTAAAAATATATTCATTGTTTTATAAAATACTTAATTTGTAGCTCAAAACTTTTGCAGATTTAATTCACAAAATTCCTAATTACTTGGGGAAGAAAATGATTCCGGAAGTAAGTTGTGTACTTCCTTCTTAAGTTTTAAGGTAAACTTTTCAAAGGGGCAATAAAAATCCTCTTTTAAGAAAATTAGAGATCCCCCAAAATATTAGAATTATTATGACATTTAGAAAATAATTTAAGATTTTGGCTTTGTTGTTTGCAAAAGAGGAAAAGTAAATTATTCTCTTTATACCATTGGTTATGGATGTTTTTGCAGATAATTGAGAAACCCTACAGATACTGACATGACAAAGGTATACCAAAGTGTACCTTTTCATATACATAAATTTTAATTATTTGGACTTAGTTATTTGAAAATATTTTGATAAATTTTTCCCATTACTTTCAAGGTAAAAATCAATTTAAATATTACTGTCAAAGATGTTACTTAGAATCAAGTACAGTACATTTTAGTAATTCAGCATTCATTTACCATTAATTTATGTAATTTATCTTTTTAAATTATAACTTTCAAAGAAAATATGAAAAAATATTTATCTCTCCTAATTCCCAAAAGCATCTATTTTTATTCTAATAAATTGTTAATTTTCTATATTGACATAAAGTTAAAATATCTCAACGCTTTACAATATTACCTGTTTTTCCTTTCATAATTTATAGAGCTATTACTGTCCTCTAGGTTTATGTGTTTCCTTTTTAAAGTTTGGAATATAAGTTATGTATATCTGTTCAGATGATGTAAGGTGGTATCAGGGGCTCCTTACATATGGCGGCGGGTCCAGGGAGTCATTTACAGATTCTTGGGAGATAGGTTGAGATGCTATTTGGAAAAGCTGTTGCATTTGGAGAATCTCTCCTTCATTCATTTGCTCTCTTCGGGTGCCTTACTAAAGGCAGTCAGTAAAGAAGGAGGGACTTTGCTCGTCTCTTCTTAGAGGCACATGTGCCCACCAGAGAAGAGGAAAAGCAGGCCTAGCTTTTCAGGGGACCCACTGCTGACAGTGGGCTGGAGTGGGGCCACTGCTTATATAGTTGCTGAAGCACATTATTTAAAACTGACCTCAAGCCTTTGAACTACTCAGTTTATTTTTAGAAATAATGACACTAGAGCACTTTGAGGCCTGGATGTTATTTCTAAACTGAAGAGTAATACTATTTTTCTGAGAAATAGAATTTGGGGATTTTAAATGGATTTTTGGGTAACGATTTCTGAAGCTTTTCCAGTAAATAGGCCTATCTGGTCAGAAAGAGATGGGAGCAGTGCGCTTCCTCTTCCTGCTGAACTTGGACACAAAGACTGAAAGACACAAAGACTGTCATGGAAGGGGTACATAATTTTCCTTATCCCTCATTCTGAGTGAGTCCCCTAATATACAAAGAAGAAAGAAGCATTCGTTCTTTTCAGTCACCTACTTTCCAAGTTACTAAATTTTAAGTTCCAATTATATATATAATATCTACTACGTTGTCTGTGGGGAGTATGTTTGTGTTTATAAGTTGTAACCTGGCATGTCTCTTAGCTTGCTTAAGAGATTTGGAGATGGACACACACACACACACACACATGCACATGCACATACACACATCTGATTTGGAATGTATAAATAGTAACTTTTTATGTGTGTGTGTGTGTATATATATATACATATATATTTGTATTATCTGTTATTTATATGGTACATAGTTATTGTATCTGGATATTTGTACAGAGAAATGTCTTCACAAATCCATTTAATTTTTACAGATACAGTTTTCATTAGCCTCCTAATTGAAATCCTTACCTTTAATCTTTTCCTTCTCTTGTTTCATATTCCACAGTATCTATATTTTGCTAAAATAACAATAGCCAGGCATTGTTCTTTTTTATGCCTAAACTTCTCAACAACTCCATGAAGTAGGCACTATTAAAAATCCTTATTTTATAGAACAAATTGAAGCACAGAGAGGTCAAGAAGCTTGCTCCGGGTCGCAGACCTCCTGAGTGTAGAGCTGATAATTGAACCCAGGCAGTCTCACTTTAGAATCTGCACACTTAACCACTATATCATACTGCCTTTCAAACAAAAATGTGTTTCCTCAGCCTTCTAATTAAAACCCACATTTGCTGCAGCAAGACACGCTAACTTCTTAGCACAGGACTGCTTTGTCAGCTCTTTATGATTCTCCTCAGCTCATATATGGGGTCATTGTTCACAGTCAAGCACATTAGACTATTTGTCCTTCTCCAAGCATTTCAAATACGTTTTTTGACTTTATACTTAATGCTTGATACGCTTTTGTCTCTCATTGTCTAACTGGAAAGCCCCTACTTATTCTTCAATGCCTAGCTCAAACTTTACCTCTTTTATGCATTGTGGGAAAATTGTTTTCTCTTTCATCTGTACTTAATATGTAACTGTGTTGGTACTTATCTCATCATATAGTGTTGTTTATTCATGTTTTCTTCTTGATGTGTGGGGCTTCTTGAGGTTAGGGATTGTTTTCCTCAGCTTTGTATCCTCAGTACAGCTAATACAAGTGCCTGATTCATAGTAGGCACTCATGAAGTAGTGTCAATATTAAATTGAATTCAACACTGATTCAGAGTGTTGTGTCCTAGGACTACAAAAAGGTACAAGCAAACTGAATCTGGCTGCAAACCTCTACTGACAAGAAAAGGTGTCATGTGCCTTTGACTGAGAGTGCTGTGTTCCCACTGATGATTTCATGTGACCGTCTCATAACCACACTCAACCCTCGGGCACGTTGCCATGTCCTGGGTGCTGCTCTGAGGGGCCCTGCCTGGTTTTCAGTCAGAGTTTCCTGTGCAGGTGGTGGAGGATTTTGAAATGCCTGAAACTAAACCATTACACCCACTTAAAATAGTTTCTTTTGTCTGTGTATGATAAGAGGTAGGTGGGAAAAAATTAGTGTACACAGACTATTTCTTGGAGTTGAGATTGCCAAAAAAATGTCATAATGGGGTAAAATAACACATCTGAGTTATGTTTAAAATCTTTTGTCCCTCTATTCTTCTTTTCACTTTAATTTAGAAAGTCAGTTTCCAGATGTTGGATGAGCATTGACTGATTTCCCAGTACCCTCCTTTATTCTGTTTTCTTGATTATAGGTCATCTGATGCAAGTGTATTTAGGGAACCTGGCAGATGATAGAACATGGTGAAACCAAGAGCATTTTACTTCTCTGAGGAAATTAGTGAATTCAGTAGGATTTTTTACAGTCATAGAGCACTGTATATTTTCCCCTTCTTTGATACAGCAAAATTTTGGGGACTTTATTTTGACTATAATTGAAGAATGTTTGAATTAAAGCATTTACTTTCAAATAGTAGTAGAAGAACACTTTTTTTTTTAAAGATTTTATTTATTTATTTGAAAGAGATAGAGTGAGAAAGAACATGAGAAGAGAGAAGGTCAGAGGGAGAAGCAGACTCCCCATGGAGCTGGGAGTCCGATGCGGGACTCGATCCGGGGACTCTGGGATCATGACCTGAGCCGTAGACAGTCGTTCAACCAACTGAGCCACCTAGGCACCCGAAGAACACTTTTCTTGTGTTTACTGTATTGAGCTAAAAGATGATGTAATTTCTAATTTTTAAATAAGGTAAATGACAAATTAGAGGTCTCTTCATGATTTTAGTGAAATGGAGGACAAGAGATGATTATTTGAGGATTTTAGACACCTCTGTTGGAGTAGAAAAGGAAGCAAGATGGCAAGATTGGGCTACTCATAACTGCACTATAATTTATTCAGGATTGGACAGGAAATTGAAAGCTGAGAAGCACTGAAATAAATTAGGGACTTGAATTTTAAAAGCTTATACACTTGTAAAATGAGTCGATAACGGGGCCCCTGGGTCGCTCAGTGGGTTAAAGCCTCTGCCTAATGCTCAGGTCATGATCTCAGGGTCCTGGAATCGAGCCCCACATTGGGCTCTGCTCAGCAGGGAGCCTGCTTCCCCCTTTCTCTTTGCCTGCCTCTCTGCCTACTTGTGATCTCTCTATCTGTCAGATAAATAAATAAATAAATAATCTTTAAATAATAAAATAAAATGAGTCAATACATTGATCATCTACAATATAGAAAAATTAATAGAATTGCCAGTTTTAACTTATAAAAATCTGAGTGCGTATTTTTCTCATTCTGTTTTTAAAACAGTCTATTTAGAATTATTAAAACAAAACTCAATACATTAAGATAATATATTGTTCTTCCTCTTCTATCAAAACAGTTAAAGCATTTAGCTTTATTCTGTGGTGGAAGGTTTTATGTATGTAATCTAATTTAATTCTTGCAGTTACCCTATAAAACATTATCCTTTTTTATCATGTAAACAGAAAAGGAAACTCAGCAATTGCTCCAGAAAATAAGGAGCAGAGCAGAATTCAAACTCCAGGTTCACTGCTGACTGCATCCCATGATATTTTCCCCATGATTATGCATGGAAAATTTCAGTTTTGACAAGAGATGCTCTTTGAGATAGGAATAAACATACCAGAAGTACAAAACTTAACAATAAATTGTAACTAGAAAAGGCTGTGGTTTATATTAGGAATGTCATTTGACATAATTTAAGCAGAAGTCATCTAGATAAATGATTTATTCATATTTCAATTGTCATTGAATCTCAGTAGAGACTTTGATTAAATAATGGGATAACCTGGTATTTATCTTTGATTTTTGCCCTTGATAATATGATCGCTTGTATTTATAGCTGGGAATAAATTCAGGGTAAAATTTGAGGTCAGATTTTGTTTTTTAATACAGTCTTGAAGTTTTCTGTGGCTAGTGAATAATCTATTGAGATTGGCCAGGTCACTCACTAACTTTGCACTGAAAATAAGGAATATACAGTGTATCTCATTTTCCATTTTTAATCTAGAAGCATCATACAAGAAAGATGAAGGAAAGGAAAAGGAACATAGCTTAAGCTTAAATATAGCTAGCAATAAAACAATATTTGCTTCGGTAAATATAGTTAACAAGGACCTGAGACTTAGTCTTCTACTAGTACTTCCTTAATTTACTGAATGATTATAGGAAATTTGCAGGAATTTCTTTTGCATTTCATTCTCTCTGACTCTTAATTTAGGGTAATGCTCTCTGTGACCTATCTATTTCACAGAGAGATGGTATGGATTAATTAGACCCTGCCAGCCAAGTGTCCAGTGCCTGCCTTAGAGAAAGGTGTTCCATAAATCAGACCTGTCATTAGGAGGCCTTTGTTTGTCTCTGGTCCCTGAACAGGGTGGTGCCATTACTCCATATCCCAGTGAGAGTCACCTACATTCAGGCCAAGGGCAGGTTTTCCCACAAAGCACAATTTTTCTTCTAGTTCTGTGTGACCAGGCAAATTTCTACTTCTGTGGACCTCAGTGTCCTCATCTGTAAAAGCAGCAGTCCCTAGCCAGATAATTCCTTATTTATTTATTTGTTTGTTTGTTTGTTTGTTTGTTTATTTATTTAATGAGAGAGCAAGCGAGTGCGCGTGCATGGGTGGGGGGGACACAAGGAGAGGGAGAGAGAGAGAATTTTAAGCAGGTTCCGTGCCCAACATGGAGCTAGCCCTGTGGGGCTCATTCTCATGACCCTGAGATCATGACCTGAGCTGAAATCAAGAGTCAGACACTTAACTGACTGAGCCATCCAGGTGCCCCAAGCGGATAATTCCTGTGGGTACTTACCCTAGAGTAACTCTAATTTATAAATGTGTTTGCTTCTCTTGGCCTACCTAGCTTCTCTGACCTATTAAACAATTTTTAAGCTCATGTGCTATTAAAGAACTCTGGCAGATACTGAGATAGGCCATTCAGATCCCCCTCTAAGGAATGCCTTAATGGCCAGATGTGGGGTGGGTAGTCAACAGAGCCTCTAACAGTCAGGCAGCTTTACGTGCTGAGAATTGGCTCTCCCAAGGTCCAGTTGGTCAAGGCATTGTTGGACTTGCATCACAGTTCACGTTCACACTTGGCCTGACCTTTCTTCCCTCCCCATTCTTTCACAAGTATTGATTCCTTTATATATCTTGCACCCCAC
The DNA here is from genome assembly GCA_028533885.1 of Nasua narica. NCBI lineage: Eukaryota > Metazoa > Chordata > Mammalia > Carnivora > Procyonidae > Nasua > Nasua narica. The sequence goes on along the minus strand of CM052800.1, from coordinate 84,822,959 downwards.
ACTGCCTTAATTTCTGCCTCTACAGAACCTGAACAGTGGTAAGAATTTAAACATAATAAGCAAACGGGACTAGTAGAAAGGAATTCCTTAAGCCAGAAGTGAACAGACTTCTCTGTAATAGACTTGTGCCATATTCTGTAGTTTATTAATTTGGAAATAATATTTTCATATTAAAACAAAGCTTACTCAAAAAGGAAAAATTCAGTCACTATTAGGTTTGTAATAGAATTTTAGTATAGAATAGTTGCATAGGACTTTTCCATTGGACGTGGAGCCTTTGACAGGTGAAGTTCTTAGTTCTATTAGTGGCATTTATAGTAAGTTTTTAAATTTTTATTTTATTTTAATCCTTAAGTAAATCTACCTTAATCTTTGTGTTTGGTTGACTTATATCAGTCTTTGGAAAAAAACATCAGTACATCAAATATTACAGCTCTTTCCAGTATGTATTAAAAATACATAAAGTATTTTTTAGCTGGTACTCAAATACATCATTGTGTTAACAGAAGCCATCCTTCCCTTTCTTCTTTCTTTTTTCCTTTATTCCTTTCTAATGGTTTGGATTTGGTTGTCTTTGTCCTAAAATACTAGTAAATTTGACAGCTACTATGAGCTTGATATCCTTATAAAGAATGTACGCTGAGTGTTTCCAAGAAATTGAATTTTGTATTGTAATGGAGGGCTGATATTTCCTTGTTTGTGTTTTGATTTTGAATTTGCACTTAGAGATTTGGCATAATTTTTTTTAGGATTTTGAAATGAGAGTTCTACAAACTCAATTATGTGACTTTCTGAAAATTTGATTTCTCCCTATCCATGATTTAGGGATATAACTTAGTATTTTTCTTTTTTTCTTTTACATGTTATTGTTGATTATATTTTAACCCAGAAGAGCAGAGACTGGTCTGGATGGCTGGCATCTAGAGAACAGTTAAAGAGAAGTAAAGGGGCTTGGGAGAAGCAAGCATTTTAAAAATAGCTTGTATTAGTAAAGAAGAGGATAAGAGACTAAATTCTGGCATGTGGGTGTTACTAAACCTTAAACTACTTTTGATTTTACCCACTATTTTTTTTTATATTGGGGTCATAAAGTAAATACATCAGTTATGGTAAACCTTTGTAAGTTTAATTAGCTCCATAGGAGTAACGACGTTTCATACTGTCTAATTTGCTTTTTCATCTACTCACGCATTCATTTCAACAAATTTTCATCTCTTAATGATATTGTTGTACCAGACCTCCAGAGCAGTACTATGTGAATGGAATGTGTTCGAGGGTTAAAATAAAACCAAAGCATAGTACACATTGCATTATTTCTTTCATGTTAAGTTCAGGCACAAGCTAAACTTACGGTTAGGAGTCAGGATAGTGGCTACTCAAGTGTGGGAGATTGGGGCTGGGAAGGGTTCTGGGTACTGGTCATGTTCTGTTTCTTCATCTGGGTGCTGGTATGGGTGTGTGGATTTTGTGAAAGATCATTGCACAACATACTTATGACATACATAATCCCATATGCTTGTTTGTGTTTTATACCTAAATGAAAAATTTTTTTAATAATATCAGACGGAGGAAATGCCCTTGGATTAGATGTGCTTCATGTCCACCTAGACTTTAAGAATTCCAGAGACAAATATAGAATCATGGAAATGGAAAAGATCTCAGTCTACCCCACTATGTCATGAGGAGGTATAGTTGCCTAGAAGGCTTTGGAGTCTTGCAAGTGTCCTATGGTGCTATGATTTCACATCTTAGAACCAAGGAGACTGATGTACAGTGGTCTCCCCCCTGCTGAAGAGCACCCTGATCCAGCTGCCTCCTTCACTTGAGTTCTTCCTACCGTGGGGCTTAGCCTGTCACATGAGTAGCTTCTTCATAGGACTGTTCTTTATTAAACAGGGGATTTGAGTTAACAGTTTACAAAGACTTCTAATGACAATTCATACACAAAGAGTTTCTTTCAGTTAACCCTATGTTCACCTGACCAGAACCATCAAAGTATAAAATAGTCTATTTGTTCGAAATTTTACTCTAGCTTTTAAAATCTTTGCTGTCACAAATAAATTAATAAAAAAAACTTCACTTTCATGGCAGTTTATTTCACAGCTGTTTAAAAAACAAAACAGCTTTGGTTGAGACTGGAGTCAAGGTGCTACTAGATACTCTTCTATGTGTATTTATGCAGATTTCCTACATAACATTAGTATGATATCCCCTTTAGGTTTGTACTTATTTGGCCACCAGGAAAATCCACTTTTTTTTTTACTGTATACATGGGACAGTTTTTACTTGACTGATTACTTCACTCAAGTCCTATAGGTCAGATTTTAATTTTACCATATTATGTTATATAAAAAAATATATATAATATAAACTTGATTTTTACTTTTCTGATAATATAATGAGTAATCCCATCTTTGTCAATCCAGTAAGTATTGAATTTTTTAGAATCTAGGCTCAATTCTCATCCAGTGACCAATGCTGATGCAGGGCCTTCTTATTCAGATGCTTTTTGTCTTGTCTAATTCTTATAGAAGCCTCTTGATTGATTAACCAGATCATATATATCTGTGGCCACTGAAGACAGAAGTAAACCAAGTTATATCAAGAGTAGTCTCCATTCTTTTTTTACTCCCATTTTCTTATTTGTACCACCTTTTCCCTATTTATTTACATATTCATTAATAAATATTCATTGTTTCTTTACTATGTGTCAAACATTGTCTTAGGTATAAGACATAAAATGATGAACAAAAAAATCAGTAGATCCTGCTCTCTAGACCTTAGAGTTTATTAAGATAATCATTTTTTTTTAAATCCTACAACTGAATAAAAAAAATCACAAATGTGGCAAGTAACAATGAAGTGGAATTTGTACTATGTATGGGAGCCAATAATAATTATTTGAGCCTGTTAGAAATGGCTTCCTTGAAGAGAAAAACTTGTTTTAGAATATGAAGAATGAATAGGTGTAAGTTAGGCAAGGAAAGGAGTGAGTATTCCAGCGGTGGGGATAGCAGGCACAAAGGTTCTGAGGTGGAGAATTCATGGCACATTTGAGGGACTCAGATTGCTGGAGGTGAGAGTGCACAGGCATGGGGAGGAAAGCGAATAATGGAGAGGAATTACGGATTGGGAGAAATGGATGTGTCAGAGGATTGGTGGTCCTGATGGTTGAAAAAAGTTACCTAGAAGACTTTCAGCACACTGTTTGGAAAATGAACAGTTGGTAGTTGGGGTTTTTAACTTCCTGACTCTGGAGGAGGATGACCAAGTTTCAAGGAATAACTATAAGAGAAGTGACTGAAATGGGCCAGAAGTAATCTCGAGATCACTGGAGACAAAGGGGTCAAGGAACTGAGAAGCCCTGTGTGGACAAGTCATCCCTTTGTTGAAGTAGCCTAACATGTTGGCAGGCTGCAGATGAAAACTGGCTAGGTGCTACATCTTTAATAAACAAAGTAGAGTGAATGGTTGAGGTGCAGGGAATGGACAGGGGAAGGAGACCCACTAAAACCAAATAAAAATTTCCTAAGATTTGAATGGTTTGTATAATAGAGGTAGTCTGGGTTTTGAATGATCTCTTTTCCATATTTTCCTTATATTTTGGCCAGTAAATGGACATAAAAATCAGAGCTAAAGGAGTCTCCTTATTTGGGTTTCAAATTCCAAGATGACAGGGATTGTGTCTTAATCACTTTTGTAGAGCCTGTGTAAATCTTCTTGGCATATCCAAAGACAAATGGTAGATGTTGATGAATAAAGCATAATAAATTATGAATGAAGTAGACAGTGTAGCTATTTTAGATGAAAGATTTTGTTGTTTTTATTTTCAAACAAGCCTGAAAATTTTAAAAATTTTACATGACTTTTTATCTCTGTGACTATAATTACATTTGCATGTCTACTATTTACATATTAGTTTCATGTTTTTTTTCCTTCCAAAAGTGAACTTTTTAACTCAAATAATTAATTTCCCTCTGATTCCATGGGAACTTTAACCTTTATGCAAATATTTTGAGGAACCAATTAGTCACATCCTTTTGACAGAAATTGCATGGAGGGGCATCTGTTGTGATTAGGGTATGTTTTGTCTGGGAAGGATCTTCCTGCCTCCCCAAATTCCAGTTTGTAAACTTTGATCATTCAGTTGTTTAGCCAGCCATCCAGCAGTCTGTCTTTACTAAACAATTGCTTGAGAGATTCAGGTAGTTTATAGAAGTATATAAACTATGATTTTACAGTCAGAAGTAGTGTGTTATGAATATGCAAAAAAACCGGCAGGACATGGATCAATATGTAAATAATGGTATATGTGGATAGAGTGGTGTTTTAAGTGATATTTATTTTAATTGAAATATGTCACATATATGCATATATTTCCTAGTTCAAATCTATCATTTTTGCAATAAGATTTTTAAAAATAATATTAGGATGTGAGAAGGTAAATAGGGATGGGGCAAATAAGTCTGGAATAAGACTATGTGAAAAGGAAAAAAGATTTATTGTGTAGGAGATAGATGACTTGTCAGGGATGAAATGTACACAGGGGGACTATAGCTGCATATTTGATTCTACTGTGAGAAGCTAATGCACGATGCTCTCTTCAGAGGCCTCTGGTCACAGCCCTATATTTCCAGGTCACTTGGCAGACTTTCTACAGTCTCATGTTTTAAGGAGCAAATGGTATGGGTTTCTCCCTAGTGCCTCTGGCATTTTATTCCCTGGGGGGAAGTAGCCTTTGATTTCTTTTAACTGTGATACAAAAAAATGTTGAACTCCCAGGGGTTCCTCTGCCCCCTTTCCAGCTGTTAGGGAGTCTTATTTTGACTCCCATAATACCTGTGGATTGACACAAATCAGATTTTTTTTTCAGTGTCACTCTACAGACAGTAGACATTTAGCAGCCAGGCAGTGAGTCTGTTCATTATAATGGGAGTAGAAGTTAATTTCATGTGTCGGTTCAGGACAGATTTTTTTGCTGATGGCTTTAAAATTTTCCACAAAGAGGCAAGCATCTTCCTCTTTTAGAGTTTAGAAAGAACCAAAGTCAATTTGGGTGACATTTAAAATGCCTCCTTATAAATGATAAGCATCAGGCCAAGCAGGGTTGCAAAAAGCTTTTGCTTTAGAGCTGACCCAGGCTGTAATGCCATGCCAGTGGCAAACATGGCTTCTAAATGATACAGCACTTACTTGAGATAGAATATTCTAGGTAAACGATAAACACTCATTACCAGTGAATGATGAAGGAGGGCATCTACAATGTTGAATTAAGAATGACACTCTCATAAGTCCAGGGAGTTCTGTCCTACATTTTAGACACATTATAACTTTAAGATCCAATGGAATAAGATGATGTACTCTAAACTGTAAGTTATCTAGAAAGTTTTTAGGTGATTGGAAAGTACACAAACATATTTCACAGGTATTCTAATGTAATTGAACATGGGAACTCTGAAAGCAGAAGAATGCAATGTGAATGAAATAACAATATTCAGCAAATCCAAATTCTATATGGTTTTAGACTTGTTTAAAGAAAATATTTGTAATCTCTCTTATATGAAAGCCCTATAATCAGATCATGTGCACCCCACTGAGACTCCCTTTCTCCTCAGCTCCCACAAATCCATGTACTTACTCTCTCCTGCCCTGGAAGAAGTCTCGGTCAGATCTCGGAGCTTTGATACTTCCTTTGGGTCACAACAGTAGTCTCATTTCAGAATTAAAAAGTCCTGACCAAAGGAGAGAAGTTTCCCTCTCAAGTCAGGCCTTGAGAGACTCTAGGAACCAGAGAAAGATGCAGTATTCAACATTTTGTCACCTTACTCCCTCTCCCATTCCCTGGTTGCCGTTTGTAGCCCTTCAGGACAAAGCTATAAGGAGCTGTGCATATTTGATTTCACTGGTACAGTTCTAATCCGGACTGCTAATGTCTGAGAGATGCATGATTACTGATCTCATGGGACATTTTTATGGGTTTTTGGACAGTTCCTCTTAAAGACCAGTGATGACCATTTTGTTAATGATGGCCATGTTTCCCCTTTCTGGATGGACATGTTTTTAGCTGCCTTTCCAGCTCCTGGGCTTCTGCCATTCTGCTCCTCTTTTGGGTCACATTGGCTCTCATGTAGTTCTCATGGGGATTATCCATCGTAAGACAATCTATCCTGCTAGCCAGACAAAATTCCATGCCTGTAGAGTCCAATTTAAATAGGAAACCATTCTTGTTTTTCTCAAAGTGTAGGAGGTGAATCTCTTAAATATTTCTCTGAGACACACCCTTTCATCCCTCAATGTAGTGCTGTTGAGTAAGCTCCTTTCCAGTGTGGGGTAGAAGGGGATGCAGAGTGTTCTGAGGACTCTATGCAGAGCAGTCCTCCCTCACGTTCTCATTACCTGTTCTTGTACAGCTGGAAGTGAGAAATGGGCTCATAATGGCAGAATGGCTGTAACTGACCACTTGACAAGTCCTGAGTATATGGTTTTAGCATCTTGTATCTGACCATGTTTAATTTTTAGCCTTCAGAATTTCCATTAAAACTGAAACTATTTCATTTTAATATCTTGTTTCAGTAGTATTTTTTTATTTAAGTAGCTACATTAAACTTCCTATTGTATGTGTGTGTTAATCTTTGTGAGTGTGTATAGGAAATAAAAACATCCACAAAATGTGGGTAAATTAGGAATACATGACTAAATATGTAGAGACAAGATGAAGTGTCTTGAAATTTTCAACTTGGGAAGTATAGTTCAATAAATGATAGTTTCACTTTCCATCTCCACTTTGAAGGGTATTATTATTGTTATTAAATCTGTGATTTCTAGTTTAATTTAAATATGTTTCATTATATCCAAACTAAATCGTATCCTCCACTTAGCTTCCTCTTTGCTAGATCTCAAAAATGTTTGTGGCCACTATAGTATCACTCAATACAAGGGGAGATATGATAGAGGGGGAGAGGCAGGTGGAAGGAAATAATGATCGTAATTGTGTTGAAACATCTTGTTTTGAAAGTTTTCTGAGAACATATGATTATATATCTAAGACCCTCTTAGAGGCCTGCAATTTAAGATTTGTTAGCTTCACAGTTACCTCTTCATGAGAGAAAGTCATGAACAGAAAAGGGAATAACTGAATGTTCCAGAGGCTTAAAGGAATCATAAAAGTCCATATGTCTCCTTTCTTTCCTTCATTCTTCTAAATTGTTATCCAGGGGCACCTGGGTGGCTCAGTCAGTTGAGCATCTGACTCTGAATTTCTGCTCAAGTCATGATCTGTGTTGTGGGATCAAACCCCATGTAGGGCTCTGCACTCCTCATGGATTCTGCTTGTCCCTCTCCCTCTGCTTCATGCTCCCCCCACCCCCACATCCTGCTCCTGGCTTCTGCTCACCCACTGTCTCTCTTCCTCTCTCTCAAATAAATAAACAAATAAAATCTTTAAATTGTTATCCAAAATTATTTTTTATTTTTGTTTTTAATGTATTAATATTAAATAACATGAAGAAAAACGTCCTGTGAAAACTGTTTTCTCCTTTTCATGTTTTGAATAAATTGTGCGTATTTGATTGGTAGAAAAGCATATTTAAGAACAGCAAAATATGTTTACCACAGTAAGAAAAAATTTATTTTTGTGAAATCCCTAAAGTAAATGCTCTCTTATGTTACTGTGCAACTGCCTATAAAAGTCATCTGGGCCACTGGAAAAAATGGTAAAACAAGGATTGTATTTATCTTCAGTATGCCTTGTTTCCGTTCTGGGTCCTTGTAGTCTCTGGGTAGTAAGTTTAAAAGATTTTAATACAGAATATCTCAAGTGACTTATCTCTGTTATGCCTAAACATGAGAATGGAATTGTGCAGCTAAATTCTTCTAAAAACACAAGTAAAATTACACTGAGGGGAAAGTACTATATAGACCAAATTCTAGAGACTGAGGGCAAAATGAGATTCAAAATCCCATCTCATTACCCTTCTATAGTAATATGATCAAAGTAACTTTTTTTAATGTCACATGAATTAACATGCAATTTAAAATAAAGATATAAATTTAAATATCTGTAATTCTTAATATGCATCAATGAATATCCTCATAATTTGTTTATATAAAGGATTATGTTGGAATTCTTTGTTGGCTCAGTCAGTAAAACATGGGATTCTTGATGTCGGGGTCATGAGTTCAAGGCTTACATTGGTCATGGAGCCTACTTAAAAAAAAAGTTTGTTTTTTATGATATTAACAGTCACTTGAGCCAAAACAGCTTAAAATCATATTATTGAATCATCTATCTGTTCTGTGTGAACTCTCAGTCTGACACCTTGCATTCTAAATGCCATGTAGGGAAGTTTGCTCTCCTCCTGTGAACATGCCTTGACTGTGGCTTGCTGCAGAAACTTGTCCTAGCTTTCTGTCTTTTCTGGATACCACTCCCCTGTTCTTTTGCTTCCTGATTTGTTTCTCCTGACAAAATCCTTTGGTGACCCTCACAGTACAAGTTCCCTGCCTTAAAACATGTAATGAGTGATGCCACCATGTTAAAAAAATGAGTCACACAGGCAGGCAGAAGCACCTCCCGTGAGAGGCTTGGAACCTAAGAGGAAAGCTGGCTGAGGTCACCTAGTATTAAAGGGGAGTAAACAGGGCTTCCTGTCCATCTCTTTCCTTTATCATCTGGAGGATATCTACACTCTAGCAAGAATCTTTACAGCATTCTCTGTCCTGTGCCTAAATTCTACACAGTTACACTCCCTCTTCCTCTCAGAGGAAAAAGCTCAATTCAAACTCTTTTAGCACTTCACCTAGAACTAATGAGAGGCTTACTAGGAGATTCTCCTAAGACTTCCAGGATGTTAAAACAGAGTATTCCCATCCCTTGTTACAGTCTTGGTAGGTATCTAGATATTCTGTGTATTCTGTATAATCATATATTAAACATTTATATGAAAGTATTTTACATAAATTAATGTTCACTATTTGTAGTTCTAAGAGGCCTATACATATTATGTGCTTGTTTAAATTGCTACTCAACAAAAGCCTTGTAAAATATTTTGCCTTGCATTTCATAATTTTGTGTAAAGCATTGTTTTCCTAATACATATAATGTCATGTCTCTGAGAGAATGTCATTGTCCTGGGGCACCTGGGTGGCTCAGTCAGTTAAGTGGCTGCCTTTGGCTCAGGTAATAATCTCAGGGTCCTGAGATCTAGGCCTGGGTCAGGCTTCCTGCTCAGTGGGGAGTCTGCTTCTTCCTCTCCCTCTGCCCCACCCCCCAGCTCACTCACTCTCTCTCTCTCTCTCTCACTCTCTCAAAAATCTTAAAAAAAAAAAAAAAAAGAATGTCATTATTGTGGTGGAAGAAGGAAAACATTTCTCCTGCAGGACAGCCTAAGAGTGGTACCATCAAATTTCACTGTTTATTCCTTTGCATTCTTAGAAAGTAGGCTAAATATATTATCCAGTAGCTTTTTCTGAAATAATATGGGATAAATTATTTATCAGACATCATTCATTTTGAATGTGTGAAATGAATGAATAAAAATATATAGTTTAGATATAAACTAGTCAGTTTAATTTGTTCAAAAATTTTATATGCACATTTTCCCCTGTATTCTTGCTTATTTTTGAGATGTTTAGATTATACTGTAACACTGAATAACTGAGTTCTTGTCCATATTTTACTGTATTGATTTGTCTCTTTCTGACCATAGATCTCAGTGGTTCTCTCACTGTTGCAATTAACAATGAATGGCCTAAATAGCATAATCATATGATTTTATGGAAAAGTTATTTTCATCATATATTAAAGTACATATAAAATGATTCATGCTTGATGAAATTAATAACATCTGTTAAGAATTTTGGTTTTTTTAGAGTTACAGATTTCTAGTAATAATAGAAATAATGATGGTGATACCATAATTTATTGAGTACCACTTTGTCCCAGATATGCTGCTTGGTGCTAGATATTTTATGTTCATTTTATAGATGAATCTTTCGAGCAATCAAGGATCTTTGACACCCAGCTAGTTGTAAGTGGTACAACTGGATAGCAGCTCTTGTCTGTTTTACTCTGAAACCTGAGGTCTTTCCATCCCTCTGGGTTGTCTCTGTGTCTAGTTTTGCAATATCAGGAGCTTTCATTATGGGCCTTTTATTTCTCTCGCACCTGTGGACAATTCCATCTTCCTCCACAGGTGAAACTTCAGAAAGACGGTAAAATGAAGTAGAGGCCTGGTTTATCTTCCATGTGATGGATGTTTAAAAAGATCAGGGAAGAAAAGTTTTCTGTAGAAATCATAAATCATGGTTTGTGGTCCATATAGAATGAAGGTTGACTGACATCATAATTCAGAATTTCACATTTGCATGAACTTCCCACACAGAAAAGAAAAAAAAAACCTATTCAAAAGTTTTCACTCCTAAGTTCAGATACATGAACTTTTAGCACATATATCTAATTCTACTTTACCATGAAAGGAAAAACATCATCCTATATAATTATAGAATCTTACTGATTTATCCAGGATATTAGTGGGCAACAGAAAGTAATGAGAAGTGACCAGTATCTAATGTTAGAAAGAATAGAATATAGGTCAAATAGTTTAAAAAAATCAAATTTATGATATGGATTAAGCTAGTTTAAAATAAAAGGATAAAATGAAAGATAATATTTAATTATGAATTTTAAAAACCTTTGTTAAATGAATGTGGTAGCTTTAAATCCATATACATCATATTCAGGCTTTGTAATGAAGTGACCCCCTTTAAATAGCTCTTTCTAGCTTACAGTGTGGTTTTAAATGTGACCTACTTAAATGGACAGAATCTGTATTCCTACCAAAGAAATGCCTCACTTAGCTTGAAGTGATTTCTCTAACAAGAAAAATGTATTCAGAATGTGATTCAAAAAATCTTTAGTAATAGGGCCTCTGAGTAGCCACGTTATAGTGCTTTAGAATTCACGCACTAAAGATTGTACCTTTTTTTCCAAAAAGGTCTCTTTAGGTTTTCACTGCCAGGTTATTTGTAATTATTTTATATTTTCATATCCTTGTTTTCTTCTATCCTTAGTTCAAAGTGATTATGAAACAAGTAAAGGGCAGTTGTCATTAATTCATTTATTCATTTGACAAAGATTTATTAATGCCTGTTATGTGTACCTGAAATCATTTTATGTATTGAAGATACAGAATTAAGAGCAGATAGTAAAAAACATGTGAAGAAATAGAAAAGGTATAATAAACAGATGCAACTGTACAAAACTTAAAGCAGTTTAAGTCCATTTTGTTTAATCGTCCCTCTTCTGAAAATGGATAGCCAGGCAGGTGCAGTTCTAGATGGGGAGCAGGGCTGTGTCTTGCTTGAGAGTGTTGTTTCTTAGAAACCAAACAAATGTGACGAAGTTAAGAATCAAGTTTGGTTGGTTGAAGTGGAGAAGCCAGAAGAGCAGGATTAACCTGTCCTCAAAAACTGATTGATCTAAGGCATTGATCTCAAACTGGCGCCTTGGGCCAAGGAACAACCAAGGAGGCAGGAGCAGGGAAGGTAGCGGCTTAAGCTGGCAAGCCAGAAGGTCAGCAGAACAAACATTAATGACAGAGTTGGATTGTAAACATTCTGTTTTCATGGGTGTGAGGGGTGACTCCTGCATCAATGCTATATAAGATAATTTTATGGGTGGGAATCTGTCTGTGAGAAGGGGGAACTGGAAGAATTCAACCCTCTTGGGTGTGATAAATCCATGTCTCCTTAGGTTACATGTTTACATTCATGTGTGTGCTTGGAGGGAAAGGTGGTAAGTGACCAATTATGATAGCTACCCTCCTCCCCTGCCCAAACCATCTCTTGGTGTAACCTGTGCTGACAAGGTGATGCCACATTGAGGGGCGGGGGCGAGACTGAAAGCAGGGCAGTACTCTGTGGGCTTTTACACCTCCGTAGCCTCTGAAGGCTTCACTGAATTATAGGAGAGTAATAATGATAATAATAATGACCCTAGGGTGTCAAAAAGTTTAAATTGTTTTATATGCCATTTATTTAATAAAGCAATGATTATTAGATTTACCCCCAAGAGGATAATGTTTTAAGTTGTCACCTGCGGTAGGGGAGGTAGTTACTTTTGAAATTTACTTGATGACAATTCATTGGCTGATTTGGCTGGATAAATAAGTTGTTGCTTTATGTAGCTTTAGTGATACTTCTATTGCTATGTGAAAGTGATTCAGGGCTAGCCCTTTAATTTCCATTTGTGATCAGAGTTATTCTCCATAAAGATTAGAATTTGATTTGGAACAGAAGTGAAGGAGTTCCTTCATTAGGCTTGAAATCTAATTTATGACCTTATTTGAACTAAATACCTTACTAAGTTTAAAAATTATCTTAAAGCTGGGAAGAAGTAACTACATTATCTTAAAATTATCAGAAACTTAAAATGCTGATTTCTTTGTACTGGGTAAATAGTATTACCTACTGATACCATGTCAAAACTGAATGATGATATATTTTCCTTATGGCATTATTTGTAGGGTAGATCTTCAAACATCCATTGCTAACAGCATGTATCTTTTCAGACCTGACAAATTACAACCTGAAGGGTTATATTTTTGTTCATGTAACAGTGTGGACTTGAGCTTCAAGGGAAGAAAAAAGTCAAACTATTAATAGTTTGAATACTTTAATAAATATTAAATGATAAATGAATATGATTCAATAGTAGCTGCAGGGTGTGTGTATAATAAAAGAAAATCTTTAGATGATAATAAACAGTATAATGGATGTCTTGCCCTTTATAATCTGTCTTTGCCTCTTACCATTATAGTGAGAGCTGGGAATGATGAGGTAGGGATGCATGATTTTTGTTGCTGACTGAATTAAAAATAAAGGAAATCTTAAATGTAAAACTTAATCATCTCTTCAGAAGGAAAATACAGAAATGTGCTTTTGGTATTAATAGGTACTTAATCACTCCTCTTCACCTGTCTTCTCCCCCTAAAGGAAAGTTGTAAACTTGATGTTGAATGTGAAGCATTTCGATTATTGCTAAATTCTGGTTTTAATGAAAACTTTAGTTCTGTCATTGTGTTTGGAATGTCAGAACATGGCCCAGTAGGAGAGTGCAGAATGCCTTAGAAGTCATGGGAGATCACTAAGTCTCTTATGGAAGAAAAAGCCATCAGCACTATTATAAAGTTAGATGTGGCAGGCGACCTCTAAGATGACCCCAGAGATCTTTGCTGCCTGGTATTCCTGCCCTTGTACGCTTGTATACTTACCTCCTCTTAGAAGCAGGCCATCTTTGTGACTTGTTTCTAACCAATCTTATATGGCAAATGCGATGGGATGTCACTTCTGTGATTAGGCTAAATATTTTGGTAGCGGATTCTTTACAGGAGTGGCTTTGATGAAGCAAGTTGCCACATTGACGCATAATAAGGAAGTGAGGGGAACAACCCGCCAAGAGGTGGCTAGGAACCAAGACCCTCAACTCAACAGCTTTTGAGGAACTGAATACTGCCACCAACTATGCAGGCTTGGAAACAGATCCTTCCTAGTCTGTAGATGAGACCCCAACCCTAGCTGATTCATTGCAGCCTTTTGAGAAACCCTAAAGCAAAGGTTTCAATTAAACTATGCCCAGGTCCCTGACCTGCAGAAACTGCGAGATTATAATTGTATGTTATTTTAAGCTTCCGTATTTGTGACTATTTGTTAAATAGCAGTGTAAAACTAATACTTTGGTGTATTTATCAGCTAGGGCTGCCATAACAAAGTAAACCATATGAGGGATTAAACAACAGAAACTTAGCAAATTCTGGAGGCAAGAAGTCCAAGATCAGAGTTTCAACAGGTTGTTTTTTTCCTGAGGGTTTTCTCCTTGGCTTATAGATGTCTTCTCCCTCTGTCTTCATGTGATCTTCCCCCAAGGTGTGTCTGTTCTAAATGCCTCTTTTTACAAGAACACCAGTTATGTTGAAGTAGGGCTTACCCTAATGACCTCATTTTAACTTAATTACCCCTTTAAAGACCTTGGATCCATATACATACTCATTCTGAGGTAGTTGAGTTAGGAGCTCAGCATATGAATTTTACAAGACACAGTTCAACCCATAGGAATAGGCTATATAAAATTCTATAATTATGTTTATCTTTATAGCTAAAAGTCTATATCACACACTGTTGGTAAAGATCTTTTGTCATCTTGTTTTTCTTTAATATATAGGTATCTGGTGATACATATAAATATTAATAATATATACATAGTATATATCACATAGTGTAGCATATGTATTTGCATATCCCTGTCTCCACAAACAAAATTTTAATTTCTATAAGCGTATGTTTTACATATGTTTTACATAGGACACTTTACAGGATTTAAGGTAATATTAGATGCTGTTTCAAATTGGATTTAACCTTTTGTGTTTACTTGTGTATTTTTTTTTTAAGATTTTATATATTTATTTGACAGAGAGAGAGAGAGCACAAGAGGGGAGAGCATCAGGCAGAGAGAGAGGGAGAAAGAGGCTCATCACTGAGCAGAGAGCCTGACATGAGGCTTGATCCTAGGACTCTGGGATCATGACCTGAGCTGAAGGCAGATGCTTAACTAACTGAGCAACCCAGGCGCCCCTACTTGTATATTTCGAAATGATAATATTCTAGAAGTAGCTTATCTTAAGAATGAGAGCCTGTTAAAGAGGGAGTTTGAAGAATCTACATTTTATATTTATTTGAGGCACTTGTAGTTTTAGACAATGGTAAGGCCAGAGAATATCTGTCTTTGTATTTGGTAATCCAAATATAACAGATACACTGTTAGATCCAATCAAATGCTGTGCCAATTTTTTTTTTTTTTTGCTGTGCTGATTCTTTAAAACACTGTCTCTATTTGAGTTATTAATAACACCATATACCAACACTGAGTGTAGAGATTACTTAAAACAATAACACTATACATCTTTAAAATATTTTTTAAAATTGCTAAAAAAATTATTATATGACACAGATTTTTTATAGAATATACCAGTGGTTCTAAAAGGTCTGGTGGATCCAGGAGTCCCCTGAACTAGATACTCTTTCATGGGGTACCATTTTTACTTGAAATTACAACTGAAAAACTAGGTATGATTATTCAGACTTGGGCTATTGAGAGACATTTTCTCAAAATGAACAAAATGAGCCTGTGGCTTAAAGGAAAACAACTGCCAGCATTTACTGCCAATAACACAGGTCAGGCTTTCAAAAAAAATTAGACTTTTGGAAAATTTATATTTGCCCGTGAGAACATGAAGAATCCCCAAATTTAAAGGTTGTTTATTAGATTGTTTAAAGATTGTTTATTAAAGATTGATATTAGTAGTGACATTGTTTTTATGATAGTATATAATGAAGTGTGTCCATGTTTGGAAGAACCATATAACATACTAAACCAATATTTTCCAAACGTTGCATCATAATTATGCCAGAGTGTAAAAGAAGTACAATAAAGAGCAATGAATTTTAATGTAGCAGAGTAAAATTTTATTATATTAGAAAATTTATTATATTCATGTTGAAAATTAATTTGATTTAAACATTAAAGTTCATGACTTTACTGATATGGTTCATAAAGTACATTGATAAAGTTTCAGATTTCACATGACAACTAACCTTTAAAAAACTATCACTTGTTTAGTTTTGAGATGATATTAAAGAACAATATACACACTTATCTGAAAAAGCTGTGACGTACTCTTTTCCAACTATATAGCCTTGTGAGGTCGGAGTCTATTGATATACTTCAACCAAAATAACATATTACAGTAGATTGAATAGAGAGGCAAACGGAGAATACAGCTATCTTCTATTAAGCCAGACATCAAAGAGATTTGGCAAAGATGTAAAACTGTTACTCTTTTTTATTTTTTTTTTCCATTTCAAAATTATTTTTTGAGTATAGTTGACACAATGTTAAAGTAGTTTCAGGTGTACAACATAATGATTGGGTAAACATCCTCTGCTTACCTTAAGTGTAGCTACTAATTGTCCTTATACATTCTTATTATAATGTCATTGACTTTTTTTTTTAATAACAGAATTTTTCATGAAAATGTTACTGTGCTGGAGTTAGAAAATCAACATTTCGCTACTACATAGTAAAGACTGGTTCAGGCAGGAATCATCACTGAATAGACAATCTACAGGGAAATTTTGAAATGAAGACCAGGATGTTTTCTTGGCCATAAAAAGTCTTACCACATATTTATGAGTGACAAAGGAAAAATTAAAATAGAATATTTAGCAGAGAAATTCAATAGCACCTTGACCTGGTGATCAAAGTTACCATTTTTGAGAAGCATTTGGACAGTGTATACTTCCATATGTGACAGCTAGAGAAGGATAGTGTTCTAGCTGAGAATGCAGAGCCTAAATCAAATCATGAGCAAACATTTGACAATACCAAAATGAGAATCATTCTTTTTATTTTTTATTCATTTATTTATTTTTAAAATCTTTATTTATTTATTTGACAGAGAGAGAGATCACAAGTAGGCAGAGAGGCAGGCAGAGAGAGAGGGGGAAGCAGGCTCCATGCTAAGCAGAGAGCCTGGTGCAGGGCTCAATCCCAGGACCCTGAGATCATGACCTGAGCTAAAGGCAGAGGCTTTAAACCACTGAGCCACCCAGGCACCCCAGAATCATTATTTTTAAAAGATATACATGGTATTCTTCAAAACTGTTGGGTCATAGAAGACAAAAACTGTGGAAATATTCCAGAATACAGGAAGCTAAAGAGAGATGACAACTAAATGCTACATCTCACCCTAGGCTGGATCTGCATTAGAGGGTGAAAATCCTATAAAGGGCATGTTGGGTTAATACCAAATTAACATGTGGCTGATAAAGCATTGTATTGATGTGGCATTTGCTAAAGTTGATAACTATATAGTGATTGTAAGAGTATAACAATTTTAAGGTAATATACACTGAAATTTTAGAGGTCAAAAGGGGACTTCATGTTTGTAACTTACCTTCAAATAGTTCAGAAAAAAATTAGGTATAGACACATGTTTGTGTATATATATATATATATATATATACATGTATACATATATACTTGTATTAAACAAGTATACATGTTTGTTGTATATATGTATACATGTATATATTTGCATATATGTATATGCATATATATACATATGTATATATATTTGTGTGTTTATTATGTGTATACATATACATGTACACAGACCTATATACATACATAGAATATAAATGATTTTTTATTTTATTTTATTTTTTTTAAAGATTTTTATTTATTTATTAGAGAGCGAGAGACTGAGAATGAGAGGGGAGAAGGTCAGAGGGAGAAGCAGACTTCCCGCAGAGCCGGGAGTCCGATATGGGACTCGATCCCAGGACTCCGGGATCATGACCTGAGCCGAAGGCAGTTGCTCAACCAACCGAGCCACCCAGGCGCCCTAAATGATTTTTTAAATGGATAGAATATTAATAATAGATGTATTTGAGTAATCTGTTATGTAAGTGTTTTTAGTACTGTTCTTCAAATTTTCTGTGTCAGTTATTTCCAAATAAAAAGTTTAAAAATTAAATGCAATAACTTCTGTTAATATAATGGGTTCATTATTTTTTAAAAGAATTAATATATATTTAACATTTTTCTTAGTTTTGTTTCTCATAGAGTAAGCATGAATAGATCTGATCCATAAGAATAAAACTCTTTGGGGTCCTTGATAATTTTTAAGACTATTAAGAGATTCTCAGACCACAAAGTTGGAGGACCATTGGCATAGACTCTGTGTGGGTAGTTAAGTGTTCTTCTCCTTCTTTTAAGGCTATTTTATGACTCTAGTTAATGAGAGCTGATTTGGTAGATGCCACTATTCACTTAACCTCTTTATGCCTTAGTTTTCATATTTTTAAAATGGGGATATAATATTACCTATTCTCAGAGGACTATTGTAAGGTGTAAATCACATATCTATATAAGGCTCTCAATTAATGACCATTCTGCAGTGCTGTCTTTATTGGCAACATGTGTTTCGGTTCTGTTATTGCTTCTTTTTGCCATTTATTTTGTGCTTTGGCCAGTGATTTTGGTTCTAAGAATAAGCATATGAACAACCACAAAGAAACCAAAGAAGAGTATCAGATAGTTCATAAAATGCAAGTTTGCAGTGGTCATGCTCCTTCAAAGAAATGATTAGGGGAACATAGAGTGGTAAAGATGAGTAAGCCAATTTGGGATTTTTGGAAGTCTCTGATGTAATAAAGAGCATCATAAACCTGGGAAGTTGGACCAACGATTGTAGGAAGAGTGATTGATAGAAAATATAACTGGACAGGAAATATTTCTTCACTGGGGACAAACTGGAACCCTACTTAGCACCATTTCCTTGGTATTTCAAATTCCAGATAGGCTTTCTCTGATTAAATGTGTATGTGTATATCAGGTTATTTAAGTTGTTATAATAATATATACTTGACGTAAAGAAAGAATACTATGTTTTGTGACATTTTCCCTGTTTTCTCAGCCCTGTCTAAATTCAGCTCTACTCTGTATCTCACCATATCAAGCATCAAGCCAATGAAAAAGAAAGGAAATTAGATTGTTAAACTATATTATATTCGACTAATTGCAAATTATCACTTTTTTTTTAAAAAACAAGTGTGGCTTTATTCTTTTCAACTTTTTCTCTTTTACAGATAGCTATAACTGTTAATACAAGAAATTATCACTTTTTAAAAAGAGATCAAAAGATACATAAATGTAAAGACTTTATGTCATTTCAGTATGCTTTTTATTGTCTTTTAACCATCTTTGCTAAAACTTGTGATTTATTTTTTTAAACAGATCATCAGAAACTGGAAAGAGAAGCTAGAATCTGCCGTCTTTTGAAGCACCCCAATATTGGTAAGGAAGTCTTTTCACTGTATTTTAAATGTTAATTAAAGTTTGTTATGTATTTTTTAACCACAACATGTGGTTTGGTAATATTACTTTAATAATTTAGACTGTTTGCAACTTTTAAGAAATTAGTTCCTAATTTTTAGTTTTGGTTACATTTGATTCTTCAGAGTTTTTGAAATGTTTTTCAAAAGGTAGCAGTTAATATACTAATACTTTAAAAATAATGTAAAGTATTGTTAGTTGAGTAGTCCTTTTATGTGCCTTCAAGGATTGTTCAGCTTCTGCTGCTGAAGTTTGGAAAGACAGAATTTATGTCATTAAATTTATGTCATTTTAGTCAGCTAAATTACTTTTTACCTGTCCTGGAAGGATTTTTTCCTATAATTATTGATTTTCTTCCAGAAACTAGTAAAATTATTTTACTCTGTTATCCCCCATGAATCATGAATTAGCAAGATAATGTTCAAAATAAAAAACTGATGAATATAAGAAAAATAGAAGTAACAAAGGAAAGAAAAAGAATACGAAGAAAAACAACAAAAAGAACATGATTCTGTGACAGTAGTTCTGATTATTTTAGATAATTGTCACTGCCCCAGCTCTGAGTTTTATTGTCAGCCAAATTATTTGTGATGTAGAAGTTGTGAGAGAGGGAGTGATAATGCAGTAGAATTGCATTGTTTGTAGTTCTTCTATTTTTGTGAATGGGACCATTCAATTTCTCGATTGTAATTTTTTCTTCTTATAACAGCACCATCATACTGTATTAGGGTCCACCCTGATGACCTTATTTTAACTTAAACACCCTTCCAAAGACTTTGTCATCAAATACATTCATTTTCTGAGATCCCAGGGTTGAGACACAATTTTGGAGAGACACAATTCAGCCCATAATATTGACTAATGAGAAGTTACACAGTATGACCCACTATGGTTCGAAGAGCACTGTCCTTGCTCAGGTTTAAGATAAAATGGAATTTTTGTTTGGTTCACTTTGTTATTCTTGTGAAGAAGAGTTGTTATTTGTTTTGTTTTTAATCAAGGTCTTTCTGTGAAACTCCGTTTTTGTAGATAATAAAATTGGTTGTCCTCATTTCCTCTAGGAGACCAAAGTCAGATATTCTAAAGACACTCAGACTAAAACAAGAACAATTTTCATTTTGAAACCCTATACAGAATAACCTTACTAACAAAGGGGAATTTGTACACTGGGGAAAGTTCTGAAGTTTTTTTTGACATAGCACCATTAACACACTCTGACACTACATGTAATTTTTTTCAGTGGTCCATAGCAGCCAATGCCATGGCTCCTTGGTCACCTCACTTGAGGTTTTCCTCCATCTTTCAAGATTTCAGGAGTACAAAAGCAACTATAGAAATTTCAGGTCCTTGAATTCTGAGATCCATTTCTAATCACAAGAGAGATTTTTTAGTGATCCTGTACTGCAAGATGGGAATCAATAGATTCAACTTCTAAGGCACACTCTCAAAAATCATAACAGTGGCAAATTACTCATATTATTCATTCACTCAACAAGCTAATTTTCTGGGAACACAGTAGGAATACAACAGACCATTTTACCTGCACTCACATAGGTTGTATTTTTGGGATAGACAGACAGTAAACAAAGTATAGGGTGTTATATTGTGATAAGTACTGAGGGGGAAAAAAACAAACAAGGAATGGAAATAAGTTAGAGGATTATGATTTCAGATAGTTTGGTCAGGATGACTTAATTGAGAATGAAATTGGAATGAAGACCTAAAAAAATAGGAGGAAGCAAGTCATTTGGCTCTCTGGGGGTAAAAAAAAGCATCAACAGATAGAGGAAACAAACAGCCTGTGTAAAAACCCAGAGGCTTTGCCCAGTTGATTCCATCAAAACTTTTTTCCTAATTGAAGAAATGTGGATGAATTATTTTTCATTCTACCTTATCTTAATTATCTTAATTAATTTTTGTGTTATGCAATTTGACAATGTTGTATTTACTCATCTGAAGAGAAATGATTAAACACCAATAGTAATTGACAAAAAATAATGAGCAGCAGTAAACAAAGGTATGGTTTAAAGATAGATGCCGCGATGGATATCTGAGATTACCCTGGGGAGTAGGGGTGAATAGTGCAGTAAGCAGAGTGCTGCCATTCCTGTTGAGTTTATCGCACTTGGTTAACAGTTTCACATGGATCACCTGCACTTGGTCACTACTGGTTCTGTTTCCTCAGGGAAAACAGCATTTGGTCTTGATTCTCCTGAAATAGATAAAGCGATATCTACAGGGAGACTCTTACCTTTTCTTCCCTTTCCTCCATTCTGTTATTTGCTAGGTTATCTTAAAATCTGCCAGGTTTTAAAACTTGAAGGAAGGAAATACTACTTTTGACAGTTTTTCCTCCAGTGAAATTTTGCTTGTTACTTTTTTTTTAATGTGCCTTTCTCTTGGCACAGAATCAGTAATCTGGGAACTTGGAAATAAAAGGTTTCTCTTGAAGAAACACATAAACCAACTAAAATTGGTAATTCATAAGCCACTCTTTTTTTTTCTTTAGTGTTTTTTTAATGTTTTGCTAATTGTCAAAGTAAAACACAGTGAAAAGTTTGTAAAACGCAGTAATGTCTGAAGAAGAAACCAAAAGAAACGACTTTTAATATTTGTTATATTCATTTCTACATTTTGTTGATAAATCTTATGTGTATGGTAACTTTCAGTATTCTCTTTTACATATTTTCATACTATAAAAACATAATTTTTAAAATTATCTTCATAAAATATATTTAGTGTTGTGGTCATTGTCAGCCATATTCTAGGCTCAACACACTGGTGATGAGGTGGTAATCAAGAGAAACAATATCTCTGCTTTCCCAAAGGTCACACCTTAGCGTAATGAGATGACCATCATTATAATGTCATAGAGATTAGTTCTATGCAGAGAATTAAAATAGCATAAATTGACACCAGGGGACTGGGTGGCTATTATCAAAGAGAAACAGAATCAGACACTCCTTTAAGTCAATAGACAGATTTTATTCATTATTATTGTATTAGGAGAAATTGCTGAGCTCAATTCCAAATACAGCAAAGACAACTAGGAATTTATAGCCAAGGAGCAGAATGAGAATTGAAAATTACTGAGAGGAGGTATCAAATGGAGGGGGATTCTTACTGAACTTACTAAACTACTGATGAGATTCTTATTAAAGGTAGGCCAAAGGTTTAGATGTCTAGGGCGAGGGATGAAGAACTTGATGAGATGTCAAGGGTGATCACGTATCACAGATGGAAGGATGACTTTGTAGGATTCTTTGCTAAGACGAACTTAGGCAGGTTGAGTAGAGGGACCAAGACAAGGCCTACTTCAAAAGAGGGCTCAAAGGAGCCTGCCTAATTTTGGTCAAGGTAACAGTCTTTGTCACACTGAGTGGCTTGTCAGGCAAAATATGTCTGCTGGCATCACATTTAAATTGATATCTAAAAGATAAGAATCCATCATGAAAAGGTTCAGGGAGAAAGGGTTTCAGGTAGAGTAAACTTCCCCTTGTAGAGGAAGAGTCAGAGGTTTGGCGTGTAGCCTACCATGAATGAAAGAGAGAGAGTGACCTGAGATGGGTCAGAAAGGATAGGTAGATGCCTGACCACTTAGAGCACTGGAAATCAGGTTAGAGAGTTTAGGTTTTATTCTAAGTGCAGTGGGAAGCCAGTAGAAGGATGATAAGCAAGAGTGTGTCATCATCTGATTTGTTCTGCCTGCTACGTGTAAAGTGGATTGTAGTCACATGAGCACAATCAGAGATAATAGTGTTTCATTAGAATCCAGTGTTTATCACCTGTGGGTCCATCTTTTCAGTAAGAATTTAAGTAGATCCAGACTAACCTCTTTTCTGTGTGCGCCACATAGTCCATGAAAAGTATCATGCATTTTTTGGCTCCACAAATTTGGGAGTGCAGGCAATTTCCTAAGCAGCTCCTACTTTGCTCTGTCTTCAGAGCAGCTAGCTAAACTATGTTGTCTGAGCCCCAAATGAGAAAGATTATAGTTAACCTTATCTTAAAGTGTTGAAGCAATTTGGAAAGAACATCTTACCTCAAGCTTCTATTAATTAGCTTATTTTTTATTATTATGTTCATCCTTTATTTTCATAAAATGGGCTTATTTTCCTTTGAGTTATGAATATCTGTGGTAAATCTAATAGTTTGAGCTATATATTAGCATATCCTCTAAGTGAAGGAAAATAACTTTAAGATAGTGAAATAAAATACTTGAGGTAATAGCCAAATTGTTCTCAAAATTATTTTATATTTCCATTGTTTTTGTTCTTGATCTGTGATAAGCATTATTATTGAGGAATTTTTTGTAACCTATGGCAAAATCCAAATAACTCAAAACAAGAGAAACTAGGAAGATCAGGCAAAACACTCATTTAATGCAACTGTATAAATCTGAAAAGAAGTGGGCCAGGAAAGGAAAAGAGAAAATATCAGGAACTTTAATCTGATTCATCTGAGGTCCCAAGTGAGAAGATAACCACTTATTCTTTATTTGTAAGGAGATCAATATTTGAGACAACTTTTCAGTTGGTGGAATGATAAATTTTGTGGCTGGGCTATCCCATTCTCTAAAGACCTGAATTTACAATTGTGTAGACTTTAGAAAGAGCAAGACAGTTTTTTGAAAGTGTAAGGGAACATTTATATTTGTAGAAGATCAATATCTCCTTTGTAAGGTAAGCCTTTAGAGTGATATGACTCAATGAATCCCAGTAGCTAGAGAGCTAAAGGAAGGGCTATGTGGCCTTTAATAAAAAGAATCTAGTCTGTTCTAGTGCCCTGGGCTCCTAGTACAATGAGTTCACCATTCTGAGATCACATCATAATATCTTAATGATTATCACCTTTCTACCAGCTCTCTCAGCCACTACCCCAAAACACGTAAACACACTCATACATTATTATAAGATGTAATAGATAATTAAGGACACGGTATTAATGGAAAAGTCTATAGACTCATTGAACCCCACTTTATTCTGCTTCTGACACTGGGTCTGTTCAATGAACTGCTGAAGCATATTCCATTTGCTTATTAATGTCTAGTTGCTCTCTTTGTAAAGCAGAGAGAATCGCTTCTTGGCCTTTTGGCTAAGATCAAGTGTAAAGCAGAGAGAATATTTGCCATTTTATTTTCTTAAAATTATTAGGGAGAACTAGATAGCGCATCGTTTTGGTGAGGAGTTAATAAACTTTGGAAGATACTTAATGTAAATGAACAGTTGGGTAAATTATTAAGGAGCTTTACTTATACCATGTACTGACTAATTGATCATTTCTTAATGTCTAGAGGCTTTTTCCTGAGAGATATATACTCAACAGTGAAAAAACATTTCAGAATTTTTTTTTAAGATTTTATTTATTTATTTGGCACAGAGAGGTCACAAGTAGGCAGAGAGACAGGCAGAGAGAGGAGGAAGCAGGTTCCCCACTGAATGAGAGCCCGATGTAGGGCTCGATCCTAGGACCCTGAGATCATGACCTGAGCTGAAGACAGAGGCTTAACCCACTGAGCCACCCAGGCGCTCCCATTTCAAAAACTTATGTATCATTCATACACACACACACACACACACACACACACACACACACATATATATGTGTGAATATATATATGTGAATATATATATACATACGTATATATATACATACATATATATATATAGTCAGAGAATCACAGTATTGCAATAACAAAGATCTTATAGTTATCTAGTATAAACTCTCATTTTTTTATAATTGAGGAAACTAAAATTTTCTGTATCTATAGACTTATCTAAAGTCACAATTCTTTAATGATGTTGCCAAGCCTAAATTCTTGATACCCTCTGTATAGAGATACTGATGTTTAAGGGAACCTGACTTATAGCAGCAAGATTGAAAAGGCATTGGTAATCATATTCCCTTTCAAGGAAAATTTTGAAGTTGTTTTTGCTTCAAATCAGCCCTCCTCCACATATAGGGAAAAAAACAACATTAAGTTAAAAACTTCTAATACTAATAGAAGGAAAGAAAACTTTGTAAGTTTTGGAGAGCATAAGTAATACCTGTCTACTTTGATATGGAACCACATGTTTCATAAAAATAATATAAAATAAAAAATAAATATAAAAAATAAAAATAAGTTTATAGTTTGACATATATAACAATACATAAAGTTACATATGCTGACAGCTAGAGATTAGAAAATATATAAAGCCTTTACTTACTATATAAACAGGTTTTCCATCCCCATGAGGGATAATTTATGGCATCTAGGATATATATAATTTCCTTTTCCTAAAATGTGAAACTGGAAGAGCTCTTAAGAATTGCCTAAATCCAGCCAAGATTCTACAGATGGAAGTTTGGAGGTTTAAGTAGGGAGGTAATGCCCAAGGTCACACACAGATCTCTGGAGGGATTAAAAATGCACAACTTGCTTATTACTTTGCTTTGCATGTAGCGTTTTTCCTTTTCCCTGACTTGAGGCATGGTGTCATACTTTAAAATTAATATTTTAACCTCAATCTTAGATCTTCCTATTTTTTGCAAATAATCCATGAGTTAAATATCATATTTTCAAATGTCAATTTTCACAAGACAAAATTAAGTGATTTTTGTTTGTTTTTTGCTTTTAACATTTTACCTTTTTTTTTTTTTAAGATTTTATTTGACAGAGAGAGAGAGAGATCACGAGTAGGCAGAGAGGCAGGCAGAGAGAGAGGGGGAAGCAGGCTCCCTGCAGAGCAGAGAGCCCGATGCGGGGCTCGATCCTAGGATGCGGGGCTCGATCCCAGGACCCTGAGATCATGACCTGAGCTGAAGGCAGAGGCTTTAACCCACTGAGCCACCCAGGCGCCCCTACCTTTTTGTTCTACTTCACATGCAGTCCTCTTCCAGGTTTCTAAAATTTATGAGAAACCGCTCTAATTATACTGTATAGACAAGCTTAAATTCAGTAAAAACTTATCTTAAATATTCCCAGTAATTAGTTATCAAATGATTAGATTGCCTTGTATGTCTGTTGCTACTATTTTTCAGTTTTGAATCCTTTGAAAGAGTCTTATGGGAAAGGAGAACAGAGTTAGTGCAGAGTAAACGTTAATTGGTGTGCTGAGAAAATAAAGTTAATGATTTTGAATGACACTCAAGTCTTTTTCAGTGTTATGAAAAATTGAAAAACATTGCAAGAAAATGATAAAGTTTTTCTCTATGATCTCCCCCATAATAGCAATTATGCCTAATATTCATAAATTTCTAATTATACAAGAATAAGTAATTTTTATTGCTAAACAACTTGCTGTACTGAGTTTTCAACAGATAAAAGGTAATTTAACATAATTCAGTAGTGAAAAAGCAAGATACCCTTGTTTTATGTTCACCTTTTATTTAATTAAATCTCACCTCTTTATCTTGATTATTTGGTGTGAAGCCTAAATTACTTCTTAGAATATCTTACTGTCTGCAGAATTGATTACCCTCTTTTAACTAATGTGAGCGATAGCACAGATATTTTTTCCCAGCAAATAATTATTCTCAAAATTTCTCATTATCTACTGTAGCTTTTTCTTTTTTTCTTTTATTCATTAATATGATACCAATGATGTACCCTTCATAATTCTTGGTTGAAAATTAAACTCATCATCACCTTAAGTAAACAAACTATTTAGTAGAAAGATGAAATATGGATATAAAAATTATTGAAACAAAATAACATTTTAAATTCTCTTAATTGGTGAGTTTGGATATGGATCCATTTTTTATTGACTCCTTTGTAAATAAATTATTTTTCCATATATCAATGAAATGGCCACTTTCCTGAGTTATATTAGAATGGTTGGATTTCATATGAAACTGGAGAAAAAATGGTTCTTCAACTACAAATGAAGGACAATTTGTGATTTGGACTTACTGGATGGAGCACTTTGTGATCTGTCAATGTGTAATACTCATATATATCCTCTGCCTTTTTCCACTAAACCTATTTTATTTCCATTTTGTCCTGTCTTCACTGTGTTCAGGGTGGAATCTTTGTATCAAAGTGTTGGAAACTTATAATAGTTTCCTGGGCTCTAGAATTGTCCCCTAAACTGAACTTTGAAAGAAAAAAATAATTCCCAACATTACTAGCACCTTTTTGTTTCTTTATTTGCTTGTTTGACTGGGGCTATACAGAATCCCCTCTCCATTCCCTTACCTCATCCTGGGTAAGAACAGCTCAGGTAGCCTGGAAATGCTGAAAGGAGCTGAGGAATCTCTTAATCACTTAAAAATCTTTGCTCTTTCCCTTTCTTCTGATGGTTTTAACAATAAAAAGAAACTTAGATACAATAAGCTCTTGTGTTAAGATTTAAAAATGGGCTGAATAAAAGAAAGAAAATCAGGTTGGAATTCTAGTGAACTTTGTCACAACAATTAATAGAGCTGTTAACTGTGTTATGAGTCGCTAATCTAAATGCATTCTATGCATCCAGTCTTTTAATCTTCACAACAAACAAGTGCCATTCCTGTCTCCATTTTACAGGCAAGGAATATAAAGCCCAAATAGGTCACAGAGTCAACTAAGATCAGACAGCTAGAAAGTAGTAGAGTTGAGATTCCAGCTTGCACATCCTGGTATCACCATCCATACTCTTCAACACCACACATAGGTGTTGCCTGTGATTGTATAACTCTGAATTAGTCACATTGTTATTTTTATTTATGTTATTGTTATTTATTTTATGTTATTGTTATTAATAAGTGAAGACCCTCCAAATTTTATGAAGAATGGTTATAATAACAGCAGACTGAAATCTTTTCCTAGAGATATTATGTAATTTTACTATTTATTTCTAGTCCTACTCTAAGGAGAAATAGCATAAGATTACTGAAACACTTAAAGAAAATATAGATGTTATAGAACTAATTATATTTTAATGACAATAATTTTCAGCATCTTTTTGAAAAACCTTTTAAGTAGTTATGTCTGGTCCTGAATTAATTATTTACTTGCTATGCAAGACTGTCTTCTACTCTCTTCTTACTGATGGGAAAATGAATGACAAATATTTGTCAGAAAACAATGAAGGTTAAGGAAACAAATCAACAACAGTAATTGGTGTGTAACATATGACAAATTTAAAAAAAAAACTATTCTTTAATCGTTGAAAAGAATCGGGATATGACACTTGTGAGATGGTGGATTTCTAAGATCAGATAAGCACCTGGAGTTGTATGTTTTGAATATATGTGTGTGTGTGGGGGAGGTTGATGTTTTAAGCAATCATTGCTTATAGCTTATTTATTTATTTATTTATTTATTTATTTATTTTTGCTTATAACTTACATTAATAGAATATATAGAAGGAATACTAATTTAGAGTTTTGAGATAACTTTTGAAAGTATAATTTAGAGTTCAGTTACAGCATTTATTTCTAGCATTTGTAATGTAAACTGTGTTTTAGTTTGATAGAAAAGTTGCCACTTTAGGGGAGATAACTCTATATTCCTATTACTTATAAATTTGAAAGTAAAAATTCATTCTCTTTTAAAATGTTCCAAAGCTAAAAGTATTTGCTCTTTGTATTTGATTTGCATCTGCTTCACAAAAACTACCCCAGATCTAATGAGCTTGCCATAGGGTAATGATTATGTCAGATTATTGTTTGGTAGATTCATTTTGTTGATTATTTAGTTTAAAAAGCTAATGGCCTGTGTTGAAGAAGATAGGTACATACAGTTACATGACTTGAAGTTTCCCTCTTATTCTTTCACATTTTGTACTTCCGTAGTAATTTATAATATATTTCCTATAAAATGATAGAAATACTTGTTCACACTATTGAAGTTCAGTAGTTTTTATAGTTTATTCTTCAAATATTACTTTCAGCTTTTAGTCATGAATTCATTTTGCAGATAGTTCAACCAAAGGCTTAGTATAAGAAAAATTTCTATAGCCGATAATATTAATCATCAAAGTAGATGGCAATAATTTTTTAGTCTATTATTTTGAAGTATAGGAAATCTTGTCTTTCATTTGTTCCGTTCAGAATTACAAAAATTGGAAACAAATTCTGTAAACAGTTCCCTCATAAGGATATCCTGAATTATGATTTCCTTAGGTATCAGTGTTTTTGCATATATAGATGAGTTTATATTGGATATTTTTTAAAAAAACATACAACTATGCTTTAATTGTTAATCTGTTTTTCACTAAGAGCAGAACTCTCACTTTCAAATTAAAGTGGTGAAGCCTAGTGTTATATTTTAATTAGCTCTGGAAATATTTTTTAAAAGATTTTATTTGAGAGAGAGAGAGAGAGCAAGCATAAACGGTGGGGAGGGGCAAATGGAGAAGGAGAAGCACCACCACCCCCTCCCCCCCAGCATGAAGACTAATGTAGGACTCATTTCCAGGACCCTGGGATCATGACCTGAGCTGAAGGCAGTTGCTTAACTGACTCAGCCACCCAGGTACCCCAGCCCTGAAAATATTTCTTAAAAGCTTATGAAAAATATAATAAAGAAAATATACTGATTTAGTTTCTTTCTACCTATTATTTTTTCTTCTAATTTCTTTAAACAGTCATTAGATGAGTCTTTTTTTAAATCTACATTTGATTTCAGAATTAAAGAATAATACCAGCCTGGGTAAAGGTAAAATGAAAAAAAGATGAGCAAAACGAAAGTATATAAAATCTGCATGTTGTCTTCTATTTCCAGTGATTAGTATTAAGCACTTAATTGAATACTGCTAACTCTATTGCAGTTAAAATACTGAAAGATCATTATGATGAATAAGCCATAGTCCTTTTCCACAAGTTCACGATTTTGAAGGGCAGATGGTTCTGTGTGCAACTCAAATATAATGTGGTTATGTACATTATGACGCTATTACTAAGGTGCCATGAGAGCACTAAGGAATAAACTAAGAAATTTAACTGAAATACAATGGCTAATGAAAAGAATTTTTGCCATAAAGAAGTAGGTATTGCACTCAATAGCAGTGTAGAAAGACAAAACAACAAAAGGAAAAAATCAGTTGTAAAAGTTCATGTTACACTTGAAGAATGATAGAAAATCAGAATGACTGGAGTATATGGGTGTGTTGGCCATAAGGCTTGACTGGGAATGATAACAAAGAGTCTTGACTTTTCTGTGCCTAAGTGTTTGATCTCTAATCTTTAGAAATGAGGAATTATTAAAAATTTATTTATTTGACTCATATGATTGTATTGGTTTCTTAGAAAAACAATTTTAGCAGTAATAAACATGACTTTTTGGAGTCGGGAGAAATTTGTGTTGAAAGAGTATTTGAAAGTCTTTTATAAGACATATAAGGCAAATGGTGAATTCCTGAACCATGGTAATGGGAACAGAGATGGCAAGAAGGATAAAGATACTAGAGATATTGTGAGGATAGAGTTTAGGAGATCTTGGGCAGTAAATTGTGATAAATGAGATAGAAAGTGGTTTCTCGGAGGTTTTTAATTTGGGTGACTGGAGAGATGTTGGTTTTGTTAAGAATAAGGAACAAAGGAGGATAAAGTTGTTGGGAGAAATTAGAAATTAAGTTGATTTGAGAACATGCTGAAATTCATTTTTTCAAGATTTATTTATTTAATTGAGAGAGAGCCCAAGCAGGAGAGATAGAAGGAGAGGGAAAGAGAATCCCAAGCAGACTCTAACTTAGGGCTCAATCTCACGACCCTGAGATCACAACCTGATCTAAAACCAAGAGTTGGAGGCTTACCTTACTGTGCCACCTAGGCACCCCTAATGAGAGTATTTTTTAAAGATTGGGAAATACCTTTTATGGGGGGCCAAGGACAAAGAAGGAAAAATAGAAAGAGCAAACGACATCTGTAAAACCCTGATCATTTACTTTCTGCTAAAAACTCTTAGCTTTTCCCCATTTGGGCATTCATGTTCAGGGCGGAAGTGGTTGGCAATTCTTCCTAGACCAAGAGAATGTAGCTAGACTTTTGGTTTTGGGTCCTTTTGTTTCATGCAGGAAGTAAAGATTGTCAAGTAGGATTCTCAAAATATCTTTTAAATAAATAAGATAGTTACTGCACCAACTTTATCACCTAACTGTGGCTGAATGTTTCTAGAATGTTTCCCCACATTCTGTCAACTAGAGTAAGGCTCACTTTTCACTGGTCTCTCATGTATTAGTGAAACATATATCTTTTAAATGGCTGAGTAACTTGATAATTACTTTAATTAGGATACATCCTATCTGACTTAGGTGTGGGATACCTCATAGAGCTCTAGACAGTGTGAATATGTATTTTGGAGACATTTACATATAGGAAAGTGAAAGTGGATAAATGCACACAGCATTGTATTATGAAGAGGGTCAAAGACAGGTGATCACATGAGGAGCATGAAAATGATTTCTTAAGACCAATAACAATAATTTTCTTAGATTATTTATAATCTTAGTGTGCTTTAAAACATATAAAATATATAAAATTTTATTCTGAATGAGAAAAGGAAGTTACATTTGGGGACAAAATATTTGGAAGTGTAAAAATAGCAATATAGGCTTCATTTTAGCAATAATAGTTTAAATTTGTTGATCTTAGATAGGCTTATGTCAGTTTTTGCTCTTATAATTATAAGGAAAGGACCAAGATTGTGTTTGCTTAACAGACTAAATTTTGTTGGAGCTATAATAAAATTACTATATTGAAGATCATGTTTTTTCGCCTTCCAGTTGCCATTCCCCAAATAGTGTCTCATTTAGAAACTGGTAGTACCAAATATATATTTAAACTTATTTGCTAGGAACTTGGCAAGACAAGAGCTCTTATAAAACATGAATTTCAGGGGCCCCTGGGTGGCGCAGTTGGTTGGGCGACTGCCTTCGGCTCGGGTCGTGATCCCGGAGTCCCGGGATCGAGTCCCACACCGGGCTCCCGGCTCCATGGGGAGTCCGCTTCTCGCTCTGACCTTCTCTCTCTCACTCTCTCTCTTTCCTAATAAATAAATAAATAAATAAAATCTTTAAAAAAAAAACATGAATTTCAAATGCCGTTCTCGTATCTATAAATTATTCCAATGACCTTTTATTTTGATATTCCTTGTATAAATCTGCCCTTTGAAATTAAATTACATCTCCTGGTCACTTTCCAAGGATACATTCATAATATGGACAAGAGAAATGAGATAAGGCTACTCCACTTCCCTCACCCCCAAAAGCCAAAGAACCATTGATTTAAGGTAGGTTTTCAACCTTGGGAGATTTTGTACCATTTACTCTTTCCTATTTGGATATTTGGCACTATGTGTTTAGGTCATTAGAACTGGAGGTGCCCATCTGGCATCAGTTGAAGAGTGGCCACAGATGCCACTAACATCCTATAATGGATAAGACAGCACCTCACAAGAATGAATTATTTGGTCCAAAATATTAATCATGCTGAGATTGGGTAAGCCTGATTTAAGGTAACAACAACAACAATAACAACAAAGAGCTAGACTACTTGGTTTAGCTCTGAACCCATGCAATTTTCTCATATTGTATTAAAAAAATGGTCAATATGTCCCCTTAAATGAAGGACAAGTAAGCAATGACACTTATATAGACTATGCTGTGAGCAGAAGTTTCTAGAATATTCTCTTTTAACCAAAGAGTAGAAAAATAACTAGTTTAAATGTCAGCTGTAATGAGATGAAGTCACAGATTAGAATATTGTCTTTTCCTAAATCATTGAAAAAGGATGTTTATATATTTAAAGTTTTTTTTTTAATTTAAAGTGAGGAATAAATTATGTAAGTTAATATTGAAATAAAATGAGAGTATTTCCCAAGACTCATAAAAAGAGAACTAATTCTCTGGGAAATAATTTTATCTTCATTATGAATCATTTTGATTTTATCCTTTTTGGATCTTGAACCTTGTTTAGATAAACTCTTATAGGTCATAGATTCTTCTTATCCACAAAATTGCATATTGACACCAAATTTTTCACGTAGTTTGAAATATTTCAGAGACTGGTAGAGCCCAAATATGGACCATTCTCCATAGATTCCAAATTAAAATGGAACAAACCTCATTTGAAGAAATATAGTAAAAGGTCTCTTTATCTTAAATGTGACTCTCATGTTAGTCTGAATGACCTTGTAATTCACATAAAAAGATTTACAAGTTTCCCTCCATTCGAACTCCTATCTTATTAAAGTGTGAGTTTTAGTTTGGGGATGTAGCCTGACTGTAGAAGGGAGAAATACCATCCAGTTCACTTAGTATTTAAACTGCTGGACTGGGGTGCCTGGGTGGTTCAGTTGGTTAAGTGTCTGCCATCAGCTCAGGTTATGATCCCAGGATCCTGGGATGGAGCCCCAAATTGGGCTCCCTGCTCAGCGGGGAGCCTGCCTCCCCCTCTCTCTCTGCCTCCCCCATTTGTGTTCTCTCTCTCTCTCTTTATCTTGTTCCCACTCCCTCTTTCAAGTAAATAAATAAATAGAAATTAAAAAAAAAATCTGGGCGGAAACTGAACTAGTGTTACATTTATTTATGCCTATTTATACCTCTACATTACTAACATACCCCCCACCCAAAGAATTTGTTAAGAAAATGAATAATGTAACATTTTGGATATGTATCTAGTATAGAGAATAAACTGCTTTTGAGACAATTGAGAAGTATCTAATTAAAGTGAAGCATAGAAATTGCATTGTAAGCAGAAGTTAACCTAGCATAGACTGCTGCTGACATATGCTAATTACAGTCCTTTAAAAATCTGTTTATTGCCAATCCAATACCTGTGTGGCTCAGTCAGTTAAGTGTCTGACTTTTGATTTCGGCTCAGGTCATGATCTCAGGGTGGTGAAATCAAGTCCCACATTGGCCTCAATTCTGGGCATGGAGTCTGCTTAAGATTCTCTCCCTCTCTTTTTCCTCCTACCCCCTCCCCAAAGAAATCTGTTTATTAAAACATATTTTATTAGGCAATTTTGGCAAACCTGATTTCTTCCTTCACATACTAAAGATAGTAAAATTTATTTAAATAAAATAGATCATTTAATCTTTTAACTAATTTGGACAGATCTCCCCATTTAATCCAAATCAGTGACATGTTAATGTAACAGTTGCAAAGCACCTCTCGATAAAATGAAACAAAACTGTTGTAACTCTCCCAAGGTTTTTCCAAAAACTAGAAAATTTTATTTTTAGAGACAGTAAATGAAGGGGCATGTTTATGTTGTAGTTATTTGTTTTTAATTTGGGAACATTTTAATGTTTAGTGAAGTGGCAAATCCC
This sequence comes from Nasua narica, assembly GCA_028533885.1. Lineage (NCBI taxonomy): Eukaryota > Metazoa > Chordata > Mammalia > Carnivora > Procyonidae > Nasua > Nasua narica. Next base: position 84,788,771 of record CM052800.1, on the reverse strand, counting down.
ACTTACTTTTAACAGGATTCCTCTGGTCACTGAGTCTGACCATGTCTCTCCTCAGCTCAGAAGCTGCTCAGTGGCTTCCTCCTTCACTCAGGGGACAAGTCGTAGAGCCTCACAGTGGCCTGAGGCCTTATACAGGGCTCACCTGCCCTTTTACCTTCCTGATCTTAGTTCTTCTTTTCTTCCTTTCACTTGCTCTGCCCCAACCCCTCTGGGTTCTCGGGGGAGGGGGGCTGGTTCTGAGCTGGACTCTGTGTTCCTTCTGAGGGCACTGCTCCTTCTCCTCCCCCACAGGGATGCTGGTTACTTCCTTCAGGCCACTGCTCAACTCTTCCCTCATTCAGGAGGCTTTCCCTGACAGCTCTGCATAAAAAAAGCAGCCTTCCTCCCCAAAGCCCAATGCCCACCCTGCACTCCCTATCTTCCTTCCTTTGCTTTGTTTTTTTCTCTGTAGCCTTTATCATGATACCAAATATTTACTTGTTGATTGATTTTCTACCCATTAGCATGTAAACCCCAATGAAGGCAGGGGATTTGCTTATTAACTGTATCCCCTGTACCTAAAATAGTATTTGACTTAGAGTCTGTGCTCAATAAATAAATGTTGCAAGCATTAAACAATGCACATTAAACAATAAACATATTTTTACTAAGTATAGATAATCTGAAGGGGAACAAACTCTTCTATTAATTTAATTGGAAAAAATACAAATTTTAGCTTATGATACAGTTTTTATTCAAGCACAGGGAATGTTGCTAGAACTTTGGTTTTCCTCTTGTTAAAATGAGTATCAGTGGGCTAGGGGAAGCCCATACCTAAACAAAGACTATAAAAACAGGAGAGCAAACATACAGCTTCTACCTGGCTTGGAAGATCAACAAATCATATGAATTAGCATACCTCTTTTTACTGCCTGGTCTTCCTGAACAACCTTTTTTACTTACTCTGAAATTCCTATCCTACTGGCTGGAATCTTCACCCAGACCCTTCTTGGGGTTTTCCCATGCAACCTGGAGAATCTGAGTCATCTTTGTGGCATGTCAGGGTCACTGTCACTTTTATCTGGCTGATTCCTAAAACTGCCAGCTGCTTCCCCACCTTGGGGAGCATTTTAATGATACCTAGGAAGCAGAAGTGTACTATCAATAAATGTCACCCATTTTTTTTTTCTCTTGCCAGATCATCTCCTGATTTGGTTAGTGAACCTCATTCTTAGACATTTATGGGATAGTTCTTAGTTTGACTGCTCTACACTTCAAAGCTAATGCCTACTGTTTAGATGAAATTGCTAAACTTTTGAATAAAGTAGGAGGGTTGGTTGTCAGTGTAACTTCTGCTTTTATAATAGGCTTGTCCTGTCCTCACCGATTATTTTAAAAGCTCCCCGGGAGCCTTGGTCTGCAGCAAGGATAGGCAAACTTTTCCTGTAAAGCACCCAGTAGTAAGTATTTTGGGTTTTGCAGGCTATGCCATCTCTTGTCCTTATTTTCAGCTTTGGCATTGTAGTGCAGAGCAGCCACACACTTTATAAATGAGCTTCTAAACAGTTGCTGCCCACCTCTTTTGCCTCACCAGCCAACCACCACACCTGCTTAACCTACAGGTGTCAAATTCGGTTTACAACTTGAGCTGATATCACTCAGAGCTTACCAGTTTAGTTTTGTTTTTTTACTTGAAAATTGATTTTCTGTTTTAGATTACATCTGAATTTACATATCCACGCGCTATCTCCAAAATAACTTTGGGCCCTGACTTTTTCTCAGGGTGTTATCTTTTCTGCTTATTCTGATATTGTTGAGGTATTTTTTCTTTTTGTATCTAATCATCCCCCCCACCCCCCCACTGTCCTTCCCAAAATACTCGGAGTCTATTAGGGTCTGCACCTCTTATGAATGGCCTCATTTGAGAATTTGCCTTTGTTAATAACACAAAACCATTCTGGCCACAATAGGTATAAACTAGAATGAACGCATTTTGATGTAATAGAGGATCTTCCTATGAGAGTATAGAAGAGAACATACTGTATCTTCCTTTGCAAGTATCTCATGAGGGAATCCCTGTATTCTTTAAATCTATTTGGATTTTTGGAGCTGACCTGGATCCCCTTAAATACCCTGCCCAGTTTAACTAGAATGGGGCAGTGTAGTGTGAGTCCTGATGGGTAGCCTGATATTGCTCAGAAAGGGCAATATCCTTTTGTCTCCATTTCGAACATCTTGGCACCTCAGATATAGCAGAAATTTCCCCTGGTGGGAGAAATGAGCAAACCACAGTCTAGGCACAGAGCCATTTCAGTAGGTTATCAAGATGGTCAGTGGAAGGCGAGACTGCTGGTTTCCGCTGCTGAGCCTGGGAAATACTGACCCACTCTCATTCACTTATTTGTGTATAGATGTCAACTGCGAGCTACCAGCCATGGTGAACAATTCTTACTTTGTGTCGACAAACTTATCAGAGTTCCCTGGTTTCAAAAGACCATTAATATAGTCCCAGACCCTGTCCTACTGCTGGTAATTGATACTGCTGACATAGCTTTTGTTTTTTGACTTGTTCTTTCTGGGCTCTGGACTCTTTTTTCTACACAATTGAAGTTCTCATGAGTCCCCATGTGTGACTTTGCAGATAAGCCTATTTGTGACCTGAACCTGTGATAGCTGCCTTCCGCCTTGACCTTTCATCCTCCAACTTTCCACACCATCATCTGCTTCTGTTTCTGTACGTTAATGCTACTTGCCCTTTCTACCTGACTTACCTCTAATATTGTGGAAGACGGAATTATCCCATATCATTCAAAGTCACATTTTTTAGACATATATTTGAATAGATATAGACTGAAGAAATACAAGTGGTCTTCTGAGAAAGATTTCCACTTCTGGGTATTTATTTATTTGATTGTCTAATTTCTAATCCTTGAGTTATAGAAAAGATAATTCCTGCTGTACCTAATATAATTTGATTATAGATCTGTTTATAAATGATTTTGTAATCTGCTTGGGTGTTCTTTTTCTTGTTCTTATTTTAAAATTATATGTCTTTTATTTTGCATTTTTTAAGTTTTTATTTAAATTCCAGTTAACATACAGTGTAATGTTGGTTTCAGGTGTAGAACTTAGTGATTCACCAGTTCCATATATCAGCCAGTGCTCATCATAAGTGCACTCCTTAATCCCCATCGCCTATTTCACCTATCCCCACACCTTCTCAGTCACATTTTTAACCTTATCCCTATGTTTATTTTGCAAACTGAAACCCATTGTCTACACACTTACCATAATTATATTTAATATTATTTTAATGCCAATATTTAATTAAATATTAATATTTAAATATTAATTTAATATTAATATTTATTTAAATATTAATTTAATAGTAATATTTAATTTCCCCAACAACTACTCTTTAGGTATTATCCTCTCCATTTTTTTTATTCAATTCAATAGATTCTAAGCACCTGCTATGTACCTTGTACGTATGAAGCTCAGTCTCAAAGAGATTAATTAATTTGCCTGAGATGACTTAGTTTATGAAGGGTGGAACCAAGATTCAAATACATTTGTTTGATTCCAAAGTTCACATTTCTACTGTACAAGCCTTCTGTTCTTTACTTCCTCTTCTGCTCAAAGCTATGTGAGCTCTTTGTGCAGCTGCATTGCTTTTTATTTAAATAAAGCTCTAGGATATGGCCTATATAGCACCAAATATTGTTGACATGTAACTTCCTTTGTGCAGGAGGTTAGGACATTTGCACATGAAAATACTCAACAGTTTAAAAGTTCATGCACTTAAGTGCTCAAATTAGATATATAGAGGACAAAGTCTCATGTCCTCTGTGGAATGTTTTATGCAGGATATTGGGCAGATTTGAATATCTGTAAGGACAGGTTTAAGGAGGGAACAATGTTTTCCCCAAACCATTGAAATTGAAAGGAGTCCGTTCTAGGGATATTGTTGGATAATCATCTTTCTCCATTTAAAAAATTATTTAAACAGTTATTTAAGTAATTCCTCCCCATTTTCTTCTCACTAAATAGTTGTTTATTTGCTTTTTTAAAGAAGCACTCTGTTTCCATTTCCTCAGCTTCTGCATTTAGGCTTCTTCTCTTATGTTACAGTGAAACTGCTTTCCTCAAGATTCGCAGTCACTTCCTTGTTACTAAGTTCAGTGAAACCTTTTAGATTCTGGTCTTACTTGATCTCTCTAGTTGCAAGTGTGAGTCACCTGCTTTGGCTTTTGTAATACATCATGTATTCTAGATTTCTTCTTTCTAAAAACAACTTATTTTCAATCTTCCTGAGTTCTTCCTTTGCCTGTCTCTTAAATTAACCAGGGCATCCCATTCATAAGCTATTTACCCCCAAACCTATTTTTTACCGATTTAATATTTCTGTCCAGATGTGTTTCCTACTACCTACTGGAATATTTTCTTGAATGTTATACTGGTACCTTAATAATAATACCATGCATAAAATGGACCTCCTTTTCCACTGCTGCCCCACCTGCCCCCCACCCAAACCTGCTCCTCTGCTTGTGTTCCCTGCCTTACCTTCAAGCCTTACCTAAGCCAGGAACCTGGTACCATCCTGCCCACCTCTCTTTTCCTTTGCCAACTTATATAATTACTTAGCAATTCCTCTCACTTAACTTCCTAAATGACTTTTAAATCTGTTGCCTCCTCTTTACCCATATATCCTAGGATAGGCTCTAATAAACCCTTTGTCTTCTCAACTCTTCACTTTGCTTCTAAGAAAGCGGGCTTTTAAGAAGGCAGATCAGATCTGTCACTCCCTTAAAATCTTTCCACGGGTTCTCTAGCTCCTCAGGTTAAATTCTAAAATTCCAACTTTGTAAAATCTTTTACATTTCAGTTCCCTTAATTGTTCTCTACTCTTCAGCCATATAGAACACAATTCCTCCTCCTCTACCCCCAGACTCTTAAATTTTCCATCTTTTCTTGATGCCTTTTTATTTATGCTTCTGTGGGAAATTGCTGCCCCACCTGCTACCCCTAAGCATAGATAATCCTTTTTTTTAAGGCCTTATCTCTGCCATCAACCCTCTGCCATTCTTGACACCTTTAATGGGTAGTCTGGGGAAGGTTTTCAGTGTACAAAGGTGCCTAGCTGAAGGGATGAGTCAGGCTGATGCAAGGGCTGCCTTTTTAAAATTTCACAGAGGTTCTGGGCAGGCTAGCAGCTACTCTCATACATTACCTATTTATATATCCATACTCGCCCCAGACTTAGTTCATTGACTTTAGGGACCTCATTCACATTTAATCTTTAGGGCCTAGCACATAAGTTGCCATTAAGTCTAGCACAAACTATGGAATAATAATCATGTCTGTTTATGTTGCTTTCACAGTTTTCTGTGAATTTTTATATTTATTGTTTTTGTCTGATTCACAGTGAGCCTAGGTCATTAGCTACCTGGGAAGGGGAGCAAGTAGTTGAAAATGTTATCTTTTACTTCAGATGGGAAGCTCTGCCCTTAAACATTGTCCCCCTGACAGGACACTTTGGATTGTCCCTATGCTTGTCTGAGTCATTCTTTCCCTGTTGGCTAGGTCAAATTCGGGCAGATCTGGGGAATACACACACACAAACATATATACATGCATGTGTGTGTGTGTATATATACATTAAAGATTTATTTATTTGAGAGAGAGAGAGTGCAGGAGTGAGGAGAGGGGCAGGGAGAGAACGAATCTTAAGCAGACTCTGTGGTGAGTGTAGAGCCCAACGTGAGGCTCCATCTCATGACCCTGAAATCATGACCTGAGCTGAAACCAAGAGTTGGATACTTAACCGACTGAGCCACCCAGGTACCCCAGATCTGGGAAGTATTTAAATAGTACCTTCTCTAGAGTTGCTTGAACAAAAGCTGGATAGGAGGATAGCCCTGATGAGTTTGCATTTTAGAAGCAGGTATCTGCTTAGTGAGGGTGAAATTCTTCTGTTTTTCAAAATCTCTCTTTGCTAAGCCATAAACTGATCCATTTGCCTCCTACCTCTGTTTTCCTAAAAGTACACCATGCAGAACTGAGGAACATTGTATCTTGCTCCTTGGAAGTAACTAACCTTTCCTCCTGAGGAGATAGTCCCAGTAGGAATCACAGCGTAGGAAAGAGGACACTTCTTGCCTGGTACGCTCATCCTCAGGCCACTTTCTCCAAACACCTACCTTATTTTTCTTCTTGTACTATATTCATTCTCACTCTTGCTCTCATACTGTCTCTCCTTTCTGTCTTTCTCTGTTCCCTCCCCCCCACATTTGTCTAATTGGAGCTGTTTTCTGTGTTTCTGTTCAACTGTATAGTTTTCAGCCTCATCTTCCCAGTCAGGCTTTGCTTTTCTTCATCTAAATTTCTTTACACTCTACCCAGGCAAATGTACAGAATTATTTGCCAACACTACTAGCTCATACCTTCTGCTTAGACGATTGGGAAGTTAGGGGGTGGGGGGTCAGACTCTTCTGCTACAAATCATGAGGCACCAAGAAGGGAATGATTAAACTAGATTTGGGAAAGGGAGGATAATGAGCTGTACATCCAGTTAAGGGCACACAGGGTCAAGGTTGCTCTTCTTTCTTGAGGGCATAGAACCTTATGGAGCCAGTTCAAAGACTCAGAGTCCTTGTCTGAAATTTTAAAATTGATTATTATTTCAAGAGCTTTTCAACTCATTTGCCTAGTCAGCTGGGCCTATACACTAAAGGCCTACAAACCAACCTACAGGTAAAAAACTTAAACTTTTGTAGTTTCTGGAAAAAACATTCAGATTATATCTTACTGGATAGATATTTTATAGCTATTTGTATCCAAGTTTTATATCAGAGTAAATCTATAGATGATAGATTTCAAGGGATCTACTGAATAGTTGGATTATTGTTTGTTGGCTGCTAAAGATTCTTAATTATGTGCCCAAACCAAAACAAAAGAATGCATTTAGCTTCTTGAATGAGGATTTCTGAAACCAAACACGAATGAAACTAAGGAAAGAAAGATAAGGGCTGATAAGTTTATGAAACTTGCTAATGGGACTTAAAATAACTCCCTTTTATGCCTTATTCTCACTCCACTTTCTTGTCCTGCTTGATATATTTTATATAATTTTGAAAAACAAAATTGAGGATATGCTCCATTTTGGATATAGAACTATTTTGAAAATTGTAGGAAAATCATTGCAGGTTTAGAATTACACTTGGCTTACAAAATCAGCCTTACTCATTTATTCATCCATTTAGCAAATACTTGTTGAATATTTGTCATGTTATTTACTCTTATAGGTACCTGTGATATGGCAGTGAACAAAGCTGATAAAATTTCTAGGCCTTATTTTGCTTATACTCTGGGGGCAGGGGCTGAGGATAAACAAATTGTGATAAGGGAGCCAAACCTAGAAGGAAGTGAGAGAACAGACTTTGCAATATCTGAGGAGGAATGAGCCTTGCAGGGCTAGTGACCTGGGCACTTGCCTGGCATGGTTGAGAGCAGCAGACGGGCCCATGTGGCATGGTATGGTGTGGAGTGAGGGGGCAGGCAGTTGTTGGTGATGCCACCAGACAGGTGACAGGGGCCTCCAAGTTGTGGTATAGACGTTTACTTTCTGTCCTAGTGAGATGGTATTATGGATTGAATGTGTGTGTCTCCCTCAAATTCCTATGTTGAAGCCTTCATTTCCAATGTGGTGGTACTTGTTTTAGGGCCTTTGTGAGGTTATTAGGTTAACATGAGGTCATGAGAGGGAGACCCTCAGGATGGGACTAATGCCCTTATATGAAAAGGAAGAGAGACTAGAATGCTGCCTGCCCCCTTCATATGAGGACACATTGAGAAGGCTGATTTCTGCAAGCCAGGAAAAGAATTCTCACCAGGAACCAAATATGCCAGCATCTTGATCTAGAATTTCTCAGTCTCTAGAGCTGTGAGAAATAAACATGGGTTGCTTGAGCCACCCAAATCTGGGCTATTTTGTTATGACAGCCCAAGCTGACTAAGATGTGAAGGTTTTGGAAAGTTCTGAGGAGAAAAGTGAACTGATATGACTTCTGTTTTAAGAGAATTACCATGGTAATTATGTAATTAGTAACATATACTAATTAGTATATGTTACTATACATATACATAGTACATAGTAACAAATACTATGTTGCTGGAGGACTGCAAGGGAAAAGTAGAGCCTGGGAAACCAGTTAGAGGACAGTTACAGGGATGGTGTCTGGAGTCAGAGCAACAATAGCAGAGAGGGAGCATCACAGTCAGGTTCAGGATGTGTTTTGAAGGTGGAACTGAGTATGTTGTGGTTTGGTTGTCAGAGACAGAGGGAACTCAAAGATTAATTTTGAGAAACTGTAATGATAGAGTTGCCCCAGGTGGAGATGGGCATGGCTCAGGGTGGGGATATGTTGGAAAAGTAGAGGATTCATTACACAGACATAAAGTTAAAATGGCAAATGAATCTTCAAAAGGAGATGTCAAACAAGTCATTCCATATGAGTCTGCAGTTCGGTAGGAGTTTGGGGCTGGAGTTGAAAAATCAAGAGTTGAGAGCAACCAGGAATGATATTTAAAATAATTTAACAGGTAGTATGGCCTGAGTACCAACCAGCCAGGATGGGTACCTGCCTTAACAACAGACATGGCTGTATGGCTCTGCATCAGCAGAATATACAACATACATCACATTGGCTAAACATCCCTTCTCACTTATTACAGATAAACTATAAACTTAACAGATAAATCATAAATATAAATTTCCTGTAAAACGCAAAATGTATGACCTAGAAAGCATAAGCACAATTACGTTTTTTTTCCCACTTCCTGATTCATATTATGTTCAATCTATTTTCCCTTAGGGGTTAAATATAAGTACTTAACATAATAACATACTTTGTTTACTTCCTTACTTACCTGTACCCCTGAAACATAGTAACATATATATATATATATATATATATTTTAAGATTTATTTATTTGACAGAGAGAGAGAGATCACAAGTAGGCAGAGAGGCAGGCAGAGAGAGAGGGGGAAGCAGGCTCCCCAGGACCCTGAGATCATGACCTGAGCCGAAGGCAGAGGCTTTAACCCACTGAGCCACCCAGGCACCCCAGTAACATATTTTTAAAGACTAGTTTGAAATTATTGGCTTTTAAGTACAACAGATCTGTTTTGGAGTCCTGGATCTTTGTATATCTTGTATTTATAGAAACAAGTTCTTTTTCCTTATTTTTTCTTAAAAAATCTGTAAAATTGAAGAAAAGACCACCTCATTGTGTAATGAGGTTTAGACATTCAATATGTAAAAAAACTATCATAGTAACCATTATTTGTGGTGTAATATCCTACCTAAATCATAAGATTTTAGATATTGAAAGGACCTTACTTTCTCTTGTGTTTTTTTAATTTAAATTCAGTTAATTAACATATAATTTATTATTGGTTTCAGAGGTAGAGGTCAGTGATTCATCAATCTTATTCAATACCCAGTGCTCAGTACATTATGTGCTCTCCTTAATCTCTATCACCCAGTTACCCCATCTCCCCACCTGCCTCCCCTCCAGCAACCTTCAGTTTGTTTCCTATGATTAAGAGTCTCTTATGGTTTGTCATCCTCTCTGGTTTCATCTTGTTTTATTTTTTTTCCTCTTTTCCCCTATTATCCTCTGTTTTGTTTCTTAAATTCCACATATGAGAGAGATCATATGATGATTGTCTTTCTCTAATTGACTTATTTCATTTAGCATAATACCGTATAGTTCCATCAATGTCATTGCAAGTGGCAAGATTTCATTTTTTTGATGGCTGAGTAGTATTCCATTGTGTATATATACCACATCTTCCTTAATCATTGATCTGTGGATGGAGATCCAGGCTGTTTTCATAGTTTGGTGGTTGTGGACATTGCTTCTATATTAACATTGGGGTGGAGGTACCCCTTCAGATCATTTCATTTGTATCTTTGGGGTTAAGTCCCTAGTATTGCAATTGCTGGATCATAGGGTAGCTCTGTTTTCAACTTCTTGAGGAACCTCCATACTGTTTACCGGAGTGGCTGCATCAGCTTGCATTCCCACCAACAGTGTAAGAGGGTTTTCCTTTCTCTTTAACCCTGGCAACATCTCGTTTCCTGACTTGTTAATTTTAACCATTCTGACTGGTTTGAGGTAGTATCTCATTGTGCTCTTGATTTATATTTCCCTCATGACAAGTGATTTTTTTCATGTGTCTGATGGCCATCTGTATGTCTTCTTTGGAGAAATGTGTCTGTTCATATCTTCTGCCAATTTCTTGATTGGATTATTTATTCTTTGGGTGTTGAGTTTGATAGTTCTTTATAGATTTTGGATACCTTTATCTGATATTTCATTTGCAAACATCTTCTCCCAGTCTGTTGGGTGTTTTTGGTTTTGTCAATTCTTTCCTTTGCTGTGCAAAAGCTTTTTATCTTAATGAAGTCCTAACAGTTCATTTTTGCCTGTTTCCCTTGCCTTTGGAGATGTGTCTAGCAAGAAGTTGTTGCCTCTGTTCTCTAGGATTTTGATGGATTCCTATCTTATATTTAGAGCTTTCATCTATTTTGAGTCTATTTTTGTGTACGATATAAGGAAATGATCCAGTTTCATTCTTCTGCATGTGGCTCTCCCAATTTTCCCAACACCACTTGTTGAAGACACTGTCTTTTTTCCGTTAAATATTCTTTCCTGCCTTGTCAAAGATTAGTTGACCATAGAGTTGAGGGTCCATTTCTGGGTTCTCTATTCTGTTCTATTGATCTATGTGTCTGTTTTGTGCCAGTACCATACTGTCTTGATGATTACAGCTTTGTAATAGAGCTTGAAGTCTGGAACTGTGATGCCACCAGCGTTAGTTTTCTTTTTCAGCATTCCTCTATTTGGGGTCTTTTCTGGTTTTATACAAATTTCAGGATTATTTATTCCAGCTCTTGAAAAAAGTTGGTGCTATTTTGATAGGGATTGCATTGAATGTGTAGATTGCTCTAGGTAACATACACCTTTTAACAGTATTTGTCCTTCTATTCCATGAGCATGGAATGTTTTTCCATTCCTTTGTGTCTTCCTCAATTTCTTTCATGAGTGTTCTATAGTTTTCTGAGTACAAATTCTTTACCTCTTAGGTTAGGTTTATTCCTAGGTATCATGGTTTTGGGTGCAATGGTAAATGGGATCGACTCCTTAATTTCTCTTTCTTCTGTCTCATTGTTTGTCTATAGAAACACAACCTACTTATGTGCATTGATTTTTATATCCTGCCACTTTGCTGAATTCCTGTATGAGTTCTAGCAATTTTGGGGTGGAATCTTTTGGGTTTTCCACATAGAGCATCATGGCATCTGCAGAGAGTGAACGTTTGACTTTTTTGTCAATTCAGATGCCTTTGATTTATTTTTGTTGTCCGATTGCTGAGGCTAGGACTTCTAGTACTATGCTGAACAACAGTGGTGATAGTGGACATCCCTGCCGTGTTTCTGACCTTAGGGGAAAAGCTCTCAGTTTTTCACTGAGTATCATTGAGAATGGTATTCACTGTGGGCTTTTCATAGATAGCTTTTGATATTGAGGTATGTTCCCTCTATCCCTGTACTGTGAAGAATTTTAATCAAGAAAGGATGCTGTGCTATGTCAAATCTTTTTTGGCATCTATTGAAAGGATCATATGGTTCTTGTCCTTTCTTTTATTTATGGATTGTATCACACTGATTGATTTGCAGATGTTGAGCAACCCTTGAAGCCCAGGAATAAATCCCACTTGGTTGTGGTGAATAATCCTTCCAATGTACTGTTGGGTCCTATTGGCTGGTATTTGGGTGAGAATTTTTGCATCCATGTTCATCAGGGATATTGGTGTGTAAGTCTCCTTCTTGGCGGGGGTAGTTGTCTGGTTTTAGGATCAAGCTAATGCTGGCCTCATAGAAAGAGTTTGGAAGTTTTCTTTCCATTTCTCTTTTTTGAAACAGCTTTAGAAGAATAGGTCCTAATTCTTCTTTAAATGTTTGGTAGATTTCCCCTGGAAAGCCATCTGGTCCTGGGCTCTTGTTTTTTGGGAAGTTTTTGATTCCTGCTTCAATCTCATTTCTGGTATATGGGTCTGTTCAGGTTTTCTATTTATTTCTGTTTCAGTTTTGGTAATTTATACATCTCTAAAAATGCATCCATTTCTTCCAGATTACCTAATTTGTTGGCATATAGTTGCTCCTGATACATTCTTATAATGGTTTGCATTTCATCAGTGTTGTTTGTGATCTCTCCTTTCATTCATGATTTTATTAATTTGGGTCCTTTCTCTTTTCTTTTTGATAAGTCTGGCCAGGGGTTTATCAATCTTATTAATTCTTTCAAAGAACCAGCTCATAGTTTTTGTTGATCTGTTATACTGTCCTTTTGGTTTCTGTTTCATTGATTTCTACTCTAATCTTTATTAATTTTCTTCTCCTGCTGGGTTTAGGCCTTATTTGCTGTTCTTTCTCCAGCTCCTTTAGGTATAAAGTTAGTTTGTGTATTTGAGACCTTTCTTTTGAGAAAGGCATCGGACTGCCTTTGCTGGCATGCCAGAGGTTTTGAGCAGTTGTGTTTTCATTTGTTTCTATGAATTTTTTTTTATTCTTCTTTCATTTTCTAGTTGACCCATCCATTCTTTAATATGATGCTCTTTATCCTCCAGGTATTTGGATTATTTATAATTATTAGATCTTCTTGTTCGATAGACCCTTTAATTATGATCTAGTGTCCTTTCTCATTTTTTATTATAGTCTTTGGTTTAAAATCTAACTAAGGATTGCCACCTCAGCTTTCTTTTGGTGTCCATTAGCATAATAAGTGGTTTTTCACTCTCTCACTTCAAATCTGGGGGTGTCTTTGGGTCTAAAATGAGTCTCCTGCAGACAACATATTGATGGGTCTTGCTTTTTTATACAAACTGATACCCTTTGTTTTTTTGATTGGGGCATTTAGCCCATTGACATTGAGAGTAACTATTGAAAGATATGAATTTAATACCATTGTATTACCTGTAAAGTCACTGTTTCTGTATATTGTCTCTGTTCCTTTTTGGTCTGTGTTACTTTTGGTCTCTCTCTTTGCTTAAAAGATCCCTTTTAATATTTCTAGTAGGGTTAGCTTGATGATCACAAATTCTTTTAGCTTCCATTTGTCACGGAAGCTTTTTATCACTCCTTTTATTTTGGATGACATCCTAGGATAAAATAGTCTTAGTTGTATATTTTTCCTCACTTAGCACCCTGAATATATCTTGCCAGTCCTGTCTGGCCTGCCATGTCTCTGTGGCTAAGTCTTCTGCCAATCGAATGTTTCTGCCCTTGTAGGTTACACACCCTTTGTCCCTAGGTGCTCTCAGAATTTTCTCTTTGGCTCTGAGATTTCCAAGTCTCACTATTATGTTGAGGATTGACCTAATTTTATTGATTTTTGAGGGGGGTTCACTGTGCCTCAGGGACTTGGATCAGGGATCCTGAGACCACTCTGTCTCATCTAGGATTCTGCCCTGCTTCACCACCTGAGCACCTTTTAGGCTGGGACATCCCTCACCAGAGCAGACTTCTAAAAGTTCTGATTTTGTACTCCACTGTTATATCACTTTCTGGTAGCCAGTTTATAGAGGCTCCCTCCCCCCATCCTTTATCTATTCATATATCACCTTGAATTCACTTCTCTGCACCTCCTACCTTGCAGAAAGTAATTGGTTTCCTATTTGTAGAGTTGCAACTATTCTTTTCTTAGATCTCTGGTTGAATTTGCTGGTGTTCAAGATGGTTTGGTAGCAATCTAGCTGAATTCCTGGGACCAGACAAAACTAAGGTTTCCTTCTCCTCTACCATCTTGGACTCCTCTCTTGTGTTTTTAATAATAGTCAAACTGTTATAGTAATATTCATGCCACCTAAATTGGATTGAGAATGTAATCTGCATTCAGAAATCTTTGGGCTTAGATTTATGCATACCAAGAGGAAATATAAGTGGTTATCAAAGGAAAGACCTTGATTTTGATTAGTTCTTTCTTACAAGTCAGACTTGGAAAATCTACCAGAAAATGGTTTCTCATACTGTGTAAGCCATCAGTATATCCTTATATAAATATTTGCTTGTTATATCATCACCAAGCAGTGGTGAGCCCCTCACTTTGGTTGGTAAGCTCCTGTAAGGACACAGATTCTTTTTCTTTCTTGCTCTGATTTTTTATCAGTATCACCATTATGTGAAGATAATTACAGGACCAGGTACATATGTGTTGGGTAGAGGAGAGTCTGGTCTAAACTTTAGAAGATCCTGCACATTCCAGTCACTAATGCAACTTTGTTCTAGACAGATGTGGGGAGAATGCCTTGACTGTCTTCCCATATGGGTGGAAGTGAGGTCAGACTGTTTTATTTGCTGTTGATTTCTCAATACCTAGAAAGTTTGCTGGTATGAATTGGTGCTCAAGAAATGTTTGTTAAATTAATACATAGAAACAAAGCAGTGTAATGCTAGTTGTACCTTGGTGTCAGAGTTTTTGAGGGAAACAGTGAGTATCTCATTTTTGTGAATGCAGCTTGTAACTGATTTATAAATGTCATTCCTAGCTATGACTGCTGGTATTGGACTTAATGTCCTGTTGTGCTCGATGTTACTGGTTTTTTTCCTCTCATTAAAATTATGGATTTTACTTACCGAGTTTTCTCTTCCTATCAAAGAGTTAGAGGAAATACTGTAGTTTACATTTAATTACTGGGTCAATATCAATTGCCCAGTTCTCTCTTTTCTTGGAAAGAATTCTTTCCTTGGAGAAATCTCAGGCCCTCTTTAAAGTAGATCCCTTTTCTAATTTGTTGGACAAGCTAAATGTCAGAACCCAGCTGTGGACACAGCCATGATTCAAACTGCTGTTTCCCCCCAGTTGAAAATGAAAATATGGACACCTTTGAAGGATCAGAGAAGGGAAGTACAGAGAAACCTTGATGGCAGCTGTTTTGTGAACAACACTCTGGAAGGCTGGCAAAGGCTTCTCAGTGTTTTGTAGGACTCTGCCAAAGATCAGACTATGCTTTTTACTTGTGCTTTTTGTCCTATTTTTAAAAGCAAAGAATTTCTCCAGAAATATTTCTAATAAAACATGTACAATACCTCTCAACTGTTATGTGATTATACATTTTTAACCTAATTCTTAAAATTTTATCAACTACTAATATTTTATTGAATGTATGTCCCATACCAGGAATGACACTAAATGCTCTGTATACATTATCTTGTTTAATAGTCATAGTAACCCTCTGAGCTTAGGTACAGTATTGTGTTCATTTCTACAAATGAAGTAAAGAGGCAAGGCATGTGAAGCACCTTGCATAGTTACCCAGCAAGTGGCCAAACTGGGACTGCATGCCAGGCGTTCTGTGTGCAGAGCCCCCACTTGCCTCTGCACTCTCCCTCCCATGATGGCTCTGGAGGCCTGGGATTATTTTGTTTATCTTGCTGAAGGGGACAACTACAGTAATGACCAAATATACTGTGACATTAATTCCCCCCTGGAACTGTAATTTGATTGTATTTGGTAAACTGAATGAATTTCTGATTTCTGTGAATGCAGCTTTTAATTGATTTACAAATGACATTGTTTGGAGCTGTGACTGCTGGTATTGGACCTGGTATCCTGTTGCAGTCAATGCTGCTCTTTTTGCCCTCCGCACATTGATTGTGTTTTCTGTTAGGCTATTTTAATCATGTCCTTTGAAAGTAGCCATCTTAAGAGAAATAAGTAAAGGTGGCAACTATGCTGAAGTAGCCTTTGTGTGGAAATAAAACCCACATGCAATGGGAATTACCTTTCATTAGTGCCCTGCCCCCAAATTGGCAGTGAGACAAATGAATAAGTAGATAACCTTTAAAAAAATGCAATTTTGTATATGTACAGTATTAAAACCAATGAAAACTGTTAACATATGATACCTTTTAATGCCTGCATTTAGTTTCCTTAAATTGATTTGCTTGTAAAATTCCTAATACATTCTTCAGTACAATTTACTATATAGTCCGTGGCCAGATTTCCTGACTTTGGTCTTTGCAGGAGAAGGAAACTTTTCTCCATTTAGAACAGATGGCTTGGGAAACAAGTTACCATATGAATGACCTTTTATGCATAGGTAGAGAAATCCTAGGAATATATGCGCTGAACATTACTTTGTGCTACTTTAGTACTGGGAGATTCTGTGCCATTCTTGCCACTTTCCAGTTTAAGCTGAGAAGGAATTATGTTTTGGGGCCTGAATTGCTTAGATTATATTCTGTTTCTTCCTAAAAACATTTTTCAGTATCTATAGACTTAATTTTTTTATAGACTTAAATTTTATAATTTTTTTCTTATGAGGACTTTTAAAGAGAGAGAGTGAGAGAGAGCATGAGAAGGGAGAAGGTCAAAGTGAGAAGCGGACCCCCCATGGAGCCGGGAGTCCGATGTGGGACTCGATCCCGGCACTCCAGGATCATGACCTGAGCGGAAGGCAGTCGCTTAACCAACTGCGCCACTCTTATGAGGACTTTTAATATTTAATCTCTTAGCAACTTCAAATATACAGTCAGTATTTGTTAACTATAGTCACCATGCTGTGTGTTGCATCCTCATGACTTAAACTGGGAGTTTGTACCTTTGACTCCCTTCATCCATTTTACGCACTCTGTAGGGCCTCCCTTCTGGCAGCCGCCAATTTGTTCTCTGTATCTATGAACTTGATTTTCTGTTTCATTTTAAAATTCAGCTCATAAGTGAGATCATATGGTATTTGTTTTTCTCTGCCTAACTTAATATTTTACTTAGCATAATACCCTCATGGTCTAGCCATGTCATTGCAAATGGAAAGATCTCATTCTTTTTTTGGTTGAATAGAATTACATTTGTGTGTGAATGTGTGTGTGTATGTATCCATATATCTTTTTTTTAAGATTTTATTTATTTATTTGACAGAAAGAGAGATCACAAGTAGGCAGAGAGAGAGGCAGGCAGAGAGAGAGGGGAAAGCAGGCTCCCTGCAGAGCAGAGAGCCCGATGTGGGGCTCGATCCCAGGACCCTGAGTTCATGACCTGGGCCGAAGGCAGAGGCTTTAACCCACTGAGCCACCCAGGCGCCCCCCCCCATATATCTTTTTGAATTAGCATTTTCATTTTCTTTGGGTAAATACTCAGAAGTGGAACTGTGGATCCTATGATAGATCTGTTTTTAAATTTTTGAGGAACCTCCATACTATTTTGTTATAATTGCACCATTTTACACTACCACCACCAGTGTACAAGGCTTCTTGTTTCATTATATCACTTATTTTTTTGTCTTTTTGTTAATTATCATTATACCATGTGTGAAGTGATATTATTGTTTCAATTTTCATTTCCCTAATGATAATTGATGTTGAGCATCTTTTCTTGTGACTGTTGGCCATTTTTATCTCTTTAGAAAATGTATGTTCAGATCCTCTGCCAATTTTCTAATCAGGGTTTTTTTCTTTTTCTGTTTTTTTGCTAATCAGTTATATACATTTTTAGAAATATATTTTTGATATTAACCCCTTATCAGATAATTTGAAAATATTTTCTTCCATTCAGTAGGTTGTCTTTTCATTTTGTGAATGTTTTCCTTTGCTGTACAGAAGCTTTTCAGTTTGATGTAATCCCAGTTGTGAATTTTTGCCTTCATTGCCTGTGCTTTTGAAGTCAGATCTAAAAGTTCATCACCAAGAATGATGTCAAGGAGACTGATGCCTATTTTTTTTCTAGGAGTTTTATGGTTTCAGGTCTTTTATTCAAGTCTTTAATTCATTTTGAATTTATTTTTGTGCATGATGTATGATAGTAGTTTAGTTCCTTTCTTTTGCATGTGGCTGTCCCAGTTTCCCAACACTGTTTTTTGAAGAAACTGTCCTTTCTTCATTATATATTCTTGCTTTCTTAGTGATAAAGTAATGAACCATAGATGTATGGGTTTATTTCTGGGCTCTCAGCTCTGTTAAATTGGTCCATATATCTGTTTTTATGCTAATACCACATTGTCTTGACTACTATAGTTTTGTAATGTAGATTGAAAATCAGGGAGTATAAGGCCTCTACCTTTGTTCTTTCTCAGTATTACTTGGGTTGTTCTGGGTCTTTTGTGGTTTCATACAAATTTTAGGATTGTGTGTTCTATTTCCATGAAAAATTCCATTTGAATTTTGATTGGGATTTCCCTGAATCTGCAAATTGCTTTGGGTAGTATGGCTATTTCAACAATATTAATTCTTCTAATCCATGAGCATGGAATGTCTTTCCATTTATTTGTTTCTTCTTTAGTTTCTTTAATGTCATATAGATTTCAGTGTACAGGTCTTTCACCTCTTTGGTTAAATTTATTCCTAGGTATTTTATTCTTTTTAATGCAGTTATAAATGGAATTGTTTTCTTAATTTCTCTTTCTGATGTTTTATTGTTAGTGTATGGAATTGCAGCAGATTTCTGTATATTGATTTTGTATCCTGCTACTTTACTGAATTTATTAGTTCTAGCAGTTTTTTTGGTGGCATCTTTAAGGTTTTCTGTATATAAAATCATGTAATCTGCAAATAGTGATGCTTTTACTTCTTCCTTTCCAATTTGTATGCTATTTTTTTTTTCTTGCCTAATTGCTGTGGCTAGGACTTCTAGCACTGTTTTGAATAAAAGTAGTGAGAGTGGGCATTCTTATCTTGTTTCTGATCTTGGAGGAAAGGCTGTCAGCTTTTCACCATTGAGTATGTTATTAGCTATCAGTTTGTCATGTATTAACCTAATTATATTGAAGTGTTTTTTCTGTACCCACTTTGTTGAGAGATTTATCATAAATGGATATTGAATTTTGCCCATTACTTTTCTGCATAGATCGAGATAATCATATGATTTTTATTCTCCATTTTGTTAATGTGTTGTATCATGTTGATTTATGTATAAATATTGAATCATCCTTACATCTCTGGAATAAATACCACTTGATTATGTTGTATTATCCTTTTAATGTGTTGTTGAATTTGGTTAATATTTTGTTGAAGATTTTTCATCAATATCCATCAGGGATATTGACCTATAATTTTCTTTTCTTGTGGGATCCTTGTCTGGTTTTGGTATCAGGGTAATGCTGGTCTTGTAAAATGTTTGGAAACATTCTATCTTTTATTTTTTTAAGAAGAGTTTGGAAAGGATTGGTGTTACTTATTCTTTGAATGTTTGGTAGACTTGACCAGTGAAGTCAACTAGTCCTGGACTTTTTTGGGGAGTTTTTTGGTTACTGATTCATTCTACTTTCTAGTCATCAGTTTATTCACATTTTCTATTTCTTCATGATTTATTTAATCTTGAAAGGTTGTACATTTCTAAGAATTTATTCTAGGTTGTCCAATTTATTCTAGTTTGCCGATACACCTTGTTTGTTGCCATATACCATGATTGTTTTTAGTAGTCTCTAATGATCCTTTGTATTTTTATGGTATCAATTACAATGTCTCCCCTTCTTTTTCATATCTGATTTTATATATTTGAGGTCTCTTTTTTCTTGGTGAGTCTAGCCAAAAGCTTGGCAATTTGGTTTATCTTTTCAAAGAACCAGCTCTTAATTTCATTGATCATCTGTATTATCTTTTTAGTCTCTATTTATAATTTCTGCTCTGATCTTTATTTCCTTCTTTCTGCTAACTTTGGGCTTCATTTGTTTCTTTCTAGTTTTCTTGAGGTATAAAGTTAGATTGTTTACTTGAAATTTTTCTTGTTTTCTTTGAGGTAGGCCTGAATTGCTATGAACTTCCCTCTTGGAAATGTTTTTATTGTACCTCATAAATTCTGATATATTGTATTTTCATTTTCATTTGTCTAAATATATTTTGTTTTCTCCTTTGATTCTTTATTGACCTATTTGTTATTCAGTTACATGGTGTTTAAATTCCACATGTTTGTGATTTTTCATTTTGTTCTTGTAATTTTTAGTTTTATACCATTATGATCAGAAAACATGCTTGATAAAATTTCAGTCTTAATTTTGTTATGACTTGTCTTGTGGTCTAACATATGATCTACTCTGGAGAATGTTCCATGCGTACTTGAGAATAATGTGTGTTCTGCTGTTTTTGGATGAAATGTTTTTTATGTATCTATTAACTCCACCTGGTTTAATGTGTCATTTAAGGTCACTATTTCCTTACTGATTTTCTGTCTGGATAATCTATCCATTGTTGTGAGTGAGGTGTTAAACTCCCTTACTGCTGCATTACTCTCTATTTCCCGTTATATCTGTTAATATTTGTTTTATATATTTAGATGCTTCTATGTTGGGTGCTTAAATATTTACAAATGTTATATCCTCTTGTTGGATTTGGCCCTTTAAGATTTTGTTATGCCGTTCTTTGTCTTTTATTACAGTATTTGGTTTAAAGTCTATTTTGTCTAATATAAACAAACTTTTCTTTTGTTTTCATTTGCATGGAATGTCTCTTTTTATCCCTTCACTTTTGATGTTTGAGTGTTTCTTTATATCTGAAGTGAGTCTCTTGTAGGCAGCACATAGATGATCCTTGTTGGTTTTTTCTTTCTTTTTTTAATTTATTCAGCCACTTTATACCTTTTGCCTGGAGAATTTAGTCCATTTACATTTAAAGTATTTATATTTACTTATTGCCATTGCCATTTTGTTAATTATATTCTGGATGCTTTGTAGTTCCTTGTTGTTTCTTTCTTCCTTTCTTGCTCTTTGTGTGTGTGTGTGTGTGTGTATGTGTGGTTTGATGACTTTCTTCAGTGGTATGCTTAGAGCCCTTTTTCATTTTTTTGTGTACCTACCATAGGTTTTTGCTTTCTGATTACCATGAGGCTTACATCTAACAGTCTATATTTATAACAGTTTATTTTAAGTTGATAGTAACTTAAATTTGAATGCATTCTAAAGGTCTACATTCACTCCTCCACTCACCCACAATTCATGTTTTTGGTATTACATTTTACATCTTTTTATCTTGCATATCCTTTAACTAATATTTGTAGCTATTATTTTACTACTTTTGTCTTTTAACCTTCATATTCACTTTATAAGTTTGTAATGTACTACCTTTACTGTATATTTACCTTTAGCAGTGACATTTCTAGTTTATGTTTTATTGTTACTAATTAGCACTCTTTCTTTTCCTCTTAAGGAAGTCCTTTTAACATTTCTTGTTAACAGCTGGTTTAGTGGTGATGTATTATTCTTTTAGCTTTTGCTTATTTAGAAAACTAGCTCTCCTTCAATTTTGAATGAAAACATTGCTAGGTATTCTTGGTTGGAATTTTTTGCTTTTAGCACTTGGAATATAATATACCACTCATCTCTGGCCTGTAGAATTTCTGGTGAAAAAAATCTTCTGATGGGCTTGTTTTCTTGTTCTCAATTAGTTGTTTTTCTCTTTCTGCTTTTAATTCTCACTTTGTCTTTAATTTTGATATTTTAGTTTTAATGTGCCTTAGTATAGGTTTCTTTGGTTGTAAGTTATTTGGAACTCTCTGGGCTTCCTGGATCTAGATGTTTCTTTCCTTCCCCAGGTTGGGAAATTTTCAGCCATTATTTCTTCAAACAAGTTTTCTGCCCCTTTTTTTTCTCTTCTCCTTTTGGGACCCATATAATGTGAATGTTGGTTCGCTTGATGTTGTTTCATAAGCCCCTTAAGCTATTTTCACCTTTTCCATCACTATTATTATTATTTACTGCTCTCATGAGTTACACTGTCTTGTCTTCAGGTTAACTGATCCTTTCTTCTATTTGTGTAATCTGTTATCGAACCCCTCTAGTGAGTTTTTCTGTACAATTATTGTTATAGTTCAACTCTGGCTTCCATTTGGTACTTTCTAATATTTATCATCTCTGTTGAAGTTATCACTGTGTTTATTCAGTTTTCTCCCATAATTTGGTGAATGTCTTTACAACCATTACTTTGAATTTTTTTTAAAAGATTTTATTTATTTATTTGACAGAGAGAAAGAGATCACAAGTAGGCAGAGAGAGGCAGGCATAGGGAGAGGGGGAAAGCAGGCTCCCCATTGAGCAGAGGGCCCAATATGGGGCTCAATCTCAGGACCCTGAGATCATGACCTGAACCGAAGGCAGAGGCTTAACCCACTGAGCCACCCAGTTACCCCATACTTTGAATGTTTTATCAGAGAAATGACTTATCTCCATTTCACTGAGTTTTTTTCCTGAGGTTTTATCTTGTTCTTTCATTTGCAACAAATTTTTTTGTTTCCTTATTTTTTGTGACAGTTTTGTTTTATGTTTTGGGTGAAAAAGCTATCTCTCTCTGTCTTGTAGGAAGGGCCTTGTGTAGGGCATGAACCTTACTGTTCAACCTTGCTCTAACTCCTGGTTGACTCTCAACCTCTGCAATTATCTTAGGAGCCTATTTTACTTTTAATAGTTCTCAGTTGCCGAGGTTGTTCCAAGACCTGTCTGTGTCCCAAAGAAAGAGATCTCAGTCTGCATCTAATTTCAGGTTGATTAGAAGCTAGACCCTTAGGCAGTAACTTATAAAAGTATGCAAATATGTGTAGTCCTGTGAGAAAACAGTTGTAAACCATGCTGGCTTCCAGACCAGGTGATCTGGAGTTGTCCCCAACCTATATTTATAACAGTTGGGGCTCTAGACAAGCATATAAACTCCTTTCTGGAAGTTACCAGTGAGCTATAGTGAGGTAGAAGGAGAATGCAAAGACAGCATGTACTTGTTTCTGTTTCCTGAGAGCACTTTCAGGGCCTCTAGGAGGCCTTTCACATTGCCAGACCAGGAGTTTTCCCGCAGGCCAAAGCTCCTAGGAACTCAAATAGACCTTTTTTTCAGAAACTGGGGTGTGTTTCAGTATGCTATCTGTGCAGTGCCCTGGGGGTAGTAGGTAGCCAAGGAATGTCTCCAATTGTTATAGAATTATGAGATCCAAGAATGCAAGCCCATGTGGTGCTCAAGGAGTGTCCCATAGGCTACTGATATGAAAATTCAAGCACCACAGTTTAAAAAAAAAAAGCATCAGCTGCGAGTACAAGTTCTCCTCCGGGAGGTATTGACATTGTAGTGTGGTAGACCCCTGCCGCCTGTTGCAAGGAAGAGGTAAAGCACAAGAATGTTGTCCACTGGCTGTAGGAAAGCAGAGGGAGTTGGAAGTATGGTTCCCACTGGCTTTAGCAAGGCAGGGGGAGAGTGCAAAGACAACTGGTGCAAAGTGTGCACCAGTTGGAGTCTAAATATGGCATCCTTCATGAAAAGGAATAAAAAAAGGTGCCCACTTCCCACTGGCTTTAGCAAGGTGAAAGGAGAGTGCAAAAATGGCACCCATCATCATCTCTGTGCCCAGAGAGAATCTCAACAGACCTCTACCCTACCAGAGAATACTTTAAAATCAGCAAATTAATTTTGTTCATATAATGTCTGGGTGCTTTTTAAACTGCTAACTTTGTGCTGGGCCCTAGAGCAAATGAGTCTGCCCTTTAAGAGGAGTCTCTCAGTTTGCTACAGCCCTTTGGGATTCATAGACCCAAACCTGGTTGGTTTTCAAAGCCAGATATTTTGATGGCTTTCTTCCAGGTTCTAGTTGTAAGAGTTGGGGTGTCTGATGTTTGGGGTATGAACACTTCACTCCTCAGGGGAAGTTTTGATTTGTGAGTTTCCTCCTGATTATGTGTTGACATGTAGGGGTTGGGGTTTATGGTGAGACTGCATCTTAGCCTCTCCTACCTACTTTGATGTGGCCCATTTCTTGTTTAATGGAAAGAGCTGTTTAGCTAGTTTTCGGATTTTTTCAGAGGGAATTTTTCCTTATGTAGCTGTAGATTCAGTGTGTCTGTGGGAAGACGTGAGTTTAGAATCTTCCTCTGTCACCATCCTGGACTGCCTCCTATCTCTATAGACTTTTAAACCAAGACCTAGCAGGACAGGTACCATTTAGCGACCCTATCATGCATTACATTGTGGCAAGTTGATGATCTGCAAGTCATAGGTGTACTTCTATTAGCTCTATCTCCTTATATTTTTTTTTCTTTCTTTCTTTCTTTTTTTTTTTTTGGTGGGGAGGAGATGCATTTGGTTGACTCTTTTCCAAAAGTTTTCTGAAAATGTTTTGAAGTTACACTTTTATGATTAGAACCTGTCCTTGTGTGAATCAATTTATTATTGCAAATTAAAGACTTAATTGGTCTTCTCAGATATTGTGGTTTTATTTTGTTTTGTTTTTTTGTTTTGTTTTGTTTTGCAAATTGAGGTTTTGTGAAAACCCTGCATCAAACAAGCAAACAGGTACTATTTTCAAACAGTGTTTGCTCACTTCATGTCTCTGTGTCACACTGGGAATTTTCATAGTATTTCAGACCTCTTCACTTTATTATACTTGTTATGGTGATCTGTGATCAATAATTCCAAGTTGCTGAAAGCTCAGATGATGGTTAGCATTTTTTAGAAATAAAGCATTTTTTAATTAAATTATGTACATCTTTAGACATAATGCTGTTGCACACATAATAGACTACTGTTTAGTGCAAGCCTAATTTTTATATGCCCTGGGAAACAAAAAATTTCATTTGACTCACTTTATTGAAATATTTGCTTTATTATAGTGTATAATATTTGCTTTATTATACTTATTATAGTGGCTTGTGATTTATTATAGTGGTATTGTGGATTGTGAGTGAACTCACAATCCCTCTGAGATACAGCTACAGTTACAGATAGTTATTCTGTAACTTACTATGCCAGAGTTCCTGAGAGAAAAATCATTTAGGGCTTGGGCCCTGACCTCACAGTTACCTCCAGCTGCTCACTTTCCCCACCCCGTGCCTAGTCCAGTCGATCAGCAGGTCTTGGCTGCTCCATCCTCAAATTACGCTTCCCAAGTTGGCTCCCCACTTAAGCTGCAGCACAACCAACCTGGCCCACACCACCACTATGACTGATCCAAAGGTTTCTTCAGCTCCCCTACTGGGCTCACTGCCTCCGTTCTGCACACAGTGGCCTGGTAAACTGAGACCACTCCTTCGGTCAAGTCTTGGCACTGCCCCTGTCCCTATGGCCCTGTTCCCCTGCCCTAAGCACACGTGCCTGTCCTCTCAGGTGTGATGGAATTGCCATAACCTATGATCTTTTAAATAGTCTTTGTAAAGTTGGGAAATCACGACATTTTGAGTCCCATCTTACCATCTTAGGAGTCCGAAATCAAAATTTCAGCCTCCCTTGTAGCTAGTCTGCAATCATGTTACCTAGAGTGTCCAGTCTGACAAATTTTACCGTGTGTAAATTGGGGATTGATCATTGTCAGGAAACAAGTTTTGCGTGGACATTCTATTTTGTCAGTGAGTATGGTAGCATACTACTCTGGTTTGAGGCATTAGCAGTTATATTATATGCAATTCTTGACACAGAATTGACATTTATCCTGGAGGCATTGGCAGTTGTACATTATTGATATTAATGGTGGCAGATTTAGTGCAAGCTCTATGTAAATATTTCTCACATTGAAAATAACATTCATTTTTTTGCTATCCAACAAATGGATATTGAGTACAGTGACTTGAATTAGATGTGAATAGGAGGGAAGATAAAGATGAGCCTAGGTAAAGTGTTGGATTTATGTCTAGATTGCCTGGTCTATGAATAATATAGACCTGATTCATCATCTGCTAAATTAAATTGTTCTTTTTAGTCAATATCCTAAGTGTCCACTGAAGAGCTGTTTTAATTTTGCAAATTATACATCATTTCCTTTATATAAATCTTGCTGAGGGAATTTGGACTTGAGAAAATGGCAGGATGGAGAATTTAATATTCTATCCTTTCTATTTTTACTAAGAATATAGTCCAATTGACAGGAGCAAACTTATATGACATGTATTGTTATCTATATAACATGTATTAATTATCTAAATTAAGAATGAAATATTTTTCACTCTGAAATCAATTCACTATTAGCACTGAGACGCTGAACTGGGAGAGATAGGACAAATACTGCTGTCAGGTATTTGTTTGAACTGTATATCATGACCCATTACCACTAGAGGTAATGAAATAAATATTTAATAAAAGATATCAGAATGCCTTACATGTAGTAAGGTTAAGTATCATTTTGTGTAACATTTTTTGGTTGTATATATGTGTATGTATTTTTGTATGTATGATATATAGAATACAATTTTTACTGAGAGTCGTTTCTTACGGAGAAAGTTTAAAAGTCAAAAGCTTACTTTTAGTCAGTTGATGCCATGTATATTTTCTAAAAAAAACCAATTATTAAAATTGTTTTGAGTCCATTTTTAGTTTTTAAAATTAACTATGTCACAAATGGTCACATAGAATTTGTGACCCTATGAATTTCTGATACAAACTTGTTTATTCATATCATTCAATTACATCAGCAGTTTATAAAAGGTTTTTTGAGTTCAGCCCACTGGGTAGTTCTGTTCAATCTGACACTTAGCCTAATTTCTTCTTCATTATTTTTGTGTGTTTAGTGAATTATACAGTTGAAAGAATACGCTTGGAATAAAAACCGTTAGTCCCTTAAATGTGTATGATCCATTTATGTTGTTGTTTTTGTTTTACTGTTTAGGTTTTGTTTTGTCCAGTTCTAGAAGTAAGTAATATTTTAAGTTTGTGGAAATGTTCTTTCACCTGTGCTTGACATTGTTGGGTGCAGTTTTGCTTTGAATTACTGGCAGCTCAAAGCAAGAGGAGCAGGTACAGCTGTTTTTTTCAGTTCTTTTTTTTTTTTTAAGATTTTATTTATTTATTTTACAGAGAGAGACACAGTGAGAGAGGGTACACAAGCAGGAGGAAGGAGAGAGGGAGAAGCAGGCTTCCCGTGGAGCAGGGATCCCGATGCGGGGCTCAATCCCAGTACCCTGGGATCATGACCCGAGCCAAAGGCAGACGTTAACGACTGAGCCACCCAGGCGCCCCCTTTTTTTCAGTTCTTAAGATTGTTCAGGCAAACCTTCAATCTAGTTCAAAAACTTTTTTGTTTAGGAGGTATTAAGAATTGTAAATTTCCCAATATGACACTGAAATAACATTTTCTAAGATTTTATTGCCCTTACAAAATGAAAATAATTTTTAAAAAAGGAATTCAGTTTTACCAAATAGAAAGCATTGTTTCATTTAATTACCTTTCTTTTCTACTCTTGTTCTTGCCAGAGAGCCCCAAATATTTCATGAAATGAGGAATAATTTGAACACCTAGAAGCTTTGTAGGAGGAAAGATAAGTCCTTTGAGAGGATCAGAGAAGGTGATAGATATCAAATTATTCACACTTGACTGTTCCATGGCAGGAGTCCAGAAGAAAGGTCACCTAGACTTCTGATTTAATGCTCATATTTAAGTATAATTTTCACATTAGTGTTAATCATAGTTCATTCTAATATTAAAGATGACGTTTTAAAATTAATGAGGCTATCTCTCTTATTCCTTTTCTTTCATTTTTATTTTCTTTCCTGAATGGAAGCCCATATTATAGTAGATCATAAACTCTAGTGTAATTTGCTAGTGTAGTGTCTAACATAGTGTCATCATATATAGACATTCTTTTAATAGTGTTTATGGTTATACATAAACTATTAAGTATTTAGGAAGATTGTATCTGGAAAAGGTAAGATTCTAAAATAGATTGATCAGATGGTAACTAATATATTAAGTTTTCCTTTATAAATGATTAACCACATAGATTTGATTTCCTCAACTACAATTAAGTATTTGTGTTTATTAATAATACTTGATACTTGATAGTAGTGCTAAAGAGCAGTTAAATATAATTGAAGAGCTAAGAGCCATGGTCAATTGAAACTTCATGAGTAAATATAGTCCTCATTATTTGCAGCTTCCATATTTGCAAATTCACTTGATTGCCAACATTTATTTATAATCCCTTCAATACTTGGGGCACTTTTGTGATCATTCTTGGACATTCACAGACATGTGCAGAGCCGCAGAAAGTTGGAGTCACCCGATGTGCATGGTGTTCCCAGCTGAGGTCTGACAAGGTCACAGTCTGCTTTCTTGTGTCAGCTTTCATATTTGAAACAAGTGTCTTTTTCGCTATTTAATGTCATATTATTATGCTTTTTCTTGGTGATTTTTCTGTGTAGAATGGTCCCCAAACATAGTGCCAAAGTACTGTTTATTGTTTCTAAGCTCAGAAAAGCTGTGATGTGCCTTATGCAGAAACACACGCATGTTAGATAAGTTTTGTAGCAAAGCTTCCTTCAGACATGAGGTATAGCACTGTTGGCTGTGAGTTCATCATTAATGTATCAGCAATATAGATTAATTAAATAAGGTTTCTTTAACCGGAAACACATATAAAGCAAGATTATGCATTGATAAATTGACAAAAATGTTGTGACTAGAGGTTTGCAGGAAGCTAACCCTGTGTTTCCCCAGAGGGATTGGTTCAGTATTTACTAATGCAGCATCCATGATGACTTTGTAGAGCATAACTACCACAAATAATGAGAAATGACTGTTTTAAGCAGTCTGAAATTTGCTATAGTGAAAAAATGATGGAAAAAATTATTTGAACTGGAAGAATCAAATTTACTTTTGCTTTTAAGGGAACACATTTCTATATAGAATTAATAGCATAATTATTGGAAAGGCATTTTTCTCTACTTCCTTTAGCTTTGAAGAGAGCATCATATGGCAATGAGTGATCAAAAGGAAATAAGGGATAAATTCCAAGTGATAATTTATTGCCTTATTTATAGATAGAATATAGCCGATTACTTAAGAAGAAATTTTTTAAGAATCCCTGTGAAAAATATTTACTCTTTATTTGTATAATCAATGTTATAAGAAATGTTGCTTCAAGTTTGGTGCTGGTGCACTGTTTTAGGTGAAGCAGACAGCCGAGACTCATCTAATTCTAGCCCCCCAGTTTACATATGAGGAATGGAGGCCCAGATCCATTCTGTACTTTGCGAAGATTGAAGAGCAAGCTATTGGTAGTTAGGGTCTGAATTAAAGTTTCCCGGCTCAGTCAAGTGCTTCTGTTCTTCCTTAGGCTGTCCATTTGCTGAAACCCAACTGTCGTACATCCTACAGTAACTGCCTGGTGACAACCATAAATATGAAAGATTTTATTTCATACAATATTTTTATACAAATAAATTGACCAAATTTTTGATACAAAATTTACTTTTATTAATAATTATTTTCATTTAATAATTGTAGTCATTTAATTTAATGATATATCACATTCAGTGCTTTTATGTATAATGAACTGTTTTGAGCTCTTGACATATATTATCTCCTTTAATTGTCACAGTGGGCTATTGGAGTGATACTCTTATTATCCCCATTTTACAATTGAGAAACTGAGGCATGGAAGGTTAAGTGTCCAGGATCACATGGTTAACGTGTGACAGAATGAAGATTAGAGCATAAGAATACTGAGGTCAGAGCTCTTGCTCTTAAACACAATAATGTTCTGATATCTACTTTTATTTTTTTTAAGATTTATTTACTTATTTGAGAGCGAGAGAGCGAGAGAGCACGTATGGGAGGCAGGGGGGCAGAGGGAGACGGGAGAGAGAATCCCAAGCAGACTTCACAATGAGCGTGGAGCCCAGTGCTGGGCTCAATGATCCCAGGACCCTGAGATCATGACCTGAGCAAAACCAAGAGCTTAACCGGCTGTGCCACCCAGATGCCCCCTGATATCTTCTTTTCATGTTACATTCAAGGAGGCCAAGAGTAGATTTCATCCACTGAAGAGTGGATGTATTTATATGTTATCTTCCTGATTTCTCCATTAAGATGTATATTAGACGTTTCTAATTTACTTCCATTGCCTCAGCCTGCCACTCCTCTGTCTCCACCTATTCTCATATACCAGTTACTCAGAACAAAACTCTGAAATCATACTTTCTTCCTTTCCTTCTCTCATATCCCACATCAGTGGTAGCTATCAGCTCTGCTTTCAAAATATATCCAGAATCTGACGACGTGTGTGCTTTCAGTGCCACTACTCTTGCCTGAAATTCCATCATCTTTCCCTCACCTGGCTTTTTACATTAGTTTCTCTGTTTCTGTCTTTGTTTCCTTACAGTGTATTTCAGCACACCAGTTACAGTGTTATTTTTAAAACAAGCAGAACAGTCTTCCCCTCCTCAGAAGCCTGTAGCGAATTCCCATATAGCTCAGAGGAAAGATCAAAGCCCTTAATGGCCTCTTCCAAAGCCCTGTAGGCCCCTGACACCGCACGCCCCAACACAAACATCCTCACACCTCTGACCTCCTCTCCTGCTGTCCTCTCTCTGTTCACTCTGCTCCAGACACACTGTTTCTCAGACACATCAGTTGTAGTCTTCCATCACATTTTTCTCTGAGCCATCTCCATGATTTGCTCTGTTCATTTGGTTTCCCCTCAAAATTTACCTTATTAATGAAGTTTTTTCCATATATCCTCCTCTCTCCCTTCTGATACTCACTTATCCCTTACTCTTCTCTGTTGTTTTTTTTCCAGAGGACTTGTCACACTCTTACATATATATGTCTATTTGTTTGACATTGATCTGTTTTCGCACATTTGAACATTAGCTTTGTGAGGATCATGAATATATTTTTGTTCCCTGCTTCATTCCTAGTTCGTATGGTACTTTGCACTGAGGGGAACTCAATAAATATTTACTGGAAAAATAATTCATCCTCAGCAACTATTTATTGAATGCCTACTCCCTGCCTTCAACACTTTGTGGAGCAAGCAAGGCATATATAAATAACTAGAAGATAAGTCTGACCTGGCTGCAATCTCTTGTGTCTACTTCACTGATCACCAGACATCTGGCCAGCTAGGCAGGTGGTCCCTTCCTCATTATTCCATGTCCTTGGTTGGAGAGAAGAGAAGATTTTGCTTCTATCAAGGACATAAACAAACCTCTAGGATAAGACAGGGTTTGATAAACATTATTGTAGCTAAGATGATGTTGATCTTTTTGTATGAAATTGAAAACAATCCACCACATGGTCCAAAGTTTAACTTTATTTTATAATTATAGAAATGTGGGCTTATCGTTCTTAACCTAAACCAACCCACTGATATGCTAATACCAGAGTCCATTAATTCCTTAATAAGCATTTCCCCAGTTTTTTCTATATGCCAGAATATACTAGTCATGGAGAATACAGAGACGAGAATACAGCACCAGAATTTATGGGGCACCACATTGTTGAATGCACAATGTGTTGTCTCCCCATTTGTATGAGAGTTCACATTAGAAGGCACATGAAGAACAGAAAGCTGTTTAATTGTATAAAATCAAGGCTTTTCTACCAAATGAGCAGAAATGTTCATTTTAACTGACTAGCAACAGCAATTCTTATTCTTTCTCTTTTTAAATTCATTTTACAAAAATATTATATCAAGCATGTTACAAGCCTATTGAGAAGATTCAATTTTATTTTTGTTTTGTATCAGTTACTTTCAAGCCATGTTTCCATAATACACCTTTCAAGCCATGTTTCCATAATACACCTTGTCTGAATGGAAATTTGATATAATTTCTGATTTTCTTTATCTGATTATGTATCAACAAAAACCTTAGCATGTGTTATTTCCAAAATGATTAAACTGATTGTGTTTCATATTTTTATTTTGATGGGTAATTTTTACTTTGCCTTTTCTTTAAATTTTCCTGAAGTTAAACTCAAAGGCCTATAGGAAATAAAGGAAGAGGAGTCCTTTTTGAGTCCTTGGACCAAGGGCAGCTGGCACTGAAGCTTAAGGAGTAGATAGGATTTCCATAGTAAAGAATGGAGTAGGTAACCTAGGAAAGGAAACTCTTGGGTCTCAAAAGTCAAAAAGGGTAGATCCCTTATCTGCTTGTCTGGAGTATAAAGTATAAGCAACAGATCATCAGTTAATACCAGGCCAAAGAAGGCCTTGAAAGCCTGGCTCCTGTGTTGTTACATATATATTTAATAAACAATGAGAGGCTCACTGAGGACAAGTGATAGCAGTGGGGCTAAAGAACAAAAGCTAAAGAACAAAAACAATCCAAATGTTCTTCCAGAGGGTACTGGTTAAGTAGACTGTGGTGTTCCCTCTCTTGCTGTTTGCTGTGTCTCTCTGTCAAATATATAAATAAAATCTTTAAAAAAAAAATAGAACAGAATCTTACAGAATTGGGTAATCTTTGGGTGAGTCAGTTAGATAGTGTTCCATTATGGTGTTCAAGAGACATGTATTTATCCTTTTTCCCATTTGCAGGTTTCGAGTATATACACATTGTCTTAATTGAGGTATCTGATGCTATGAAAGTGTTTTCTGGGGACATATGAATCCGTTCACCCAAAGAGATCGGTTAAGCAGGAAAGACAATGCTAGCTGAAGGATCACACAATCAGAAGTATCATTGCAGGTGTGTCCAGTGCTATGATGGAGAGATGGCTGACGCTATGAGAGTTTGGGAGGCCAGAGGGGACTTTCCTGATGAAGTGATGCTTAAAAGTAAATTCTGAAGCATAGCTAGGGGGTTAAGCTGGAGGGGAGGAAAAAGAAGGCCAAGCCAAAGAATTAACAGTGAAGTTGTGGCTCGCTACACGAGGGAGCAGAATACCTGAGTCTGAGAGAGGACTGCTGTTGCTGGAAGGAACTGGGGGGCAAGTGTGAGGGGAGTTGAAGGGGTAGAGCCTGGTGGGTGGGATGACTACTCTAACCTCTTTTCCAAGGGCTGTCCTGATTTACTGGTATAAAAATTAATCACCCTGTTTTACTCTCAATATGTCCCCATTTAGATGATAAATTATGTGATAAATCAGTAGGAAGACATGAAAGAATTTTAAGGCTGGCATGTGTGATATACTCAGATTCACATTTTGAGTGATGGCTGTCTTGTGGATAATGGATTTGGGTAGGCCACAGGGGATGTGAAATTTCTTTTACTAGGAAATTTTTTTTCAGGTCAAACAACTTGTTCAGTTTTCTCAGTAGCAAGTCAATCCAGGAAAAAAAAAAATCAGGGGAATGTGTTTATTTGGTGAAATCAGTTGGTCAGTAGATACAGACTGTTGATTTAGTAGCCACTAGTAGATGAAGACATTTTATAGTACATTTAGTTATCACTGATGCGGTGTTTAGATTTGTTTGCCACCTCGTCATGTTGTGTTCCTGTGTTCCCATACAGGTGTATAATGAGAAGACTATAAAATAAAACTATCAGGATATGCTTTGTAAAGCTGTGAGTCTGGTCATCTAGACTACCGAATCACAAAATTAGCAAGGGGATTTTGTCCCAAAGACTGAACAGTGTGTGAGGACGGGTATCACCACGGACTTGCTCATAATTATAGCCCCGGCATGTGGCCCCCAAGTAAACTGGCTGAGTGACTGAAAGAATGAACTCCCCACCTCTGACAAGAACTTCATTTCTTAAAAATCTTAGGTACAACGTTTGTAAAGTTCCTTAAGACATTTATGCTGTAAGCTTAGATCTGAATGGAGACTATGGTCAAGATTATAGAGATAAAAATATTTACCAAACAAATCTGAAACATATTTCCTGTTAATGTTTTTCTGGTTGGTATTAGAGGACAGTTTGACATAAATTTTGCTTAGAAATAAAGATGGCAAAACCAATTTCCATCAAAAGAAGAATTAATGTAATATAGTTTTTATTGAGAACAATTTAAAATATATCTTCTTGGGGCACCTGGATGGCTCAGTGGGTTAAGGCCCCTGCTTTCGGCTCGGGTCATGATCTCGGGGTCCTGGGATCGAGCCCCACATCGGGCTCCCTGCTCAGCTGGGTGCCTGCTTCCCCCCTCTCTGCCTGGCTCTCTGCCTGCCTCTCTGTCCACTTGTAATTCTGTCCCTCCGTCAAATAAATAAATAAAATCTTTTAAAAAAAAAATATCTTCTTTTTTCTAGTATTCCTATCTGGAAAATAACCAAGAAGAAAAAAAATTAAAACTGAGTGTGCATATATTAAAATTGTTATGATATAAGTGATAAAAATCAGATAATCCTATAATTTAGATGCTAGAAATACAGGAAATATGCATAAGCATTTAAAATCATAGTAACACTTTAATAAGATTAGAACCCTCCCCCAGGAGTATGATAGGAATAAAATGACAGAAACTCATATTCCTTAAATGTGATCTTTAAAAATTAATATTTTTATTTAAAAATGTCTCTTCTAAAAAAGAAAAAATAAATATGAAAATTTATCAAAGAAGATCTTCAACAATTTGTTTAACTATTTATTGGGTTAATATCTAGACTGTGAGGGTGCCTGGGTGGCTCAGTTGGTTGAGCAACTGCCTTTGGCTCAGGTCATGATCCCGGAGTCCCGGGATGGAGTCCCTCATCGGGCCCCCAGCTCCACGGGGAGTCCACTTCTCACTCTGACCTTCTCCCTTCTCATGCTCTCTCTCATTCTCTCTCTGTTTCCTAATAAATAAATAAATAAATAAAATCTTTAAAAAAAATATCTAGACTGTGAGAATATTGCCAAGTTTTAATACCTTTTATTAGTTTTCTTTTTCCCTTTAATTGTATGATAATAAATCTGATGTCATAATATTTGCAAAAGTCCCTCTGTTCTCCCAGTGGTCCCTGAATTCTTATTTCTTCTTTTTGTGCTAACTGCAATCTGCATTTCTCTTGAGTTGGCTGTTTTCTTTCCTCTACATACTGCTGAACCTGGGGGTGGAGAGGTGTTTTCTTGCTCTTCACTGCTTTTATAAAACCACTGTTAACACCTCCTCCCTCAATATCCTCCACCCCCATCCTTCCACCACCCTATCTTTGAAACATTTTCTCAGATTTTAGCATCCTACGCTTCCTAGTGCAGCAATTTCCTACCATTCTCTTGGTACCCCCTCATCTGTTGTGTTCTATAGGAACTATCTTCTCTTTCCCCACTTACAACCATCCATCTTGGTGGCTTTAATTCACTACATAGATTATGAGTGCCACACCCAGGCCTCTTGCAACCAGTCCTCTCCCTTTCAATGAACTTTTCTTCTACTCTAGGGGTCAGCCATCTTTATCTATAAAGGCCCTAACAGTAAATATTTTCAGTTTCCTGGCCATATAGTCTTTGTTGCAGCTGTTTAACACTGTAGTTCTAGCTTGAAGGCAGCCATCGATTGGAATATATAAACAAATGGATGAGGCTGTGCTGCAGTAAAACTTTACAAAAAAGGTGAAAAGCTGAGTCATGACTTGAAGGAGATAAGGCAGTGAGCCATACCTGGGGGGAAAGAGTTCTAGGCAGAGGAAATAGCAAGTGCAAAGTCTGAGGCAGAAATTTGCCTAAGGTTCTCTCTAAAAGCACCAAGGAGTCCAGTGTGGCTGGAGCACAGGAAGCAGGAGGAAGAGTGGTGGTGGGAGAGGCCAGGGAGATGATGGGGGGCACAGGGTGGACTTTGAGGGATCTTATAGGCCATAGTTGGAGAACCACTGGGGGGTTCTGAGCAATAAAGATTTAAGTTTTAACAGGATTGTTCTGGGTGCTGTGGTAAAGACAGTGAGGGGACAGGGTAGAAAAAAAATATATATATATGGATTTGCTTTCAGATGAGCAACTGGAAAGATATGGAAGACACTGGGTAAAGCAGGTTTTAGAGGAAACATCCAAAGTTCTTTGGGCTTGATTTGAGATATCTTTGAGGCAGGCAAATGCCCCCAGTATTTGAGATGTCTGACATTTGTTATAACTTCCCTGATGTCATGATAAGAAAAATTAGTCTTTACTTAAAAATAAGTAAAAATTACTGACCCAGGTGAACTAACTGTTCCATTGAATGCTTATCCAAAAATATATTCCCAGGTACATGATGCTGATTGCTGCTGACTGGTGTAAAGGTGCTTATAGCTATATTTATTAATATCCTTTATTATTCCCATGGTATTGAATTTGTGAATAAATTCATATATAACTTTTATGTTTTTCTTCAGTTGTGAGCCT
Organism: Nasua narica; assembly: GCA_028533885.1. Classification (NCBI taxonomy): domain Eukaryota; kingdom Metazoa; phylum Chordata; class Mammalia; order Carnivora; family Procyonidae; genus Nasua; species Nasua narica. The sequence goes on along the minus strand of CM052800.1, from coordinate 84,752,811 downwards.
AAGATCACAGTTCCTTTTCATGTGTTCCATGTTTGCGTATATTATACAGAGGAAATAAACTAATCTTTTTAAGTAATTTCAGCATAAAAATAGTTAATTGAAAACCATTATGAGATAATATAATATGGACACTAGTTTTATAGTAAGCTTCTTATCATTTTAGTAGAATTTTAAACTCAGCTGTTTTCTGCTTATAGGATGAATCAAACTTGGGAAAATACTTTATGCAAGGAATGATTTTTCAGAAAGGGATTTGAAAGATGAGACCATTTGGGCATGTGTGTCTTCAGGGAAAGTTTAGTTGCAAGTGTTAAGATAATATGGTAGTAAGCTGCGAAGAGAGGATGATCTAACAAGTTTTTCCATTCATTCTATTCTCTAAGGGCTATTGTCAGAAAAGCAATTCATCTGCTCAGTAATTTTTTGAAAAAGCCTTCTTTTTAATTTGGCAAGATAAATGTTCTAAGCTTTCCCTTTAGTTATTCATTAAAAGTAAATAAAAAATAAAATGAAGTGTGTTTTAAACTGAAATTTGTTTGAATGTTAGAGGAAAAAGTATTATTTAGGGGATTGTATTCAACCTTGTATTGATAATAACTATATTGTTTATTTTCTGTACTGTTTATAGCTATAATCATCCAGAAATGTTGAAATGTAAAAAAAAGTTGGATAAAACCTTATAGGATCCTCTTAAAGGATTATGTAATGCAGTGCTTATCAAGCATTTTTCCGGTGATCTATAGTTAAGAAAAAAATAAAGGTTTTATATCATGACCCAGCATACAATATGTATGTACAAAAGTCAAGCAAAAGTTTCACAAAGCTATGGTTACCTTAGTGGGAAATGCGCTTCAGTATTTTTTATTTTAAATGCTGCTTTGATCTTCACTTTGAAAAAAAGATCCTTATCTTGTCTGTCCTTTGGCATGATGCAGTCTCCTTCCTGTGTGATATCCTTAGTTTATCATAAATCACAAAGCCTTGTTTAATCTTAAAAAGTAGCTAAGTACTGTACTGCTTTAAGACATTTAATGTGTTTGTGTCTTGCTGTTAAAGATGGACCCAACTGAGCAGCCTGGTGTCAAATTACTAATAGGGCTTCTCTTTTTGACCCAGACTGTGGAACACAGAGTGGTTGAACCTACATTGAATTCCATAATCAGAAAGATAATAATGCTGTTCAGGTACTTGGAGCTGAGGAATTACTAATGACAATTTTTTATCCTCTTAACCAGACAGTTTTACACATTTCAGACACAGTAGATAGGTGTGTACATTTTGAATAAATTTAATAAAAAGATAGTATTAGTCCAATGCTCTGTTAAGTCCTTATAATTACAGTACAATATGAAAGTGTACCATCTTAAGATTTCTGTAATATACAAGTCATACGATAACAATAGTTTATTTTCCTTTAAATATTCCTGATACTTAAGAATATCTATGAGTGATCACTGATTAGCTTTATACAAGTATTAGAAGGTGGAATAACTAAAAGGTGAGGCAAGGAAAAAGAAAAGGAAAAAAGCTGGAACCACTTACTGAAATACATAAATAATATTCATGCAGAATTGAAAAAGGAAAGATTTTTTTAAATGAAGGAAACTTTAAATAAATAGTAACTTTTCCAAGAAATGAAATCATTTTTCCAAAAAACAAATTTTAATAAGTAAAGTGGATTCATGCAATTAAAATATGCAACAAGATAATCTCAAATTATTTTTAAAGGAAACAAAGAATATTTCTAGATATTACTAGGCTTAGCGTTAAACCTCTAATTAATTTCTCCTCACATATACAGTTTTATTAAAAATGATCAGGAAAGTATATAAAATGAATTATCCGTTGACTTTTTTATTAACTGTCTCTGAAATTCTATATTTAGCTCTTTATGACTTTTTTCTTTCAATTAAAAGGCTTGCTTGCTCTCTCATGTTATTCATGGTGTTACGTGCTTGCTGTAGCAGGTAGCCATATAATTAGCAACCACTGGTCGTGTTTTCTCACTTTCTGTCATCTTCCCAGGTTGAAATTTTTCTGAGTAGTAGATATTTTGAGAAGTCAGAAGCTCCTCTGAATAATCTGACTTTATGACTAGCTCTGGCCTCTTAGAAGATATCATTATTTGTTCTAGTCAGTCCTGAATGTTACTAACCTGATTTTATAGATAGTGAAGCTAATCTAAACTCTTTTTTTTAATCTGGAACCAGAAAATGGGGTGAGAATTTTGGAATAAGGATGGAGATTATGGTCAGCATAATTGATACGCTTTGACTTTCAGCACTGATGTTAGGATCCAATATCTTTTTTTGTTACTTTTAAAATAATCTTAAAATTAGTGTGGGTGACATTCCCCACTGAGTTTTCATGTAATAATTATATTTTCTTTTTAAAAATGAGTTATTAATTACTTTTTCTTAAGTATAAGCACTGAATTGCTTTTAAATATAGTTTAATTTTTTTTTAATATTTTATTTATTTATTTGACAGAAAGAGACATAACAAGAGAGGGAACACAAGCAGGGGGAGTGGAGAGGGAGAAGCAGGCTTCCCACCAAGCAGGGAGCCCGATGAGGGCTCAATCCCAGGACCCTGGGATCATGACCTCAGCCAAAGGCAGATGCTTAATGACTAAGCCATCCAGGTGTCCCTAAATATAGTTTAATTTTTAAAACATTTTCTCATCATGACAGAAAAATATTTGAAATATTATTAAAACAATTTTTGTAATTCTGATGTTAAAGTTATTTTAACATTTGAGCACTGAATGATGGTTTATTTGGCATTTATTAATGGGGTATATTGGTAAGTATTTGTCAAAAATACATATCCTCATGCAATTCTAGGAATTTGATTTCAGGTATTTAAGATTAGGGCAGATCATGGTTTTTGTGCTTGTTGAGTTTATTTATTTGCCTTAGCCAGGAAAGTCAAATTTCCACATTTTATGCCTAAATTTTAAAAGTGTCATATTAAGACAAACAGAATCAGTGTATAAATGCCACAAAACTATTGACTTTGACAATAATAACAACAAAGAAATATTTATATGTCTGTATCTGCCTACATTTTTATTCAAAATAAACAGTGCACGTGAATCCATATTTCAAAGAAGTAGAGTACATATATCTTTCAACTATGCAAGCCTAAATCTATTCATTCATTCATTCATTCATTCATTCATTTAAAGATTTTATTTTTATTTATTTCACAGAGAGAGACAAAGCGAGAGAGAGAGAGAACACAAGCAGGGGGAGTGGGAGAGTGAGAAGCAGGCTTCCTGCTGAGCAGGAATCCTGATGTGGGGCTCAGTCCCAGAACCCTGGGATCATGACCTGAGCCACCCAGGCGCCCCGCAAACCTAAATATATTTTAAATGGTTTAGTTTTATTAACTATTACTTGTGTTATGAGAAGTAGAAATTTAGAAAAACATGCACATGCAGATTTGTCTTCAGTTTTTTAGAAATGTTAGTTTGATTTTGAATTTGGTTTTCTGTGTTTGTGTGTCTGTTTGAAAACTTTTCTCTCTAGAAATGATCAGCTTTGTTCACAAAAGACCCAGTAGTAATGGTTGAGCTCAAATTTCTCTCTAGAATTGTGCCATTTGAATGTTACAGTGTTTGAGATGTGTGTGTGTGTGTATTTTTTTTTAATTTAACAAATGAACTCATTGTTGGCATCCCTCTTTTGAGAAGGCTATGGCACATTGCATGGCCATACTTGGCTAGTGCTTACTCTAGCTCTGAAATATAATTAACTGCTGATGGGAGTATAAAAAACATCTGACTTAAGAGCTCCCATTTTTCCATCCCAGTAGGTGAACCAAATCCAAATCCAACTACCTCAATCCTTATAACATAATAAAGCTCAAAATGCAAAATCTACCTCATTTATAACCAGGACTATTGCTCACAGCTGACAAATAATGATTATGGGAATGAAATATAATCTTTTCTGTATGAATTATTTTATTAGTAGTATGATAACATTGGCAGCATTGCCTTGCCATGTTTAATTTTAGAGGTTTCTAATAACTCATATTTTGAGGTCCAACTCATTCTTCTTCTGCTAAAAGAGTTCCTTGTGATAAGGAAATAATTCTTTGAGGATAATGGGTCAATCACAAATTTCAGATTGTTTTTCTTGTTTATTTATCTATTGTTGGTTAACAACTCCCACTCCAAACTTAATGGCTTAAAACAACATCAGTTTACTGTTTCTTATTGCTCTGTGGACTGACGGGATTCAGTTGGATAGTTGTCCTACTCCGTATGATGTAACTGAAGTGGTATTGCGGGTCCATTCAGCAGTGAGCTTTGCTAGTGGTGGAATGTCAACATGGTCTTTCATCCTCCAGGGTTTCTCTCCATGTGGCCTCTTGTCTAAGTCTGTCCCAACCTTCTCTTTAGCATAGCATGTGGTTTCCAAGAGGACAACTCCAGCAAGTGACTTTGTATGCTATTAGTCTTTTTTGAAAGAAAATAAATCATCATAAAAGAATATGTTCACTTTCTTTTGACAGAAATGTTCTTAATATATGTCATCAAAATAGATAAGATGTACCTAATAAGCAGTTTTAACGTGCTTCTATTTGGAGTTTAATTCTCCTAGTCTTTCCCTTTTCTCCCTTGCATACCCATTTCTACTTCCTAACACCCACATACACACACATTCCTCTGTCTCTTGCCACATTATCATAGTATCCATGTCATTAGAATGTTAATTTTGGAAATAAGAATAGTTAAATTTGTGGTATTTTACATGTTGTGCAAGTTTTCCAGATTCTTTAATTAGGATTTTTGGTACATTAAATGTCCTATCAGGTAAAATAGCTTAGTCACTGGATATTCTAACATTCCTAATTTGAAGAGGAGAATGAACAATTTTCTAGGGATTTAGGGACTGCATAGAAAGACAAATGTGGCTGGTGTTGGCTCTTTATCTTAGATATCATCTAGCTTTCTCTATATCCCCCAAACCACAGCATTGCATTTTAAACTTCCTAAACTCATAATATTTTTTTTTTGTGTAAGTACTTTTTTTCCCTTAACGTTGCTTTTCATTCTCTAGTCACCATAACTCTTTCTTCCTCTTTAATTCTTTTTTAACATTATTTTATCCTGACAAACCAGTTTATACTCTATAATGTCTTGGGGTTGGGGGGAAGTAGTTCAATGAAAGATGTACTTTAGAGAGTCCATATAGTATTTTGAGCAAAAACCAGGTCTTTGGAATCTCCAGCTCTGGATTATGGTCCTAGCCTGGCCAATTACTAGCTAGCTGTTAAGCCTTGGAAGTTTCTTTCACTTCTCCAGGCCTGTGCATATTCATTTGTAAAAGATGATGGGGAAAGGTCTTATATATTAATTAAAATAACTCTTGCAAAAATTATTTGCTTTGTATTGACATAGTAAGCACTGTAGTTATTTTATTATATCTTTTAACCTTTAAATGAAAGGATGTTTTAAAATAAATAGGAAGCTTCTTTTGCCTTTAAATAAAATTAGTTTCTCGTATAATTACAGTGTCCTGTTTAGTCTCATTTGGCCCCTTTGGGGGACCAGTACTTAGAAACTGCAGTGAAATCATACAGGAATGTAGGACCAGATGAGAAAGCAGTGATCACATGATAATTTGAATGCAAATGACCAAATGGATAACGTATGAGGGAGAGAAAGGAAAAGGAATAGGCCATGGGTCAACTGAATTTTGGAAACATTTTAGCCTCAGGAACACCTTTTCTCCCCTTATAAGTCTAATACTTAATGCCCTAGAATTTTAAATTTTATCCTGGCTAAGAACTGTTACACAGTTGCATTTATGAAAACTCATTCATTCATAAACTTGATTTTATTTTTGAGCAAACTTCAGAAAAGAATGACTACCAGGATATATTATAACCTGTGTTCTCAAATGCTTTTCTCATTATCTTCTTTAATGTTTCTTTCTGAAAGCCTCTTAATGATGACTGTGATTAAGTTAATTGTGTGCACCCATATGTACAGCTTATGGCAATAACAAAGAGCAGTCATAGCAAGAACATAGTGCAGTATGTTTCAACATGGAGCAGCCACAGTCCTCTTGAGGCTGGTCATGTCTGCAATCTTGGGCTAACATCTGTGGTGAACAGAATATACTATATTTCCATCAGCATGGAAATGAATGGACAGTTACTTATAGAGAGAAGCTAATGTGAGTTTTTATGAAAGTAAACACAGTTTCAACCCATGGCAAACTGTTAAAAAAGAGAGAAAGTATGGAAGATGTATACTTTTTACTGACTGAAATGGCTTGAAGATAAAAAGATATTGTCTGTGGTGTGTAATACACTGTCTTTAGACTATATAAACATATCATCAACTCTGAGAATGATAAAGAGTTCAAAGTTTCAAGAGGAAACCAAACCATCCTTAGAGTAATCGTAAACAGTGGAACATCCATGCAAATATGAAATTATATACTTTGGTTAATAAATGAAAAATTGTGATGATTTCATTTAGTTCTGTTTTCCAGTTCTTTAAGAGTGAAAGGAGGTAGGGAGGTCATAAGGAAGGAAGGAATAAAAGGAGGAAGTAAATGTGTATATATTTATCCCAAGTAAAGATGATGCTAGTTTTTTCTGCTGTACCAGTAAACTCACTCATTCATAATTAATCTCACCTGGTCAAATGGCTGCTTAAAAATAGTGGTGGTTGTTTTGGAATTGTGTGATGTAAAAGTAGTGAACTTGGGCCAAATGGTTTATCCTTAAGCAATTATTATATGCTTGCTGGCTAAATAATTTTGTGAAACTACTCTTCACCAAAAACAGTGTATGTTGATCATTAGGCTTGCATCTGAGCAACTCTTAACTTTTTCAAAAAAAAAATGTACTTCCAAATGATGCTGTGCAAGTGATAGTAAGAAAGTGATAATCATACTAAGAAGATTTTATTCCAGATAGAACCAGAAAGTAATATTTCTCCAGTTGTACCTGAAATTTCCACTTCTGTTTAGCTCTACAACCCTTTGATCTGAAAACTTGAGATCCCCATCTCCACTTCAAGTTTTTATTTTGAGACAGTGGAAGAAAGAAAGAATCATTTCCCTCTGCTCACATTGTGATTTTACTTCTCATTTTAACTTTGATAGGATGGAAATCATCTTCTTTCATTGAATAACTGTCTGACATAAGTAGACATATCATTCGTTGAGCTTATTTAAACAAAGGTTGTATTACAGCTGCTCAGTGAGGTAGGTATCTGTGAGACTGTGTCATTCAAGAAAGCCACTGAATTATCTGTCATGACCTGACTTTCCTTACTGTGCTGAACAACTATGAACAGAATACATCATTGAGACTAATTTTTGGTTGTCTTTGGCAGTATAAGTTTAAACAAAGGTAGTGGGCATCTTTGGTATTGGTAAACTGAAGAATACCTTTCACACAATTAAAGTTATGGGAGAATAGTTTGATATTAATAGTTTTATTTTAGACATATATAGGTATACTGAGCTTTGGTGGGAAAAAAAAAACAACTTGAAAGAATGCCTAGCACATAAGTAAGTGCTCAAAGCAATTATAGGAAAGACTATCTACCATTTGTCAGGTCTCTGTGAAGGATTCAAAAACCTGTGAAATACGGTAACTGAATGGTAATAATGATGAGAAAGAAATTCTATATAATGGAACAAAAAGTCTTTTGTTCTCTACCTTAGAAAGTTTTCTAAAGAGAGATTCAGAAAAGATTTTAGTAGTGGCCCAAGGATGGTGTCTGAAGGGGATAGAACAAGATTATAATCAATTAATTGTAAACACCACTCTACTTGGACCAGCCTGGAACTAGATTGTAAAGAATGGACATTATATTAAGTCTGTGACCTTGAGAATTTCATAGGTACTGCAGACTCCCTCTGTAGATCATTGTAGTTTGTGTGACAATCTAAATGTTCTTTGGAATCCACATTTTTTCTGTGGTGGTCATCATTGCATGGGGAACATACTAAAGACCAGTGGTAGTAGAAATCATTATCCTTTTGTGGTAACTTTTCAAAAGCAGTTGTGTCCTACAGGTTTGTTGCTTTTTCTGCCCTCTGTTGCTCCTAGTGAAGGCCAAGCCACCCCAAGTGATTTAGATAAATAGGAAGAGTTAACCATCTGTGGGGATGCATTAGGGGAGGCAGGGGACTTGGGCAAAAATAAATAGAAAAAGCAGTATGTAAGTTATACATGTATAGTTTACTTTAGACTTACAGTAGATAATGAGTATTTTCCATTCAGAAGAGCAAAATATTTGTTTCGGATACCTATCAGTGAAAGTCTAGCTCATTGGAAAAATTAAATTAGTAATAATTTGAGGAACTAGTAGATTATTTTATTAAAAGTTCTACCTATATATTTTTGGCTGACTTGGTAAATGGATTTTGGTGACTTGAGTTTAGAAGTAGTATAAAAAAAAAAGTAGCATAATAAAAACTCTGTTGACAGATTGGCCGGGGAGTGCTATGTAGAAACTCTCTCCATGCTACCCCCACTAAAAAAAGAGGGGGCAGGGAGAGCAGAAGCAAGGAAACCATTTGTAATACTCTTCAAATGATCCCTCCTGCTCCTTATTTTATCAATCAAGTCATGAGTTAGTAAAGACCTGGACTAGGGAGATAGCAAAGAGAATGGCAAGGAAGAGAGTGGGAGAATTCCTAGAACCTGGTAACTTTGAATAGATGTATTTATTATTGTAACAGTCATTATTATTTATTTATCCCAGCAACATGTGAATTATTTTACTTTTGTTGTCTCATTTAACCTTCTCAACCATTTTGTACAAAAGAAAGTATAGGAACTGTTGTCATTATAAGTTGATTAATTTGATTAAGCTCACACAAGGGTACCTGGGTGGCTCAGTCACTTGGGCATCTGGCTCTTGATTTCGCCTCAGGTCATGATCTCAGGTTTATGGGATTGAACATCACATTGGGCTCTGCACTGTGGAACCTGCTCAATTAAGATTCTCTCTTTCCCCCTCTCACTCTGACTCTCCCTCCCCTGCTTGCCCTCTCTCCTCTCTCTCTTTCCTAAAAAAAAAAAAAAAAATTATGTCTACACAGTAATATTTATCAGAACCAGAATCTAAACCTTAGGTTTGTCTGAACCCAAGCCTTGTTATAAAGGATACTACTTATCAAAGCATAGAATAAAGAATGTTGCCAACACTTTTAGTTAGGAGATAGATGCCCATTAGAAGTCTGGCTTAATGTTCATCATTGGCATATGTATAACATAAACTTTTTCTCCCTTCCTTTTTTTTTTTTAGTGAGACTTCATGACAGCATATCAGAAGAGGGCTTCCATTATTTGGTGTTTGATTTGTAAGTACAACATACTTTGTGTTCATTTATTTTTGCTATTTGAAGACCATTTTGAATTAAACATGATTTTTTTTTCTAATTTGAAGTCTAAATTAATGGCCTTAAAATTTTTTTAGATGTTCTTCAAATAACATTCAACTCTAATTCTTTTGCAGAAATGTGACTTTTCAAAGAGTTTATTTAAACTACTTTAATCTTCATAACTAAAACAGGAGTCTGTTTGGATTGTTCACTGTGATATCATATCATATCATAAGTTCTCAGTTTTATCTTTGGGCATACAAATGGCTGATGTGAGCTAATTTTCTATTGAATTTTTTGGACTTTGTATAATTTATTATCTTATATAAAAAGAACCATAGCTAACATCATACTAAGTGGTGAAAAAGATGAGGGAATTTTTCTCTAAGATCAGAAACAAGATAACGATGTTCACCTCACCAGTTTTATTCAACATAGTTTGGAAGTCCTTGCCCCATAATCAGATAAGAAAAAGAAATAAGAAGCATCCATATTGGTAAGGAAAAAGTAAAACTTTCACTATTTGTAGATGACATGATACCATGCATAGAAAACCCCAAAGACTCCACCAAAAAACTATTAGAATAGTCAAGTTGCAGAATACAAAATTAGTATGCAAAAATTGGTAGCATTTCTATACACTAATAACAAAGTAGCAGAAAGGAGAAATTAAGAAAACAGTTCCATTTACAAATGCACCAAAAAGAATAAATGCCTAGGAATAAACTTAATCAGGAAGGTGAAAGACCCAAAGTCTAAGAACTATAAAATACTGATGAAGGAAATTGAAAACAACACAAGCAAATAGAAAGATATTCCATGCTCCTGGATTGGAAGAATTAATATTGTTTAAATGTCACCACTACCCAAAGCTATCTATACATTCAATGCAATCCCTATCAAAATACCAGCAGCATTTTTCACAGAACTAGAACAAATAATATGAAAATTTGTTTGGAACCACAAAAAAAGAAACAAAAAACAAAAACAAATAGCCAAAGGAGTCTTAAGAAAGAAGAACAAAGATGGAGCTATCACAGTCCCAAATTCCAAGGTATACTACAAAGCTGTAGTAATCGAAACAGTATGGTACTGGTACAAAAAGGCACATACATCAGTGAAACAGAGTAGAGAGCCCAGAAATAAACCCAAAATTGTGTAGTCAATTAATCTATGACAAAAGAGGCAAAAATATACAATGGAAAAAAGCCAGTCTCTTCAGTAAGTGGTGCTGGGAAAATTGGACAGCTACATGCAAAAAAATGAAACTGGACCATTTCCTAATACTTATATAAAAATAAACTCAACATGGATTAAAGCCCAGTAACTTTGATATCAGTCATAGCAATATTTTTCTAAATATGTCTCCTAAGGCAAGGGAAGCAAGGGCAAAAATAAACTGTTAGGCTACATCAAAATAAAAAGCTTTTGTACAGCAAAGGAAAAGCAAAAAGGATGCTTACTGAATATGAGAAGGTTTTTGCAAATGGTATATCCAATAATGGGTTAACTATCCAAAATATATAAAGAATTTCTACAAGTCAACGCCAAAAAACTCAATCCAATTAAAAAATGGATAGAAGACCTGAATAGACGTTTTTCCAAAAAAGACATACAAATAGTCAAGAGTCACATGTAAAGATGCTCAGCATCACTCATGAGCAGGGAAATGCAAATTAAAACTATAATGACATACCACCTTACCTTTCAGAATGGCTAAAACTAAATACACAAGAAATATTAAATTTTGATGAGGATGTGGAGACAAAGGAACCCCTGTGTAGTGTTGGTGGGAATGTAAATTGGTGTAGACACACTGGAAACCAGTATGGAGGTTCCTCCAAAAATTAAAAATAAAAATACCATAGGATCTAATAATTCCACTCTTGGGTATTTATCCAAAGAATGTGACAACCCTAATTTGAAAAGAAATAAGCAGTCCTCTGTTTATTGCAGCATTACTTACAGTAGCCAAGATATGGAAGCAACTTAAGTGTCCATCAGTAGATAAATGGGTAAACAAGATATGGTGTATATATATGTACACACACACACATACACAGTGGAACATTACACAACCACAAAGAAAGGATGAGGTCTTGAGTAAGACAAATACCATGTGATTTTACTCACATGTGGAATGTAAAAAATAAAAGTGAATAAACAAACAAAAAGCAGAATCAGAGAACAAATTGATGGTTGCCAGAAGCAGGGGTGGGGTGGAAAGGATGGGTAAAATGTATGAAGGGGAGTGGAAGATACAGGTTTCCAGTTATAGAATGAATAAATCACAGTAATAAAAGACATAGAGGAGTATTTTCAGTGATATTATAATAGCGTTGTATGGTGACAGATGGTAGGTAAACTTATGAGCATAGCATCACATAATGGAGATGTTGAATCACTGTTGTGTACCTGAAACTATTGCAACATTGTCAAATAAAAATAATAAAAATAAGCTATAATTCAAATAATGGAAAAAGACTAAAGGAAGTGTTCTTGAAGGTGGTTAATCCAGGGGTTCAATAACAGTATCAGACTTCCATCTTTTACTTCATTGGCTTTGTTCTCAAATTGATATGGGTCAAGGTTTTATATATGACATGCTAATGTCCAGTGAAAGACGTTGTCTCTTGTTCTTTATAAGAGTGAAAAATTTATCCAGTAAATGTTTCATTTCCTCTCACTGGCCAGGATTAGGTCATATACCATTTGACACAGTAATTTCACTTCTAGAAATGCAATCCATGGAAATTATACCCTAAATTTACATAAAACTTTGTGCCAAAAGACGTTCATTGCATCAGCTTTTATAATGGGAAAAAAGAAAACAAAGAAAGGCAACTTAAGGATCCAATAATAGAGAAATAGTTGCATAATTATGGTAAATTCATATGATGGACGACTGTTCAGCATTTTCATGTAATGCTTGGGAAAAAGATAAGAAAAAGATTATTTTTTGTAATATGACTTTAAAAGTAGGTTAGTGTTATATCTGGTTAATTCAGCCCTTCAGTGATGTAATTAAGAAATCAAGTTTTTTCTATCGTTTTGTTTCTTTTCTGTAGTATTTGAGTTTATTCTCAGGTTGGCTTCTTCATTTTCAGATATCAGTGACTTTCACAGTCAGAAAAATGGACAGTATTAATGCCATTGCGTATGTTTTTAACCTTTCTCAGCAGTCCCTCAGAAGATAATCTGTTAACGAATCCCTGTTTGTTTGTTTATTTATTTATTTAAATGAATCCCTGTTTAGAATTTCTTCTTTTGCCCCTGCCTGAATCAAGTATTGATGCGGGAATAGAATTACAACAATTGGCTTTGACCAATTATAAATTTAATCTGTAGGTCTTGGGAGGGAACTGGCCTCCCTCGAATCACCATATTCATGGTCAGGTAAGATCTAAATCATGGCTGTGTTAACAAGAAAACAGGGAAGTTTTGCCTATCGGGTAAATAGCCATGTGTGTCTGCCATGTTGGTGATTGGTGTGTGCCGGAGAATAGAGACTGAAGCTCTGATTATGCACAGCCCCACTGTACAGATTCCTCTCCATAGACACAGTCCATCCATGGCTTGTTCATGTGCCTGTAGTTTGGCACCACTCCATAGTGCACCAGTCCTTCCTCTTCAGTCCTTTCTCAGAACTCATCTTTTTACTTTCTCCATTGTTCTTTCTTCCTTTCTCATGTTGCAAAATTCCTTTTTTTTATGATTTCCTTTCTTCTTTAATAACTTCCTTAGCCATTCTTTCAGAGTAGATATGCTAGCAACTAATTCTTACTTTCCTTTTTCTGAGAATGTCTTGATTTCCCCCTTCACTCCTTTTTTCTAGATAAATAATTCTGGGGTAAACAGTTATATTTTTTTAATGTTACATCAATTCCTTCTGGATTCTCTGATTTCTGATGAAAAATCTTGTCATTCTGTTTTGCCCCTGAAAGTAAAGTGTTCTTTTTCTCCAGCTGCTTTACAGATTTTTTTCTTTGTCTGTAGTTTTTAGAAGTTTGACCATGATGTGTCTTGGCTTGGATTTCTTAGAGTTTATCTTCTTTTGTGTTCACTTAACCTCTTGAATATACAGGTTTATATCTTCTGCCAAGCTTGGGAAATTTTTAGACATTGTTTCTTTGAATATGTTTTTTAGCCTTGCCTTCTTTCTCTTCTCCTTCTCGAACTTCATAACATTAATGCTAGATCCTTTGTTACAGCCGTATAAATTCCTGGGGCTCTGTTCATTTTTAGCTTTTTTTTTTCTCTTGTTCACATTAGAAAATTTATACTGTCTTCTTCAAGTTGCCTGATCCATTTTTTTCCTTACTCTGCTGTTGAATGCATCCATTTCAGTTACTATATTTTTTCAGTTCTATTACAGACTGTTGGTTTTTCTATAAATTCTCTGTCTTTGCTGAGACTTCCTATTTTTTCTGGTTAAGTGTGTTTTTAATTGCTCATGGAAACATTTTATTAGGCTGATCAAAATCCTTGTCAGATAATTCCAACTGGATTGTCATCTTGGTGGTGTTGGTGTTGGCATCTGTTCATTTTTTTTTCTCATTCATATTGAAATTTTCTTGGTTCTTGATATAATGAGTGATTTTGTATTATATCCTAGACATTTGAGGTATTATTTTTATGAGGCTGCGTATCTGATTTAAATCTTTGTGGCAGGGGTGCCTGAGTGGCTCAGTGGGTTAAAGCCTCTGCCTTTGGCTCAGGTCATGATCTCAGGGTCCTGGGATCGAGCCCAACATCTGGCTCTCTGCTCAACAGGGAGCCTGCTTCCCCTCCTCTCTCTGCCTACCTCTCTGCCTATTTGTGATCCCTCTCTTTCTGTCAGTAAATAAAATCTTTAAAAAATAAAAAATAAATCTTTGTGGTAGGTCTCCTCTGCTAACACATTGGCAGGGGTTATTAGGTGCCATATTACTACTTTTAGGTGGGAATGGAAGTCCGGGTTTCCTATTTAGCTTCCTATGGCACTCCAGAGGTGTTCCTCCTCACTACTGGGTAGGGCTTGGGAGAACAGAGAAATTATTTTTTTTAATGCATTTAGTGAGAGAAATGTATCTACCCTATTTTTTCAGACCTGTTGTTATTTCTTAATAGATTTAATTTGCTAGATATCCTTTGCTGTATAAATCAAGGATATGGTATTACAAACTGGGATATATCTTTCATACTATGATGAATGCTGAAATGAAAAACACTTTTGCTAATGATCATTTATCTGAGTACCATTATTCAGAATTGGATTTGATCATAGCTCCATCAGAGAGGATATACTTTCCTATACCCTCTTATGTTCAGTGCATGAAGGCATGTGAATTAGACTAAAGGCAGATTAACAGAATAAAAGGCACACAGGGCGCCTGGGTGGCTCAGTTGGTTCAGCAGCTGCCTTCAGCTCAGGTCATGATCCTGGAGTCCCTGGATCAAGTCCCATATGGGGCTTCCTGCTCAGCATAGGGTCTGCTTCTCCCTCTGACCTTCCCCCTCTCAAACTCTCTCTCATTCCCTCTCTCTCAAATAAATAAATAAAATATTAAAAAAAATAAAAAAGGGCACACAGTTTTTATTAATATGTGCATGGGAGTTTGTAGAAAAGAAGTGAAACTAAAAGAAGCAGTGAAGTTGTCAGATTCTTGTCTTAGATGATAATTGGTCTTCCCTCCCTGGTACATGAAACAGAGACCTTCCTCAAAGGGAAATTTATGCCCTGCTTTTGGGCAGATAAGGGGAAGGTAGAGAACTCTTCCTGTATTTGTTCATTCTCAGTTGTCTTTAGCTCAAAATAGTCTTTTTGCCAAAGTGGCATATTGCAGGGTGGTATATTCTGATCTGCTTCAACTCCAAGAAGCACATCAGTGTTAGGTCAGATATAAAAGGGCAATACCCTTCTTCTAATGCCATGCCATACCACTTTTCCATAGTTACCAACACATTTAAAATTTTATAGTGTTCCATATTATTAAATGGAGGGAATGATAAGAATCACAGAGTTTAGAATAAAGTTTATTTTTTATGCATTATATATTAAATAATTGGTACAGAACATATAAAAAAACAGTTCATGTGAATATAAAATAAGATTTTCAATTACAGTGGATCATATCTGTCACAATGATACTTGTGTTATTAATGTCTCTGAAATCAAAGTGTAAGCTTACATTTGAATCATAATAACATTAAATATGCTGCATCAGATAATTGAACCTCTTTTGCTAGACTGAAAAACTCAGACTCTTTGCAATTGTTCTTCAGCGTTTAAAATTTAAGACAGGAGTCATGAGCAGTTTTCATCAAAATTCTTTGCCAGTAAGTGAGATTAATGAATTAGTTAAATATAGTCCAATAAAGCACCCAGCTTTAGAGACAGTGGGTAAACAATGGTTTAAAGTATAGATTTTCAATGATTAAAAAGAAATTACAACAGGTATAATTTCTCTAAATTATCTAATTGTGGTGGCTACTCTATGAAGAGGAAAAGTAAGTAGCTTTAGAAAAATGAACGTTTTATACATCAATGAAATACTTGTATGGGAAAATTGGAAGTCACTTAGCCAATCAGTTCCAAGATAAAATAACTACTTAAATTCCTAAAGAAGGAACGTTCCTGTGTTTGTCCTTTTGGTGATGGTTTTGGCAGTGTGGTACTTGCATACTTCCTGTGGAATGTCAACTATTCACAATCTAATGGGAAGTTCTATTTTTATAGGTGCCTTGAGTTTTCTTCTAATGGAATACTTTTCCCTTTCTAAAAAGCAAAAGAGAAGAGGCAATGAGTTCATGGAAAAAAAAAGTTTCTTCTTGCTATTTTAAATTTACATTTTTATTCAGGTATCTATCCACCATTTCCAACTATACAGCATGAGTAATCACTTTTGCAAATAGACCTCAGGAATCAGTGGGAAAGACCTGCATGAAAGCAAAGACTTCTTCACAGCAAATAATGAATCATCCTTCCTCCAGGTCTGTGCCTAGCAGGGTTTTCTGGCACACCTCAGCAGTTCAGGGAGATAAGAGGTGTGGATTTATCTGAAATCTAAGGGAAGGCCAGGCAGGGAAATAATGGAGCTAGAATTGTAATACCTAAGGGAGAGGCCTACAGTCAGAGCCATTGGCCTTACGTAGATAAGGCAGATTCAGTTCATTTCTTTGAGAAATAAAGCCTTGACAAGGGCAATCATCTGAATGTGACATATATATTTCAGGAACTGAATGTCAGCTAAGATTTGTATTATGTGTGTGTTGGGTGAATGTATAATGAGGTATAGAAATATCACAGCCTTTTCTAAGTAAATGTATAAGAGAATAATACTTAGGCTGAATTTTGTAATCTCAATAGGAAACTAAAATAGTTAGATTAGATTAAGGTTTATTGGCAAAAGTGCTGACCCAGGATGAAAAGGCTTAAGTTTCAGTCTCAGAGCTACCCAAGGCTAACAATTTAACTTTATATTTTCTCTAATCATTTTTCTCATACAGAATGGGGCTATGGGACCAGATGAAAAATTTGTCAGACATCTCTCAAGTCCTTTCCTGTTCTCTGAGGCCAGGATGGTGTTCTCATTAATTTGAGATTTCTGGTAGAATTAATAAGGACTCCTGGTGTCATTCTTAAATATTAGAAGATTTATTATGCTTTTAAGTTATTAGAGAAAAATTCTATTATTAGATCTTTAAAAAGAACATTTTTTCCCCTAGCAAAAACTTTTCTTTGATACATGAAATACTTTTTTTTCCCTCTTTTAAAGTGTTTGTGTTTTTGTTCCCACATAAATTCAGTTCATCAAATAAGTAATGAGTACCTACTAAATGCAAGACACTATGCCTAATGCTTTTGGAAAAAAGGTAGTGTTTCTGAACATTTTAAAATAACTGTCCCATTTTGATAATTTCAAAATTGAATACTCAGAGAATCTGATGTGCTTCCTCCCTGTACCCCATTTTATCAGTTTTGTACCAGCCAGAAAACTTGGTCAGGTTGCATGCTTTGTAGTTATTACTAGGAAGACATAGATATTTTTCATTTTTACAAATTTGAAGTTATGTCACTATTAAAAAATACTTTTCAGAAACTACACCCCTTGGACTGGTGAGGAGCTGATTGTTATACTGGCAATATCAAGACTAAGAGATTAAAAGAAAACACCATCCCTTTTTTGAAGATTTTATAGTTCAGAAAGGGGCTTAGACAGCTTAAAAAAATATGCAGCATAGACCTAATGTGGTAGAAACTGTTAAGAGTTCAGAAAGGTTTAGGAGAAGGAGCCAACATTCACTTAGTCAGGAATACCAGGAAACACAATAGGAAGAACTGAAGTTGAAGCAGACATAATTATGTCTTTCTCTGTGTCTTCATTCAACAAATGTTCCCTTAGTCTGCACTATTCTCTACCAGGCACTGTGGATAAACTGAATGAAAGGAAGGTGAATTACAGTTTTTCCCTTCAAAAGAACTAAAAGCAATCTCATACTTGTACTATTATAGCATTCTTTGATCTTTGAGGATATTTGATTGCATAACCCATAAGTCAGCAATTTTATAAAACACACAGATACAGTGTAATAAGTTTCACAGTGTCCCTGAACATGTCTGTATATGCCATAGTCACTTGGTCATCTTTATGGTTTATTTAGTAAAATTCTTCTATTATGCTAATAATATTCTCCTGTGTCTCACAATGCATATATATATATATATATTTTTTTTTTTTTTTCTAATGGTTATTAAATCTTTTTAGGGGTAGAGGTCTAGTCTGATTTTTCTGGACTTCTTTGGCCTGTTAGTCACACAAATTTTATCCTTCTTAAAACTTACCTGGTATATTTCATTTGTCTTCTGTTTGATTTTAGTATTATTTGGTCACATTTGATTTATAACAGTGCATATAGGAAGTAGTGGCAAAAATAATTTCCACTCTCAGATCACAACGTGCAACACAGAGATTGAAGTTTACTTGATCAGTCAGTGCATTGTAAACAGCACTTTAGAATACGCCTCGAGGTTAAACTCCTGTCAAAAGACAGAAAACTAACTCAGTAATTATAGACTAGCATGGTATATTTTGTTGTGAGTGTGGATAATTGAAGCAAAGAGATCAGATTAGAGGTATGAACCCAGTTAGACGTTGACTACACTAACATCCAGGTAGAAGATAGTAAGTACCTGAAATAAGATGTTGGTAGGAACAAAAAAAGAAGTTATAAGATATAAACCTTCTAAATACACTTTTTAGAACAAAGTTGAGTCTGAATTTTGTTTTTAGTTGGCACTTTATATGCAAGAAACAGTCAACCTACTTAAAGTAGAGGATATTTTAAATAAAGAAACTCTAATGCTGTAAAGAGATTGCATTGCATTTCTCATTTGTTTTTAGAAAAGTGTTTGAATGAAAATATTTTGGCTATTTTAAAAATAAATTTAATGTCCACTGTAGTGGAACTCTCTAATTCTAGAATTACAGAGGGCCACTGATGGGAAAATACAGTTTTTACAAAGTTATACTAAATAATTTCAATGTCCTATTAGTTGGAAAATTAATAAAATGGTAATGAATCTGTTATATTTTTTACAGAAAAACATTTATTTGTTTTTTTTAATTTTTTTTAAGATTTTTGTATATTTATTTGAGAGAGAGTGAGCAAGCACGAGCTGAGGAAGTAGGGAGGAGCAGAGGGAGAGGGAGAGGGAGAAGCAGAAGCCAGTTCTCCACGGAGCAGGGAGTCTGACACAGGGCTCCACCCCGGGACCCTGAAATCATGACCTAAGCCAAAGGCAGATTCTTAACCTACTGAGCCAGCCAGGTGCCCCCAGAAAAACATTTTAAATGACCATGACATAGTATACTTTTAATAGAAAGGTATAGAGATACTCTTTTGATTTCTTTCTGAATAGAAAACACAGTAAATACTTGGCTTTTCCCATGTATTGTGGTGCTGCTACAAGGTGGCAAACTCAGCTCTTAAACCCACACATCAGGGTTCTTTAATGTTCATGGACGCTTTCAGTTTGTATGGAATAATATATAACCTTGTCTCATGAGTATTCATTAGTTAATAACGCAAAGGAGAAAGGAGGCTCTTCATGGTGAATTCTATCAGATGGCTTCTTTAGACTTTTTGTCAGGGATCTTAAATTCCAGAAGGCCAATTTCTTTCTCATTTGTTCATTTTGTAGTTCTTATTCCTTAATAGAAATCTGAATTTCCTGACATATCAGCTCCAATATTTATGTTTATGAAGTTGGAGAAACTAGGAATTCAGGATTTTTGAAACTTTATAATATTTATAAAATTGTTTTCTACTTTTAATAAAGTATATTTTTTAGAGCAGTTTTAGGTTCAAAGCAAAATAGAGTATTAAGTACAGAGAAATCCTATATATTCCTATTCCTAATCATGTACACCCTTGTCACTATTGCCTTTCTGCACCACAGTTTGTTATTTGTTAAAGTTGATGAATCTACATTGACGAATCATTGTTGCCTATAGTCCATAGTTCACTTTAGGGTTTGCTCTTAGTATTGGACTTAGGATGGGTTTTGACAAATGTAATATCATGTATCTAGCACTGAAGTACTATACAGAATAGTTTTACTCCCTCCACTAATCTTTTTACTGTCTCCATAGTTTTCCCTTTCCCAGAATGTCATATAGTTAGAATCAGACAGAATATAGCCTTTTTCAGATTAGCTTCTTTCACTTAGCAATACACATTTAAGTTTCCTTCAGGTCTTTAAATGGAGTGCTAGTGGATAGTTCATCTCTTTTTTGCACCGAATAATATCCCATTCTCTAAATGAACCACAGTTTATTTATCTGCTCATCTACTGAAAGACCTCTTGGTTGCTTCCAAGTTTTGGCAATTTAAATAAAGCTGCTATAAAAATTCAGGTGTAGGTTTTTATGTGGACATAAATTTTCTACTCCTTTGGGGATTATCAAGGAGCACAATTGCTGGATTATATCTTAAGAGTATGTGTAGCTCTGTAAGAAACTGCCAAACTGTTTTCCAAATTGACTACTATTTACATTCCCACCAGCAATGACTTAGAGTTCCTGTTGTTTCAAATCCTGTCAGCATTTAGCGTTTGTCAGTGTTTTGGACTTTGGCCATCCTAATGGATGTGTAGCAGTATATCATTGTTGTTTTAATTTGCAATTTCTTTTTTTTTTTCCCC
>CM052800.1:84710098-84731758 GCA_028533885.1 Nasua narica | reverse complement strand
GAGAGATCCCGGTGTTAGAAATCTTTCTCCTCAGGGTGATTTCATGGGTGTTCAGCGTGTTCTGGTAGATTTCCAGCTCACTTTTGGGGACCGGTTGCTGCAGGATCTCTTACTTCTCCGCCATCTTGCCCCCTCCCTAATTTGCAATTTCTTAATGACATATGATGTGGAGCACCTTTTCATATGCTTATTTTCCATCCATGTATCTTCTTTGGTGAGATATCTTTTCAGGTCTCTTGCCCATTTTTTAATCAGATTGTTCATTTTCTTGTTTTTGTATTGCCTTTGCTCTTTCATCAAAGATCAGTAACTATATATGGGGCTATTTCTGGGCTCTCTGTTTTGTACCATTGATCAGTTTGTTTATCCTTTCGTAATACCACACTATCTTGATCACTATAGCTTTCTTTTTTTTTGAGAGAGAGAAAGAGAGTATGAGGGGCAAAGAGGAGAGAGAGAATCTTAAGGAGGCTCCATGGTAGGCATGGGGCTTAATCACACAACCCTGAGATCATGACCTGAGCTGAAATCAAGAGTCAGATCCTTACCTGACTGAGCTACCCACATTCCCCTTGATTACCTTAGTTTTATAGTGAGTTTTAAGGTCACAGAGTGTCAGTCTTTCATCTTTGTTCTTCTCTTTCAATGCTGTATGTTATCCTGGGTCTTTTGGCTGTCTGTATAAACTTCAGAATCAGTTTGTCTACATCTGCAAAATAACTTACTGAGATTTTGAGGGGGATTGTATTGAATTCATAGATCAAGTTGGTAAGAACAGGCATCTTGACAATGTTGAATCTTCCTCTCCATAGACATAGAATATCTTTCCATTTATTTAGGTCTTCTTTGAGATCTTTCGTCAGAGTTTTACATTTTTTCTCATATAGGAAATATTTACATATTTTGTCAGTCTTATATACCTCAGTTTCTCATTTTGGGAGAGTGCAATGTAAATGGTAAAGTGTTTTTGTTTTTTAAGATTTTATTTATTTATTTGAGAGAAAGAGTGAGCTGAGCAAGAGGAGCAGCAGAGGAAGAGGGAGAAGCAAGCTCTTCACTGAGCGGGAGCCTGGTGCGGGGCTTGATCCTAGAAGGTAGGCACTTAACTGAGCCACCCAGGTGCCCAAAATGGTAGTGTTTTTAATTTCAATTTCACTTGGTCATTTCCAATATGTAGATCATTTCTTAATATAGTAAAGTGATGGACTTTTGTGTGTTAACCAAGTATTCTACAATGTGCTATCTTTGCTTATTATTACCAAAAGCTTTACTGTTGATTCTTTAGGGTTTTTTACGTAGACAGTCGTGTTATCTATGAACAAGGACCAGTAGTTTCTTCCTTCCCAATATGTATACCTTTTATTTCTTTTTCTTGTCTTATTGCATTAATTAGGATTTCCAGTATGATATTGGTAAAAGGAGACATTTTTATCATGTTCTTTTTTTTAATAAAGATTTTATTTATTTCTTTGAGAGAGAGAGAGAGAGAGCATGAGAGGGGAGAAGGTCAGAGGGAGAAGCAGACTCCCCATGGAGCTGGGAGCCTGATGCGGGACTTGATCCTGGGATTCCGGGATCATGACCTGAGCCGAAGGTAGTCCTTAACCAACCAAGCCATCCAGGCACCCTTTTATCTTGTTCTTGATGTCAGTAGGAAATCTTCAAGTTTCTATTAAATTGATGTTAGCTTGTGGTATTTTGTAAATGTTCTTTATCAAGTTGAGGGAGGTCATTTCTGTTCCTAATTTTCTGAGAGTTATTACCATGAACGGGTTCTGAATTTTGTAAAAAAAAAAATTTTTTTTGCATCAACTAATATGATCATGTGATTTTTCTGTTTTTACCTGTTGATGTGATAGCATACTTGAAATAAATCCTTTTTTTAATAACATATAATTCTTATATGCTGTTGGGTTCAATTTGTTAATATTTTGTTGAGGATTTTGTATCATGTTCGTGACAGCTGTTGGTCTATAATTTTCTTGTAGTGTCTTTATCTTGTTCTGGTGGTAGAGTAATGCTTGCCTCACAGGACCTATTGACATGTATTCACTTTACTTCTGTTTTCTGGCCAAAATTGTAAAGAAGTGCTATTATTTCTTAAATGTTTGGTATAATTTACCAGTGAATCCATCTAAAAGCCTGTTTTCTGTTTTGGGAAGCTATTAATGATTTGATTTCTTTAATAGATAGGCCTATTTGTATTATCTATTTCTTCTTGTGTGATTTTGGCAGATAGTGTCTTTCAAGGAATTGGTCTACTTCATCTAGGTTATCAAATATGAGGGCATAGAGTTATTCATAATATTTCTTTATTGTCCTCTTATTGTCTGTGGTATCTGTAATGATGTCTTCTCTTTCTTTTCTGATTCTAGTAATTTGTGTCTTTTCTCTTTTTTTTCTTAGTTAGCCTGATTATAGGATTATGCATTTTATTGATCTTTTCAAAGAACTAGCTTTTTTACTTTTGTTGATTTTCTCTATTGATTTCCCATTTTCAATTTTATTGATTTCTACTCTAATTTTTATTATTTCTTTTCTTCTGCTTATTTTGGATATAATTGTTCCTTTTATTTTTTTTAATGGAAGCTCAGATTATTGATATTGTATCTTTCTTTTTAAATATATGCATATTATTCCTTTTATTATTTCTTTTCTTCTACTTATTTTGGATTTAATTTCCTCCTTTTATTTTTTTAATGGAAGCTCAGATTATTGATATTGTATCTTTCTTTTCAAATATATGCATTCAGTCCTATAAATTTCCCTCTATGTACTACATCTCACAAATTTTGATAAATTATATTTTAATTTTCATTTAATTCAAAATATTTTAAAATTTCTCTTGAGATTTCTTCTTTCACCCATGTGTTGTTTAATCTCTAAGTATTTTAGATTTTTCAGCTACATTTCCAATATTGACTACAAGTTTAATTCCATATGGTCTGAGAAAAGACATTGTATGATTTCTATTCTTCTATACTTGTTAAGGAGTGTTTTATGACCTATATTGTAGTCCATCTTGGTGAATGTTCCATGCGAGCTTGAGAAGAATGTGTATTCTGCTCTTGTTAGATGATGTAGTCAAGGATGTCAATTATATCTAGTTGATTTACGGTGCCCTTGAGTTCAACTATGTTGCTAATGATTTTCTGCTTGCTAAATCAGTCTATTTTTGATGGAGGGGTGTTAAAGTCTCCAACTATGGTAGTAGATTCACCTAGTTCTTCTTATGTTTCTATCATTTTCTGCGTGGCATATATTAATGTGTTGTTAGACACTTGCATATTAAGGATTATTAGATCTTCTTGAAGATTCCTTTATTATTAAGTAATGTCCATCTTTTTTCCTTGTAGCTTCTCTTACTCTAAAGTCTGTTCTGTCTGCAATTAATAAGGCTGCTCTCATGTTCTTTTGAGTAGTTTTAGCATGGTTTATGTTTTTTCATACCTTTAGTCTTAATCTATGTGTGTCTATAATTAAAGCAAGTTTCTGACAACATATAGTTGGGTCTCGTTTTTCTGACAGTCCTGATATATTTAGTTCATTGGTGCTTAAAATGATTATTGATGTAGTTGGTGATATCTACCATATTTTTACTGTTTTATTTTTTATTTTATTTTTATTTTATTTTTATTTTATTTTTATATTTTTTTATTTATTTTTATTCTATTTGTTTATATTTTTTTCATTGTTCTTTGTTCCTATTTTTATCTTCCTTTTTTTTTTTTTTGGAAGTTTCTGTTGTCATTTTCTCAAGATCAGAGATTCTTTCTTTAACAGTGTCCAGTCTACTAATGAGCTAATCAGTGGCATTCATTTCTTTGACAGTATTTCCTTTTTTCAGGTATTTCTTCCTGATTCTTTCTTAGAATTTCCATTACCCTTCTGTTCTTGCATGTCATCTACTTTTCCATTTAATGTCATATTAACCATATGACACACTGAACATATTAACCATAGTTTTTAAAATTCTTGGTCTGATAATTCCAACATTCCTACTGCATTTGACTCTGGTTCTAATGCTTGTTAGGTTTTTTCAAAGTGTGCTTTTTGCCTTTTTGTATGCCTTGTAATTTTTTGTTGGAAGATGGATATGATAAAATAGGTAAAAGGAACTATGGTAAATAGACCTTTAGTAATGGAGTGGTAAGGTGTTGGAGAAAATTCTATAATTAAGTCTCAATCTCTTGGTAAGCCTCTTTCCCTTGAACTGTGAGCTTTATTGATGCTTCTTAGTTTTGCTTTCACCCCTACCACTTATGTGCGATAGGATGGCTAGAGGCACCTGGAGTTGGGTATTTCCCTTCTTCCATTTTAAAGGCTAGAACTAGTAGAGTTAGGCACTTGCATTCCCCCAGGTCACTTAGGTTCTGTTAATACACCAGCAGTTTAGTTTGTGATAAAAGTTTCTCCTTAAATCAGGCCTTGTTAAAAGAGAATACTGTGCTATATTTCAGAATGGTTCCTTTTCTGCTCTCACTGCTAGATGCATGAGATTTTTCTTTGATAGTCACTGTGAGGGTCTGGTAGAGCTCCTAAAGGAAAATGTACAAAAATCTGTGGGCACCCCATGACTGGGTCCCCCTAGAGTTTTATCTTCCAGGCTTTTCCACACTGAGCCTTCAGTAATTTATCAATTATAGTTCAGATTTTCCTGTCACAGTAGTGGTTCCTGCAGAGGTTTCTGCTCCATTAAATTGTTATTTTCTGTGTCTTCCTAGTTTTGGGGGCATCAGTCTGCCTTGTGACCTTATTTGACAGATCTATGAATAATTGTTAATTTTTCAGTTTGTTCAGGTTTTTATTTGTTGTTAGGAAGGAATGACAATGTCTAAGCTCCCTATATTCCAGAACAGAAACCGGAAGTCCTCAAACTGTTTTTTTTTTATCTTAAATTTTATAAAATTCAATTAAAAACTTTTAAATTATTAGGAATTGAAAAGACAAGGCATAGTCATCTATTAGCTGGAGGTCAGAAATCAAGGCTCGAAATTTAAATTTTTAAGATCTCTTTTAAGATAATTAGAAGTCTGACCTATGTGTTTCTCATATACTGTAGGCCACCAAGAGTGATAGAATAAGTAGTTTGAGTATTTCTCAGGAAACAACTGAAATTGTCCTTAATTACACTCCATTGGAATTTTCTGTTCAGAATCACTAAAGAGATTTACTACTTCTTTTGTTCAACCAGATTTTAAAAGCAAAATTTTCTCAAGAAGTTAGTTATATGTAAATAATGGATGTTTATTGAAGTGCTAACTTCTGACGCTCCTGGGTCAGATGATTCTCCTTGGAAAAGGATGACATTACTATCTTGGGTACTGTCATGTTAGAGACAGGTAGTGTCTGTGGACTGTCAGTGACATTCTGCTGTGTAAGAGAATCTGGAAAAGTTACAATTTAAAAGATGTTAGACTAAGTTTAGCAGTCCACTTATTCAGTATGTGATGATATTTTCTGCCATGCTCTCATTCATTCCATCTCCCAGCCTGGACTTTGTAGGCAGGAAGCCCAAGTCCCACTTGATCCCTGCTTACTTTTCACTTCTGCTTGAGACACCCAAAATTGGCAGGTGCTGCTATTGGCTTGCAGTTAATTCTGCCCCTAGCTTTGGTACTTTAGACATTCTCTGTAAATAGATTTGCTATTGTAATACATTCATCCAATGACTAGAATACTGATTGGGTGCTAATTATATGCCAAGCACTTTGCTAAATACTAGAGATAAAACCATGGATAATACATAGTCCCTGCTCACTAGGAGCTTATAGCCAGATTGGGGAAAAAGGATAGTAAACTATGCTGAGCCCTAAGACAGGGTGAGCTCGTAGGAAGGAATGGTGCCTAATGAGTACAGGGGTGAGAGTATAGAGGAGGAAACTCTATTCTGAGATTTAAAAGATAAGAAGAATCAAGTTAGTCATAGATTCTAACTCCTCCCTGCAATGCCAAGAGGAACAACATAATGCAATATCCCAGGAGAGACTGTAGACAATTCTAGATAATTGTACCTAGGTGTGGATAAACCATCAAGTTTTTTTTTTTTTTAAGATTTTTTATTTTATTTATTTGACAGAGAGAGAGAGATCACAAGAAGGCAGAGAGGCAGGCAGAGAGAGAGGTGGAAGCAGGCTCTCCCCTGAGCAGAGAGCCCGATGCGGGGCTCTATCCCAGGACCCCGAGATCATGACCTGAGCCGAAGGCAGAGGCTTTAACCCACTGAGCCACCCAGGTGCCCCGAACCATCAAATTTTTTGAGGGAAAAAGAACCATGAGGTTATGAGACTGAAGAAGCAGGCAGGAACCAATTCTCAAAGCTTCTTCCTTATTTATCATTGCTTGAACTAAAGCCTGAAATGAACTAAAACCTGTTTCTTAAAAGGAGGTTAACGGAAATGATATAATGAGATACATGTTTAGAAGAATCATTCCAGCTACAAGTTGAGGAACATATTGGCATCTTAATGTGAGATACTAGTTTCTGGAACTAAGCAGTACCATGGGAATGAAGAAAAGTGGAAAGCTTTGAGAACAATTTTAAGAGGTAAAAGTAATAGATATGATGATTAATTGGACTTGAATCTCTTTTGTTGAAGCCTTCTGTATCTTGAGAACATTCCATCTCTAAAATAACTAAAATTATCTGATTAGAGAAAAGAATATTTTATCTCCTTAATGCTTTGGCTAGCTAAATGATAGCCGTGCAACTGACAACAGTTAGAACAATGACCTTCTGTTACTAGACAGTTAGCAGACTCAGAAATAGTTACCAGGTCAGTGTTTGGGAATTTTGACTATGTGAATAAAACAAGTAAAACATCTAAAAGTATGTGGCTTGACAAACAAGAAGACTTTGAAAAAAGATCTTCTCTTTATCCACTAAAGCAAGGATGTAAACAGCACTAAAACATAGTTGGCACTTTATAAATACTTGTTGAATAAATGACTTGAATTATTTAATATTTTAAGTAAGTCAGAAAAAGTAGAAGCAATTACTGAGATTACATCAATTTTAATTGCACATATTCATTCTTGATGTATGCATACATAATATAAACTCCTATTGCGTGTTGTGTGCCAGTTTTATGAAGGCATGAGGGCAAATATCCAATTGAATAGACTTATTCTTTCCCAGTAGTCTGGATAAAACTTGTGAAAATTTCTAGTTTGCTAATCGATTTGCTTTACAAAGATTAAACTAAAATATGTGAAATATTAAAAATGGCCATTTATGATTCAGAAATCATTTTGTAGGTAATATAGGACCAATAATATAATTTCAAGATAAGTATTTAAATATTGTTTCTTTTGTTACGCCTGTGTATCTGTCAGGCTTTCAGCCTACTTACCTCTCTGTTTAACCATCAGTTTCAGTAGATATCCAGCAAGCCGTGTGTGTGTGGGGGGGGGTGTGATTTATGTGTTTTGTATATGTCAGTATGGCTGTAAATTTGCCAAGATTTTGGCAGAGAAGAATAATTGTTTTAAAGGAATATGTTTCTTTTGTCTTGAAAAATACTTGAGAAAGAAATAGAAGTCTTATCTTTCATAAATGTTTTTGAATTTTATGTTTTGAATTCCAAATCAATAACCTGACCTCAATCAGGACTTTTATTAAACCCTCAAGAAAAAAGTTTTCAACCTAAAATTTTGAAGAAAATTATATGTTATGATATTGTTCATTTTTCTTCTTTGCTCTTTTAGTGTAGTGATAGGTTTATGAAAAGTTTTTTATATACCAGATTTACCAGATTTGAATCATGAATTTTCCATTAACTTTTACTGTAATTTTTCATATATCTTGCTAAAAAGAGAGTAGGGAGTCAAATCTTCATTAATAATTTTTTAAAGGGAGACTTATTCTTCCTTTTAAAGAACCTAACATTTTTATCTATACCTGATATGTTTATGTTTACTGGCTTGCTGCTGCCCTTGACAAGAAATTAAATCAATTTACTACTAAGTTAATCTCTCTTCTATATCAGTTAGGTCTCTATTGATTTTTTTTTTCCCAGTGTCGTCTTCAGTTTCTGGAACAAGAAAGTGCTCAATAATAACTACAAGATCCTGAATTCATCTATTCATTCATGTATTCATGCAACAAGTGCATTTGGTATTTATTTTATAGCTGGTACAGTGCTGGTCCTTGGGGCCCATGATGAGTTTGGTTTTGTCTTTCTTTTCAAGGCATTTGAAGTTTTTTTAGATATTCATTAAACATGCATATATTCAAAATACCATAGAGGTAACTTAGATCTATCGTATTGGTAATTTCCTTCTACCCTTCTATATCTCCATATCTCCTCTAGTTTTTTTCTCATCCTAGACATCTAAACACAGGAGTGATCCAAGGTTTTGGTCCTTGGGCATCTTATATTTTCACTTTATACTTACTTCCTAAATATCTCATCCAGTATCATGGTTTTAAATTCCATCTATAAACTAATGCCACCCAAATTTATAATTGCAGCTCAGATCTCTGCCTGAATTCCAGACTTGGATATTCTGCTGCCTACTCATCATCTCCACTTGGATGTCTAATTGATGTTTGAAATTTAAAATGTCTGAAACTCACCTACTCATCTCCCTACAGTAAAACCTGCTCCTATAAGTTCATGGCAACTCCATTATCCCAGTTGTTCAGGCCAAAAACATTGGCATAATTATTGACTCTTTTTCTTACATACTGTATCTGATTGATCAACACCTGTTAATTTCAAAACATATTCAGAATTTGGTAACTTACCACCATGTCTGTAGTACCACCTTGGCCCCAAATGCTGTCCTGTCTTGCCTAGATCACCATAAAAACCTTCTGACTAGTCTCTAGGTTTCTGCCCCCACCTTTCTGCATCCACTCCCAATACAGCCCCCACATAAATATCCTATCAAAATCCAACAGCTTGGCACTCCTCTGCCCCAAGCACTCTGTTATGTCACTCTTTATTACCTTCCTCCTGCCTACCTCAGCTCCAGCCACACTGCATCATAGCTTGAAACAAGCTAGGCATTTACGCTGCCTATTTCTTTGGCCATGAATGTTCTTATCCCTGAAACTTGCCTAGGTCATTTCAGGGCTTGGCTCATAAGTCACCTTCTCAGGGAGGCCTTCCCAGTACCCATCTATAAGTTGCCATTCTTTCTTCATCAACTGTTCCCAACTATTTCTTTGCCTTTTTTACCCCCTTGATACCTATCACTATTGATCTAGGATAAATTATCTGGTTAATTTATCTGGTTAATTATCTGTATCACCCACTAGAATGTAAGCTCCATGAATGCTGGGACTTTTTTTTTTCTTTTGTTCACTTTTTTATCCCCAGTTCCTAGAATAGTTCCTAGAATATTTGACAAATATGCTGAATAGTAGACTTTCAACATATTTTTTAACATAACAGTATATGAGGAAGCTTTTAGAAAGAATACACAATTATTTTGTAAAGAGTTTAGAGAGTTTAAAGTGAATGTTTTAGGTCTTCTTTTATTTACTTGTTACTTTGGGTACATATGGTGCCACAGTGCCAGCTATTTGAAGGTCCAGTTGCCTAATTACTAGTTAATTAGCATGCTCAGAATCATAGAAATAGATTTTTTTTTTGCCAAAACTAAAAATGGAGATTTACTGTAGCCAAGTATCTATTTTGGAGCAAAATGTGACATTATGAACACACATTTTAAGAAATGTGAAGTAGTTATGCCTATATGGTCAAAATGGATTGTAATATTCTCAAGCATGATAATTACGATGTATTCAAATTCAAATACTGATTTTTCTTTATTGTTATGAATGCTTACTTAATTGATATTTACCATCTATCTTAACTTTTTCTTAGGGACATTTTGGTTACTTATTTTTAGCCAGCAAGCAAAGTAGGATAATCAGATACCCTGGGAGCCTGATGCTAATGACTAATCATTTAGGCAATTAAAGTCATTCCTCTCATTCTCTTTCTCAAACCCACAAGGTGCCAAGATTGAAACATGCCATATATACATGGCCTAATATATTTCTTTAGCAGTCATACTCGTCATTGGAGCCTCAGAAAAGAAAGACTCTTTTGTTTGCTTTTTAATCTCTTATTTTGGAATTTGAAAACTATTCAACCCTTTCCAGATATGTTGACCCAACTGGGGAATTTTCATGGGCAGTAATAAATCTTTTCTGCCTGTTCTTACTGGAACAAAGAAACCACTGATCTGGCTGCAGGACACGGGCAGAATTTGGTTTCTTGTCCTAGCTATTAGTGATAATATGGACCTTTCCTAAGGACATGCTTAGCAGACAGTCTTAAAACCCCAAACACTTGGGAACTGGATAGAAGTAAAACGGTGAGTAGATAAGTTATAGTGCCTTAAGACTTACAGTATTTAGACCCTTAAGATGTATGCCTGGAGTTTGGAAAAACTTTACAGGCAATGGTTGCTGATACCCTGGACAAGGAATAACACTTTATGCTCAGACTTCTTAAAGCCTTGCATCTATAACTTTGACTTCAGTGTTAATTATTTCCCTTGTTGGCTATCTCAACATGGGAGTTCTCTGGTTATTTAGATAATGTTTTTACCTAAAGAAAACAGAGAGGGATTAAAAAGAAACACCATATTTTTTTGTTTTGAGTGTTGCAATGTAGAGTTTTGGGGACGATGATGTTGACTTGGTTTCCTCTGAGTAGAAGTATGAATATATATGAAACAAAGATACCGACTATGTGAATAAAACTCTAGAACAAAAAGATACATACTCAAATGAAATTTGTTTAGATGAATGTTATTGAACTGCCCTTATCAACACTTTATATTATTTAAAAAGCATTTGGTTTTTGCAAAGGAGTATCTGTCTTTAATCAGAGCTAAAAATTTGTTAAGTACTATGAACGTCCCTTCCCAAACTATGACAAGCATATTTTGACATACATCTTCATTTATGTTGCACAGTATCTGTGAGGCATGTAGTAATATTCAATTCTTCATTACAGATAAGAAGAGTGAGGCAAGAGAGGTTTCTTATTTTGTCCAAGGTCACAGCATAAGTGGCTGTGCTAGGACTTGGATTTTCCTGACATGGAAGACAGTGCTACAAACCACCATGAAATCTTGCTCTATACTTGCAGAACTTAAATGGCGGTGTACCAAGTAATTGCATTTGGTTTCGAATGATTTGTTTTATCTTTTCCCCCTTTAGTCCAAATATTAATGTAGGGTTTTCAGAATTCTCTTATTTTCATTCATTCTACCTTTTGCACCCTTCCTCCATAGGTCTACTCTTAACTGCATGCCCTTAATATGGAGCTAACAGAATACCAAATTCATCCCCTTCTTACTATAATTAACACATTTTCATAGGAATAGAGGGGGGCTTTTCTATAAACTTCTGAATGTTGCAACCCTCAGTCAGTAGTATTGGGGCTGGCTCATTTGTTGAATATAGATATAAACTCTAGATTTATAGGAGTTGGCCCATTTGAAGTAAATTCAAATGTGCACAGTCACAGGGTATTTATAAAAATGGAGACTGAGTGGAACCTCACATCCTAGGTGGTTCTGTTGAGAGAAATGGAGCTAGAATCACTTGGTAGATAGAATCACCTAAGAAATAGACTTGTGTTTTGCTGGGAACCTGTGACCATAACATGTAAAGATTGATGTATTCTTCGGGACTCTTTATGTTGCAAGAGACTGAAGTCTAAAATAGCTTCAGCCAAAAAGTTAATTTCCTCAAATAAATGAAAAGTCCGTTGGTAGATCTGGTTTTAAATGTGCTCAAAAGTGATCTAGGTTCAGTTGACTCCATGTACTCTTTTCTAGTTTATTATTAGACACATTCTCACATTATGGTGGCCCCCAATAGTTCCAATCTTACATTTTTCTTCTGACAATAAGTCTCCTTGCAAAGAAAGCCTCCTTTTCCAGTTAATTCCAGCTATGTACCAAAATTGAGTTGTATTATGCATCCCTGAAGCAATTACTCTGACCAAGGGAATTACACAGTAGTAGCCTGTGGACATGAAAGAGGATGGTGGTGAAAACAGTTTACCAAAAGAAAAAGGAGTGAAGCTCTCAGAAGACAAGTAAATGCTAGGTAGATAAAAAAACAACAGAGGTCCACTGTAGGCAGGAAAAAAAGAAGAGGCAGATGGGAGTCAACCCAAAGGAAAAATGTCTTTGAAGAGGAGGAAACAAGGGCCAGAAGTCAGTAGTCTAGGAGAATAGGAGCAAGTCATGCTATATGCTAGTAATATCCTCTTCATAAACATAATTACCTCCACTTTAATATTGGAGGTGATATTTAAAAGTTATCTACATAACAGGAGCTAAATACTTTTTAATTGCTTTTATTTCTTAAATGTAAAGATCTATATGCCTACCTATAGTGTAAATTTAAAATCTTGCATATTTAGTTCACTCATTATCAGATAAACTCAGATGACTGTATTTCTGCTTAATGAGTCATCATGTGGTTCTCTGATTCAAAATGTCAGAAAGAATAAAGATACATAAGGTAGCATAAATTTTATGAAATTAGAGAATACCTGTGAATTATTCTGCATATGTTATATCATATACAAAGAGTACACATATGTGTGTGTATGCATACATCTGTACATATGTGTGTCTGTGTGCATATATACACACATGAGGCTGGGGAGGGACATTCAGTGAGGCTAAGGGAAAAAAACATCACTTTAGAGTTTCAGCTTCAAAACTGAAATTTCTTAGGTTAATTATACAAAAATATTATCTTTTTGTTATTTTTTATTACTCAATTTCTAAGTTTCGAATTCAAGTAATACCTTTTCTTATATTTATAGATATTTTAATGAACAAATAGTCAAATTTCTAACTTATTACCTCTTCTCACTTGAAAAAGTTATGAAAGCCATTGATTAAGGAATTGAAAACATAAGGTTTAACTAACAGTTACTAAAAATAAGCTGTGAAGTCCCTAGTTAATGTTTGGCTAAAAGTGAGATGATGAGAAAGGACACCAAGCCAGTATGGAACACACGTAAACAGCAGGAGAGTGACTCAGCATCTGGTCTCAGCTTCAGCAGGTATCTGTGAATAGTGAGTGATCCCATTACTAGTTTTAATAGGTCATTAGGCAAAAATAGATAAAGACATGGCAGACAATTAAGCATAACAAACACAATAAGCATTGTGAATAATTTTTTGCCCAGCACCTGTTCTGCTCTTCTTTGGTAACCACCACAATTTAACTATGGGACCTCCTATTCTTCCTCATTATGTACAGCTCCATGAATCTGTCCTAGAAAGTGTTCCATCCTTCCTTATCTAAGGGGTAGGCACATGACTTGAACCAGACCTCTCAGGTGCTTCTCCTCCCATCCAGAATTTGGAACCTGAACCAAGTAACTGAAATATGGAGAATGGTAGGAGTAGACTCATGGTGGGGGTGCCTAGAAGATCCCCAGTAGTTGCTACGGCCTGGAGACAGAAAACTTTCCTAGTTCTTCACTTCTGAGCCTGCTCCTTCTGGCTTTTCTCTGATTCTGAGCTATCGCATGCCTGCCAATAAACTCTTTTCCATCCTGCATAAGCCAGGGTTGATTTCTATGACCTTCAAGGCAATGAACCATAGTTGAAGCAGAAGAAACTTACAGAGCAATGCTTGGCTTAAAGTAAGCATTTAACAGGTGTTACCTGTGATTATGAATCTGAGCTCTGTAAAGAAAGAAAAAAAATTGTTTCTATTCTATCTACCTCATTTATACCTCATTGGGTCCGTCAGTAATAATTTATTGAACATCTAATGTGTGATATTACTGTACTGGGTGCCATAGGGAATACAAAGACAAAGGCACAGTTTCTGCCATCAAATTGCTCACAATATGATTTTGATGGTTGATGCAATTAGATATAATGCAGGTCAGAAAGATGCCATCAGAAATGTGGAAAAAGTACTTGGGAAGTTTGGAGAAGATTTTTTTCCAGCAGAGAATAAAAACATTACCTATATTTGATCTTTAAGTATATTTAAGTTTTTGCACATAGATTAGGAGTTGTAGTCAGAGATCAGTTTGAGCAAAAGAGAGAGCTGAAGTGTATTTTGTTCTAATGACAATAAATAACTGGTTTGGCTGAAGATGTCTTTTACCCTCTTCACCTGGAGTCAAGAAGAGGCCAGCCAACAAAGACATGCCTCTCCTGTGTTTTTATCCCTGTCATCAGGGGTGAAGAGGGAGGTCAGGAAACCCCCCCTCCCTCCCCATCATCTTAAAACTCACCCAGCCTTGGTGCTTTGAATCCACTTAAACTCAATTCATTATGTACTTCTTTAGCCCTGCTTTTAGTAGATACCCCAAGAGTCCCCAGATTCTTAGGTCACTTCTCATTTCTCATATTCTATTCCCCAGAAACATTTGTACAGCCTTATTGTACTCTGATGCTGATAGCCTGAGATCCCAGAAGACACATTCCACTGAGCATTGAAGGACTAGCAACTCTTGACCCATGCTCTATAGATAAGGAGCTCTTTTTTGTCCACAATGGAGAGAGATTGCTGGAAATACTTGAGATATCCACACAGAACTCTTATATTACATTGGATTTTGCAATGCATTTTACAATGCATTAGATTTTACAAATACAAAAAAGAAGTTTCTCCACATCTCCGCTAATGATTAAGCTTTATCTAAGAATAGTTTAGATTTTTCAGGTCCTTAAAGGCATGTGTAGCATGTACCATCAGAGTAATGGTGGCTCCGATTCAAGCATTTCAGGCATTTCAGTCTATCTACACCATACACCGAGCCAATGGGAGGTTAGTCCACAATGGGAATGAAATGCACACTCATGTGAGATGAATCTATGTGTAGAAATCTATATTCTATAACACATGGAAAAAAAATTAACATGTAGTTGGTCATATGAACTATGTCTTTGTAAGTGCATTTTGCTTATACCCTTGTCTTACGTAAGTGTAGCTGTGACAAGTAAAACTGGAAATTTCATTTTCTCCTAAATGCTTCAGTTTTAAACCATAAGTGCTGACAGTGTTGGTTTTGAGCATTTATCCTGATGAATCCTGCTGCCTCATATTTTAGAGGAGTTGAGTTTCATAAAGTATGATATTAGCTATTTGTACTAATGCTATCACCCATAATGCTATATTTCTAAGTAGTATTTCAGTAGGACTTCTAACTTTTTTAATTGTTTTTGTTTTCTCCCAAGTGGATTCTCTCATCACAGAGAGTGATACCAATAGAAATTAGCACTTTTGTATGTTAATTTAAGTATACCCACATGAAATCTATAAAAAACAAATACATGAGGTTTTTAAAATCTTAATTAAATTACATTGTTTGTACTCCATGCAGGCTGTGCATTAAACAGTACAGATTAAAATTCACAGCCCTGGAAAATTCTTATTTAAAACCAATGGTATATCTGAACAAACTGGGTGGAGACTCAGGGAGATGCTCAAGATCAAATTTAGCATGGCAGCAATTTAAAATTAAAAGCTCTTGATGAAAGATGAGACCTGTTTTAGCCTTGGTGAGCCCCACCTTTTAAAGGCAGGATTTGATTCTGTGTAAGAGAGGAGCAATCAGGGAGGACACACTGTCTCTGCCCCAGTACGGAGTGCCTGTCTTCCTATTTAGTGTATGATGGTGTTAAATAAAGCTGTGACCTTTGATTAGCTCCCAAGCTTTTCTACCTCTCCCTTGGCGGAAGGCCATGGATAGTGTATATTTATCAGCAAGCTGTGGTCTAAATTCAGACATCATCTAAAGCTCATGACAATAAGTGTCTACTGTATATACTGTACAAACTACTCAACTGAGAGGCACTCTGTCAATCCCTAGAGACTGGGGACCTCTTACGGGTGATTTTATTAGGTCCCAGATTAGAGGATTACAGTAGTCCCTTCATTATTTATTTAAATAAGAGCCTAAGGCAGAAAAAGAAAAAGCCTAAGGTAGGCTATTAGTAGACATAGTCTCTGTTTTCTGTTTTACATATGATTCAGTCACTCAAGTTCAAGTATCAATATATACAATTTTTATGTTACTCTTTAAAGACATATTTTTTTAAATAAGATTTTATCTATTTATTTGACAGGGAGAATGATCACAAGTAGGCAGAGAGGCAGTCAGAGGGAGAGGGGGAAGCAGACTCCCCGCTGAGCAGAGAGCCCGATGTGGGGCTTGATCCCAGGACCCTGAGACCATGACCCAAGCCGAAGGCAGAGGCCTTAACCAACTGAGCCACCCAGGCGCCCCTAAAGACATATTTTTTTGAATGAAACCTCCTATAGTAGCTTCTAAGCTTGTTTCTTTAAAGTGGAAATAGGAATATTTGAAATACATAATTTTGAGAAGTTTTAGATACAAGTTAACAATGGAAACCTTCTCTATCTCAGTCTCATGTGGTGATTGCATGACTATATGTGTTTGTCAAAACTCATAGAACTGTGCACTAAAATGTGAATTTTGCTATATACAAATTATACCTCGATAAATCCAGGTCAAAGAGAAAGCTATACTGAATGGAAGTCATGTGTCCTAAATGCTTTATTTGTCTTATGGTGTATATACAAATTTCCTTCCTACCCTCATTCTATTCATGGAGAACAGATCCCACTCACACCCCAGAATGAGCCACTCTGCATGTCACATGATTCTGTCCTTCTAGACACAGCTTATGGGTTAGGTAGGACACCTAACTGGAGCTAGGTCAACCTGGATTTGGAACCAAGACACAGACTGAAACTGTAAGTTCTTTATAGATTTGAGGCCAGAGTTGAAATATGTGCTCCATGAATTCGTGGAAAAGTGAGAATTCTAGGGAATTCCCCAAGTGCAGAAGAATGTAGTATCAAGGAAGAAATATTGAGTGGGTATGTGGAGAAGCACCGAATAAGAGCCCTTGTATCTTTATAGGAAGAGAGATGAACATAGTGCCCTCTTGATTTTCAGTTTCTCAGAGGTTTGGCTGAACTTGAAATGGGTTTCTCTGATTTTCCTCCTCTATAAATCATTTACTTAATGTAGCCAATGTGAGTTTTGGTTCTCATGTAAATATCAGGAAAATTATCCAATGACACTTGATGTTCTTCATCCCAAATTATAAGGCCAATACCAAATTGTTGATAGCATCACCTCTTTTATTCCTAAAATACATGGCTCTAGTAGGGGGAAAGAAAAATGGAATCTTACAGAAGTCTGAGCTATTTCTGTTAGCTCTGTTTTCATCTGAAAATTTCATTTAAAAAAAAAAATGAAGTACCATCAGAGTAAGAATTTAATACCTTACTTAGCATTTCCTTTTTTCTTCCTTCCTAGAAAATTATTTAAATACAAAAAGGTAAAATGGAATCATAGCGATTGATTTTAACTCCTTCTAATAAAATTATCTTTTTTGTAAAGAAATCATTTTACCTTTACTTGCACACTCAAGTTTTGATGACTAATCTATTTTACTTTTTTTTGTATAAAACATTTAATTTATTGGTCATTTTGGGGTATTTGATATATTTTTTCGTATAAAACATTTGACTAATCTATATTAAAAAATAAAACAAGATAAAAGAAAGCTTCCAGAGATTGGAGTATAGCTTTAAAAGTTAATTTTAGCCAACTTGAATTAAGTGCTTAATAAGTGCTAGTGGCTGCACCCAGTGCCTTGAATATGTTATTTTATTTAATCCTAACAGTCAGATGAAGTAATTATTATTATCATCAGTTTACAGATAATAAGCCTTAGTGAAGTTAAGTAAGCTCTATGGCAGTAAGTTTTAACATCTAAATTTGAGCGCAAACTGACCTACTCTTGAGTCTGAGCTTTTTTTTTTTTTTTTTTTAAGTAATCTCTGTGTCCAATGTGGGGCTTTGAACTCACAGTCCTGAGATTTGGAGTCACATGCTCCACCTGCTGAGCTAGCTAGGAGCCCCTTCAATCTGAGCACTTAACTACAATGAAGAGAAGGAATTAGAGCTAAGGAAGGAATCATCAGATAATTTTTAGATTTTAATTATTTTTCTGAATCTCTTATCTAACTAGATAATTATATATAGGTTTTAGAAAATATGGTCTTAACCAGTACTCAATATACCGTAATATGCCATATTATCTTTATATTAAAATTATTTTTCATCCTTCAAAGGAACTCAATTTTTGAGAATTTGTAATAGTAATTATCATTTAATAGTGGTAGCAAACTGTAGTTCAGTGGTTCAGTGTTGCTTTCTGTGAAAGGCAAGAACAACCCTATTCAGATTGCTCTTTACTACTTTAGAAGATATGAGCTGACATGAAAATAGCTTTTTAACTCTTATTTCTTCCTAAACTTCTCAGTTAAAAATCTTAGAAATTTTTTTTGGCAAGTATTTAGAAAAAAAAGATGAAAATATTTGGGTACATCTTTATATTTTTGATTTCTCTGTTTTGGCTATCATTATTAATTAGTCTTTATCCCCAAAGAGAATTTTAGGAACTTAACTATTAGTATTTTTTATGTTTGTAAAATATTGGCATAAATAAATTCTGGCCCTGACAAACAAACAAACAAACAATCCTCCTTTCTCTCTTTTTAGTTCTATTAAAATCCTTTCTTTAAAAAAGCTTTAGTAGGGGCACCTGGGTGGCTCAGTCAGTTGGGTGTCTGCCTTTGGCTTAGGTCATGATCCCAGAGTCCTGGGATCGAGCGCCACATTGGGCTCCATACTCAACAAGGAGCCTGCTTCTCCCTCTCTCTCTGTCTCTCTCCCCTGCTTGTGTGCTCTCTCTCTATCTCTCTCTCTCTCTCTCTCTGACAAATAAATAAAATCTTTAAAAAAAAGAAAAAAGCTTTAGTAAACTTTCTGGCTTAAGATATATTGAAACTGTATAAAAAAAAAATTGTTTCTTCCCCCTCCACCCCTGCCACCTAATCCCTACCACATAAGCAATATCCCTACCACTTCAAAACAAAACAAAACAAAAACCAAGGGACACCTCAGGCATTAAGCATCTGCCTTCCACTCAGGTCATGATCCCAGGGTCTTGGGTCCTGGGATCGAGCCCCACATCAGGCTCCTCCTGCTTGGCAGGAAGCCTGTTCTTCCTCTCCCACTCCCCTTGCTTGTGTTTCCTCTCTTGCTGTGTCTCTGTCAAAAAAATAAATAAAATCTTAAAAAAAAATACTAAAACAAAAACACAAAAACTAATATGAACCAAATAAGGAATGGGGCAAAAATTAAAGCAATATATTTGAAAACCTTGTCTCCAGTATAAAAAGCAAATGATTTCTGAATTGAAGCAGAGAGGCATAGTATAGCTTAGTTCTTAAATATACTCTGTACTTCTAGAATTGTACCACTGATTAGATCCAATCCTGACAATTCTCACAAATACCCAAATATTTAAAGAAACAAACTTAGTGGATCCTTATCCTTTTGTTCTTCTGACTGAGAAGTATTTGAAGCAGAGGGCTAGGATTAATAATAAAAGGGGAAATTTGGATAAAAGCGCAGATGACAGAATTGAATGGGCATTTCATTGTTGAAAAAAATGATCCAAGATATAAGGCTATCTTTCAGTGGGAACAGAGTGTCTTTCTCCAGTGAGGTGGGTTGAACTTTGGTACAAAGAATGTACCTTAACGTTAGAGTAGATCCCCCAGTATTCTAGGAAAGACTATATACCACAGGGCCAGACTCTGTGACTCTCCCCACCCTATCATTATCTCAAGCTACAGAAACATGGTAGGAGTGTGAACACCACAGCTGGTAGTAGTCTGGAAGATGGGGAGGAAGCATGTGGTCTTATTTATGGTGGGGAGATACTCAAATCAGGCATACTCTTTCAGAGCAAATACAAGCTCTTGACTGAGATGCCCAAACATGTGGGAGAATGTGGAGGGAGCTATAACACAGCACTTCTGCAAATAATTATACAAACCTACTAGAGTTAAATGAAAAAATAAAAATAGGGTGCACCAAAGAACCCAAAGAAAAAACTATAACACACTCAAGAACAACTTATTAAGAATACATTCAATAAATTAAGAACCCAAAACTAGAAGTTAAAAGGGATATCCTATACCTGAGGAAACAAATTGAGGACCAAATGAACATCATTATCGAATAAGTGACTGACAAAATATGAAGTAAACACCACTGATTACCTATTTAGTGACATAGTAAAAAGATTTGTGATAATTATAGTGTATGTGGATAAAAGAGATGAGAATATCATAATTTTAGAAAATCTAATAGAGTAGAACAGAACTAAAGCTAATTCAACATAAGAGTAATTGGTGTCTCTGAATAGAAAACCCAAAATAAGGAACAGAATATATAACTCAAGAGAACTTCTATAAAATGAAGAGAAAATTGAATCTGTATATTAAAAGTACAATATGTGCCAGGAAATTTTGAATCAGAACATGAATCTGAGATGTGTCCTAGTTAGGCTGATATACTTGTAAAATGAAGAGAGAATTCTTTAGGCATCCAGACACCAAGATGCCATTGAAGAGAAAAGACAGTGTAAAAATTCCCAAATATAAGAACACTTCCAAAATACAAAATTCACTGGGCTCTTACAGGGCCAGGGTAGGGGCTGTGGGTGGGAGAGCTGGAGGAACTTCTTGAAAAATTGAAATCCAGAGAATGAAACAAAATCAAGAATTCATGAATGAAAAGGACTGTGGTAAAAGGTCTGGCTATGAGCATTTAATCCTCTCCGAGATGACATGAATACTAAACAGTTTTGGGTATCATTGACAACCAACAGAATGTGAGTATATAAATCCAGACAATTTAGAATTTATAACATAATTAACCAAGTAGGTGAGGGAGGGTTATTAGAAGGGAACATGAGGGGGCGCCCGAGTTTCTCAGTCAGTCAAGCATCTGCCTTAGGCTCAGGTCATGATACCTGGGTCCTGGGAGGTCCTCCCTGCTCAGCGGGAGCCTTCTTCTCCCTCTCTGCTCTTTCCCTCCACCCCCACCCCCACTTGTGCTCTGGCGCTCATTTCTCTCTTTCTCTGTGTCAAGTAAATAAATAAAATCTTAAATTTTTTTTTAATTTTAAAAAGAAGGGAACATGAGAATGTTAATGCTCTTACCTGTAATTAAAAGCAGAGAGTCCGTTGATACCATCTAAATTAAAGCTTGTAGTTAAAAATTATTCTTAGTCTCTTAATTTTTGTTAGAAATTCTTTTTTAAAAGATTCAGAGGAATCTTTTAAGAAATATACCTGCTAACAATTTTTAAGATAAAATTCATTTTATTTTTTTCTTCTATTTCAAATTTAATTAATATTTTACAAATTATGGTTAATGAGTCCTATTTTTTAAATGTCTCTTCACATTTCTATCATCTATATTTCTTTGACACACACTCCTGCACACACATAATTCTGGTTTATGGATTTGAAATACATTTTCCTTCTTTTTACTTTTTTTTGTACTTTTCTGCATTGTTTTAATTTTCTATATTGAGCAAAATTAAAAATAATTGATTTTCTTTTTTTCTCCCCAAATATGTTTATTTTATTTTTTCAGTTTTACAAGATTTATTGTTCATGCACCACACCCAGTGCTCCATGCAATACGTGCCCTTCTCAATACCCACCACCAGGCTCGCCCACTCTCCCCACCCCCTCCCCTCCAAAACCCTCAGTTTGTTGCTCAGAGTCCACAGTCTCTC